>LR738710.1:721098530-721286728 GCA_902687465.1 Secale cereale | reverse complement strand
GCCCTGGTGCCCCCCCCCCCCGGCTGTCCTTCGGGCGCAAGGTAGGTTCTGGAATGCTGATTTTTTATATAATTTTTCTGGATTTTTCCTGGCAGTTCTCGTAACGTGAAAACCTGAAATTCAAAAACAGCCGAAAACAGAAACTGGCACCGGGGTGCACTGGATTAGTAGGTTAGTCCAAATATGATCAAAAGTGTATGGAAGTGTATGAATATCATAGCAATATCACCCAAAAGTGGCATGGAGCAAGCAGAAATTATAGATACGTTTTGGACGTATCATGGCCCTAGTGGCTTTTTGGGGAGCATTGTGCCTCCACACCACTCCAACGAAGACGTACTTCCTCTCAAAGGGAAGGAACTTCGGTAACACATCCTCGTCTCCACTGGTTCCACTTTTAGTTATCTCTTACCTTTACTTGTGCAAGCTTTATTGTGTTATTTCCCTTGCTTGCTTGTGTGCTTTTTGTTGTTGCATCATATAGGTTTCTCACCTAGTTGCATATCTAGACAACCTATTTCGATGCTAAGTTTAATTTGGTAAAGAAAAGCTAATAATTGTTAGTTGCCTATTCACCCCCCCTCTAGTCGACCATATTGATACTTTCAATTGGTATTAGAGCCTTGTCTCTTTATTAAGGACTTTACGGTCCAAAGAGTATGGGTGACACCATAGTCGAGGCAGAGGAGCACTCCGGTGTGAATCCGTCCTTTCCTACGGCTGACGGGGGATCCTCGGTCTCTCGTGAGGAGTTCAATGTGGCTTTGGACACATTGAAAACCTCGATGAAGGCCTTAAATTATCCACCACACCGTTGGAAGTGGCTCGTCCCACTAACAAGGTGGCGGATGCTCACCTCGATAAGGGGGAAGCTAGTAGTGATGAAGTTCCTTTGCCTAAGTGTGGGAGTGGCATCTTTTCCCATGTTGAACCTCCACTTACGTATGGAGGACCGATTCCCTCCACTCATATGACTCATTTTTGTGCCCCTCCTAAGTATGTAAAAAATGCGGATTTTGTCTCTTGGGTTTACCGCTTTAAACGTCATTTGAATCATAGTTCTACTAATCTTTGGAGAATTATTGAACAAGGTTTCTACCCGCACGATCCAAGCAACTTCACTCCTAGAGAAGTCGTAGATCATCAATCCAACGATTCCGCTCTCTTTATCCTCCAAGAAGCTATTCCTCCCGAAGATATTGCACATCTCCGACCTATTTCTATGGCCAAGGAAGCATGGGAGCATGTTGTTTCCTTGTACAAGGGAAGCGCAAGCATTCAACACTCAAAATTTGAAGTTGTTCAAGATGAAGTCGATGAGTTTGCCATGATTGAAGATGAAGAATCTCGAGAGCTTTATATAAGATTAACTACTCTCGCGGTCTCACTCCGAGATCATGGGAGAAAGGATACATATGACAATTGGATCAAGTGCAAGTTTCTCAAGGCGATGATGCCTTACCATAAGGCCATGTCCTCCGTCATTCGTCAAAGGACGGACTTCCACAACTTGACGTCAAGTGAAGTGTTGGATGAGTTTGTTGCGATGAGGATCTTGGAAAAGACCGCCGATAATGCGGTGTTGCGGGTTCAACGATCTAAGAAGCCCAACCTTACTTGGAAGGCCAAGGCTAGTGCGGAAGAAGAGGATGAAGGGGAAGAAGAGGAGTGTTGCCCCGAAAACACCAAATATGCATATCATGAGCACATGGCTCTTGCTTCACAGCAATTTTGGGGCAACAAGAAGAACTCAAGGCCCAACTTCACCATGAACAACTCAAGTGGATCCAAGGGAAATCAACGTGTGAGGACGTGCTACAATTGTGGCAATGTGAGTCATTTTGTTGTGGATTTGCCTTACGAGAAGAGGGAAGAGAATGGTGGAAAGCTCATCCGAAAGACAAGGCCAAGTCATTCCCAAACAAGAACAACTTCACCAAGAAGACTCCTCGAAGGGGTTGGTGGCACAAGAAGAGTACTATGAGGATGATGATGATGATAGTGAATATGGTGAGATTGTTTCCATGGCCTCCATTGCCATTTCGACAACTCCATGGGTGTCCCTCTTTGATTTACACAACGAGAACATCACCGACAAGTGCCTCATGGCTAAAGCCACTAAAAAAGTAACCCCCAACATCAAGACTACCCTCACTACTAATCCTTTGTTGATGGATTGCATTGATGAAAGTGAGGGGGCGAAGGAGGAGGAAAATGAATTTGAGTCTTTCATAAGTAATCTCAAAGAGAAATCCAAGAAACACTTCGTTGCTCTCTTGGAACAACTTGGTAAAGCCAATGAGATGATGGAGGCTCACGAAGAAACCATCTCTAAGATGGAAGGGAATAGTCCTGACTATGCCGATGAGATATTATATTTCTCTAATGAGCTTGAGGAATAGCGTGGTCATCGTTTGGCTCTTGAGGAGTCACACAACGATGATCATGCTAAATTAAAGAAAGATCTTGATCATGCTCTTGTTGTCTCTCGTGTGCTCAAATCCGAGAAGGCCAAACTTGGGGTTGACCATGCTAGACTCAAGGAGGAGTTTGATCTACTTGACAAGGCTCACAAGGTCTTGAAGAGTGTTCATGCTAGCCTCAAGAGTCTCATGATTAACTCCAAGTATCGCTAACCAAGGAGAAAGCCACTTTTCCTCATATGTTTTTAATTGATAATGAAAATGCTACTAACCCGTGTTGTGAGCATGTGCATCTTGTGGAGGAGAATGCCAAGTTGAAGGAGCAACTTGAGAAAGGCCTTGTGTCTTGCATACAAGGTGAGAAGAACCTCAACGAACTTTTGAGCAATCAAAAGGAAGTTGTGGCCAAGGAGGGGATTGGGTTTGCACCCAAGTCCAAGAAAAAGAAGAAGAATGACAAGACCAAGCAACCTCTTTCTCTCAAGCAAACTTTTGTGAAGGAGGGAGAGGGTACTTCTAAGGAGAAGAAGAACAATGCGAAGGGTGGTGGTGCCAAGAAGGGCAATACCACTCCTTCCAACAAAGCCAGCGAATTTAACCTGTCTTATGTGTTATGACATGCTAGTGATGGGCATGTTTATGCCAAATTTGTTGGTTCTTCTTATGAGTACATTGAATGGTATATTTGGGTTCCTAAGACCCTTGTTGCTAACATCAAAGGACCCATTACAAAATGGGTACCTAAAACCAAGCATTCATCTCTTGTAGGAGTTTGCTTCCGATGGGGGTGTATGGTTGCTCGATAGTGGAGCCACAAATCATATGACCGGAAGCAAAGACTTGGTGGTGGACATGCGCAAAGTCTCATCTATGCCCACCAATGTTGAACGGGGTGATGCATCATCTTCTAAGGTATTGAGTCTTGGCAAGGTTGTGATTTCTCATGATCTCACGATCGAGAAAGTCATGCTTGTTGAGTCCCTTGCATACAACTTACTTTCCGTTCATCAACTTGCACTCATGGGCTTTGCTACTTTCTTTGATATTGATTCCGTGGCCCTCTTGTGGAGAAAGACTCTTAAAGTTGCCTTTGTTGGGCATGTCGAGAATGGTGTCTATGTGGTTAACTTCTCGGGGCAACCCACTAAGACTGTGACATGCCTAATGGCTAAAGTTGACGTGTGGGTGGCTTTGCCATCGCCATTTAGCCCACGTCAATATGAGATCTTTGCAAAGTCTTCTCAAGGGGGAACATGTCCGTGGACTAACAAATGTTAGTTTTGCCAAATATCGTGCTTGCAGTGCTTATATCGAAGGAAAGCTACATGAGAAGGCTCACCCTCCCACTACTATCATCTACTAGACGAGGCCTTTGGAGCTCCTTCGCACGAAACCTCCTATAGCCATTAAAACCAAGACATGTGGCGTCATGTGAATGGTTAACATATCTCTTGGAACAACTCAGTGAAGCCAATGACATGATCGAGGCTCACGAGGAGACCATTTTGAAAATGGAGGGTCATAGTCTAGGCTATGCCGATCACATATCAGATTTCTCTAATGCTCTTGAGGAAGAGCGTGGTCTTTGTTTGGCTCATGAGGAGTCACACAATGATGATCATGCTAAATTAAAGAAATATCTTGATCATGCTTTAGTTGTCTCTCGTGTGCTCAATTCCGAGAAGGCAAAGCTTGTGGTTGACCATGCTAGACTCAAGGAGGAGTTTGTTATGCTTGACTAGGCTCACAAGGTCTTGAGGAGTGTACATGATAGCCTCAAAGAGTCTCATGATCAACTTCAAGTTTCTCTAACCAAGGAGAAAGCTACCTTTCCTCGCATGGTTTTAGTTCATAATGCAAATGCTACTAACCCATGTTGCGAGCATGTGCATCTTGTTGAAGAGAATGCCATGTTGAAGAAGCAACTTGAGAAAGGCCTTGTGTCTTGCATACAAGGTGAGAATAACCTCAATGATCTTTTGGGCAATCAAAAGGAAGTTGTGGCGAAGGAAGGAATTGGGTTGCCCCCAAGCCTAAGAAGAAGAAGAACAACGACAAGACCGGGTAACCCCCTCCTCTCAAGCAAACCTTTGTAAAGGAGGGAGAGTGTACTCCTAAGAAAAAGAAGAACATTATGAAGAGTGGTGTGCTCAATGTTTGCGGCCGAGTGACGGTGGCAGGGTGTTTGAGATTCATTCCCATTTCTTTCATGGGACCTAAGCATGCAACCAAGGACACATATTTGAATTTTCAACCAATTTATATGCATTAGAGCATGTGCATGTAGTTCAAATTAGAATTATGCACATAAATGCCTAGAAAACCCAGTTAATGTATAAAAATGTCCAAACTAACCCCGAAAAATCCCAAAAATTGACACAACACTCCTGTTGTTCTATGTTGACATGAGAAAATATTTGAAAGCAATAAGAGGTAATGGATATTGTTTCGTCCCCAAAGATGGGATGTTCCCTACCGAAACCATCATGTTTGTTGTGAGAAGCTCTGGTTTGTGAGAAGCATATAACCAAACTGCCCCAAATGGGACAAAACATTTACCATGGCATGTTGATGCCGCTCCGTGATAGCATGCCAAGTTTCATGAATTTTAGATGAGTTTTGGATTTACGAGAATTTAAAAAACATGTATCTCAATGTTTGCGGCCGAGTGACGGTGGCAG
The DNA here is from genome assembly GCA_902687465.1 of Secale cereale. Taxonomy (NCBI): domain Eukaryota; kingdom Viridiplantae; phylum Streptophyta; class Magnoliopsida; order Poales; family Poaceae; genus Secale; species Secale cereale. The sequence continues at coordinate 721,281,624 of LR738710.1, read as the reverse complement.
GGTGTTTGACATTCATTCCCATTTCTTGCATGGGACCTAAGCATGCAACCAAGACACAGATTTGAACTTTCAACCAATTATATGCATTAGAGCATTTGCATTTAGTTCAAATTTGAATTATGCACATAAATTCATTGAAAACATAATTAATGCATAAAAATGTCCAAACGAACCATAAAAATCCCAAATTGACACAACACTCCTGTTGTTCTATGTTGACACGAGAAATTTTTTGAAAGCAATAAGAGGAAATGGATATCATTTCGTCCCCAAAGGTGGGACGTTCCCTACCGAAACCATCAGGCTTGTTGTGGGAAGCTCTGGTTTGTGAGAAGCATATCCCCAAACCTGCCCCAAATTGGACAATATTTTACCACGGCATGTTGATGCCACTCCATGATAGCATGCCAAGTTTCATAAATTTTAGACGAGCTTTGGATTTACTAGAATTTAAAAACCAGGTATCTTAATGTTTGTGGCCAAGTGATGGTGGCGGGGTGTTTGACATTCATTCCCATTTCTTGCATGGAACCTAAGCATGCAACCAAGGACACATATTTGAATTTTCAACTAATTTATATGCATTAGAGCATGTGCCTGTAGTTCAAATTTGAATTATGCACATGAATGCATAGAAACTTAGTTAATGTATAAAAATGTCCAAGCGAACCCCGAAAAATCCCAAAAATTGACACATCGTATTGTTCTATGTTGACATGAGAAACATTTTAAAAGTAAGAAGAAGCAACAGATATCGTTTCATCCCCCAAGGTGGCACATACCCTACCGAAACCATCAGGCTTGTTGTAAGAGAAGCTCTGGTTTGCGAGAAGCTTATACCCACACCTACCCAAAATGGGACAATATTTTTACCACGACATGTCGCTACCGTTCCATGATATCATGTCAAGTTTCATGAAATTCAGACGAGTTTTCGATTTACTAGAATTTTAAAACCATGTATCTCAATGTTAGCGGCCAAGCGACAGTGTCAAGGTGTTTGCCATTCGTTCTCATTTCTTGCATGTGACCTAATCTTGCAACCAAGGACAAACATTTGATTTTGCAACCCGTTTTTATGGACATGAGCATGTGCATGTAGTTCAATTTTGAATTATGCACATAAATGCCTATAATACTCAATTAACGTATAAAAATGTCCAAACGATCCCTGAAAAAATCAAAAATTTAACACGACACTCCTGTTGTTCTATGTTGACACCATGAAAAAATTGAGAGGAAGAAGAGGCGACAAATATAATTTTGTCCACAAAGGTGACACGTTTCCCTAACGGAACCATCAAGCATCTTGTGAGAAGCTCTGGTTTGTGAGAAGCTTATACCATAACCTGCCCCAAAGGGGACAATATTTTTTACCTCAGCATGTTGATGACATTCTATGATGGCATGCCAAGGTTCATGAATTTCAGACAGGTCTTGGATTTACTAGAATTACAAAAGCAAGTACCTCAACATTTGCCGGAGAGCCACAGTGCCATGGTGTTGAAATTCATCCCCATTTCTTGCATGGGACATAAGCATAAACCCATGGATAGATATATTATTTTACAACCCATGTTGGTGCACCAGAGCATGTGCATGTGCTTTAATTTTGAATTGTGAAATGGCTAGAAAACCAATTTAATGTATAAAATTTCCAAATGAATCCTGAATAATTCCAATTTTTTTACGACACACATAAAGTTGCATGTTCACTGTAGATAAAATGTCTAGCAATTCAAACACCGTCCATTGCGTTGTGACCCCATTATGTAATTCAAATCAAGATGAAAAATCAAGTAGATCCCACACAGCTTATTATCACCAACCGTGTGAGATGCTGTACAAAATATCCTGGAGCACCGTCGGTGTATAGTACGCCTATGGCTTACGCGAGAAGGTGCGTCGACTAAAGTCCACAGTCGGCGTGTCAAGCACACTAGCTCCACCCACATATCATTTCACTGTTCAATCGTCGCCGGTGAAAGATGGGGACGTGGACCTGCGTCGTGAGGGCAACTTCGGCGGCCCATCCGGCGAGAGCGTGGACGCAGCCGCCATGCACGTGCTAACAAGGTGCATGAGCGCGGCCGCAATCTACGACCGGGCGGCCAAGGCATCCCAAATGGCCGCTACTGCTTCTCAGGTGGTGGAAGCAACATCTGCGCCGGGGATAGCAACTAGCGAGAGTGGCACATCAGCTGTCCGTTCTGCAGCGGCGACCTTAGCCCTGATGGAGGCTGCCCACGACCATGTCGAGACCACCCACGCCCAGCTCATGGCAGTCACCGCACAAATTGAATGAAGCCTCTCTGACAACGGTCGGCAACCCACGACCAAAGAGTTGGCAATCTCTAAGAGCGTTCGAGCACCCGTCATTTCCTCCGCCGCATACCTTGCGACGATGGAGCCCGTCCAAGCCCAGATCGCGGCCGCCTATGCCCAGCTCGTGGTGGCCTTTTCCAAAGAGATGGCGGACGCGGATGGCGAGATGCTTGCCGAGTATGGTGCGATGGATGCCATGGAGCCCCTTCCCCAGGAGACCGTCGGGCGTGAGCTGGACATGGAGGAGGCGGTGCAGATCGACAAGCACCAGCCGTAGTAGTACTTTTTGTTTTGTTTAATTAAGAGCGCCCATATTTAATTTGTTAGAGTAATTTTTAGGCCAGCTAGCTCTGTTTAGTTGTTGAACTTGCTCGATTAAGAAGTGTGGGTGTGTTATGTACCCAAATTATGCAATGATGTGGATGGACACTGTAACTAGGGAAATTGGAACAAAAAAATTTGACGTTCATACTCATCACACATGGGTTAAGCTATCTGAATCGTTTGTGATGTTCACATATCGTGCACAGTTCTGAATAAGGGACCGTGTCTGATGACACTTTGCGTGCCAGTTTTTTCGCTGAACCAAGTCAAATTTTTTGGCTTCCGCGGAAATATCTACCTCCCCACCCCCTCCCCCTTAGCAAAAGCCACATTTCTCCAGTTTTTGCTTTCCTTTCCAAGTTGAAACCTTCACTTCTTGCTTGCAGCGCCATGATACGTCTCCATCGTATCTACTTTTCCATAACTCTTTTGCCCTTGTTTTGGACTCTAATTTGCATGATTTGAATGGAACTAACCCCGACTGACGCTGTTTTCAGCAGAATTGCCTTGGTGTTATTTTTGTGCAGAAATAAAAGTTCTCGGAATGACCTGAAACTTCACGGAGAATATTTTCAGAATATATAAAAAATATTGATGGAAAGAATCACTTGAGGGGGCCCACACCCTGGCCAAAAGGGTGGGGGCGCCCCCCTACGACACGCCCCCAACCTTGTGGCCCTCCTGGTGCTCCACCGATGTCAACTACAACTCCATACAATCTCTTTCGTGGAGAAAAAAAATCACAGAGAAGATCCCATCGCGTTTTACAATACGGAGCCGCCGCCACCTCCTATTCCTCATCAGGAGACCTGATCTGGAGTCCGTTCGGGGCTCCAGAGAGTGGAGATCATTGCCGTTGTCATCATCAACCATCCTCCATCGCCAATTTCATGATGCTCACCACTGTGCGTGAGTAATTCCATCATAGGCTTGCTGGACGGTGATGGGTTGGATGAGATTTATCATGTAATCAAGTTAGTTTTGTTAGGATTTGATCCCTATTATCCACTATGTTCTGAGATTGATATTGCTATGACTTTGCCATGCTTAATGCTTGTCACTAGGGCCTGGGCGCCATGATTTCCGATCTGAACCTATTATGTTTTCATGAATATATTTGTGTTCTTGATCCTATCTTGCAAGTCAACAGTCACCTACTATGTTTTATGATCCGGCAAACTTGGAGTGACAATAACCGAGGCACTTCTCGGTGATGACCATAGTATGAGGAGTTCATGTATTCACTAAGTGCTAATGCTTTGGTCCGGTACTCTATTAAAAGGAGGCCTTAATATCCCTTCGTTTCCATTACGACCACGCTGCCATGGGAGGGTAGGACAAAAGATGGCATGCAAGTTCTTTTCCATATGCCGGTAAGACTACATTCGGAATACATGCCTACATTACATTGATGAATTGGAGCTAGTTCTGTGTCACCCTAGGCTATAACTGCTACATGATGAATATTATCTGACACCTATCATTGCCGATCCATTGCCTACGAGTTCGTTCCATATTGATACTTGCTTTGTTACATTCATTACTGCTACTGCCACAATCATTACAAAATTACTACTGTTACTTTTGCCACTGTTTCGTTACTTCCATACTACTTTGCTACTAAATATTTTGTTGTAGATATTAAGTTTTCCAGGTGTGATTGATTTGACAACTCAGCTGCTAATACTAAGAATATTCTTTGGCTCCCCTTGTGTTGAATCAATAAATTTGGGTTGAATACTCTACCCTTGAAAACTGTTGCGATCCCCTATACTTGTGGGTTATTAAGACCTTTTTCTGGCGCCGTTGCCAGGGAGCATAGCTCTATTTTCCGAGTCAATTGGATTTATATCTGTTGATCACTATGAGCCCACTAAAGGATGATAGAACCAAGATCGTTCCCTCTAGAACAAGCGGATGTAAGGAATTGCCATCTAGCTCGGCACTTGATTCACCATCTATTTTGAGTAAACTTGCGACACCTACACCTGCTATTGATTCTGATATGTCGCATGATATTGATGATGCCACTTCTGTTATGAATGATGCTTATGATGAAACTGTGCCATTGGGTGAATTACTTGATAAACATCTTGCTAGAGCCAGTACTATTGATTATGCTGAAAATGATGATATTTCTGAAACTGATGAAATTATTGATACTGAAAACTTTGAAACACATGTTAGACATACTTCCCCTAGATATGAATTTCCTATTGTTCCTGAGGGATATGTTATGGAAGGAGAAGTAGCTAGAGACTTTCTTTCTTGCGAGGATAGGAATGATCTCAAGAAATTAGTACGCAAGTGGAAAGAACAATCTTTGAATGCTAGAATGCAATATTATCCTGAATTTGCTACTTCACCTATCCATTTTACTGATAAGGATTATGAATTCTCTGTTGATCCTGAGTTAATTACTTTAGTTGAATCTGATCGTTTTCATGGTTATGAATCTGAAACTGTTGGGCACATCTTACTAAATTAAATGATATAGCGACCCTATTTGCTCATGAGGAAAAATCGCTATTATTATATTCTTAAATTGTTTCCTTTCTCATTAAAAGGTGATTCTAAGTTATGGTTTAATTCTCTTGCTCCTGGTTGTGTGCGTAGTCCACTGGATATGATTTACTACTTCTCTGCAAAATACTTTCCTGCTCACAAGAAACAAGTTGCCTTACAGGAAATATTTAACTTTGTACAATTTGAAGAAGAGAGTCTCCCACAAGCTTGGGGGAGGCTTATCCAATTACTTAATGCTTTGCCTAATCATCCTCCCAAGAAGAATTAAATACTTGATATCTTTTATAATGGACTAACCGATAGTTCTAGGGACCACCTAGATAGTTGTGCTGGTTGTGTTTTCAGGGAACAAACTGTTGAACAAGCTGAAAACTTATTGAATAATATAGTGAGAAATTATAATGATTGGACTCTTCCTGAACCAACTTTGAATCCAACTCCGAAGAAAAGAGGTATTCTATTTTTCAGTCCTGAAGATATGCAAGAGGGAAAGAAATCTATGAAAGAAAAAGGTATTAAAGCTGAAAATTTTAAGAATTCACCACCTATTGAAGAAATACATGGTCTTAATAACTCGACACAGGTAGTAGAGGTAAATCTCTCTATAGATTTGATGAAGGTGATATTCCTCATAATAAGATGCTAGACAATGCTTAGATGAGTTTGATAATTTTATTGTTAAACAAGAAGACTTCAATGCTTATGTTAGTAGACAACTGAAACATAATGCTTATATGCTTGACCGCTTGGGTGATCTTGTGACTAGAACTTCTAATGAACTTAAACTTATTAGTAATCATGCTTCCATGGTTACCACTCAAGTAGAACAAGTACTAAAGGCACAAAATGATTTTCTTAAGGAGTTGAATAGTGCAAATAATGATAATGTTGTTATGGTTGCAACTAGAGGTGGCAAAGAAACTCAGGAACCTTTGTATCCTAGATGCCATCCTAAGAGGATTGAGCGAGATTCTCAAAGAATTAATACTAATAAACCTAGTCCTAGTAATAAAAAGAAAAATAAAACTGATAGGACTTTGTCTGCTGTGACGCCCGAAGACCGACGTCCCAGAAGATTCCAGAAGATTCCAGAAGATTCCAGATGTTCCGGGTTCTCCCGTGTGTTTTATTTTGCTTGTGTTATTTATTTTTGCATTGCATCATGTCATCCTGTCATCATGTCATTTTTTATTTTTGCATCTCAACTAAATAAATTGTGTGGACCTTCGGTCCATTTAAATCGAGGGAAGAATGTCTTCTCTTTATAACATATAAAAGTCTCTCAATATTATGGAGCTATATTAATAAATATTCCATTCTTGGAATTAAGCATATCACACTTGCATATTTCCCCATGCCTTTCCTACTTCGAGTTCCCTTCAAAAACCTTGCCAATAATTATTTTCCATTGTTTCGAGGTTCCTCCAAATTTTCGAACATTTTTGGACACTTCTATATTCAAGTCTTAGTTCAAACCCATTTGAATTAAATTCAAATATGTTTGAATTATTTTCCGATCTGGCCTTTTGTATTTTTCTCCGGTGGTGCTCATTTTTACGAGCCCGAGAAAAATTAACCTTTGTCCTAAATCCATCCCTAACCTCTTTTTACTTTCTTCTCTTCTTTGTTTTTTTTAAGAAAAGAGGAAGAGCAGGCCAGCTGCAGCCTTCCCTTCTCAGCCAGCCTCTAGGCCTCCACAGGCCCAAGCCGAAGCTGGCCCAGCCGCCCTTCTTCTCCTCCCTTCTAGGCCATCTCCATCTGGGCCCAGCCTTGGCCCATGTGCCACCAGCCACCAGCCCGACCGAACCCTAATCCTATCGACCGCACTCCCTCTCGTTCCCTCGAGCCCCCCTCAGCGCCGCCAGCCTTTCCCCTCGGTCTCCCTCTCCCACATCGATCCCAGCCCGATGCCCTCGCTCCCCCTATTTTTCCTCTTCCCTCGAGCCTCATCCTCTCCCCTCGCGTCGCCCCTTCGTCCCGATCTCCCTTGCCTCGCCTCTGGTCCTCGTCGGCCGGAGCGCCCCGAGCGGTGCCTCCGCGCCAGCGACGAACCAGGGCTCGACGCCGCGAGCCGCGCACGTCCCCGACGCCGCGGTCGCCCTCCCGTCTCCAGCAAGGCCCCGGGCGCCCGTACCCGCGGGGGCCATGCCCTCCGGCCGCTGGCTCGCCCGCACCTTCTCCTCCATCCGCCGCCTTCTGGCCCTCCCGTGCCAGGGGCTCCAGGCCACAGCGGCCACGGCCGCCGCTCCCTCCGGTCGGCCAGAGGCCCTGTGCCTCGCCCCCAAACGGCCCCTCCGGCCGTGCCGCCGTCCAGCGCCCGGCCAGGCCCGCCTCCTCTGCAGTCCCGCGACCAGCGCCAGGCCGCAACGCGTGGCCTCCCTCCTCGCAGATGGACTGCGGGGCCCTCTCCTCCTGCTGCCCTGACTTCCAGGCGCCTTCGCCCTGGCCTCCCAGGTCCCTGCCTCCAAGCCCCTGCCGTCTCCGTCTCCAGCAGATCGAGCAGCTCCGAGAAGGCCCCGTCCTTTCCAGCTTCGTCGCCGAGACCGCAGCTGTTCCCTTTGTTTTGTTGTATTGTTGCTGTTATTGTTAATCTCAGATAACCAGGAAACAACAAGTCTATCTTCTTTTGGACCCGAACGTCTACCGGCGCCCGAATGTCTACCGGCGCCACGTGTACCTCTACGGCTACGAAACGTGTACGACTACATGTGTGATGCGCCAAGTACCACTACCGTCGCCGAGACCCCCCAAGTACCATGACGACCCGAACCTCTACGCGAAAACGAGCTCCAAGTTCGACTACTTCACGGGACCCGTCAAGTCCGACTACTACACGAACGAGTACCTCGACGCCCGATATCAAGTTCGACTCCACGGCAAAACGTCAAGTTCCACTACCTTCGGAAGAAACGAGTACCCCTACCGATGTCAAGTTCGACTACCGTCGCCCCGAGGACGTCCGATGCCGCGACAAGTACCCCTTCGGAAACGAGAACGTCTACTTCCCTCTACGACACGTGTACCAGGACTCGCGAGAACGACTTCTTCCTCTACGGCCGTCTACCACTACTTCCTCTACGTCCCTCGACGATCTCGAACCACTTCGAGAGAGAACGCTTCGAAGGTATAACCCCGAGACGACCCCGTGGATGAATGTTGTGTTGTATGAGTTGTTTCCCGTGTGTGCACCGTGTCCGTTTCGTCCGTTTGACATGTTCCTCGGTTGCCTCGTCACCGACTCGTGGGAACCCGGTAACGGGATCGCCCCACCTTTCATCTCGTTGACCCGCTCACACCATCTTTCTTTTGCTCGGTCTCTCAACGAGTTACCGAAACCGATATGTTGTGTTGCATCATTTTCGCTTCGTTGCCGTGGCACCCTTTTGTTCCACCACGATGACAATGCTTCTTATCCTCTTAAGACAACCTTTTAATAAAATTGCATAAAACTTGATCATGTCATCCGCATCATGATAACAACATTGATATGTTTAATTGTTGTTTGCTTATAATTACTAAACATGCTCATGAGGATTTTCCCGGAATTGTTGTTGTTATTTCCGGCCTCATTTAAAATGTCTTAATAGGTAGTTTACTTATGCTTCACCTCTTGCCATGCTAAAAACATTTAATCTTGTCTTGTTAATAATCGAGAGTCAATTAAATAATTAATGTGGTGTTTCGTCAATATGCAACTCGTTGCATATTGAGCTCCACTTAACTTGTAGTCTTGTTTGTGCACTTTGCCATGCCTTGCATATTTAAACCGGACATGCATCATACTTGGATGTGCATCGTATGCCTTGTTTATGCTTGTGTGTTTACCGTGTTGTTTCCTTCTTTCCGGTTGCTTCTCTTGATAGCTTCGGTTTTCGTTCCGGAGTTTTGAGGATTCGCTCGACTGTTGCTCCGTCTACTTCATGGATCCGTTCTTCTCCCTTGTGGAATCCCAGGCAAGATGACCGAACCCCGATAACATTACTATCTTTGCCTATTGCTAGTAGATCCGCTCTATAGTTTTGCCTCGATGCCCATGATCTTCTTGTCAGCCTCCTACTTGTAACCATTGCCCTGTTTAACCAACCTACCTATGCAAACCGTTGCTTGGCTAAGTACGCTTCGCTCAGCCCTTCTTATAGCATTGCTAGTTGCAGGTGAAGATTGAAGATGCTTGCTTCATGTTGAAGTTTGGTTGGGTTATATCACACTATATAAATGCTTAAAATGAAATCATCTATATACTGGCAAGGGTGGAAGGCTAAGCCTTTTGCTTGGTGTTTTGTTCCACTCATGCCATTAGGAACCGTATAAACCGGTGTTATGTTCCTTGATTATGCGTTCCTAACACGGTTGGGGTGTATGGGACCCCCTTGATAAACCGCTAAGTGCTAAGTCTTTTCCAGCAAGTCCCAACATTTGGTACTATTTGCCTCATAATAACAACTTAAATAATTAATTAATTGCATAGGGGGTCATGTCCCCGAGGATTCTTAATTCTACATAGCAGGGGGGCCAGTGCTGTTGGTGTTGGTCCCAAACGGGGAGTCTGCGGGAACCACCACGGGGAAACTTGAGGATTGGGTCCTGTAGAATCGCCCATCCGGTCGTGTCCTGAGACTTAGATACGCGCGGCTACTATCAGGGTGTCGACACGCCGGGAGGATTTGCTGGATTAGCCTTACCTTAGTTCGGTTTAACTTGAGCACGGGATTCCGAGAATACTCGGGTCTTCCCACCTTGGAGTTGCGACTCCGCGGATCGTGGGCTTGTAATGGGTCAAGTTGGAACACCCCTGCAGGGTTTGAACTTTCGAAAGCCGTGCCCGCGGTTATGTGGCAGATGGGAGCTTGTTAATATCCGGTTGTAGAAAACTTGACACAATGTTCTAATACACTACCAGCGTGTGTACCGTGACTGTCAATTTCCGAATAGGGATTCGGGAGTTGAACACGGTGGGGTTATGTTTGACCGGCTTTAGTTAGGATCACTTCGTGATCATCTCTCGACCAAGGCTTTCTCTTCTCGCTCTCTATCACGTAAGCTAGTTGCTAGTTGCTGCTGCAGACACTACTCTTTTCTTCAGCCTTATCCTCTCCCAAGGCTTAAATAGTCTTGTTACCCGGGAACGGGATTGCTGAGTCCTGTGTGGCTCACAGTTACTTCACCACACCAGATGCAGGTTCAGCCGAGTTTGAAGCAGGAGTTGGTTCAGTTCTTCACCGGAAGTTCGATGAAGAGTTTGGCTGTATGCTTGTGACGTTTCCGACGATCAGTAGTGGTTTCTACTAGGATTCGATCCTGACCTGTGGCGTTATGTTGTTTTGGTATCTTTCTTTTGGATCTTCACCCGTAGTCGGGTTGTGATGTTTTGAATGATGTATTGTTTATGTATTGTATTGTGTGAAGTGGCGAGTGTAAGCCAACTATCTTCTTTTGCAATTTAATCCCTCTTTTACATGAGTCGTGCAAAGATACCAAACTTGAGATCATTCTAGGATGGGCTTATACCTTTAAGTCGTGCCTCGACACGTAGGAGGTATAGTCCCATCCTGGGCATTACACCTGCTTCTAGTGAACCTGTTATAGACACACCTGAGAATCCCAATAATATTTCTATTTCGGATGTGGAGACTCAGCCTGGTAATGAACATGAACCTAGTGGTAATGTTAATAATGATGTTCATACCGATGCCCAACCGAGTAATGATAATGCTGTAGAGATAAAACCTGTTGTTGATCTTAATAACCCATAGTCAAAGAATCAACGTCATGATAAGAGAGATTTCATTGCTAGGTAACATGGTAAAGAAAGGGAACCATGGGTGCAGAAACCCATGCCCTTTCCTCCTAAACCATCCAAGAAAAAGGATGATGGGGATTTTGAACGCTTTTATGAGATGATTAGACCTATGTTTTTGCGTATGCGTTTGACTGTTATGCTTAAAATGCCTCCTTATTCTAAGTATATCAAAGAAATTGTTAGTAATAAGAGAAAGATACGGGAAGCTGAAATTTCCACCATGCTTCCTAATTATACTTTTAAGCTTGGAATACCAAAGAAACTTAGAGATCCAGGGATACCCACTATACCATGCTCCATTAAAGGAAACTATGTTAAAAGTGCTTTATGTGATCTTGGAGCCGGTGTTAGTGTTATGCCTTTCTCTTTGTATCATAGACTTGAATTGAATAAGTTGACACCTACTGAAATCTCTTTGCAAATGATTGATAAATCAACCGCTGTACCTATCAGTATTTGTGAGGATGTGCCTCTTGTTGTTGCAAACGTTACTATCTTAACGAACTTTGTTATTCTTGATATTCCCGAGGACGATAGTATGTCGATTATCCTTGGTAGACCCTTTTTGAATACTCTGGGGGTTGTTATTGATTGCAACAAAGGCAATGACACTTTTCATGTAAATGGTAATGAGCGTACGGTACACTTTCCGAAGAAACAACCTCAAGTTAATAGCATCAATTGAATTGGAAAAAAAATCAATTATTGCTATTGTAGGTTTTGAATTCACTATTCCTACTGTTAAGAAGAAATATGATATTCTTATTGTTGGGGAAATGCATATTCCCATTGAGGTATCCTAGTGTTATTCGAAAATTCTCCGGTTTTATGCTATTCGAAAGAAGTTTGTTAATGCGATTGATCAACCTCGTTGACGGATTCCTTTTGATGAGCATGAGATGGATGAATTCAGAGAGCACCACCTTCTGTACCCAACTTTTACTTAGATTAAATAACATAATAATAGTATTATCTGTCATTTTTTTGAATTATCCGTGCAATAAAAAATATCCCAAATATAAAAGTTCTCCAAATGCCCTAAAAATTCAATACATTTTTTTCTAGAATATTTTAAGATTTTTGGCGCTGAGTATGCACCAGGGGGCTGCACTAGTGGTCCACAAGGGTGGTTGGCGTGCCCTACCCCGTGGGCACACCCCTGTCCTTGTGGGTCCCACGTTCCCTCCTCCACTTATTCCAGCACCCATCCTCTCCTTCTTCCTCTAGAAAAAATCATTCATCTAGCTCAAACCCGTGTTTTAGCTCATCTTGCTGCCATTTTCGATCTCCTTGCTCAATTCATCATTTGCAAAACTGTTTTGGGGGATTGTTCTTCGGTATGTGACTCTCCAATGGTCAAATTAGTTTTTGTTCTAGTGCTTTATTTATTGAATTTTTTTCCTACTGTAGTGACCTTCTTCTTGAGCTTGCATGTTAAATTTATATGGTCCAAAGTAGTTTTGATGCATGATATAGCCTCTACACACTTGTAGGACTAGTTGCTATCAATATCGTTCAGTTTGGTTCACTTTTATTTGAGTCACTAAAAATCCAGAATTTTTCAGCAGAAGAAAATAATGAGGAGATTGTTGAGAGTCTCTTCGAGCTGGGGTTCAAAGGAGAAGGAGAATGAGGAGAAGGAGAAGCCCAAGTATAACCTTCCTCGTACCACGGAGATTCGGCCATGTGAATGGCCATGCGATGCATTCTTACAGGCGGCAGGAAATTACGATGATTTCTATTATTTGGCCGAGAATGCAGGCATCACCGGATACCTCCGCGACCAAGGCAAGTACACTATTTGGCCCGAGGACATTTACAAATTCTAGGAGCTTCCACAGCCAGGGGTACCTGAGCCTGCATCGGCCCTTGATCCTTATAGCGAGCCTATCTTTTAGTGGGAGCCGCAGGAGCTCGCGAACCAGTGGAACCCTCAGGATCCACCTCAGTACCCAGGAGAGGGCTACTTTGAGCCGTGGCCTAGACCAACTTAGGCAAAAGCCTAAGCTTGGGGGAGTACATATTTCTCATCGACATTACATTCATGTTCACATATTCATTCCAGTTGTCGGTGTTCATACTTTTTCATTGTATCATCCATGTTAGTTTATTTTTCTCGCTTTCTTCTTGTGTGTTTGAAAAACTTTAGAAAACCCAAAAATATTTCTTGCTTCTTTTTGTCTTTTCTTTCTAGTTAGTTTCTTAGTAATTTGTAGTATTGAAAGAAAATCCAAAAAGATTTCTCGTTCTTCTTTTGTTTGTTGGGAGCTTTCCCGTGTAAATAGTTTTTCTCGTTATTGTTTTGATTTCTTCAGAAAAACAAAAACTCCAAAAATATTTCAGCGTGTTTCCTTGATTTTTTTTCTTTTCTTTGGGGGTCGAGAGGAGAAGACCATGATGAAAATGATGAGTGGCTCTCATATGCATTAATCTTGACCTAACAAAGAGCCCATATTACCTTGTCTTCTCCTTTGAATAAATGTTGCAGATTCCAGCTTAGTCCAATGCACGTGCACTATTATTATTATTCACACCGTCCGGCCATGCAAGTGAAAGACAATAATGACGACATATGATGAAATGATTGAGATGTCGAAAAGATAGTATGAACTCGACCTATTTTGTTTTTGTAAATATGATTAGCTTGTCATTCTAGATTCAGCCTATTATGAATGAAACATGTTTGCAATGACAATTAGAGATTATAGTTACTCATGCCATGCTTAATTAGCTAGGAGCTTATAATGGTTTACCTTGTGTGCCAACATGCTTTTAAAATGGTTGTGATGTAGCGTGATAGGATGGTATCCTCCTTTGAATGATCTAAGTGGCTCGACTTGGCACATGTTTACACATGTAGTTGAAACAAATCAACATAGCCTCCACGATATTTATGTTCATGGTAATTTATATCCTACTCATGCTTGCACTCAATGTTGGTTAATCTGAAGGTATGTATATGACCATTATTCCTCTCTAGCTAGTCGCTTCCCAGTCTCTTTCTAGCCTTCACTTGTACTAAGCGGGAATACTGCTTGTGTATCCACTTCCATAAACTCAAAGTTGTTCCATACGAGTCCACCATACATACCTATATGCGGTATTTACCTGTCGTTCCAAGTATTTTTGCATGTGCCAAACTCTAAACTTTCAAATAAAATTCTATTTTGTATGCCCAAATCGCTCATGTGGCGACTGGGGGCTGTCTTTATCTTCCATGCTAGGTGGGTTATTCTCACGATGAGTGGACTCCGCTTGTCATTCACGAGAAAATGGCTGGTAACCGGGATACCCAGTCCCATGATCAAAAGATCAAAAATCAAATCAAAATATAATTAAAAAAAGCTCCCCCTAGACTATTGTTGGTTTGGACGGTACCCATTGTTTCGGATAAGCCGTGGAGTGTGCTTGATGGTGGAGGGGGAGTAAAACTTTACCATTCTGTTTGGGAACCGCCTATAATGTATGTAGCATGGAAGATATTGAGAATTCTTGGTCGTAGCGTTGACAAAGAAAGCATATCGCTCAAAATTATATTCATCTCTGATTTAAAAACTTGAGCACTGGCACCTCTGCAAATCCCCGCTTCTCTCTGCGAAAGGCCTATCTATTTACTTTTATTGCTGAGTCATCATCCTCTTATAAAAAGCACCATTTGGAGAGCACCTCTGTCATTCATATGCTTTGTTATTAATTGATATTGAGTATGAGTATGACTGGATCTCTTTAACCATGAATTACAATGCCAAGTCAGTCGTTGATCTTCTTAGGTGCTCTGCATTTATGTTTTGCGGTCTCAGAAAGGGTAGCAAAATACCATTTTGTCATATTATATCATGATTGTTTTGAAAAAAGTGTTGTCATCCGAGATTTATTATTATTGCTCGCTAGCTGATTATGCCATTCATATGAGTAAACATGAGACCTAAATGTTATTGTTAATGTGGTTAGTTCATAATCTATGTTGAAAGCATGAATGCAGGCTTTACGTATTTACAACAACAAGAGCAAATAGAGTTTGTAAAAGTTTTTTTCTTTATCACTTTCAGTTTATCAAATGAATTGCTCGAGGACAAGCAATGGGTTAAGCTTGTGGGAGTTGATACATCTCCATCGTATCAACTTTTCCAAACTCTTTTGCCATTGTTTTGGACTCTAATTTGCATGATTTGAATGGAACTAACCCGGACTGACGTTGTTTTAAGCAGAATTGCCTTGGTGTTATTTTTGTGCAGAAATAAAAGTTCTCAGAATGACCTGAAACTTCACGGAGAATATTTTCAGAATATATAAAATATACTGAGGGAAAGAATCACCGGAGGGGCCCCACACCCTGGCCACAAGGGTGGGGGGCGCCCCCAAAGGGCCCGCCCCCCTACCTTGTGGGCCCCCTGGAACTCCACCGACGTCAACTCCAACTCCATATAATCTCTTTCGGGAGAAAAAAATCACAGAGAAGATCCCATCGCACTTTACGATACTGAGCCGCCGCCAACTCCTGTTCTTCATCGGGAGACCTGATCTGGAGTCCGTTCGGGGCTCGAGTGAGTGGAGATCGTCGCCGTCATCATCATGAACCATCCTCCATCTCCAATTTCATGATGCTCACCATCGTGCGTGAGTAATTCCATCGTAGGCTTGCTGTACAGTGATGGGTTGGATGAGATTTATCATGTAATCGAGTTAGTTTTGTTAGGGTTTGATTCCTAGTATCCACTATGTTCTTAGATTGATGTTGCTATGACTTTGCTATTCTTAATGCTTGTCACTAGGGCCCGAGTGCCATGATTTCTGATCTGAACCTATTATGTTTTCATGAATATATTTGAGTTCTTGATCCTATCTTGCAAGTCAATAGTCACCTACTACGTGTTATCATCCAGCAAACTCAGAGTGAAAATAATCGGGGCACTTCGCGGTGATGACCATAGTTTGAGGAGTTCATGTATTCACTAGGTGCTAATGCTTTGGTCCGGTACTCTATTAAAAGGAGGCCTTAATATCCCTTAGTTTCCATTAGGACCCCACTGCCACGGGAGGGTAGGACAAAAGATGTCATGCAAGTTCTTTTCCGTAAGCAGGTAAGACTACATTCAGAATACATGCCTACATTACATTGATGAATTGGAGCTAGTTCTGTGTCACCCTAGGTTATAACTGCTACATGATGAATATTATCTGACACCTATCATTGCTGATCCATTGCCTACGAGTTCGTTCTATAGTGATACTTGCTTTGTTACTTTCATTACTGCTACTGCCACCATCATTACAAAATTTACACTGTTACTTTGGCCACTATTACCGTTACTTCCATACTACTTTGGTACTAAATAATTTGCTCCATATATTAAGTTTTCTAGGTGTGGTTGAATTTACAACTGAACTATTAATACTTGAGAATATTCTTTGGCTCCCCTTGTGTCGAATCAATAAATTTGGGTTGAATACTCTACCCTCGAAAACTGTTGCGATCCCCTATACTTGTGGGTTATCAAGACGCTGCCCCCACGCTGGCGACCCTCCTTCACGCAGCTCGGCCTCGTCTATCCAGGCAGGTAATCCACACCTGACCCCCATCCTCGTCCTCCTTCCACATCCCACATGCCCTAACCGCCTGGCATGACACCTTCCACCCAAAGCACCAACCCCTCCACCAAATAAGCGCCGCCCTAAGCCATGGTGCACGCAGTATACCAGGAGCTCAAGGAGGATTTGGCAGCGGAGAAGCAAATCACGACCGCACATGCGGATGAGGTTGTAATAGCTGCCATTTGTGCCGACCCCTAGATCTTGGAGAAGCAACTTGCCATTTGCTAGCTACGCCGGTTAAGATTGCTCGGTTTACCCGTTGCGTGTGTTGCTTCTGCCTTTCCATAACAAATTCTAGTGAATTGTGCTATCTAATTTTTACCATGCAATCTGTTGCTCTATTGTATATGTTCTATATGTTGTGCAATGTGGTGCTCACTTATTAACTGTTTGGTTAATTAGTTGTCGTCTTCAGTTAACTGTTTGGTTCAATTATGCAAATGTGATGTTCAATTCTTCACGCTACAATTTTGTATTGTCTTCCATGTGAGAAATAAATGGAATTTATCTTTACAAATACATGAGAAACAAATACAATTGCTGTATTTCCAAGTTGTCAAGCATGCTTGGTTTGGTTATACATTGTGCAATGTGGTGCTCAGTTAATGTTTGGTTCATTTGTGTTGTGGTGTTTAGTTAACTGTTTGGCTCAATTCTGCAATGCGATGCTCAATAGTTGTGGGAGCATTCTGTTATTGTATACCATGTGAGAAGTAAATCAAATTTGGCTATACTAAATACATGAGAAAAAAATACAATTGCTGTATTTCCAAGTTGTTAAACATGCTTGGTTTGGTTAACCGTCTGATCTTCTATTAGGAATATGTTATATTGTGCAATGTGGTGCTCAGTTAACATTTGGTTCATTTGTTGTGGTGTTTAGTTAACTATTTAGTTCAATTCTGCAATGCGATGTTCGATAGTTGTGGCTGCATTCTGTTATTGTATACCATGTGAGGAATAAATTCAATTTGGTTGTAGTAAATACATGAGAAACAAATACAATTGCTATATTTCCAAGTTGTTAAGCATGCTTGGTTTGGTTAACTGTCTGATCTTGTATTAGGAGTATGTTATATTGTGCAATGTTATGCTCAGTTAATGTTTGGTTCATTTGTTGTGGTGTTTAGTTAACTTCTTGGTTCAATTCTGCAATGCGATGTCCAATTATCGTGGGTAGAATTTTGCATTGTTGTGCATGTGAGGAATAAATCAAATTTGGCTGCATTTAATACATGAGAAACATATGCAAGTGCTATATTTCCTAGTTCTTAATCATGCTTGGTTTGGATAAATGGGTTTTCCATGTGGCTTGAATTAATCTGGTGAATTTGCAATTTGCTTATTTTTCATCAACATATTTTACTGATAGCATGCGAACCCTTACTTAACCTGTTGACAAACTACCTTATATGTGTTGCAGGGAAACAATGGGAAGCACCGAGGTTTAAAATTGAGGTTAGCACGTGCATGGTCCATTTTCTAATAGCAAATTATTGTGCAATTGCAGGAACCATTCTAATATTTAGGTTTTTCGCAATTTGGTCTTGCACATGTAGGTCCCGCTGTCAGAGGTTTTGACCCACTGTTCGATCCTTTTTGCATATGGGGAAATGAGTTATCCATGAATTTCAAGCAAGTCAAGAAACTTAGAAAGATTGGTAGGATAAAGAAATTAGCGACAAAAAACAACAAGATCTTTGTCTGCACAATGAAGGAGACATCAGTTCACTACAAGATGGTACTAAATATTATACCTTGCCTTTTTTATTCCTTTGCCCCATTTACAATATAGAGAAGACTTTTATGAACATCCCTGTTTTCAGGCCTTTCCAAAGCAGTTCACTGATGATTACCTCTCAAACCACATCTATGGTCAGGAGGCGAGGAAGGTTTTCATACAACACCCACGGTTCAATATTGAAGTGTTCCTGAAGAGGACGAAGGACGAATAGTCAATCGTCCACAGGCACTAGCCTAAAGTTGCAAAGACCTTCACCATGAATGAATGCTCAATATTTTCCTTCCATTCAGCAGTTTTCCAAATGAGATGCATCTGTCTATGTACCGTCTATGATGTTAATTTCGAAAGGTTCTACATGTTGCATGTGAAACTTAGTGTTGGTGTAGTTGTGTAATGGGGTAGCTGAGTGCTGAAGCTATATCATGTTGTACACTGATGTATTTCAATTATGAAATCATTCTTCCTTAATATGGAAAATATATTATGTGCTTAATATGAATGCCAATTAGATTAATAAATGGATTATTAATAATATGGCAATTAGCCTGCTAATGGCTAATTTGCCTGCTAATTGGGAGAAAATACCGTGGGCGATGACCTCAGGCAACGCACACAGTTTCTAGGAATAAACTGTGTTGGATCAATGAACAATCACACACGACCTTCTCTTGAAAACTATTTGCGTTAGGCCACATTGCGCAAACATTTACCACATAAAAACTGTCTCTATGGACAACCTTTGCCACACAATTTCTTCTATGCATCGTGTGTGTCGGGGAAACTGATCGCCCACGAACACCTATGGGACCGGAGCCCCTTTTCAGTACGGCAAGGGAGTGGAGGGTGCACGAAGAGCGGATCGAGGCGAGCACGCGAGCAGTTTACCCAGGTTCGGGCCGCACGGATGCGTAAAACCCTACTCCTTCCTTGGTTTGTATTGTGTTCTTAGCTCGGGAGCGAGTATAGCTACAGTGCTTGTCGCTGGCAACACCGAGCGTGAGAGTGATCGAAGATCGGAACCTCCTCTACGTTGCGCATGGGCCTCCTTTTATAGGTCAAAGGGGTCACCGACAGGTGGCAACGCAGATGAGGGCGAAAATGTAAAAATGGTGGTAGTTGGAATAATGCATGTACAGTGCTCTGTACCTAACCCTGACGGCAGGGGACAAGGGTATTGAATGCCCGTCGCCGTCGCCCCAAACAGTGCAAAAAAGCGTCCGTCAGGGCGTCTCCGTTCGCCACGACGGTGGCCTCGTCACCGCGTCTTGCCACCGTGTACCCCAGGCTGCACAGCCTTCCGCCACGTGCCCCTGGAAGGGCCCCAGGGTGACGCGTGGCCGGATGAGCTGGAGCGCGGGCACGTAGTGGAAGCTTGCCGCGGCTTGCACCTTGCCGCGGTAGTTAACTTTTCGCGCCCGGAGGGCTTGTCGCTCTCCGGGCCTTGCCGGGGTGCGCGATGCGCCACGGCAAGTCTCCTGGAATGCCATGTTTCGGCCTTCCTGGCAAGCTCCTCTTGCCAGGGTCATGTGCTAAAAGGGTGGTCTTGAGCCTGGAGCGGCCTTCCCGGCAAGCTCCTCTTGCCAGGGTCTTGTTTCTTTAACTTGAATACTTTGTTCTTGAATGGCTCCAAAGGGATCTTAGTGGGCCTTGGCGGGCGCGTGGCAAGCCCTGCCACGGGACGCTGCTACTGCCCGTGCACAAGTAGGGATACTAAGGTACCCCTACTTTAGTACACCGACAGGAGCCCCCGGGCCTGGGCCATACACGGTGCCGAGCGCTGTTGGGCCAGGCCCAGAACAGTGCACGGGCACACGCGGCCCACGGCGCGCCGTATCCCACTCCGTATCCACCGCGCCCCTCCCTAACGGCACGCGTCGATTGCAGCGTCGTGGGAGAGATCGTGGCTTGTTTCTTTAAAGGGGGAAATGCGGAACGCCCCCCCCCTTTCTCCCTTAAAAGCAGGGGAAACAGGGTCATTTCCCTCCATTCGTCCATTGCTTCTTCATCCTCCAGAAACCCCCGCTGCTCCCCTCCTCCCGAAGGTTGAAAGAGAGCAGCGCTCCACCCTTCCTCCGCCGCCGCCAGTCTCTCCAGCGCCGTCGACTTCCCCCGCCGTCCCAGCCATGGCCCCGAAGGGCGACAAGGCGAAAGCCGCGAAGACCGCCAGGGCACTGAAGCTAGTGGCAATGCGGAAGAAGATGGTGGTCTTCCCGGCGAGGCTCGGAGCGAGGGAGCTGAAGGACTCCTTCTACCTCTTCTGGGCGAGGGAGACAAAAGCGCACCCGTGCACCAGGGTACTCCCCGCCGAGGCCTGCGACATGTTTCCGGGAGGGTACGCCTATTTTCCTCTGTTCTTCCATTGCGGACTCTGCCCACCATATTCCGAATTCTTCTGCGATATTATGAATACCTACGGGTTTCATCTCCTTGATTTCAGCCCAAACGCTGTCTTGACCATGGCCGTTTTCGCACATCTGTGCGAGAACTTTGTCGGGGTCTACCCCAACGTAGCTCTTTTCCGCCATTACTTTACGCCTCGGGTCGAGTCTGGGTCTCCTTTATCCGGCGGGATCTCTTGGATCTTTAGGCTCCATAAGAAAGAGGCATACTTGACTGGGGAACTCCGCGGCAAGTGGGAGGAATGGAGGGCGAATTGGTGCTGGATCATGGAGGACGCCCCAGAGCAGTTCACTTCCCCGCGCCAAGTTGCAATTGTGCGCGGCAATGACTGGAGTGACCTGGCCCCTGAGGACGACAAGCTGAAGATAGCCAGCACTAGGATCCTGCGCCTCCGGCAAGCCAAACTCACTGTAGGGGCTGTCGGAGCAGATTTCCTTCGCCGCCGCATCGCTCCCTTGCAGGAGAGGAAAAGGCCTGCTTGGGAGTTTGGCAACGCGGCAGACTTTATGAGGCTGCGCCCAGGCCTCAACTACAATTTTACTGTCCTGGAGCTCAAAGGGATGCTCCGTGAGCTATTCATGCACGACCCCAAACGTCCAGAGTGGTTCGCATTGCCGCGGGGGGTAGTTCCGCTATGCAACAATTCGTCGCTTGGCGCTATCCGGGCGGCGATGCCATGGTGTGACTCCCATGGAATTGACCCCACTTGGCGGGAGCCTTCTGACGAAGCTGTGCAAACGTTCTTCGATAACTTCGTGGAGCTGCCCATCAATCCCGACGAGAAGAAGGGCCTCACCCGCGACACCACCGACGAGGAGATGGCTTATATTGCCACCAGGTTGGAGGAGGCAGCCGCAGCCGCGGCCGCGGGCGAGTTTGGGTATACCTTGGAGGAGGCAGATGCAGCGGAGGCGGTAAGTCTGGCCGAGGAGGAAGAGATCCTCAAGATGATAAAGCCTGCCGGGCAACCTGCTGGGACGAGCGAGGCCACCGGGCAAGGTACAGAGTCGAGCGAGCCCGCCGAGCAGGGGGCCGAATCAAGCGATTCCGCCGAAGACTCAGGCGGGTCTCTGAACCTTGGTTCCTCTTCATCCTCGGGAAGTTCACCGCCACCGGCAAGTCCTCCGGCTCCATCAAGAAGGCGCCTCCGCAAAGCCGCAAACGTGGCGAGGCAGCCGGCGGGCCAGCAGCCGCAGCCTCTTTTTTGGATATTTGCTTGACAATTATTTTCTTCTTTCTTCTTCTTTTCTTGTCTTCAGACTCGTCCGCTCCAGAGCCTATGGAGACGGAGGCCGCCACCGAGTAGGCCGCGCGCGGCAACGCTGGTGACACCGCGGCCACTGAAGAGGCGATCGTTACTGACGAGCCTGCCGTCGAAGAGGCGGCCAGGGCCGCCGACGCGGCAGCTGAGGAAGGGACCGGCGGTCGCACTGACGGCCCTGAGGCTGCAGGAGCGTTCGACGCGGCGCCGACCGCCGACCCTGCTGCTGCCGCGGTCGGAACTGGCGCCTATTTGGAGGCTGGAAACGGGGTCTTCATTCAGCTCCCGTGGGCATCTATGTCAAGGGTGCCCGCGAAGGGAGAAGTATTCGATGGGGAAGTCCTTGCCTCCGCCGGGTTGAAGTTTGTCTACGCGCCCGGCAGTAGTAGTGAGCCCAAGGAGGAGCGACTCCTGCGGAGGCTCCTGGCCCTGTACCGCGCCAGGCAGGCCAAGCTGGAGTGCCGAGAGGCTCTGGCCGCCAAGGCGGGCGTCGACTTAGAGAAGCGCGCCGAAGAGCTCCGGGCCGCCAACCAGGCGGCCCTCCGGTCCTTGGCGGAGGAGCTCGCCGAGGCACATCAGGCGTTCATACTCGAGAAGGCCGAAGCGGAGGAGCAGCAACGGCTCGCCGCCGAGGAGCTGTCCCGGCGGGAAGGAGAGCTAACGCAGCGGAAGGTCGACCTCGACAGCCACGAGGACGACCTTGCCGCGCGCGAACAGTCCCTTGGCGGAGCTCTGCAGGAAACAAGGGACGCCGCTGCAGCCGCAGAGACCGCCAAAAGAGACTTGGAGGCGAGGGTGACGCAACTAGAGATCCACTTGAAGACGAGCGAGGAGAAGGTTGCCGCGCTCACGTTGGAGAGGGAGAAGGACGCCCACAGCCACTCCGAGCTGTAGGTCCATCTCTCCGACAAGGGCAAGGAGCTCGCCATCGCCATGTATTCCGTTGCAGACTTGGAGTTGAAGCTGTCCACCCTCTCCGCATCACTTGACAGCGCCAGAAATCGGGAGACGAAGCTGAAGAAGGACCTCAGGGCTGAGAGGGCACTGTTGGACAGCGCCGCTCTCACCCAAAACAACTTCAGGAAGACGATGGAGCAATGGACCGAGGGGCTTGTCGCCGCCGCCGCTGACATCGACAGGGAGTTGGCGGGGCTGGGGACGGAGCACCTCGGGTACTCCCCCGACGAGAACCTTCCTCACAGCGCCAAGCTGAGCTTGTTCTTCAGGGGAGTGGCGCCGGCCCTCGAGCAGCTCCGGGAGAGGATCCCCACGCAGCTGGCGAACGAGGCGCGCAGGCTTTGCACAGGAGTCGTGGAGAGGGTGCTGACGAAGATAGTCTACTGCAACCCAGGACTCAACCTCGAGAACGTCCTCAGGACCTTGCCGCCCGACGCCGACCAGGAGGCGCTCAAGGCCCTTGTCGCACCCATCGTGGCCAAGGTGGGCAAGATCAAGAGAGTCGACGGCGACCGCGCACACTAGACTGTTTTCCTTTTTGCTTCCCTTGTCGCTGCCAACCATGTCATGGACAAAAACCTATTAGTGCTGCGGCAAGCTACTTTGTAATATAACTCTATTTTGGGTAGTTAACGCGATGTTATTTCCTTCACTTGACTTCTTTGCTTTGTATGCTTTTACCCTACGCTTTTAGGGAACTTGCCGGCAAAGGGACCCTTGCCGCGAGCGCTGAGTGCGGAACTTCAGCAGCCTGCTGGCAATACCTCTGCCGACAAGAAACCTTGTCGCATCTAGTCGCAGCACACTTAGATTGTTGAGCGAACTCGAAAACGAAGTAAGGGCGCGATACTTATCGTAGCACGCTTAAGCCGTTGAGCGTGCTCGAAACAAAGTAAGGGCGCGGCTAGCCACGAGTTGGTTCCTCCCCGCACAGGTTTTCCATACAAAGTGCAGTCGTTCAAGGAAGATAACTCTAAAATTTAAAAATTTGAATGCTCAAACTTTGGCAACTTAGCTTTTGTGTTGTTTGCTTCCCGGCAAGGCGAGGCTTTCTTGAACGGCACTTGGTCCATACCACTGTCTCCTTTCCCCCGGCAAACTTGTGCGTGAGGAAAACTTCTTCTGCTCGAGAGAAAAGAAAGAGGGAGGAAACATAGATATGGAGCTTTGCGGCTCATTATTGCTTACCGGGGGTGCGTGCTGCACAAAGTGTCAGATAATACATGCAAGAAAAACGAAAAGGCATGAAACGGCAAGTTGTGCAAAGCACAAAAGTTTTACTGATGCACAGGGTCTGCGCCCGGCTTTGTACAAAGGTTTACATGCAACAGCGGCAAGACTTGTACAAAAGGTGGTTGTCGGAGCGGATCACGGCAACCGCGCCTTATGGGTGAAACTTGCGAAGGTGCTCAATATTCCAGGAGTTGCTCACCAGTAGGCCCTCTTTGGTCTCAAGGCGGACAGCGCCGGGCCTTGTGACTTGCCTCACCCGATAAGGGCCTTCCCACTTCGGCGTCAACTTGTTGGAATTCTTGGCGGACTGAACGCGCCAAAGAACAAGGTCGCCTTCCTCGAGACTTCTGGCTTTAACTTTGCGGCTATGGTAGCGGCGCAAAGCTTGCTGGTATCGAGCAGCTCGTACAGCAGCCTGAAGATGGTCCCCCTCAAGGAGCAGTGCGTCGTCTTGCCGCAGCTGCTCTTGCTCGAGCTCATCATAAGCGAGCACTCGAGGCAATCCGTATACGAGTTCCGTGGGGAGAACTGCCTCTGCTCCATAGACAAGAGCAAAGGGTGTCTGTCCAGTGGCTCGATTTGGTGTCGTCCTCATTGACCAAAGAGCCGCCGACAACTCTTCAATCCAGTTTCTTCCGCATTTGTGCAGCCTGTCGAAATTTCTTGTCTTGAGCCCGCGCAGCACTTCAGCGTTTGCCCTCTCCGCTTGACCATTACTCCTCGGGTGAGCAACAGAAGCGAAGCAGACCTTGGTGCCAAGGTCTTGGACGTATTGCATGAAGGTGCGACTTGTGAATTGCGTGCCGTTGTCGGTGATGATCCTGTTAGGGATTCCGAAACGGCAAACAATTGACCTGAAGAACTTGACCGCTGACTGTGCGGTCACCTTCCTCACTGGTTCCACTTCCGGCCACTTTGTGAACTTGTCGATGGCGACGTACAAGTACTCAAAGCCCCCAGCTGCGCGGGGAAAGGGGCCGAGGATGTCGAGCCCCCAGACCGAAAATGGCCAGGACAAGGGGATCGTCTGGAGAGCTTGAGCTGGCTGATGTATCTGTTTGGCATGGAACTGGCACGCTTCACACTTGGTTACTTGTGCAGTTGCATCTTGGAGGGCATCTGGCCAAAAGAAACCTTGCCAGAACGCCTTGCCGGCAAGTGCTCTTGCGCCAATGTGGTGACCACATATGCCTCCATGTATCTCTGCCAACAGCTTCTGCCCATCTTCCTGGGGAATGCACTTCAATCTGACACCGTTGAGTCTTCTTCTGTACAGTTCATTGCTGACGAACTGATACATACTTGACTGTCGGGTTATTCTTTCTGCTTCTTCTGGCTCTTCGGGAAGTTCTCCTGTTTGAAGGAAACGAACAATCTTCTGTGCCCATGCTGGAGCCTGAGGCTCAACAACAAGGACTAAAGGCATCAGTGCTGCTGCGGGAACGTCAGCTTCTACGGCAAGAGCCTGTGGCTCGGCCAGAGCTTGATGTTCCCCGGCAAGCTTGCCGGGGCAAAGCTTGTCGGGAACGCCTGCTTCAACTGTACAAACCCTTGGGTCTGCAGGAGCAGACTGTTCCTCAGCATTTTTGTCGTTGATCTTGGGGACCTTGGCGGCGGCTTCAGGAAGTTCGGCCGGCTAGTAGTTACTGGAGACCAACTTTCTCTTCTTACTTTGTCCAATTGATGGTGTAACAGATGGCTGAGTTAACTTGAGCACAAAGATCCCTGGTTCCACAGGTAGCTTTAGTGCAGCACACTTCGACAGGCCGTCTGCGACGTCGTTTTGAGCTCTTGGAACGTGCTCCATCTGCAAGCCTTCAAAGTGCTCTTCAAGCTTTCTCACTTCGTCGACGTAAGCTTCCATCAATGGACACTAGTAGCTCTTGTTCACTTGGCGGACAACCAACTGCGAATCACCCCGCACAATCAGCTTCTTGATCCCAAGTTCTGCTGCGATTCTGAGGCCGGCAAGCAAACCTTCATACTCTGCAGTATTGTTCATTGCTTGCTCCTTGGGAAAATGCATCTGGACAACGTACTTGAGGTTCTCTCCGGTGGGCGCGACAAGCAGCACGCCAGCGCCGGCGCCTTGCAGCGAGAAGGCACCATCGAAGTACATTATTCATTCTTTCCTCGCTTCTTTGACGGGGATGCTTGTCTCTGGAATCCCTTCGTCCGGCGTTGGTGTTCATTCTGCTATGAACTCTGCCAATGCTCTGCTCTGAATGGTTAAAGTACTTTCAAACTTGAGGCCAAAGCTTGACAGCTCCAGTGCCCACTCGACAATCCTGCCTGTTGCTTCTGGATTTTGCAATATCCTTTTCAGCGGAAAGCGAGTGACCACTGTTATCTCGTGTGCTTGGAAGTAATGGCGCAGCTTTCTCGAGGCCATGAGGAGGCCGAAAAGCAGCTTCTGCACCCCAGAGTATCTTGACCTAGCCCCCTACAAGAGGGAACTGACAAGATAAACTGTGTGCTGCACCATCTTCTTCCGCACCTCTTCTTGCATCTGCGCAGACTTATCCTTGTCGGGGCCAGAGCTTGTCGGGGAAGCCCCCTGCTTGTCGCTGGATATGCTTGCCGGGGTTGTAGGCTCCTCATCTGTCTCCCTTTCCGCTACCAACGCAGCACTAACCACTTGGTTGGTTGCTCCTAAATAAAGCAGCAACTTCTCTTGTGGCCTAAGTGCGACAAGTATCGGAGTGGAGGACAGGTATCCTTTCAAGTCCTGCAGCGCTGCCTCCGCTTCCGGAGTCCATTTCATTGGACCTGCCTTTTTCAAGATTTTGAAAAACGGCAGGGCGCGTTCTGCAGACTTAGAAATGAACCTACTGAGGGCAACCACCCAGCCGGCAAGCCTTCGTACATCCTTAACGCGCTTCGGAGCCTCAATCTGCTCGATGGCTTTGATCTTGTCGGGATTGGCTTCAATCCCTCTTTGGGACACAAAGAACCCGAGAAGCTTGCCGGAGGGGACTCCGAACATGCACTTCTCGGGGTTAAGCTTGAGTTGTATCTTGCGCAGATTCGCAAAAGTTTCATCTAGATCTTGAATCAGGGTATCCTTGTCCTTGCTCTTGACCACTATATCATCCATGTAAGCTTCTACATTCCTGTGTATCTGTGGCTCAAAAGCAGTGTGGACTACCCTCGCAAGCGTTGAACCTGCATTCTTCAATCCAAAGGGCATGCGTATGAAGCAGTAAGTGCCACATGGAGTAATGAACGCGGTCTTCTCTTCATCTTCTTCAGCCATAAATATCTGGTGGTATCCTGAGTATGCATCAAGGAATGAAAGCAACTCACACCCAGCCGTGGAGTCAACGATCTGGTCAATGCGCGGCAAGGGAAATGGATCTTTGGGACAAGCTTTATTCACATCGGTGAAGTCTATACAAAGCCTCCACTTCCCATTTACTTTGCGCACGACAACAGGGTTGGCCAGCCATGTGGGATGAAGTACGCCTCTAACAAGGCCTGCTGCTTCGAGCTTCTTGATTTCTTACGCGATAAACTCTTGGCGCTCCACCGCTTGCTTCCTGACCTTCTGCTTGACGGGCCGCGCGTGAGGACAAACGGCAAGCTTGTGCTCAATCACTTTCCTGGGAACGCCGAGGATGTCAGACGGTTGCCATGCAAAAACGTCGACATTTGCCCGCAGGAAAGCAATGAGCGCGCTTTCCTATTTAGGATCAAGCGTAGCACTGATGGTGAAAGTACCACCAGTGCCGTCCTCCTTGGCGGACACCTTCTTGGTTGCAGGCGGAGCTGCCATTCCTTTCTTGCACTTGCCGGTAGAGCTCGATGGTGCGTCCTCGACGGCAGCGCAGCACTCCGAAGAGGTGCGTTTGCCGGAGTGGGCCCCATAGCTCTTGCCGGACTTGGTCTTGTTCTTCCCCCCGGGAGCTTCAGCGGCAAGTGTCTCGCTGTCTGTTGCAGCTGCTGCGTCCCGGTAAATCTTGTCGGCGCAGATAAGCGCGTCCTTCTTGTCGCCGGGGACAAAGATGATGCTTATCGGGCCTGGCATCTTGAGCATGTTGTAGGCATAATGGGAGGTTGCCATGAACTTGGCGAGCGCTGGACGGCCAAGTATCCCATTGTAAGGTAATGGGATATCGGCCACGTCAAATGTGATCCTCTCGGTCCTGAAGTTCAGCTCTCCGCCAAAAGTCACTGGCAGTGTGATCTTCCCCTTCGGCTTGCTCCTTCCCGGGTTGATCCCTTGGAATGTGCCGGTTTCCTCGAGCTCGCTGTCGGGGATATGTAGTTTCCGGACCACAACAGAGGAGATCAGGTTCAGGCCGGCCCCGCCATCAACCAACATCTTGGTGACCTTGAGGTTGCGGATGGTTGGTGAAACCAACATAGGCAAACATCCGACCGCAGTTGTGCGGTCAGGGTGGTCCTCAATGTCGAAGATGATGGGCATGCTGGACCACTTCAGGAGTTTGCGCGACTCGACGGGTGGCTCTGCTGCATTAACTTCCCGCACCCATTGTTTGAGTTGGCGGTGGGAAGCATGCAGAGAGGCACCTCCATCGACGCACAGAACTTCTGTGGCCTTCTGGAACTCCTGCTCGCGGTTGTCTCCGTCATCCATGTCTTCGTCATCGTCTTCGTCTTCGTCCTTGTCGCGGCCGCGGGGAGGTCTATCTCCTTGCCGCTGCTTGGCCTTGCCGCGGCGTCCTCCCCGGCCATTGAATGGCCGCTTCTTGCCGGACTCTCCTCCACCTCCCTAGGCCTTCTCTTTGTCGTGTCGCTCATACTCAGCCTTCTGCTGTTCGACGAGGTACTCGACCCTTTTGCAGTTCTGGAGATCGTGCCCTTAGTGCGGTGGATCTTGCAGTACTGCTTGTCGGAGCCGTCCTGCTTGTCGGCGGCCACAACAGTGGTAGCTTCCTTGCCGGAGCCACCAGCCTGAGCTTTCTTGGCGCCAGCCTCCTTGCCGGACTGCTCAACGACCAGTACTTCCTTGTTCTTATTTTTCTTGTTGTTCCACCGTCGGTTCTTCCTTGCCGGGGCGGCATCCTCACTATCTGTTCCTCCTGCTCCAGTATCCTCTCCAGGGAGTCTCCTCCCCTCTTCAGCGCGTGCGCACTTGTCGGCCAGGGCATAGAGCTCACTGACATCTCGGATCTTCCACATCGCCATCTCCTCCCTCATCCTGCGGTTATGCACGTTCTGGTGGAACGCGCTGATAACCGCGACAGGGTGGACGTCTGGGATGTTGGGCTGGACGCGGCTGAATCTTTGGATGTACTTTCGCAGAGACTCTCCTTCCTTCTGGGCAAGTATATGTAGGTCGCTCTCCTGGCCATGGGGCTTGTGGCCGCCCGTGAAGGCGCCGACAAACTGATGGCACAGGTCGGCCCAAGAAGAGATGGAGTTCTCCGGCAACTGCATGAGCCAAGATCTGACGTTTGGCTTGAGCACGAGTGGGAAGTAGTTCGCTAATATCTTCTCGTCGCGTCCCCCGGCAGCCTGCACCGCGATGGTGTGGATACTGAGGAATTCTGATGGATGAGTCTTGCCGTCGTACTTCTCGGGTACGTCGGGCTTGAAGTTCTTCATGCTGGGCCACTGGACTTGCCGCAGCTCACGGGTGAACGCAGGGCAACCCGCCGCGTACGACAAGTCGCCTGGTTCTCCGGGCGCGTGCATGTCGATAGCGGGCCCAGCGCGCTGGTCGGACTGTCGTCGCGCTTCTCTTCGACGCTCGATGTGGGTTCGAGCGTCCTCTTGTCGTCTGTCGTCAAGGACTTGCCGTTGATCGCGGCGGGCTCGTGGATCTGACGATGCCGTGGAGTCGTCGTCAATGTTGATCCGACGAGCCGGCGATTTCGGCCTTCGGGGCAGGGAGTGCACGGTAGTTGCACCCCCGGCGGTCTTGTCTCCATCAGCCCGCGCCTGGCTGACTTGCCGCGGCCGCGACGTCGTCGGCTGCTACGGCGTGTCGTTGTTGGCGAAGGCGATGAGGCTCTGGATGGTGGCCCTCCAGTCTTCGGCCTTGTCTGCCGCTGGAGGGAAATCGAGGAGCAGCTGAGCTCGAGCTAGAGCTTCTGCTGGAGTGGAGGGGAGCGGTGGCGAGCGGTGCGAGGAGCGAGATATGCTCGGACTCCTAACTGCGTTAGAAGGAGCAGGGTCTCGTCTCGGCAACCGCGCCTTGCTCGTGCCAGCACGTTGGCCTTGAGCGTCCCGCGACCCACCAACTTGACCTTGTCCCAGCAAGCGTATGGTACCTTGGGTACCACGTCGCTGCCGGTCCGGCATCTCCTGAGAGGGGCGTGGTGCGTGCACGGACGCCGAGGTCTTGGAATGCGCCCGGTCGTCCGTCTTGTCCTTGGACTTGGCGGCGCCGTGAGTTTCCTCGCCGGCGTCCGTCCTTCTGCCAGCGTCTACCCCACCAGTCGTTGGCTCTGGCGGTGGTGGGATCGACGCGGACGGGCCTGCTACCTCCGAAGCCTTCTTCTTTGGCGGCATGTCGATGAAGTTGCTGAAGATTTCGCCCGCGTGAACGCCGGATCAGGTTCGCACAACCTCGACGCCCCCTACCTGGCGCGCCAAAGATGTCGGGGAAACTGATCGCCCACGAACACCTATGGGACCGGAGCCCCTTTTCGGTACGGCAAGGGAGCGGAGGGTGCACGAAGAGCGGATCGAGGCGAGCATGCGAGCAGTTTACCCAGGTTCGGGCCACACGGATGCATAAAACCCTACTCCTGCCTTGGTTTGTATTGTGTTCTTAGCTCGAGAGCGAGAATAGCTACAGTGCTTGTCGCTGGCAACACCGAGCGTGAGAGTGATCGAAGATGGAACCTCCTCTACGTTGCGCATGGGCCTCCTTTTATAGGTCAAAGGGGTTGCCGACAGGTGGCAACGCAGATGAGGGCGAAAATGTAAAAATGGTGGTAGTTGGAATAGTGCATGTACAGTGCTCTGTACCTAACCCTGACGGCAGGGGACAAGGGCATTGAATGCCCGTCTCCGTCGCCCCAAACAGTGCAAAAAAGCGTCCGTCAGGGCGTCTCCGTTCGCCACGACGGTGGCCTCGTCACCGCGTCTTGCCACCGTGTACCCCAGGCTGCACAGCCTTCCGCCACATGCCCCTGGAAGGGCCCCAGGGCGACGCGTGGCCGGATGAGCTGGAGCGCGGGCACGTAGTGGAAGCTTGTCGCGGCTTGCACCTTGCCGCGGTAGTTAACTTGTCACGCCCGGGGGGCTTGTCGCTCTCCGGGCCTTGCCGGGGCGCGCGATGCGCCACGGCAAGTCTCCTGGAATGCCATGTTTCGGCCTTCCTGGCAAGCTCCTCTTGCCAGGGTCTTGTGCTAAAAGGGTGGTCTTGAGCCTGGAGCAGCCTTCCCGGCAAGCTCCTCTTGCCGGGGTCTTGTTTCTTTAACTTGAATACTTTGTTCTTGAATGGCTCCAACTTAGTGGGCCTTGGCGGGCGCGTGGCAAGACCTGCCACGGGACGCTGCTACTGCCCGTGCACAAGTCGGGATACTAAGGTACCCCTACTTTAGTACACCGACAATGTGTGATGCATTCAATAACGCAAATGATAAAATTGTTAATAACATGTGTGATGTACCTGCGAACGGAAACGATTTCCTTGGAGCGACTGTGTGAGATGTATATACGAACGGAAGCATTTAGCGGGGACTGACTATGAGGGATGTACTTACGACCAGAAATGATTTCGCCTGTATAATTGTATTTTTAGCACTACTATACGTATAACAGTATTTGATCGCTCGTCGGTCGCACACGACCTCATTTTGCCGAGCGTGTGTGCTAGGAGGGCATATCCCCGACGGTTTCTGGGTCGTGTGGGAAGGACCCCCCAATCGCACACACTCACTTGGCAACGGTTCCAAATACCATCGCGGAAAGGGGTTAAAAACCGTTTGTATAGCACCGATGCATACCAGTGTAGGCACATCTTGAAAGACTGTGGCCACTATTGATCAACCCACTCCAGGTAAGAACACTTCCGTTCATCCTATAATATTTAAAATTAGATTAGTATCAATTGTAGGGGAAATGGGTTTATAGCAACATAGAAAATCACATATACTTATTTTGAAAAACTAAAGAAATAGGTTAATTATGACATATCTTCTCAAAAAGATCAATATGCAAATGAATGAATTGCTACTGAGAGAACAACCAAATTCTAAAACACCAGAAGCTATAATTAACTACAACAAGGCTACACGTTCTTACTCATGTACTATAAATAACAAATTGAACATTTTATGAGGAAGCTAAATATAGCTGCAACAACATAGCAACAGTGTTCGGATGACAGCAAATTGATACTAATAGGTGTGTACATGCACAAATTTGGTAACATAGAACTAATAGCACTAAGGCCGTCCACTATGTACGCCAAAACTGGTGTAAGGAAAACTGATGTTACATTTCGCACCGGTGTTGTAACGACCAAACCTCGAAGGATTTGAGTCTCTGTGCTTACCGTGCTAGTCCCTCGATCGAACTCTCTAGCACACACAGTATTGATGAATACCAGAATACAAGTGCATCATTTACTACAATGTATGATCCAGAATGTATAAAATAAAACAATCTGCATAGCTCTATTCAGTCACACAGCGGAAAGTAGCAGAAAATAATGATGAGTCCCATCATAGCCCAACTGGCGATGCTGAGTGCAGACTCGCGACCCTAACGGTACCTTACTCCTCATCTGAAAATCCCACAAGATGAGATGTTGTAGCCATATAGGTCAATACATTGAATGTATTGGCAAGTTACACAGGAGAAGTAATAAAGCAGACATACATGTATATGCATAGAAAAACAAAGGAAGGCTTGAGGGTTTATTTTGCGAAAAGCTGATTTTTCCTCATAACTACCTAATGAATAGTCAATTTTTCATTAAGTTCTTTTATTACTATAATTAATTGCACAAGGTTGAGTTGGCAAAATCAACTCCAACCTACCCATTTATTAAGTTTTCCACAAATATTATTAATTGTCACATTTGTCAAGATCATCTAACAACTGTAATGGCATAGTGGCTCAAAATGTCCATAACCGGGGACATAGCTAATCATGATTAGTTTTATTACTCTGCAGAGTTTTGTACGCTTTACCCACTGGACCCAATCCGAAGATTGAGATGAAGTCTTTCAGAAGAGGTTCCCTTAACCACCTGACGGCCACGTCCCACCTATATAAGCTACATCTGTCGATATTGTCTGGGCCGAGGGTTCTAACAACTGATGAACTAAGCCAGAGCCCATTTAGCTAGTGGCCGCTCATGGAAGCTACTAGTCACTAAGTCTGTCTGATCTTTTTGAACCTGGGCGGCATTCCACTTAGGGTGCACTCTCATGATCGCATTGCCTTAGAAAATGTGCAAGACCCCATGATTCCTTCCCGCAACACCAAACAATACCACTTCCGCCCAGGGGTGAATTAAGTCCTAAGTTACTACTTAATTTGTTAAATATTAATAATACTCACATAAGCTCAATGTATACAGGAACCAACCCCGTTTACAAGCAATGCAAAACTATACTACCATGATTTGCATGGACGGGAGATAGCTCAACAATATAGCTCAGATTATAACAATCCTACAATGCATAAATTTATGGTGTGGCATAACCTACAAATGCTTAGAAAAACAGTAGGTAAAGGATGATCAACATGTAACTTGCCTTGATTCTGGTTCAAAAAGTCACACTCCTTACAATAGCTCGCATCGCACTTCGGACAATCTATACATTTCACACAATATAATTAATCAATCACCAAAACTCAAATAAAACCAAAATAAAGCCAATAGCAAGAAAATCATTTTTAATACAAAAACAACAGCAAGACAACAGGTACATATCACCTACATAGCACTACGATCACAATGCAAAAAGAATCACTTGATTCCGACAGACGGTTTAAAAGTTACGACCTACGGAAGATTTGATTCGAATTCAAACAAATTCAAATTTGAATAGGTGCAAACATATGCAAAATTGGTACTGTGATGAAGAGCTGAATTTTGTGAGTGCGCAGGAAAAAGAATCACCTAATATGGATACATGCAATAGGAGTTATAGCTAATTGAATTTTGGATCAAAATCCGAAAAAACAAACAAAACAGCAACAGAAAACTCCTGGTCCCTGTGCGGCACTGTTGCAACTCCTATGGCATGCCATGTGGCACGACGCAAGTCGCTGGAGGCGTGTGGCGCGCGCGTGCTCACCAGGAGAGGGAAAAATGGCAGCAGCGGTTGGGCGTTGGCGGCGGAGCTTCTCCGATGGGTTTCCGGCGATGGTGAAGGTACGAGAAGAGGCGGTGGTGAGTGGTGGAGGTGGTGGTGAGGTCGAATAGTGGCGGGGGATCCTTTGCGGGCGGCGATGACGACATGAACAACCACTGCTCTGGTGGTGTCGGGTTCGCTCGGGCGGCTCGCTCCGCTGCGATTCCGACGACAAAAGTATGTCAACAAGGTGCGGCGTTGAGCTGAGGGTCATGGGGAGTGAACGATGTGTCCGGTGGTGTCCTTACGGCGATGGAAATGACCGGCAAAGACGACGGTGGCTCGAGCTCCACAGCGAGATGTGTTTTCCCTAGCTTGCACGTGTGGCAACTAGAGAGATCGCGGAAGGGGATGCAGGGTTCGTCGCAGAGCTGGGCTCACGCACGGGGTCTCGGGCGTTCTGACGCCCCCGATTTGACCGTACACTAATCATGCACGCAAATGTGTATGACCAAGACCAGGGACTCACGGGAAGATATCACAACACAACTCTAGACACAAATAAAATAATACAAGCTTTATATTACAAGCCAGGAGCCACATGGGCTAGAATACACAAGAGTCAGCGGAAGCAACAATATCTGAGTACAGACATAAGTTACACAAGTTTGCCTTAAGAAGGCTAGCACAAAAGCAACATGATCGAAAAGGCAAGGCCTCCTTCCTGGGAGCCTACTAACTACTCCTAGTCGTCGGCGGCCGTCACGTAGTAGTCGGCACCCTCGGGGTAGTAGCAGTCGTCAAAGGTGGCATCTGGCTCCTGGACTCCACCATCTGGTTGCAACAACCAGAAAGAAGAAAGAAGGGGGAAAAGGGCTAGCAAAGTAACTGTGAGTACTCATCCAAATTACTCGCAAGCAAGGATCTATACTACATATGCATTGGTATCAATGAAAGGAGGTAGTATCTATGGGCTAAGCTGTAGAATACCAGAATAAGAGGGGGAGAAGCTAGTCCTATCGAAGACTAGCATCTTCTGTAAACCACCATCTTGCAGCAACGAGGGGGGAGTAGAGTAGTATAACATACGTCATATTTATGTTGTCGTCAACGCCCCGGGATCCTTTCTCGACTCGCGGAGCAACATATCCAAATAATGCCTCAGCATCCATTTCTAGTTGTTCCGATCGGGATACAACTCCAAGTGTCCGTTACCGTAGGACATGCTATCGATAGATGTTTTCTTCCCTACAGGGGTGCACCAACTTACCCACCACGCTCGCTTAACTCCGGATGGACACACCATCAGGTCATGCCCGGCCTCAGCCAAACAATACACCGCAACCCAACCTAGGCTTAACAGAGAGGTCAGCACGCTTGTCGGTGTACTAAAGTAGGGGTACCTTAGTATCCCGAACTTGTGCACGGGCAGTTGTAGCGTCCCGAGGCAGGGCTTGCCGCGCGACCGCCAAGGCCCACTGTAGTTCCTTTGGAACCATTCAAGAACAAAGTATTCAAGTTAAAGAGACAAGGCCCCAGCAAGAGGAGCTTGCCGGGAAGGCCACTCAAGGCTCAAGACCACTTCTTTGGTACAGGACCCTGGCAAGAGGAGCTTGCCGGGAAGGCACAAATATGGCACTTCAAGAGACTTGCCGTGACGCGCCACGCGTCCCGGCAAGGCCCGGAGAGAGACAAGCTTCCGGGCGCGACAAGATGGCAGCCGTGGCAAGGCGCTTGCCGCGGCAAACTTCCACTAAGTACCCGCGCTCCAGCTCATCCGCCCACGCGTCGCCCTGGGACCTTTCCAGGCACACGTGGTGGAAGGCTGTGCAGCCTGGGGTACATGGTGGCAAGACTGCGATGACAAGGCCACCGTCGTGGCGGACGGTGGCGCCCTGACTAATGCTTTTTGCACTATTTGGAGCGACGGCGACGGGCATTTAATGCCCTTGTCCCCTGCCGTCAGAGTTAGGCATAGAGCACTATGCATACACTGTTCCAACTACCACCCATTTTACATTTTTACCCTTGAGTGCATTGCCACCTGCCGGTGACCCCTTCGACCTATAAAAGGAGGCCCATGCGCAATGTAAAGGGGGTTCGGATCATCTATCACTCTCACACTCGATGCTGCTAGCGATCAACACTGTAGTTCTTCTCGCTCCCGAGCTCAGAACGCAATACAAACCAAGGCAGGAGTAGGGTTTTACGCCTTCGTGCGGCCCGAACCTGGGTAAACTGCTCGCGTGTTTGCCTCGATCTGCTCTTTGTGCATCCTCCGCCCCCTTGCCGTACCGAAAAGGGGCTCCGGTCCCATAGGTGTTCGTGGGTGATCAGTTTCCCCGACATCTTTGGCGCGCCAGGTAGGGGGGTGCGTCAAGGTTGTGTGAACCTGATCCGGCATTCACGCGAGCGAAATCTCCATCAGCTTCGTCAGCTTCATCGACATGCCGCCGAAGAAGAAAGCTTCGGAGGTAGCAGGCCCGTCCACGTCGATCCCACCGCCACCGGAGCCAACGACCGGTGGGGTAGACGCCAGCGGAAGGACGGACGTCGGTGAGGAAACTCACGGCGCCGCCAAGTCCAAGGACAAGACGGATGACCGAGCGCACTCCAAGACCTCGGCGTCCGTGCATGCACCGCGCCCCTCTCAGGAGGCGCGGGACCGGCAGCGACGTGGTACACAAGGTACCGTACGCCTGCTGGATCAAGGTCAAGCTGGCGGTTCGCGGGACGCTCAAGGCCAACATGCTGGCACGAGCAAGGCGCGGTCGCCGGGACGAGAAGCTGCTCCTTCTAACGCAGTTAGAAGTCCGAGCATATCTCGCTCCTCGCACCGCTCGCCACCGCTCCCCGCCACTCCAGCAGAATCTCTAGCTCGAGCTCAACTGCTCCTCGACTTCCCTCCAGCGGCAGACAAGGCCGACGACTGGAGGGCCACCATCCAGAGCCTCATCACCTTCGCCAACAACGACACTCCGCAGCAGCCGACGACGTCGCGGCCGCGGCAAGTTAGCCAGGCGCGGGCTGATGGCGACAAGACTACCGGGGGTGCAACCACCGTGCACTCCCCGCCCCGAAGGCCAAAATCGCCGACCCGCTGGATCAACCTCGACGACGACTCCACAGTGTCATCGAATCCGTGGGCTCGCCGCGATCAGCGCCAAGTCCTTGATGACCGACGACAAGAGGAGGCTCGAACCCGCATCGAGCGTCGGAGAGAAGCTCGGCGTCAATCCGACCAGCGCGCTGGGCCCACTGCTGACGAGCACGCGCCCGGGGGACCAGGCGACCTGCCGTACGCAGCAGGATGCCCTGCGTTCACCCGTGAGCTACTGCAAGTCCAGTGGCCCAGCATGAAGAACTTCAAGCCCGACGTACCCAAGAAGTACGACTGCAAGACTCATCCGTCGGAGTTCCTCAGCATCTACACCATCGCGGTGCAGGCTGCCGGGGGACGAGACGAGAAGATACTCGCAAACTACTTTCCGCTAGTGCTCAAGCCAAACGTCAGATCTTGGCTCATGCACTTGCCGGAGAACTCCATCTCCTCTTGGGCCGACCTGTGGCACCAGTTTGTCGGCGCCTTCACAGGTGGCCACAATCCCCATGGCCAGGCGACCTTCACATACTTGCCCAGAAGGAAGGAGAGTCCCTGCGAAAGTATATCCAGAGATTCAGCCGCATCCAGCACAACATCCCAGACGTCCACCCTGCCGCGGTTATTAGCGCTTTCCACCAGAACGTGCGTAACCGCAGGATGAGGGAGGAAATGGCGATGTGCAAAATCCGAGACGTCAGCGAGCTTTATGCCCTGGCCGACAAGTGCGCACGCACTGAGGAGGGGAGGAGACTCCCCGGAGAGGATACTGGAGCAGGGGGATCGGATAGTGAGGACGCTGCCCCGGCAAAGAAGAACCGGCGGCGGGACAACAGGAAAAAGAAGAACAAAGAAGTGCTGGTCGTTGAGCAGTCCGGCAAGGAGGCTGGCGCCAAGAAAGCCCAGGCCGGCAGCTCCGGCAAGTAGGCTGCCGCTGTGGCGGCCGCCGACAAGCAGGACGGCTCCGACAAGCAGTACTACAAGATCCACCGCACCAAGGGCCACGACCTCCAGAACTGCAAAAGGGTCGAGTACCTCGTCGAGCAGCAGAAAGCTGAGTACGAGCGACGCGACAAGGAGAAGGCCCAGGGAGGTGGCGGAGAGTCCGGAAAGAAGCGGCCGTTCAATGGCCGGGGAGGACGCCGCGGCAAGGTCAAGCAGCGGCAAGGAGACAGACCTCCCCACGGACGCGACAAGGACAAAGATGAAGACGACGACGAAGACATGGATGACGGAGATAACAGCGAGCAGGAGTTCCAGAAGGCCACAGAAGTTCTATGCGTTGACGGAGGCGCTTCTCTGCATACTTCCCACCACCAACTCAAGCAGTGGGTGCGGAAAGTCAATGCAGCAGAGCCGCCCATCGAGTCGCGCAAGCTTCTGAAGTGGTTCAGCACGCCTATCATCTTCGACATTGAGGACCACCCTGATCGCACCACTGCAGTCGGGTGTTTGCCGATGTTGGTTTCGCCAACCATCCGCAACCTCAAGGTCACCAAGATGTTAGTTGACGGCGGGGCTGGCCTGAACCTGATCTCCTCTGCCGTGGTCCGGAAACTCCAGATCCCCGACGGCGACCTCGAGGAAACCGACACATTCCAAGGGATCAACCCGGGAAGGAGCAAGCCGAAGGGGAAGATCACACTGCCAGTGACATTTGGCGGAGAGCTGAACTTCAGAACCGAGAGGATCACCTTCGACGTTGCCGATATCCCATTACCTTACAATGGGATACTTGGCCGTCCGGTGCTCGCCAAGTTCATGGCAGCCTCTCACTATGCCTACAACATGCTCAAGATGCCAGGCCCGATAAGCGTCATGTCTGTCCCCGGTGACAAGAAGGACGCCCTTATCTGTGCCGACAAGATTTACCGGGATGCGGCAGCCGCAACAGATAGCAAAACACTTGCCGCTGAAGCTCCCGGAAGGGAGAACAAGACCAAGTCCGGCAAGAGCTCTGGGGCCCACTCCGGCAAACGCACCTCTTCGGAGTGCTGCGCTGCCGTCGAGGACGCACCATCGAGCTCCACCGGCAAGTGCAAGAAGGCGATGGCAGCTCCACCCGCAACCAAGAAGGTGTCCGCCAAGGAGGACGGCACTGGTGGTACTTTCACCATCAGGGCCACGCTTGATCCTAAATAGGAAATCTGGGTCGTTGCTTTCCTGCGGGCGAATGTTGACGTGTTTGCATGGCAACCATCTGACATCCCCGGTGTTCCCAGGAAAGTGATTGAGCACAAGCTTGCCGTTTGTCCTCACGCGCGGCCCGTCAAGCAGAAGGTTAGAAAACAAGCGGTGGAGCGCCAAGAGTTAATCGCTGAAGAAATCAAGAAGCTCGAAGCGGCAGGCCTTGTCAGAGGTGTACTCCATCCCACGTGGCTGGCCAACCCTGTTGTCGTGCGCAAGGCGAACGGGAAGTGGAGGCTTTGTATTGACTTCACCGATGTGAATAAAGCTTATCCCAAAGATCCATTTCCCTTGCCGCGCATTGACCAGATCATTGACTCCACGGCTGGATGTGAGTTGCATTCGTTTCTTGATGCATATTCAGGATACCACCAGATATTTATGGCGGAAGAAGATGAGGAGAAGATCGCATTCATCACTCCATGTGGCACTTATTGCTTTATACACATGCCCTTTGGATTGAAGAATGCCGGTTCGACGTTTGCAAGGGTAGTCCATACAGCTTTTGAGCCACAGATACACAGAAATGTAGAAGCTTACATGGACGATATAGTGGTCAAGAGCAAAGACAGGACTACTCTGATACAAGATTTAGACGAAACTTTTGCGAATCTGCGCAAGATCCAACTCAAGCTCAACCCCAAGAAGTGCGTGTTTGGAGTCCCCTCCGACAAGCTTCTCGGGTTCTTTGTATCCCAGAGGGGGATTGAAGCCAATCCCGACAAGATTAAAGCCATCGAGCAGATCGAAGCCCCGAAACACGTCAAGGACGTACGAAGACTCGCCGGCTATGTGGCTGCTCTCAGCAGATTCATCTCTAAGTTAGCAGATCGTGCCCTGCCGTTTTTCAAGATTTTGAAAAAGGCAGGTCCGATGAAATGGACTCCGGAAGCGGAGGCAGCGCTGCAAGACTTAAAGAAGTACCTGTCCTCCACTCCAATACTTGTCGCACCTAAGCCACAAGAGAAGTTGCTGCTGTACCTAGCAGCAACCAATCAAGTGGTTAGTGTTGCGTTAGTAGCGGAAAGGGAGGCAGATGATGAGCCAACAGCCCCGACAAGCACATCCAGCGACAAGCAGGGGGCTTCCCTGACAAGCTCTGATACCGACAAGGATGGGTCCGCGCAAATGCAAGAAGAGGTGCGGAAGAAGATGGTACAGTGCCCAGTTTATTTTGTCAATTCCCTCTTGCAGGGGGCTAGGTCAAGATACTATGGGGTGCAGAAGCTGCTTTTTGGCCTCCTCATGGCCTCGAGAAAGCTGCGCCACTACTTCCAAGCACACGAGATAACAGTGGTCACTCTCTTTCCGCGGAAGAGGATACTGCAAAATCCAGAAGCGACGGGCAGGATTGTCGAGTGGGCACTGGAGCTGTCAAGCTTTGGCCTCAAGTTTGAAAGCACTTCAACTATTCAGAGCAGAGCATTAGCAGAGTTCATAGCAGAATGGACGCCAACGCCAGACGATGAGATTCCAGAGACAAGCATCCCCGCCAAAGAAGCAAGCAAGGAATGTATAATGTACTTCGATGGTGCCTTCGCGCTGCAAGGCGCCAGTGCCGGCGTGCTACTTGTCGCGCCCACCGGAGAGCACCTCAAGTACGTGGTCTAGATGCACTTTCCCAAGGAGGAGGCAACGAACAATACTGCGGAGTATGAAGGTTTGCTTGCCGGCCTCAGAATCGCAGCGGAACTTGGGATCAAGAAGCTAATTGTACGGGGTGATTCACAGTTGGTCATTCGCCAAGTGAACAAGAGCTACCAGAGTCCGTTGATGGAAGCTTACGTCGACGAACCACGTTCCAAGAGCTCAAAACGACGTCGCAGATGGCCTGTCAAAGTGTGCTGCACTAAAGCTACCTGTGGAACCAGGGATCTTTGTGCTCAAGCTAACTCAACCATCCGTAACACCATCGGCTGGACAAAGCAAGAAGAGGAAGTTGGTTTCTGGTGACTATTTGCCGGCAGAGCTTCCTGAAGCCGCCGCCAACAAGGTCCCCAAGATCAATGACAAGGTTGCTGAGGAGCAGTCTGCTCCTGCAAGCCCTAGGGTTTGTACAGTTGAAGCAAATGCTCCCGACAAGTTTTGCTCCGGCAAGCTTGCCGGGGAACGCCAAGCTCGGGCTGAACCGCAGGTTCTTGCCGTAGAAGCTGACATTCCCGCAGCAGCACAGATGCCTTTAGTCCTTGTTGTCGAGACGCAGGCTCCGGCATGGGCGCAGCAGATTGTCCATTTCCTTCAAACAGGAGAACTTCCCGAAGAGCCAGAAGAAGCAGAAAGAATAACCCGGCAGTCAAGTATGTATCAGTTTGTCGGCAACGAACTGTACAGAAGAAGACTAAACAGCGTGAAATTGAAATGCATTTCCCGGGAAGATGGACAAAAGCTGTTGGCAGAGATACACGGAGGCATATGTGGCCACCACATTGGCGCCAGAGCACTTGCCGGAAAAGCATTCCGGCAAGGTTTCTTTTGGCCAGAAGCCCTCCAGGATGCAACTGCGCAAGTAACCAAGTGTGAAGCATGCCAGCTCCATTCTAAGCAGATACATCAACCAGCTCAAGCTCTCCAGAAGATCCCTTTATCCTGGCCATTTTCGGTCTGGGGGCTCGACATCCTCGGCCCTTTTCCCCGCGCAGCCGGGGGCTTTGAGTACTTGTACGTCGCCATCGACAAGTTCACAAAGTGGCCGGAAGTGGAACCAGTGAGAAAGGTGACCGCACAGTCAGCAGTCAAGTTCTTCAGGTTAATTGTTTGCCGTTTGGGAATCCCTAACAGGGCAATCACCGACAACAGCACACAATTCACAAGTCGCACCTTCATGCAGTACGTCCAGGACCTTGGCGCCAAGGTCTGCTTCGCTTTTGTTGCTCACCCGAGGAACAACGGTCAAGCGGAGAGGGAAAACGCTAAAGTGCTGCGCGGACTCAAGACGAGAACTTTCGACAGGCTGCACAAGTGCGGAAGGAACTGGATGGAGGAATTGCCAGCGGCTCTTTGGTCGATAAGGATGACGCCAAATCGAGCCACTGGACAGACACCCTTTGCTCTTGTCTATGGAGCAGAGGCGATTCTCCCCACAGAACTCGTATACGGGTCGCCTCGAGTGCTCGCTTACGATGAGCTCGAGCAAGAGCAGCTGCGACAAGATGACGCACTGCTTCTTAAGGAAGACCGTCTTCAGGCTGCTATACGAGCTGCTCGATACCAGCAAGCCTTGCGCCGCTACCATAGCCGCAAGGTTAAAGCCAGAAGTCTCGAGGAAGGCGACCTTGTTCTTCGGCGCGTTCAGTCCGCCAAGAACTCCAACAAGTTGACGCCGAAGTGGGAAGGCCCTTATCGGGTGAAACAAGTCACAAGGCCCGGCGCTGTCCGCCTCGAGACCGAAGAAGGCTTACCGGTGAGCAACTCCTGGAACATTGAGCATCTTCGCAAGTTTTACCCATAAGGCGCGGTTGCCGTGATCCACTCTGGCAATCACCTTTTGTACAAGTCTTGCCGCTATTGCATGTAATCCTTTGTACAAAGCCGGGCGCAGACCCCGTGCATCAGTAAAGCTTATGTGCCTCGCACAACTTGTCAATTCATGCCCTTTTTACTTTCTTGCATGTACTATCTGACACTTTGTGCAGCACCTATTCCCGGTAAGCGATAACGAGCCCGAGAGCTCCATATCTATATTCTCTCTTCTGCCTTCTTTCTCCAGCAGAGGAAGGTCTCCTCGCGCACAAGTTTGCCGAGGGGAAGGAGATAGTGGTATGGACCAAGTGCCGTTCAAGAAAGCCTTGCCTTGCCGGGAAGCAAACGACACAAAAGCTAAGTTGCCAAAGTTTGAGCAATCAAATTTTTAATTTTTTGAGTTGTCTTCCTTGAACGACCGCACTTTGTATGGAAAACCTGTGCGCGGAGGAACCAACTCGTGGCTATCCGCGCCCTTACTTTGTTTCGAGCACGCTCAACGGCTTAAGTGTGCTGCGACAAGTGTCGCGCCCTTACTTCGTTTTCGAGTTCGCTCAACAGTTTAAGTGCGCTGCGACTAGCTGCGACAAGGTTTCTTGTCGCCAACG
Source organism: Secale cereale (assembly GCA_902687465.1). Taxonomy (NCBI): domain Eukaryota; kingdom Viridiplantae; phylum Streptophyta; class Magnoliopsida; order Poales; family Poaceae; genus Secale; species Secale cereale. The sequence goes on along the minus strand of LR738710.1, from coordinate 721,237,879 downwards.
GCATTGCCAGCAGGCTGCTGAAGTTCCGCACTCAGCGCTCGTGGCAAGGGTCCCTACGCCGGCAAGTTCCCTAAAAGCGTAGGGTAAAAGCATACAAAGCGAAGAGGTCATTAAAGGAAATAACATTGCATTAACTACCCAAAATAAAGTTATATTACAAATCAACTTGTCGCGGTTCTAACAGACTATTGTTCATAACGTAGTTGACAGCGACAAGGAAGGGAGAAAGTAAACAAGACTAATCTGCGCGGTCGCCCTCGACCCTCTTGATGCCGCCCACCTTGTTCACAATAGGCGCGACAAGGGCCTTGAGCGCCTCCTGGTCAACGTCCGGCGGCAAGGTCCTGAGGACGTTGGTGAGATTGAGGCCTGGGTTGCGGTGCACTATCTTCATCAACACCTTCTCGAGGGCCCCCGCGCAGAGCCGGCGCGACTCGTCCGCCAGCTGCCTTGGGATCCTCTCCCGGAGCTGCTGGAGGGCTAGCGCCACCCCCCTGAAGAACAAACTCAACTTGGCGCTGTGAGGGAGGTTCTCGTCGGTGGAGTACCCGAGGTGCTTCGCCCCCAGCTCCGCCAGCTCCTTGTCGACGTCGGCGGCGGCGGCGACAAGGCCCTCGGTCCAGTGCTCCACCGTCAGCCTGAAGTTGTTTTGGGATAGGGCGGCGCAGTCCAACAGCGCCTTCTCGGCCCTGAGCTTCTAATTCAGTTTCGCCTCCCGCTCTCTGGCGCCGTCAAGCATTGTGTTGAGGGTGGAAAGCTTCAACTCCAGATCGGCGATGGAGTCCTTGGCGACGGCGAGCTCCTTGCCCTTGTCGGAGAGGCGGACCTGCAGCTCGGAGTGGCTGTGGGCGTCCTTCTCCCTCTCCGACACAAGCGTGGCAACCTTCTCTTCGCTCGTCTTCAAGTCGGCCTCCAGTTGCGCCACCCTCGCCTCCAAGTCCCTCTTGGCGGTCTCAGCAGCTGCAGCGGCGTCCTTCGCTTCCTGCAGAGCTCCGCCAAGAGATTGTTCGCGCGCGGCAAACTCGTCCTCGTGGCTATCGAGGTCGACCTTCCGCTGCATCAGTTCACCTTATCGCCGGGACAACTCCTCGGCGGCGAGCCGTTGCTGCTCCTCTGCTTCGGCCTTCTCAAGAATAAATGCCTGATGCGCCTCGGCAAGCTGCTCCCGCTCCTTCGCCAAGGACCGGAGAGCTGCTTGGTTGCTGGCCCAAAGCTCTTATGCTCGCTTCTCCAAGTCAACACCCGCCTTGGCGGCCAAAGCCTCTCGGGACTCCAGCTTGGCCTGCCGGGCACGGTACAAAGATAGAAGCCTCCGCAGGAGCCGCTCTTCCTCGGGCTCGCTGCGGCTGCTTGGCGCGTCGACGAACTTCAACCCGGCGGAGGCGAGAAGCTCCCCATCGAAGACCTCTCCCTCCGCAGGCGCCCTTGACATGGACGCCCACGGGAGCTGGATGAAGACTCCGTTGCCGGCCTCCAGGTAGGCGCCTGGCTCGGCCGCGGCAGCAGCGGGATCGGCAGCTGGCGTAGCGTCTAACGCTCCTGCGGCCTCAGGGCCGTCAGTGCGACTGCCGGTCCCCTCCTCAGCTGCCGCGCCAGCGGCCTTGGCAGCCTCGTCGGCGGCGGGCTCGTCAGCACCGGCCGCCTCTTCGGTAGCGGCGGCATCGCCAGTGTTGCCGTGCACGTCCTCCTCGACGGCGACCTCCATCTCCATCGGCTCTGGGGCGGACGGATCTGACAAAAGAAAAGAAGAAGAAAGGAGAATTGTCAAGCAAATATCCAAAAAGAAAAATTCAAGAGAAGAAAAGTCCAAGAGTTACCTGCGCGGGCCTCCTCTTCGATGGGGTTCCTTGCCGGGGAGTTCTCCCTCGGCGGCGTGGTGGTAGCCCCTGCCGGCGGAGGGCCGCTGGCGTCGTCCCTTGGCGGCGTGCTTGCTCTTGGCGGAGTGCTCGCCCTTGGCGGAGTATTCTCCCTCGCCGGGGAGCTCCTCCTTGGCGGTGAGGTCAAGGCGTGCGGCACGTCGGGGGCGGCCTCCTGGCGCTCCTGATGCTGCTGCTCTGCTTCTGCACAAGTCAACAGATAAACAAAACATCAACAAGGATAGAAAGCCCACGCGCGCCCGATGAGCGGACAGTGAACAGAAGACTTACGCTGGGGGCTGCGCTGGGGGCTGCTCCGGGGAACAGCTGCCGGGTCCGGCAGACTTGTCGCCGGCGCACCCCCTGCTGCGGCGGCGGGCTCGACCTCAATGACAATTACTGGGACTTTGGCCCTCTTCGCCGCCCTTTGGGCCAGGGTCCTGGAAGAAAGACAGGATCAGAATCAGGCAAAAAAAAGATACAAGGCAAGAATCAACAGAAAGCCAAAGAGAAACGAGAATCACGAAGACTTACTCTTCTTCCTCCTCGTCGTCGGAGCTGAGCGCCGAGAAGTCGAAATCCGGCTCGCGCGTCCCGGCACGAGGAGCTGGGGGAGTGGTCTCCCTTGGCCGCTTGGCGGGGGCCGGGACGGTGGTCTGAGAAGACCCCGCTCCGGTTGCCGCCGAAGCGCAAGGGGCGATGGGCACAGGGGCGCCAGTCTGGGAAGATCCTCCTCCTGTTGCCGCTGAGGCACGGGGCGCTCTCTTGGCGGCCTTGCCCGTCGCGGCGGCGCGCGTCGGGCGGCGACGCGGCGGCTGGCTCGCCTGTCGCCCCATCGCGTCTGCGGCCTTGCGAAGGCGCCTTCTCGGCGCAGCTGGAGGGCTCGCTGGTGGCGGTGAGCTACCCGAGGACGAAGAAGAGGAGTCGAGGCCCAGCGAGCCGCCCGAGTCCTCGGCAGGGTCGCTTGACCCGACGCCTTGCTGGTCACTTGACCCGACGCCCTACTCGGCGGGCCCGCTCGACTCGGCGCCTTGCTCGATGGGCTGGCTTGTCTCGGCGAGTCGCCCGGCAAGCTTCCCCGCTTTAAAAAGCTCTTCCTCCTTGGCGAGGCTTGTCGCCTCCGCTGCCTCTGCTTCCTCCAAGGTATACCCGAACTCACCCGCGGCCCTGGCCGCAGCTGCCTCTTCCAGTCGGGTGGCAATATATGCCATCTCCTGGTCGGTGGTGTCGCGGGTGAGTCCCCGCTTCTCGTCAGCGTTGACTGGCGACTCCACCAGGTTGTCAAAGAACGCCTGCACGGTTTCTTTGGAAGGTTCCCGCCAAGTGGGGTTGATCCCGTGGGAATCACACAATGGCATCGCCGCGCGGATGGCGCTGAGCACAGAGCTATTGCACAATGGGACTACGCCCGGCGGCAGCGTAAACCACTCTGGATGGGCGGAGTCGTACTTGAACAGCGCTTGAAGCATCGCATTGAGCTCTATGACAGTGAAGTTGTAATTAAGGCCCGGGCGCAACCTCATGTTGTCTGCCGCGTTCCTGAACTCCCAAGCAGCCCTCTTCCTCTCCTGCAAGGGAGCGATGCGGCGGCGGAGGAAGTCTGCCCCGACGGCACCTACAGTGAGCCTAGCTTGCCGGAGGTGGAGGATCCGAGTGGTGGCTATCTTCAGCTTGTCGTCCTCGGGGGCCAGGTCACTCCAGTCATTACCGCGCACTACTGCGACTTGGCGCCGGGAAGTGAACTGCTGCGGGTCGTCCTCCATAATCCAACACCAGTTGGCTCTCCACTCATCCCACTTGCCGCGGAGCTCTCCCGTCAAGTAAGCCTCTTTCTTATGGAGCCTAAAGATCCAAGAGATTCCGCCGGACAGAGGAGACCCTGACTCGACTCGAGGAATGAAATAATGGCGGAAGAGGGCTACATTGGGGTAAACTCCGACGAAATTCTCGCACAGATGTGCGAAAATGGCCATGGTCAAGACGGCGTTTGGGGTGAAGTCAAGGAGATGAAACCCGTAGGTATTCATGATATCACAGAAGAACTCCGAGAAGGACGGGCAGAGCCCGCAGTAGAAGAACAGAGCAAAAAAGGCATAGCCACCCGGAAACATCTCGCAGGCCATGGCGGGGAGTACCTTGGTGCGCGGATGCGCCTTTGTCTCCCTTGACCAGAAGAGATAGAAGGCGTCTTTCAGCTCCTCCGCACTAAGCTGTGGCGGGAAGACCGCCATCTTCTTCCGCATTGCTGCTAGCCGCAGCTCCTTAGCAGTCTTCGCGGCCTTCGCCTTCTCGCCCTTCAGGGCCATGGCGGGGACGATGGGGAAAGCCAATGGCGCCGGTGATGCTGGCGGTGGCGGAAGGGGGGGGGGGCGGAGCGCTGCTCTCTTTCGACCTTCGGGGAGGAGGGGAGCGGCGGGGGTTTCTGGAGAAGGAAGAAGCAACGGGCGAATGGAAGGAACTGCCCCTGTTCCCCCTGCTTTTAAGGGGGGAGAGGGGGACGTTCCGCATTTTCCCTATTAAAGAAACATGCCACGATCTCTCCCACGACGCCGCAATCGACGCATGCCGTTAGGGAGGGGCGCGGTGGATACGGAGTGGGATACGGCGCGCCGCGGGCCGCGCGTGCCCGTGCACTGTTTTGGGCCTGGCCCAACAGCGCTCGGCACCATGTATGGCCCAGGCCCGGGGGCTCCTGTCGGTGTACTAAAGTAGGGGTACCTTAGTATCCCGAACTTGTGCACGGGCAGTTGCAGCGTCCCGAGGCAGGGCTTGCCGCGCGACCGCCAAGGCCCACTGTAGTTCCTTTGGAACCATTCAATAACAAAGTATTCAAGTTAAAGAGACAAGGCCCCGGCAAGAGGAGCTTGCCGGGAAGGCCACTCAAGGCTCAAGACCACTTCTTTGGTACAGGACCCTGGCAAGAGGAGCTTGCCGGGAAGGCCAAAATATGGCACTTCAAGAGACTTGCCGCGACGCGCCACGCGTCCCGGCAAGGCCCGGAGAGCGACAAGCTTCCGGGCACGACAAGATGGCAGCCGCGGCAAGGCGCTTGCCGCAGCAAACTTCCACTAAGTACCCGCGCTCCAACTCATCCGCCCACGCGTTGCCCTGGGACCTTTCCAGGCACACGTGGTGGAAGGCTGTGCAGCCTGGGGTACACGGTGGCAAGACTGCGATGACAAGGCCACCGTCGTGGCGGACGGTGGCGCCCTGACGGACGCTTTTTGCACTGTTTGGAGCGACGGCGACGGGCATTTAATGCCCTTGTCCCCTGTCGTCAGAGTTAGGTATAGAGCACTATGCATACACTGTTCCAACTACCACCCATTTTACATTTTTACCCTTGACTGCGTTGCCACCTGTCGGTGACCCCTTAGACCTATAAAAGGAGGCCCATGCGCAACGTAAAGGGGGTTCGGATCATCGATCACTCTCACACTCGGTGCTGCTAGCGATCAACACTGTAGTTCTTCTCGCTCCCGAGCTCAGAACGCAATACAAACCAAGGCAGCAGTAGGGTTTTGCGCCTCCGTGCAGCCCGAACCTGGGTAAACTGCTCGCATGTTTGCCTCGATCTGCTCTTTGTGCATCCTCCGCCCCCTTGCCATACCGAAAAGTGGCTCCGGTCCCATAGGTGTTCGTGGGCGATCAGTTTCCCCGACATCTTTGGACTAAACCTATGCCCCCAGGGTTCATGGGCCATCACCCCGAGAACTCCTACACGTTGTGTGGGCGGCCGGTGAGCAGACCTAGCTACCTCCTTAAAAAAGGCAGGTACATAACTAGTCCAACCCGGCGCGCGCTGCTCAGTCACATGATGTCTAATAAGCTTCGGCTGATGCATACGATGCAGAACGCCCATACTATGCCCATGTGATGGTTAGCGCTATCAGGCCAAAGGCCCCTTGGATCAAATATCTAAACCGTTTAGTGTCTAGGGAATGCGCGGTAACGAGCAGAGACTCACGATCATGTGACCTCATCACCCCATCTCGAGGACTTGCGGCAAGGGCTAAGAATGCACGTCCATGCCTTGTAATTATCTTGCGGGCACCTTCCAAGTCAACCCGACTACACATCACTCGCAATTAAGCTCACGCGGGTACCCCTTAGGGCCGACCCGTCTTTAGAAACATGGTTCAGTGTAAAGTCATAGTAACCATAGTAATCATGTGTTTAGCACCAAAGGGAACCCTGACGAATCACCCTCGATGGAATTCCACATGATGTTATTGTCAAGGTGAACGAAGGAGGAATCACCCTCGATGGTTCACACTTGAGGGGTTCCACGACAGAGTCATTATCGGGAGTGGTGAAGGAGGAATCACCCTCGATGACCACAATCGATTAACTTCACTACAGAGATCTCATCAGAAGTGCTATACGAGCTATCACCCTAGGCACTCGATAGTAACTTTGCAGAATTGTACAACTAGGGGGGATGATGTGCGGTGTCGGGGCCTGGTCTTCGATCCCGTAGATCGGGTCTTCTGATAATCCAGCGGGGGCAACATGGACAAGGTGGGGGTGAATGGTGGATCTCTAACCAGCCTACACTAAGCAGTTATAATAAGCAGGTAAGGTATGAAAGTAGGTAACAACAACAGGCTATGTATAAGAATAGGAGCAATCAAAAACAGTAGTAAAATCTAATGCAAGCATGAGAGAGAATGGAATGGGCAATATCGGGATGATCAAAAGGAGGGGTCATCGTCGATGCAGTCATTCATCGAGGTAGCATCAGTCTCGAGGTCTACCGAAGAGAAGAGGGGGAAGAAATAGTAAATACAAAGCACACATATGCAACAAACAAGCACGACATGTCAACACGTAGTGCTAGGGTGTTCTAATGTGACACCCCGAGACCGATGCGCCAGGTGTCAGCCAGTTATTCGTCGTCGTTGCCATGTCATCTGCTTGCGTGTTGCAATTTTCCTTGTCATCATGTGCATTGCATTATCATGTTTTCAAAACTTGCATCCGGCCGAACCCCCTCGTCCTTTCCGTTGTCTGTTATGAGCCTAGACACACTCGCACCTCCGAATATTTATTTTACTAGTGGCCGGAAAATGTTCTCGGAATGGGATGAAACTTGGCGTACGATCTTATTATAGTGTAGATAGACCGCCTGCCAAATTTCATCGCATTCGGAGCTTGTTTGATGGCCCAACCGTTAAACTACAGCGGCACTAGTCGCCGGTTAATTCGTCGGACGTTTCCGGTCTCTGAAAATCCCGCGGGCCTCTCCCTCTCTTCACTCCTCTAAGCCCGAGGCCTTCTACACAACCCACTAATTCCACATAGGCCCAACCTACCCCTTCATCCGACCGGAGCCGTCTGATCGCAATCCGAGGGCTCCAAAACGCCCCCAAACCCTAGTCCTAACCCCCCTTCCTTATATAAGCACCTCTCCATGCCATTTTTGGGTATCCTAGCCTTCCCCTACCCTAGACTCCCTCCTCCTCGGGATCCCCACAGCCACCGGCCACCTCCACCTCAAATTCTGGTGGCAGCCACCACCGTCCCGCCACGTGGCGCGCAGCCACAGGCCGAGCCGCCCCGTCAGCCCCGTTCTGGCCAACCACCGCAAGCCACCTGGCCTTCCCACGTCATCAACCGCGCCAGATCCATCGCGGCCCTACAGGCCCACTGGGAGCCCGAACCGGGCTATGCCGGGCCCCGACCGACCCGCTCCCTCGCTCCTCCCTCACTCTGCGCTCACGCACCCCTCCGCCGGTCTCCCCGCTCGTCCCCGTCACCGTTGCAGAAGCTCGCCAACGGCCCGCCCGTGTCCTCTGTGCTCTGATCTGGGCACCAAGGAACCAGAACCGCCGCCGCCGCCCTCGACTGACCTCCTCCCGACGCCGCCGCATTGCCGGCGTTGCCCAGCCGCTCCACCGGCGCCGTCCCGCGCCGATCTTCGACCCCGCGTCACCGGATCCGGTCGCCCCGCCACCAATCCGCCCATCCCTGGCATGCCAATTACCGCCGGAGGCCCTCTGTTGCCGCGCCGCCGCAAGCCTCGTCCACCGCCGGCCCTGCTCGTGCGGGCACGAGGACGAAGCCCCTCGCCCCTCTCACTCACTGGTGGGGCCACATGCCAGACGACGGACACGTCCGTCCTGGGCGCGGACGCGTTCGAACCCCACCGGGCCCGCTCGTCAGCTTCATCGCGCCAGACATGTCTGACCTGACACCGGACAGTGTCCGTCCCTGAGGTCGCTTTCTTCTCTAAGTCCTTGAAAAAGAGCATTATGTATGTATCTTTGTGTGGTTGTAACTTTTTGCATGATTGTCTAAATTGAGTGAATAAATGTCAAAATGTTTGTCTCGTGATGCTCTTCATATTGTTGTACTGTGGCATGCTTGTTTGAGTTCATCTTGATTCCCTAATCATCATTGCAAAAGTGCTAAATGTTATAAACTGCTAATAACTGTTATGTTGTTGCATGCCTGTGGTGATGATATCTTTTTGCATGTTTATACAAATGAAGCATATGATATCTCAAAATGTTCATTGTGAATTTCTCTACATGATGGTGGCTGTTGCATTCATGTTAGGTGCCATATTTCGATGTTTATCTCTATTGCAAAAGTGCATGTGGCTGTTAAGTGCTGAAACTTGTTATCTGATGCTGATTTGTCTTTTTGTATATTTATGTGTGATTTTTGTTTGAGACATGTCCATATGTTTTAGAAGCAAAATCATGCCATCTTTGCTGTAGTGTATTTAGTTTTCCATGATATGCCTTGTGGTGTTTGCAACAAGCTTGTAAAGTGGCCTACTCGCTGTTGTTATTTTCTGAGACTTGTTAAAAACTGCTAAGTCTGAAACTGTATTATCCTGATATCATGTTTGCTTGATGCCCCACTCAAATCCATAAATGTTTTGGGATGCCCAATGATCATGCCTTGTTCTCCATGTTATGCTCTATCCATCCATGCCCTTGTTTGCCATTATAGCCTGCTGTAGTTTGTTTATTTCTTGCTCTCAAGTTGCTATAAATTGTTTTTGTCAGCCTGTTATCAGCAAGTTCAGTTTTGCCATGTGAATTGCTAGTGATCTATGCATCATAAGACCATGTTCTTGCCATGAGTAGCTTCGTAAACATGTCTTCTTGCTGTTGGTTATCTTCACATGCCATGATATGATTTGAGTTGAGTTGCAAAAGCTTGTAAACATGCCTACTTGTCGTTGTTGCTGCCATGTCTACTTTGTTTTCACTATGTCTGTGAATCTGTAATCTTTTGAAGTCTGGCCATGATGTTTTGAGCATGTTCTAGTGGTGTTTTGTAGTAGCTCATTGGTCGTGCTTGTAGTGCTAGACATGTACATGCTTGCCATGCCCTTTGTTGCCATGAAATGTTATTGTACCATGTGGTTTTGATGTCAGCTAAGTGCCATGTTGCTGTTTTTGGACAACTTGTTGTTATATCTTGTTTAATGTGTATGTGTTGAACCGTTGCTACGTTTTGAGCATGTCATGTATACTTGTGTGTTTTTGCATGTAGATGAATAATATCATGTTGTTTACATGCTTGGAGTGAGTTTTCTTGTTGTTTGGATGCATCTTGCATAATTGCCATGCTTGACTTGTTTTGCTCATATCTTCTAGGCCGTAGCTCCGAATTAAATGAACTTGATATGTAACTTGACTCGAGTTTTGAGTAGATCATCATGGTGCATGTTAACTTGCTATTTAACAACTTGAATTTTGTTCAATATGGACCCATTTCGAAATTTGCATATGAGGACTTACTGGATTTGTTATATGTTGTTTCCGGCCTCATTTAAACTTGCCTTGTTGTGTGTTCTTGTTTGCATCATCCCTTGCCATGCTTTGCATCATATAGACTTGTCTTGCATCATACTTCGTTGAGCATCTTGTCATGTTCTTGAGTGGTGTGTTTACCTTGTTGTGTGCTTCTTCTCGCTAGTTCATATTCCGTTGCGATCGTGAGGATTCGTTCGACTACACTTGGTTCGTCTTTGTGGCTTCTTCTTCGTCTTCTTCATGGACTCGTTCTTCTTCCTTGCGGGGTCTCAGGCAAGATGACCGTCACCTTGGATACCTTTACTATCATTGACATGCTAGTTGTCTCGATGCTATCATTATATGTCGCGCTACCTATCTAATTGTCAGCCCCTCTCCTTGTTGCCATGAAACCTCTAACCTTTGACACCTTCCCAGCAAAACCTTTGTTTGGCTATGTTACCTGCTTGCTCAGCCCCTCTTATAGCGTTGTTAGCTGCAGGTGAAGATGAAGATTGCTCCATGTTGGATCTTTGTTGTTGGAATATCACAATATCTATAACTATATTTTAACACACCTATATACTTGGCAATGGGTGGAAGGCTTGGCCTTTTGCTTGGTGTTTTGTTCCACTCATGCCACCTTAGGAGCCGATAAACCGGTGTTATGTTCCTTGTTTTTGCGTTCCTAACGCGGTTGGGCATATGGGGACCCCTTGACAGTTCGCCTTTGAATAAAACTCCTCCAGCAAGGCCAAACATTGGTATTAATTTGCCTCATAATAAAAACTTAATTAATTAATTAAATTGCATAGGGGGTCGCGTCCCCGGGTTCTTAATTATACATAACAGGGGGGCCAGTGTTGATGGTGTTGGTCCCAAACGGGCGGACTGTAGGGCCACCGCGGGGAAACTCGAGGTCTGGTATTTTCCTGTAGGCTGACCTATCCGGACGTGGCCTGAGACGAGATACGCGCGTCTACTATCAGGGTGTCGGCACACCGGGAGGTCTTGCTGGACTTGTTTTACCATTGTCGAAATGTCTTGTGCACCGGGATTCCGAGTCTGATCGGATTGTCCCTAAAATAAGGGGTAATACTTTACTTCTGCTGATCGTGAGAGCTTGTGATGGGCTAAGTTGGGACACCCCTGCAGGGTTATGATCTTTCGAAAGCCATGCCCATGGTTATGTGGCAGATTGGAATTTGTTAATGTCCGGTTGTAGAAAACTTGCCAAAGGATCTGAAATAAAACACACAAACCGCATGAGTAACCGTGACCATCTCTTTTCACTTGGAGAAGAGAATACGGTGGGGTTATGTTTGACTCGTAGGTAGTTCAGGATCTTTAGCGATCATTACTAGTTTGTGACTACTTGCGTAGATGCTCATCTTATTCTTGTACTCGTAAGTTAGCCACCATATTTTGCTTAGATGCTGCTGCAAACTCACCAGTTAACCTCTCCATACCCATTAAGCTTTGCTAGTCTTGGTACCCATGGTTATGGGATTGCTGAGACCTCGTGGCTCACGGATACTACAACAACCGTTACAGGCGCAGGTTTCCGATGACTTGATGTGAGAGCGATGTTCTTTGTGTTGGAGCTCTTTCTTCTTCTTCTTCGTCAGTCTTGGGTTAGGTTCCTGGTCGGCAGCCTGGGATAGCAGATGGACGTCGTTGTGCTTTTCATGTTTGCATCCGTAGTCGGATGTCTTGTATTAATATTGTTGTATTCATGTGACTTGTATGAATTGTTGTATCCCCCATGTATGTATGTAATGGTACGATGTAATGATATCCATCTTGCTAAGCGCCCAAAATGCGGTTGTGCCCCAATCACGAGGTGTATCACGTGATCGGGATATAATCGCATCTTGGGCCTGACAAGTTGGTATCAGAGCCTCGACCGACCATAGGAGCCCCCTTGATTGATCGTAGTTTGGTCGTTGTCTAGCAGAAAACTATTTTTGGAGTCTAGTTATATCGGATAGTAGAAATTATTTTTACTCCTCAGCCCCTTCGTCGCTCTGGTGAGGTATCTTGACGTAGGTGTTTTGAATTACTCCTCTTCCCCTTCAATTTTTTTTAGGATCACGCAGTTAGTTTTCCGATCGTTGCGATGTCTGCTCTTTGCATCTGGTGCATCTCTCGTCAAGTGTTTTCGGCCCTCCTCGTCTTTTGCAAGTTCAATCCTTAGTTCTTTCCATCCGATGGTGTTTCCCCGTCCGAAGTGGTCTTTTATTTTCCCACCCGCCCACCCTTCTTCTTCTCGGAGCCAGAGTCCTTAATCGAGTATTCATCCTACTCGTGTGAAGTCTTTGCCTTCTTTCCTCAATTATCCAACTTGTGAATTCTCGTCTAGTTCGTAATTCTTCATCTCCTTTTCTTTTCCGATGTTTCCAATTCAATTTGTATTCGGTGCTCATCATATTCTTTCCCTCGGCTCAAGTGATTCCAATTGCTCGTTCACCTCTCACCATTTAGTTATCCGGAGTTCTGAAGGCATCTCATATTCATGCGTGTTACAATTAATTCGAGGTTTTCACCTCATTCGAGTCTTTCAAACGTTCTGATGCATCATTTCTCACTTGAATAATCCTTTTCAACGGTGTTTTCTCTTCGGTGGTCTCATAACCCACAGGTTTTTTCCCAGGATCTTACCTGTCACACCCTGATTTTCATGCCACATAACTTAAGCTAATAATCATGCTAAAATATGGTTTAACAAAAACTTTTGAGTGTTTTTGACCTTGCTTGATTGGTTTTCTGTTTGTTGTTTGCTAGTGCTCTAAAAATCAAATAAATCATCCAACTCTTATACTTCATCTTCTTGATCCAAAACCTTTTCCCAATGATCATGCCATGTGTATAGGACAGTATAGTATTTTCATATAAAAATATTTTGGCCACATAGTATTTTCTAAAATTAGTTTTTTTCCAAAAACCCAAGAATTTAGGTTTCTACTGCAAGTACCTTATTCAGGGTGTGAAAAATCTTTCAAAAAGTATATTTGAATCCTATTAGGTATAGGACTCCCATAAACCACAAAATTATAATTTTAAAATTTATTTTCCTATTTTATTTAAATGCTTTTCCTTTAGGGCATAAATGGTCTTTAATATGTTAAAATTATTTAACTATTTCAAAAATATTTGCCAAAATTCAGGGAAACTCATAGGACATATAATGTCCATATATAAGAGTTTCAACGCATGGTCATGTTCAAAATATTTGGCAAATCGTTCCAAAACCCTTTCTGGATATTTCAAGCTTTTGAAATATTTAGAAAGGAAATATTCTCCAAAAATTCTAGGGAAATTCTATCATGTCAGATATGGCATAGTTGATGATCTTACAAAGCCTCATGCCTTGAAGATCAAGAAAACATCATCTAATCCCCTCAAAACCATTTCTGTCCATTTTGAAGTTTGAGCAACTTTACATTGCCAAACTTGTCCAAATGCTCTCAAACTTGGTGCACATGCTCAAATGATGTAAATATGCATCTATGACAAATTAATGGAACAAGTTTTGGAGAAGGATAACTTGATCTAAGTGCCCCAAAACCCTTTCTGACCAGATCAAAATTTGAACAACTCTACATTACCAACTTTTTACTTGGGGCCTCAAATTTGGTGCACATGCTCACAACCCCAAATGATGACACTACACAAAGTGATGCATCAAGGAGGGATGATTTGCTTAACCTAATCTTGGAAAATCAATTTCTGTTGATTTCTAGGGTTCACCAAAGTTACATTGGCAAGTTTCTTCAAATGAGCTCAAACTTGGTGGAATACCCTATTTCTATATACCATTTGATCCTATTAAGTATCATATCAAGTGGAGTTAATTTGCTTGCCCAAATTTCCATCAAACACCTTATGTCACTTTTCAAAAATCACCATTTTGACTACTTACACAATTCTCCTTGAGCTCAACTTTTTACCACAACATCTCCTAGTCATCTTCTACCTCCAGTAGCTCACCCATGCCTCAGCTCAATCATTGGAGGTGGTAAAACCCCCATTACCTCTCTGTTTTCACCATGGCAGCACCTTTCCACCCTTCTACTTCTTACCCCTCCCTCCTACCTTACCTCCTAAGCTTCATAGAGCATCCCAGTACCACCCAAAAGCTATTGGACAAACTTGGCCACGCTCAACTGCCAATGGCATGCCCTGGCATGCCAAAATGGCGCTCTGGCGCACTATAGCCGCCCCCCATCCTGATGCCCCGACCACCCCGGCTCTTCCCCGCACGCCAGCAGGACCACCTCGACGTCCGGGACACGCCTAGCTGGTCGGCCCATTCTCTTTCTTCCTCCTCCTGCCTCCTCTCGCACGCGTGTCGGCCGCCCGAGCACTCCAATGGGCAACCTCGCACGCGCGCTACCCCGACGCTCCCCCGCTCCTTCTCTCCCTTCCCCTGGGCGTAGACCATCCCTACAAACGCCCCAGACACTCCGCGACGAGCTCCCGTGACCCGTGGCGACGGCAACGAGCTCGTCGGCGAACGAGTCCTCGGTGGACCGTCGCCTGCCTATTTAAAGGCCACCCTGAGCCCCTCGCAGCTCCTTTGGCCCTCTCTCTCTCCCGTACGCTCCCCCAGACCAACTCACCCTCCTCCTCGTGCCCTACAACCACCCCCATGGTCGGAGCCTTTCCATCGGCCCCCGCCAAAATTCGCATCCACCCCTCCTCCTCCTTCCCTCTAGTCTACACCAGAGCATCTCCACCATCACCGCAAGCCATCTCGCACTTCTTCCTCTCCTCCCCATGGTCTTGCCGTCAAGTTCCATCATCACCGTCAGCCTCGTCCACCGTGGCCGACGCCCTGCTGAACCCAGTGCCCCTGGGCGACCGTGCCACCCACGGTTGGACGCGACCGGGTCCCCTGAGCACGCTGGTGGCCAGAACACCAGAAACGGCGGCCTGTAGCGCCGGCCAGCCGCCGTCGAAGCCGCCCCTGCCTCTGCTCTGTTCGAGCGGGAGGTGGGGGATGAACCCGACAGCCAGGGCCCACTTGTCGGCCGGCTAGAGTGTCTGAGCCACTGACGGGAGGGCCCCGCCCTGTTTAAGTGGAGACGGACTCCGCCCGCTGCCACCACCACCGCAGGGAAGCGTATTCCCTGGAGTACGCTTCCTGCGTCGTCAGCCCGAGCGCAGCCGAGCCACTGGGCCGACACATAGTCTATCTGTCGCCATGTGCGCAGTATAAGGGTATAAACCATTTTTCCTTTTCTTTTTCTTTTCCAGTCAACTTCAAAAATCCTTAAATAATTCAAATAAACTCCAAATTTGATGATTCAAATTTCTAGTAGTTCATAAAATCATGCTCTATCACATGGTGCAACATGCAAATTTTTCCAGAGAATTTTCTTCCCTAATATTTATCAAATGCCATTTTTCCATTTGTGTGATGAACTTTAGAAAATCACAGAGAGCTCAAATTTGATCCAAATGCAATGGTTCAAATTCCTAGATACTTGTAATATCAAAACTTAGATTTGAAACATTTTTCCTAATACTTTCTGTACCCCACAAAATAATGAGCCATTTCTTCATATTTGTCAGCTTTGCAAAATCCTAGGAAATTCATTTGAACTCCAAATCAAGTGAAACCAACTCCTAGTTGCTTCTAAAATCATGATTTGTTAAATGGGTGCCTTTGCCCATTTTTCAAAATAGTTCTTCTGTACACTTCTTGCAAATCCGCAAATCCCCTGATTAACGCATATTGAAATGTCCCAAACCATCCATTGATCATACTCCAATGAAACCACCTTGGTCATTTTTCATATGACAAGAGGTATCCTAGAAAAGTCCAACTCATATTTTTAGAGCACTTTTATTTTTGCCTTGTTGTGTTGCTTATTATGATTGTTTCCATCGTTAGTTGACGAAGTATACGGAGTACTCGGAGAAGGACCAGAGGATTTGAAGACCCCAAGGACTTGGTTAAGACAGGCAAGCAGCCCTTTGACCATGTCTACGGAACCCTTTTTATGCATGTCATATAGCGTCATATTGTTGTTGCAACGGAATCATGATGAGGTGGAACCACTTTGATGGTTTGCCACTGTACTTCTTCGTTGATACTTGCATTGTGCATGACCCTACCTTCTTATGAGGGCTATGCCGGTGGGAGTAGATAGATGTATGCTGTAGTAGTTGGCTACATAAATGGGTCAGGGTTATGCATTAAGAGAAACAAGTGTGGTTTGACATACTTGCAAATAACCCAGTGGGTGCCACTAATGCGCCTGGGAGATGATGAGGAACTAGGGCACTACTTGGTGGAGAAGTAGTGTACCGAGGCTTGATAAGAGTGTTGTTTACGGAGATTTATTAGATTTATGTGTGACTACTGTCCCAACCAAACATGTGCAACCACTCTACCCCTTATGGGACGGGGCATTATTGATTACTTAGGGTGATACTAGTATGGTGCCCTCATCACTAGTGACGGGGGAGACTTGAGGTCACTCCTGGGACGGGGTCGTGCTTGGATAGGCGACCATGACTGTTTTCACAGGGCACCGGACACACCGTTGGTCCCTTCGTGTATGCGTGACAATGTAAAAAGGGCAAGTCCCATGAATTATCGTTTGTACATGAGGGCTGTGCACCAACGAGTGGACCCTATGTTAGTGTCGTCTAGGGAAAGATAGTGATCGGGTGCTTACCCCGGGTACTTGAGGTACCCCGGGTCATGGATGACCCGGAAGTTCCCTGGATCTTGTGGGTAAAGTGCGCAACTTCTGCAAATTGTCAAACTATTCGAATAGCCGTGTCCACAGTCAAGGACTGTTGGGTGGTGCTGCTTAGAGTATGTCCATAAGTTTCTGGAAAACAACACAGTTTGGGTAAATCCGTTGACGTGATTTGTGAGGAAGTCACGATGAGCTTGAGCAAGAGTTGTTCATAACTCTTTTCCGATGTTGATGTTTGTAACCTCCCGACACTTGTTGCAGATACATGCATACCCTTGTTATGTGTTGATCATACTTGCATATGAAAAACTAGCTTCCCGCAAAACTGCCAATTTAGCAGTAGAGCCTTGCATAATTATTCTGTCATCACATTTGGGTTGCTTGTGAGTACATTCAAAGTACTCATTGGCTTGCCACTGGTTATTTTATTGGACAAGCATGAAAGAACAGGATATGATGAAGATTTCTTGGTGGCGAACATGCGAGCTAGGACGCTTCCCAGTCAGAATGCCTGTAGGGTTAATGCAGCATGGGTCCAAGTTGTTATTGAAGCTTTCCGCTGCAATGATATACTCAAGACTTGACCATAATGGTCCTATTTGTGTAATACAGTATGTATGGATGTAAGACTCTTGTTATTCAGCTTCTGTGTGTTCAGTGAGCATTGATCTCTTGGATTACTGTACACATGCATTTGGTGATCACGACTTATGAGTCGGGGTCCCCACAGAGCTGGTATCATAGACATCCTGACTGTAGGAAGCCTTAGTTAGCATGGTCGTTAGTTAGGGTAAAAATTATTTTCAGAACTATTACTAGTTTTCAAAACTATCTATACTTCTCTGCCCTTCTCAGGTTTTCGAAAACTAGGCTATACTTTCCTTATTGATCTCTTCCCCTTCAAAACTTTTGGTCGTTAGAACCCTTATGCCCCTGACCACTGGACTTTCTGTAATCCTCGTGGATAATCTAGAAGGATGATACCTTAGCCTACGATGATCAGGGCACAGGATATGCAAGATCATGATATGCATCGTTAATAGAGTAATCCCGTCACTACCGTTGTTGTATCAGCAACCACCGGTGGATGAGAACCTCGCCATTTGGTCCGCCTCACTATAGTGAGCAGGAAAACGGTTCTCTTTGTCCCCCGCTCTTGGTGTCGAAGTTGTCATCAACGTAACCGTCATGTTGGACCTCTATTATGCCTTGTTAATGTCATTGCATAAGGATTACCTACCCAGCACCATCGACGCCTTAGAAGACAAAAGAGATCGTCATGAATAAGAAGACAATAGAAGACCGAGTCAATGCTAGCTACGAGGAGACACCTTCACCACATCACCTCATGAGGCGAGAAGTTGTTGAAGAATCTTCAGGCTCAAACCGGATCGCTCATCAAACAACTACAACAGAAGTAGCAACACCTGAGGGAAACTCAGAAGACTGCACGAGGCACAAGGCACGACTACTAGTCTAAGAACCCCTAGGGTAGGATGAGTCGTGTACCCCCTATGCGCAGTCGAGTCAGTATGATGCTTAGACTAGAATCATGATTGTGTGTTGCTTGATTCTATTTGTTTGTGTTTTGATATAACTCGCACTTTTCCCTCGGCAACAAGTACATGGTTATATCATCTTCCTTGCCTTGTTTCCTTTGTTTCGCCCTTTTTGCACCTGTTTGATTGCACTTGCACTAGCACCCCCTTTAGGCATTCTCCCCCTCTATGCTGCATTTTCCCTCTCTTCTATCTCCTCAACTGAAGACCAGCAAGACAAGAAGTACCAAGGATTCCAACTCGGCAACCAACTAACAATGAAGACTTCTGCTACAACCTCCGCGACCAAGTGCAACCCCGTGAAGCTATGATTACCCCTCAAGATTAGAAAACCATTCCTAGAACCTTTGAGACTTCCCGAGATACCCTAGCTCGAATCCTTAACCATGTGCTTAACCCATAGTATTACAAGAGAACTAGTTAAGCCTCTATAACCTCGCCCAACACTGGGTTCGTAATGGAACTAGTGGACACAGTGAGTGAGCACATTTTCGTCCTAATATAGCACAAGAACTGACGATGCCATAGATAGACCAATTTGAGGATATAAGACAGATGACTTGGTGACTTTATATCAGTGACTTCGAGGAATTATCTGAGGCCTTGATGGATTGTGAGGTTTTCATATTGGTGGGATCATGATTAATAGAGTAGCGTAACTTTCATCACCCTAGAGTAACTTGGATTTGCAGGGCAATTGTGATCGCAAATTGAAATTCTTGGAGGTATAAGATTTGACCTAGCCAGGGGATATTGATAGAAGATAATTAACATTTTGAGAATGACTTGGGGGAAATGTAGGAACTCTCGTCGGACATGAGATTTGGATTTATGTAGGTGATTCTGGTTGGGTATAGATGCTAAGTATGTCTACATGAGTTCGGAGTAAACTGGATTTAGACTGATGATCCCGATCATGATTTCATGTTTCTCGGTGGATGATAAACTAGGAGATTGGATTAATTATCGGAGCTTATCTTGGGATCTGTATGAGCTTGATCTTGGAGTTTACTTGATCATGATAATCGAATTTGGTGAACTTACTATCGTAATGCATAGCCCTTCCAAGTATTTGGGTATTAAAGGGACTTGAGATCTTGTGGAACACCGTAGACATCTGATTTGTAGAATTGTTGGATTGTGTGGTGATTGATGGAAGTTAACGGGTTGTTGGAGATGATCTATAGGAAGGAAACCAGATCTTGGAGTGGTATATGGCGTGTTTCCTTAGAATAGAGATGCATTATCTTGAACCTTGCAAGAATAGGTTGAGTGCTTGGATTGTGGTGTTTAATTCAAGCTTAGCAGCATGTATGATCTACCCATGGATTTGAGGGGTAGACATACATATGGATTTGGGGATCGTAGACAAGTACAATTTTGTTAGATCTCCTTTTGGGAGTCATGAGGATATGTATGGCATGAGTGGTGATTGGAGTTAGCCTATGCGAGAGGATGCTTTTAGTGGTATAAACTTATTCGTTTGGAATACTAGATAGAGCTATTGGCATCTCAGAAACCGTGCTTAAGGATAAGATAACAAACGTTGACTCACACGCTAGAATCCTTGAAACCCTTAAGCCCCACCAAGCCACAACGAGGTCAGACCCTGACCACGGGTCTTGACTCTAAGTCAAGAATACCATTGCCAATATTCAACGGAGACCACCACCAATACCCAGCCTACCTTGCTACCCCATAGACTTCATGGAGTACTTGGACAAGTTAGTTGTCATCTTTATTTGGCAACATACTTGACTACTCGAAGACGGAGGAAGAGCTATGTAGGTGGTTAGAAGACGTTTGAAGATCGACATGTCAAGAAGGAAGAACTACACCAACTACCATCATCAAGATGTAAACTTCCGCATCAAAGACCAGGCGTATCTACAAACCACTCCTCTCAAAGCAACCAAGCACTTCCATGTCGAGGGGACGCTCACACCAAGATTTATCGACCTTCTTCAAGACCACGGCAAGACGAATAATAGACGGCTACAAGCTAGATTTACCACCCGAGTTACCCACCGTGCATCAAACTTTCCACGAGTCACAACTCTGGAAGTACTTCTTACTTCCTAACTAACCCGGTCCATGCGAGGACACCGATCACCGAGCCCTTGACGTCTAGCCCAACCTAACCTATGCAAGAGACCCCTCAGCAACCTGCATCAAAGAGGGCAACATGCGAGAAGCCACACCACCGAGCACTTCAGGTTCCATGGAGCACCACTCGGAAGCAAAACCAACAAGAAGTGAAGACTACCCCATCTCCAAGTCTCCGCATTCCTTTCCACGCCTAGTCTGGGAATCTCGGGGACGAGATTCTTGTAAGGGGGGTAGGTCTGTTGATACGTCCAAAACGTATCTATAATTTCTGCTTGCTCCATGCTTCATTTGTGTGATATTGCTATGATATTGATGCACTTCCATACACTTTTGATCATATTTGGACTAACTTATTAACTCAATGCACCACAGTGCCAGTTCCTGTTTTCTGCTGTTTTTCTATTCAGGTTTCCCCCATATTAAAAGTGCTCCAAAAATTCCAGGAAAAATATAGGAAAAATCAGCGTACAGGAAGCTTCGCGAAGAACCAAAGATGGGCCAGAGGGGAGCCAGGGGAGGCCCAGGCGGCCACCTGGCGCGGCCCCACCCCTGGCCGCGCCAGGGGGGCGCCTGGGGCCCCTGCTCCGCCTCTGGCTGCCCCCCTTCGCATATATATCCCTCTCGTCTCGAAACCCTCGAGGACAACCCTTTTTCGTGATCTCGCCTCTGTTCCGCCGCCGCGGCGCTTCCAAGATCGGGAGCATCAGGAGAACTCTTCCCGGCACCCTGCCGGAGGGGAGAACCACCACCGGGAGCTTCTCCACCACCATGGACACTTCCCGGATGAGTCGTGAGTAGTCCACCTTGGACCATGGGTCCATGATCAGTAGCTATGTGATGTTCTCCTCCCCTCTTTGCTCTTCATGGTTTAGACCTCGTGAGCTGCCCTACATGATCGAGGCACATATGTAATCTTTCTGCTGTTGCTTTGCTGAGTTCGCTGGGATCTGATGGATTATGAGACTATGTTCAGATTGTGTTTGAGTAATATATTTGATTCACCTCTTTTATATCTTTGTTCTTGAGTAATTCTTGCATGTTCTCCGTTGCTGTTCATTGCTTTGGCCAAGTAGTAGGTAGTAACTCCAAGAGGGAGCGTTATGCTTGATAGTGGGTTCATGCCCCCTGATGAGTAGCTTGAGTGACAGAAACATGAGTCTAGGGGATATGTTGTTGCCACAAGGGAGAAAACAACGGTGCTTGTACTTGCGGGTGCAAGGATTGTTTACTTTACGCAAAGTTCTTTTAATGCAGTTGTCTGTTGCTTTGAGTTTACACTTTGGGTGGGATTCGCAACTTAATACCAGCGAGATGTTCTGGATAGATATCTCAAGGTGGATGATTAGTAGTAGATGCAAATGGATTTCGGTCTACTTGCCTTGGCGTACCGCCCATGCTTTTGAGCCTCTACCTTTCTTTGCAGCGTAGTTAGCATTGGTTTGCACACATAATCCTGTCAATTGCCCAGTTGTAATTTGTTTACCTCGCTTTGCTGTTTTATCATCTTTTGGGAGAGAGACATCACTAGTGAACATCATGGGACCCCGGTCCATATTACCACCGCTGATCACACCCTCTATTTACTTCCTGTTTTTATTTCCTAGTTGCAGTCATAGCTATCATTATTATCTCTTGTGTTTGATCCTTTGTAAACAACAAGGCCGGAGGGATTGACAACCTCTCTGTACTCGTTGGGAGCAAAGTTATCTGTATCTGTGTGCAGGTCCCGTCAACCGCTAAGTTTCTGGCGCCGTTGACACCTACTTGTCGACCCTCGGAGTCTCACGGGATTCGATCCTTGGTATCTTTTCCAAGGGAAATTTGCCGCTATGCTACATCTCAACCTTCCACTTGGGGTAACCAACGAGGGGCGAGAATCCATCATCTGTCACACCCTGATTTTCATGCCAAATCACTTAAGCTAGTAATCATGCTAAAATATGGTTTAACGAAAACTTTTGAGTGTTTTTGACCTTGCTTGATTGGTTTTCTGTTTGCTGTTTGCTAGTGCTCTAAAAATCAAATAAATCATCCAACTCTTATACTTCATCTCCTTGATCCAAAACTTTTTCCCAATGATCATGCCATGTGTATAGGACAGTATAGTATTTTCTTATAAAAATATTTTGGCCAAATAGTATTTTCTAAAAATAGTTTTTCCAAAAACCCCTGAATTGAGGTTTGTACTGCAAGTACCTTATTCAGGGTGTGAAATATCTTTTAAAATGTATATTTGAATCCTATTAGGTATCGGACTCCAATTAACCACAAAATTATATTTTTAAAAGTTATTTTCCTATTTTATTTAAATGTTTTTCCTTTAGGCTAGAAATGGTCTTTAATAGGTTAAAATTATTTAACTATTTCAAAAATATTTTCCAAAATTGAAGGAAACTCATAGGACATATATTGCCCATATATAAGAGTTTCAACACATGGTCATGTTGAAAATATTTGGCAAATCCATCCAAAACCCTTTCTGGATATTTCAAGATTTTGAAATATTTACAAAGGAAATATTCTCCATTACTTCTAGGGAAATTCTATCATGTCAGATATGACATATTTGATGATCTTACAAAGCCTCATGCCTTGAAAATCAAGAAAACATCATCTAATCCCCTCAAAACCATTTCTGTCCATTTTGAAGTTTGAGCAACTTTACATTGCCAAATTTGTCCAAATGCTCTGAAACTTTGTGCACATGCTCAAATGATGTAAATATGCGTCTATGCCAAATGGCACAAGTTTTGGAGAAGGATAACTTGATCTAAGTGCCCCAAAACCCTTTCTGACCAGATCCAAATTTGAACAACTCTACATTACCTACTTTTTACTTGGGGCCTCAAATTTGGTGGACATGCTCACAACCCCAAATGATGACACTACACCAAGTGATGCATCAAGGAGGGATGATTTGCTTAACCTAATCTTGGAAAATCCCTTTCTGTTGATTTCTAGGGTTCACCAAAGTTACATTGGCAAGTTTCTTCAAATGAGCTCAAACTTGGTGGAATACCCTATTTCTATATACCATTTGATCGTATTAAGTATCATATCAAGTGGAGTTAATTTGCTTGCCCAAATTTCCATCAAACACCTTATGTCACTTTTCAAAAATCACCATTTTGACTACTTACACAATTCTCCTTGAGCTCAACTTTTTACAACAACATCTCATAGTCATCTTCTACCTCCAGTACCTCACCCATGCCTCAGCTCAATCATTGGAGGGGGTAAAACCCCGATTACCTCTCTGTTTTCACCATGGCAGCACCTTTCCACCCTTCTACTTCTTACCCCTCCCTCCTACCTTACCTCCTAAGCTTCATAGAGCATCCCAGTACCACCCCAAAGCTATTGGACAAACTTGGCCACGCTCAACTGCCAATGGCATGCCCTGGCATGCCAAAATGGCGCTCTGGCGCACTATAGCCGCCCCCCCATCCCGATGCCCCGACCACCCCCGTTGTTCCCCGCACGCCAGCAGGACCACCTCGACGTCCGGGACACGCCTAGCGGGTCGGCCCCTTCTCTTTCTTCCTCCTCCTGCCTCCTCTCGCACGCGCGTCGGCCGCCTGAGCACTCCAATGGGCAACCTCGCACGCGCGCTACCCCGACGCTCCCCCGCTCCTTCTCTCCCTTCCCCTGGGCGTAGACCATCCCTACAAACGCCCCAGACACTCCGCGACGAGCTCCCATGACCCGTGGCGACGGTAACGAGCTCGCCGGCGCACGAGTCCTCGGTGGACCGTCGCCCGCCTATACAAAGGCCACCCCCGAGCCCCTCGCTGCTCCTTTGGCCCCCTCTCTCTCCCGTACGCCCCCCAGACCAACCCACCCTCCTCCTCGTGCCCTACAACCACCCCCATGGTCGGAGCCTTGCCATCGGCCCCCGCCAAAATTCGCATCCACCCCTCCTCCTCCTTCCCTCTAGTTTGCACCAGAGCATCTCCAACATCACCGCAAGCCATCTCGCGCTTCTCCCTATCCTCCCCGTGGTCTTGCCGTCAAATTCCATCATCACCGTTAGCCTCGTCCACCGCGGCCGACGCCCTGCTCAATCCGGTGCCCCTGGGCGACCGTGCCACCCATGGTTGGACGCGGCCGGGTCCCCTGAGCATGCCGGTGGCCAGAACACCAGAAACGGCGGCCTGTGGCGGTGGCTAGCCGCCGTCGAAGCCGCCCCTGCCTCTGCTCTGTTTGAGCGGGAGGTGGGGGATGAACCCGACAGTCGGGCCCCACCTGTCGGCCGGCCAGAGTGTCTGAGCCACTGACGAGAGGGCCCCGCCCTGTTTAAGTGGAGACGGACTCCGCCCGGTGCCACCTCCACCGCAGGAAAGCGTATTCCCTGGAGTACGCTTCCTGCGTCGTCAGCTCGAGTGCAGCCGAGCCACTGGGCCGGCCTACAGTCTATCTGTCGCTATGTGCGCAGTATAAGGGTATAAACCCTTTTTCCTTTTCTTTTTCTTTTCCAGTCAACTTAGAAAATCCTTAAATAATTCAAATAAACTCCAAATTTCATGATTCAAATTTCTAGTAGTTCTTAAAATCATGCTCTATCACATGGTGCAACATGCACATTTTTCCAGAGACTTTTTCTTCCCTAATATTTATCAAATGAAATTTTCCATTTCTGTGATGAACTTTAGAAAATCACAGAGAGCTCACATTTGATCCGAATGCAATGGTTCAAATTCCTAGATACTTGTAATATCAAAACTTAGATTTGGAACATTTTTCCTAATACTTTATGTACCCCACAAAATAATGAGCCATTTCTTCATATTTCTCAAATTTGCAAAATCCTAGGAAATTCATTTGAGCTCCAAATCAAGTGAAACCAACTCCTAGGTGCTTCTAAAATCATGATTTGCTAAATGGGTGCCTTTGCCCATTTTTCAAAATAATTCTTCTGTACACTTCTTGCAAATCCACAAATCCCCTAATTAACTCATATTGAAATGTTCCAAACCATCCATTGATCATACTCCAATGAAACTACCTTGGTCATTTTTCATATGACAAGAGGTATCCTAGAAAAGTCCAACTCCTATTTTTAGAGCACTTTTATTTTTGCCTTGTTGTGTTGCTTATTATGATTGTTTCCATTGTTAGTTAACAAAGTATACAGAGTACTCGGAGAAGTACCAGAGAATTTGAAGACCCCAAGGACTTGGTTAAGACAGGCAAGCACCCCTTTTTATGCATGTCATATAGTGTCATATTGTTGTTGCAACGGAATCA
Organism: Secale cereale; assembly: GCA_902687465.1. Classification (NCBI taxonomy): domain Eukaryota; kingdom Viridiplantae; phylum Streptophyta; class Magnoliopsida; order Poales; family Poaceae; genus Secale; species Secale cereale. The sequence goes on along the minus strand of LR738710.1, from coordinate 721,212,638 downwards.
TGATGAGGTGGAACCACATTGATGGTTTGCCACTTTACTTCCTCGTTGATACTTGCATTGTGCATGACCCTACCTTCTTATGAGGGTTATGCCAGTGGGAGTAAATAGATTTATGATGTAGTAGTTGGATACATAAATGGGTCAGTGTTATGCATTGAGAGAAACAAGTGTGGTTTAACATACTTGCAAATAACCCAGAGGGTGCCAATAATGCCCCTGGGAGATGATGAGGAACTAGGGCACTACTTGGTGGAGAAGTAGTGTACCGAGGCTTGATAAGAGTGTTGTTTACAGAGATGGACTAGATTTATATGTGACTACCGTCCCAACCAAACATGTGCAACCACTCTACCCCTTATGGGACGGGGCATTATTGATTACTTAGGCTGATACTAGCATGGTGCCCACATCACTAGTGACGGGGGAGACTTGAGGTACTCCCGGGACGGGGTCGTGCTTGGATAGGCGACCATGACTGTTTTCACAGGGCACCGGACACACCGTTGGTCCCTTCGTGTATGTGTGACAATGTAAAAAGGGCAAGTCCCACGAATTATCGTTTGTACACGAGGGCTGTACACCAACGAGTGGACCCTATGTTAGTGTCGTCTAGGGAAAGATAGTGATCTTGTGCTTACCCCGGGTACTTGAGGTACCGCGGGTCGTGGATGACAAGGAAGTTCCCCGGATCTTGTGGGTAAAGTGCGCAACCTCTGCAGAGTGTCAAACTATTCGAATAGCTGTGTCCATGGTCAAGGACAGTTGGGTGGTGCTGCTTAGACTATGTCTATAAGTTTCTGGAAAACAACACAGTTTGGGTAAATCCGTTGACGTGATTTGTGAGGAAGTCACGATGAGCTTGAGCAAGAGTTGTTCATAACTCTTTTCCGATGTTGATGTCTGTAACCTCCGGACACTTGTTGCAGATCCATGCATACCCTTGTTATATGTTGATCATACTTGCATATGAAAAACTAGCTTTCCGCAAAACTGCCAATTTAGCAGTAGAGCCTTGCATAATTATTCCGTCATCACACTTGGGTTGCTTGCGAGTATATTCAAAGTACTCATTGGCTTGCCACTGGTTATTTTATTGGCCAGGCATGAAAGAACAGGATATGATGAAGATTTCTTGGTGGCGAACATGCGAGCTAGGACGCTTCCCAGTCAGAATGCATGTAGGGTTAATGTAGATGGCATGGGTCCAAGTTGTTATTGAAGCTTTCCGCTGCAATGATATACTCAAGACTTGACCATAATGGTCCTATTTGTGTAATACGGTATGTATGGATGTAAGACTCTTGTTATTCAGCTTCTGTGTGTTCAGTGAGCATTCATTTCTGGGATCACTGTACATGTGCATTTGGTGATCACGACTTATGAGTTGGGGTCCCCACATTACCTGACTCTTCTAATTTCTCGAAGTGTTCCGAAATTCTTTCAAGTGTGACGTAAGTATGGATTCCATCCGTCATGTGCCTTCTCCAAGATCGTTTGCAAATTCTTTTCATCATTGGTTCTACCTTTCTTCTTTTCATTCTTCCGGGGTATTTCATGAATTCTTTTCTTTGTGTTCCTCCAAAGGCCATCATTTCAAAAGATTTCTTCGTTCTCAGTTTTCAACTTCGTCCTCCAAATATTCTTCATTGATGCCTCTTCGTTCATCTCACATTCGTCTGGTGCTTCGTTCAAGTATTCTTTAATCAGTTTGCGATCTCTTCGTTCTCTTGTATCTAAATTCCCCAAGTGTTTTATTCTTCCTGGTGATTCATTCTCTTGTATTGACTCGATTTCAACCCCCTACAGTGGTTCGTTCCTTTTCTTCACTCGGATTGTATTCTTGCGGTGGTTCACTCAAGAATTCTTTTCCGGTGTTATCATATCAATCCATTCATTTTTATTCCAATCCTACCGGTGTTTCATGAAGATTTTCGCAAGTTCGCGATATATCCCTCTTTAATCATTTCAACGAGAATAAGTAGTATGCGAATACATTGCTTTCATCAATTTAATAGATGAAGGATGAGCATACCATAATTCTTATTCATTCTCACCAAGTTGATTTATTCCTTCCTTCGGAGTTTATTCTTGATGAATAAATCCTAGTCCCAAGTGTTTTCATCTTTTCTTTCCCGGAGTTCAAGTTACTCAGCTATCTCGTCGGAACCCCGTCTAAATCATTGCAAGGCTTTATTCTTATTGTTTTTCATCCTTCATCATCCTTTTGCTACCGGAGTTATTCAGAGTGGTTCGTCATGATTTAATTCATTCCTCAAATATTCAGGAAAGTCTTGTGGAGCAGCTCAATCATTATTCTTCTAGCACCTCGAGATGCAATTTATCCTCCGTAATCTTTTGAAGTGGAGTTTTGCATTTCTTCATCCTCAGCTATTCAATCTTTTGGTTGTGGCATAATTCACCTCAAGTGTGAGATGTTTCCATAAGCCCACATCGAGCGAATCATTTTGTTGTTGACTTTCTCAACAAATCCATTCAAGCCTTTCTTCTGAAGATGCTCTTTTAAATTCATTCGTGGTGTAAGTTCTCATCTTCTTCTCCGTTATTTTCATTCAACTCAACAATTCTTTCGGAGGCATCGTTTTGTTCATTTCGTCATGTTTTCGTTTCTTCTTCTCAGGTTCATGTCCTATTCCATTCACATTCAACCAGAGTGCTGTGTAATTTTCTTGTTCTTATTCCTTGTCTATCTCGATTAACCGGAGTCGTTTCAAATGTCTCTCTTATCATTTAAGCTCTTGATTCTTGTCTTTCTACCGTCAAGACTCTCGTACTCTTCCTTGTTCCTCCTATGTAACGGAGCTTCTCAATCTCGTTCATCTCCGTTCTGTTCTTCCTTTCAAGCGGTTCAACCTCTCAAGGTTCTTTGGTTTCACCTTCTTCCTTTCCACTCCGTCTCGTTCCTAAGATCTCGGGACGAGATCTCTTGTTAGTAGGGGAGTGCTGTGACACACCGAGACCAATGCGCCAGGTGTCACCTAGTTATTCATCGGCGTTGCCATGTCATCTGCTTTCGTGTTGCACTTTGCCTTGTCATCATGTGCATTGCATCATCATGTTTTCAAAACTTGCAACCGGCCAAACCCCCTCGTCCTTTCCGTTGTCCGTTTTGAGCCCAGACACACTCGCACGCGCCCGCGGCACCTCCGAATATTTATTTTATGAGTGGCCGGAAAATTTTCTCGGAACGGGATGATACTTGGCACGCGATCTTATTATAGTGTAGACAGACCGCCGGCCAAATTTCATCGCATTCGGAGCTTGTTTGATAGCCCAACCGTTAAACTATAGCGGTCTCCGAAAACCCCGTGGGCCTCTCCCTCTCTTCTCTCCTCTAAGCCCGAGGCCTTCTACACAGCCCACTAATTCCACCTAGGCCCAACCAACCTCTTCATCCGACCGGAGCCATTCGATCGGCATCCGAGGGCTCCGAAACGCCCCCAAACCCTAGTCCTAACCCCTTCCTTATATAAGCACCTCTCCATGCCATTTTTGGGCATCCTAGCCTTCCCCTACACTAGACCCCCTCCTCCTCTGGATCCCCGTAGTCGCCAGCCACCTCCACCTCAAATTCCGGTGGCAGCCACCACCTTCCCGCCACGTGGCGCGCAGCCACTAACCGAGCCGCGTCGCCAGCCCCGTTCTGGCTAACCACCACAAGCCACCTGGCCTTCCCACGTCGTCAACTGCGCCAGATCCGTCGCGGCCCTGCAGGCCCACGATGAGCCCGAACCGGGCCGCGCTGGGCCCCGACCGGCCTGCTCCCTCGCTCCCTCGCTCCTCCCTCACTCTGCGCTCCCGCACCCCACCGCCGAGAGAATTCCTTATTTAACACCGTCTTAAAATTTGTTGCCTTATTTGACACTGAAAAACTTCTTCTTCCTTATTTAGCACCGACTTTAAATTTTATGCCCTTTACGACACCATCGTCCATTTTAAGCCTTGATGGTGTTAAATCACACATAAAAAGACCTATTTGTCCCTCATGTGATATGTGATCAAAATTCCATGTGTATATATGTGTGTATCCAGCCAAGTCGTTTTGTGCCTTGGTCCTTGGTCCGAACCTTGACGCCGTTGTAGCCAAGCGCTTTCCAGAGTATTTTCCAAGCTAATGCTTCCGCCAAGATGTACTAAGAAACGAGAGGACAGATGGATCGATTCTAGTTGGACGTGTGTACTGCTACACGTACTAGACGAAGCTAGCTAAGCAGCGGATCTCTCGCTTAATCGGATTGTACGTTGGCTTGCTAGCTAACCAAGCTAGCGAGATATTATCACGGCGACAACACGAACACACGAGGCGTTTGATGCCCACATGATTGTGTCGGTCCTGTTTATTTTCTTTCATTTAAGCTCTACTATATTAACTTACTGACTTGTTGTATACTACTACTACCGACTGTGTATATGCACTGACTTTTTTCACACACACAAAATTGTACAAGCACTGACTACGATATTAACGTACTGACTTGTTGTATAACCATCGATCGAATATGTATTGTGCCATGTACCGTTGATGTACACCAGCCACCCTGCCATTACCAAACACGCTGCTCCCAGCCGCCGGATGCGGGATGCCCACGAGATTTTGCTGTGCACCACGCCGCAAGCCGCACGAGATCCGCACCCTGCCGCTCGAGATGTGCGAGCCGCCGGCACGCGAACTACTATTTAAACTAAAACTACGACGAATAAATCGGAACGGAGGAAGTACATGGGTAGCCATATCCACATCCCGTCCTTGTTGTGCAATTTATTACGCGCCACTGAAGTCTTGGTATGGAAGTGTTGTAAATTTATAAAATGATAGATCTACCACGTCCAGACAGAGTTGCATAATGAAGCTAAACTACCACATAACAATTTTAATCACATATATGACATTAGGGGCAAATAGGTCTTTTCAGGTGTCATTTAACACCGTTAAGGCTCAAAATAGATAAAAGTGTCGTAAAGGGCATAAAATTTAGACGTGATGTCGGATAGGGAAGAAAAAGTTGTTCGGTGTCAAATAGGGAAACAACATTTAAAATAGTATCATATAAAGGAATTTTCTCCCCACCGCCGGTCTCCCCGCTCGTCCCCGTCGCCGTTGCAGAAGCTCGCCACCGGCCCGCCCGTGTCCTCCGTGCTCCGATGTAGGCACCAGATCCGCCACCGCCGCCCTCGACTGACCTCCTCCCACCACCGCCGCCTCGCCGGCGTTGCCCAGCCGCGCCACCGGCGCCGTCCCGTGCCCGTCTTCGACCCCGCGTCGCCGGATCCGGTCGCCTCGCCGCCAATCCGCCAATCCCCTGCATGCCAAGCCCCGCCGGAGGCCCTCTGTTGCCGCAACACCGCAAGCCTCATCCGTCGTCGGCCCTGCTCGTGCGGGCACGAGGAGGACGAAGCCCCTCGCCCCTCTCACTAACGGGTGGGGCCACGCGCCAGCCGACGGACACGTCCGTCCTGGGCGCGGACGCATCCGAACCCCCGGGCCCGCTCGTCAGCTTCATCGTGCCGGACATGTCCGATCTGACACCGGACAGTGTCCGTCCCTGAGGTCGTTTTCTTCTCTAAGTCCCTGAAAAACAGCATTATGTATTCATCTTTGTGTGGTTGTAACTTTTTCCATGATTATCCAAATTGATTGTATAATATGTCAAAATGTTCGTCTCGTGATGCTCTTCACATTGTTGTATTGTGGCATGATTGTTTGAGTTCATCTTGATGCCCTAATCATCGTTGCAAAAGTGCTAAATGTTATAAACTATTAATAACTGTTATTTTGTTGCATGCTTGTGGTGATGATATCTTTTTGCATGTTTATCCAAATGAAGCATATGATATGTCAAAATGTTGATTGTGAAGTGCTCTACATGATGGTGGCTGTTGCATTCATGTTAGGTGCCATATTGCCATATTTATCTCTATTGCAAAAGTGCATGTGGCTGTTAAGTGCTGAAACTTGTTATGACATGTTGATTTGTCTTTTTTGTATCTTTATGTGTGAGTTTTGTTTGAGCTACATGTCAATATGTTTTAGAAGCACAATCATGCCATCCTTGCTGTAGTGTATTTAGTTTTCCATGATATGCATTCTGGTGTTTGCAACAAGCTTGTAAAGTGGCGTACTCGCTGTTGTTATTTTCTGAGACTTGTTAAAAACTGCTAAGTCTGAAACTGTATTATCCTGATGCCATGTTTGCTTGATTCCCCACTCAAATCCATGAATGTTTTGGGATTCCCAATGATCATGCCTTGTTGTCCATGTTATGCTCTATCCATCCATACCCTTGTTTGCCATTATAGCCTGCTGTAGCTTGTTTATTTCCTGCTCTCAAGTTGCTATAAATTGTTTCTGTCAGCCTATTATCAGCAAGTTCAGTTTTGCCATGTGAATTGCTAGTGATCTATGCATCATATGAATAGCTTCATAAACATGTCTTCTTGCTGTTTGTTATCTTCACATGCCATGATATGCTTTGAGTTGAGTTGCACAAGCTTGCAAACATGCCTACTTGTCGTTGTTGATGCCATGTCTACTTTATTTTCACTAAGTCTGTGAATATGTAATCTTTTGCAGTCTGGGCATGATATTTTGAGCATATTCTAGTGGTGTTTTTTTGTAGCTCATTGGTCATGCTTGTAGTGCTGGACATGTACATGCTTGCCATGCCCTTTGTTGCCATGAAATGTTATAATGTTGTTTTGATGTCAGCTAAGTGCCATGTTGTTGTTTTTGGACAGCTTGTTGTTATATATTGCTTCATGTGTATGTATTAAACCGTTGCTCCATTTTGAGCGTGTCCTATATGAAACTTCTGTGTTTTTTGCATGTAGATGCATAATATCATGTTGTTTACATGCTTGGAATGAGTTTTCTTGTTGTTTGGATGCATCTTGCATAATTGCAATGCTTGACTTGTTTTGCTAATATCTTCTAGGCCGTAGCTCTGAATTAAATGAACTTGATGTGTAACTTGACTAGAATTTTGAGTATATCATCATGGTGCATGTTAACTTGCTGCTTAACAACTTGAACTTAGCTTCAAAAAAACAACTTGAACTTAAGGTTTGTTCAGATCTGGAATCATTTCGAAATTTGCATATGAGGACTTACCGGATTTGTTATATGTTGTTTCCGGCCTCATTTAGACTTGCCTTGTTGTGTGTTCCTGTTTGCATCATCCCTTGCCATGTTTTGCATCATATAGACTTGTCTTGCATCATACTTGGTTGAGCATCTTGTCATGTTCTTGAGTGGTGTGTTTACCTTGTTGTGTGCTTCTTCTCGCTAGTTCATATATTTCGTTGCGATCGTGAGGATTCATTCGACTACACTTGGTTCGTCTTCGTGGCTTCTTCTTCGTCTTCTTCATGGACTCGTTCTTCTTCCTTGCGGGATCTCAGGCAAGATGACCGTCACCTTGGATACCTTTACTATCATTGCCATGCTAGTTGTGTCCATGCTATCGTTATATGTCACGCTACCTATCTAATTGTCAGCCCCTCTCCTTGTTGCCTTGAAACCTCTAACCTGTGACACCTTCCCAGCAAAACCTTTGTTTGGCTATGTTACCTGCTTGCTCAGCCCCTCTTATAGCGTTGTTAGTTGCAGGTGAAGATGAAGATTGCTCCATGTTGGATCTTTGTTGTTGGAATATCACAATATCTATAACTATATTTTAACACACCTATATACTTGGCAATGGGTGGAAGGCTTGGCCTTTTGCTCGGTGTTTTGTTCCACTCATGCCACCTTAGGAGCCGATAAACCGACGTTATGTTCCTTGATTTTGCGTTCCAAACGCGGTTGGGTATATGGGGACCCCTTGACAGTTCGTCTTTGAATAAAACTCCTCCAGCAAGGCCCAACATTGGTTTTAATTTGCCTCATAATGAAAACTTAATTAATTAATAAAATTGCATAGGGGGTTGTGTCCCCGGGTTCTTAATTCTACATAACAGGGGGGCCAGTGCTGATGGTGTTGGTCCCAAACGGGCAGACAGCGAGGCCATCGCGGGGAAACTCGAGGTCTGGTATTTTCTTGTAGGCTGACCTATCCGGACGTGGCCTGAGACGAGATACGCGCGGCTACTATCAGGGTGTCAGCACGCCGGGAGGTCTTGCTGGACTTGTTTTACCATTGTAGAGATGTCTTGTGCACCGGGATTCCGAGTCTGATCGGATTGTCCCTAAGATAAGGGGTAATACTTTACTTCTGCTGATCATGAGAGCTTGTGATGGGATAAGTTGGGACACCCCAGCAGGGTTATGATCTTTCGAAAGCCGTGCCCGCGGTTATGTGGCAGATTGGAATTTGTTAATGTCCGGTTGTAGAAAACTTGCCAGAGGATCCGAAATAAAACACACGAACCGCGTGAGTAACCGTGACCGTCTCTTTTCACTTTGAGAAGAGAACACGGTGGGGTTATGTTTGACTCATAGGTAGTTCCGAATCGTTAGCGACCATTACTAGTTTGCGACCGCTTGCGTAGATGCTCATCTTATTCTTGTACTCGTAAGTTAGCCGCCATATTTTGCTTAGCCGCTACTGCAACCTCACCACTTAACCTCTCTATACCCATTAAGCTTTGCTAGTCTTGGTACCCATGGTTATGGGATTGCTGAGTCCTCGTGGCTCACAGATACTACAACAATAGTTGCAGGTGCAGGTTTCCGATGACTTGACGTGAGAGCGATGTTCTTTGTGTTGGAGCTCTTTCTTCTTCTTCTTCGTCAGTCTTGTGTTAGGTTCCTGGTCGGTAGCCTGGGATAGCAGATGGATGTCGTTGTGCTTTTCATGTTTGCATCCGTAGTCGGATGTCTTGTATTGATGCTGTTGTATTCATGTGACTTGTATGAATTGTTGTATCCCCCATGTATGTATGTAATGGTACGATGTAATGATATACATCTTGCTAAGCGCCCGAAATGCGGTTGTGCCCCAATCACGAGGTGTGTCACGTGATCGGGATAGAATCGCATCTTGGTCCTGACATCTAACACGGTGCTACACGATACCGGCGAAGGAGGATAACATCCGTGAAAGTATTCCCGAAGTTTGGCTTTTTCGAACAGATGAAAAGGAGGGGGAAAGTTGCATGTTTGCTATGCTAGGAGCATGTGACACATGAATGGACCGCGTATTCGAATTCGTCTCGTCGTTCTGAAAAATTTTCATATATATAATATTTTTATCCAAGTTAAGGTTTTATTTATATGATTTTCTAATTTTTTAACCATTTTTTGAATTTATTTAATTATTTAAATCTAACATTATCCAGAATAGTGAAAGGTGATGTCAGCATGACATCACCCTGGCATCAGCAGGTCAAACCTGGCTAACCAGAGTCAACCCTAACGTGAGGGGCCGTGCTGTCATAGATTAGTAGCTAATTAACATTTTTATTAGCTAATTCATTAATTAGGTTAATTAAGCAAGATTAATTAAATTAATTAATTACCTACTTAATTAATTAACCAACTATTTTTTTAAATCCTTTTTTTAACCAGGAGTTGGGCCCCGCCTGGAAGTGGCCTAGGAGGCCAACTGGGGTGGGCGTAGCGGGCGTTCCCCGAGCGGGGGCCGAACCCGCTTGGGTGCGGGGCGAAGCCGACGGGAACCTCCAGCGGGCGCCCGGGCCAGCCAAAGGGGCCTCGACGGCGGCGAGGCACCGGCGGGCGTGGCGGCGCTTGGGGGAGCAGGGCGAGATGGCGAGCGATGCGACGGTGGAGAGGGGCAGCGAGTAGCGACTGCTGGCGAGGCCAGGAGGCGGGATTGGCCGGGCGGTTGGGGAGACCGGGCGAGCGTGCGGGAAGCACGGGATGCGGGCGCGCGAGTGAGAGCGTGGCAAGGCTGAACGCGGCATAGGCAAAAGCAGCTGCTGCTGGGCAGAGGTGTGGCGGTCGTGCGCACACGACGCGCATGCGGGGCGGTGGCGCGCCGGGACGGTGGCGGACGTGGCGAGGCCAGACAGTAGGCCGTAGTTAGCAACATCAGCAGGTGGGGAAGGATCACATCACGAGAGTGGGGATCGTTGCAGTTGCTCACATGGAGCGCAGGGGTGAGCTCGGAGCATGTCGGGGAAGTGCTCGAGGAGGCCGGTGGTGCCATGGCGGAGAGCAGCAGGTGGAGACGCGGCGGAGGACAAGCGGCTCTGGTGCTGTGGCGGTGCCAAGGTGTTGGCATGCGCCTGCAACATGGACGGCGGCGATGCTGAAGGAGCGCAGGTGGGAGGACGGGTGCTCGCGGTAGGGAGCTCGCCATCCGGAGCGGCGGTGTGGCACGGTCGGGGCAGAGGGATCGCCCCTCAATATAGAAACGGTGCGGGGAGAGGGACGAGGAGTGGGGAGAGTGGGGTTCGTGGGGGATCTGGGGCTAGGTCACCGGGGGGTATTTTCACTGTTCTGACCCTGGTTCCAAACTTCAGCACGATGTGACCCTGGTTTGATGAAATTTTCGTATCTGACCCAAACCGAGACGCCAACATCCGCGGCGTTTGGCTTGCACTGGAAATGCCAGGAACCCCGGCGTCTGGGCCTGGCCCACCTCCGTGGTCAGACGGCTTGACCGTCCAACGTGGCAAATGTCGAGCCCGACCCTAAACGCCGCGGACCTTGGCGTTTACCCCCGTGAGAGATAAGTGGTCACGGGGAGAGTGTGTGGGGCCCACCCCACACACTCTCCCCAATCCAAGTCTTCCATCCCGAGAAAGAAGAGCAAAGATGAGCTCCCCCCCTCTCTCCCACCTCAAGGCTCACTCAAATTCGGCTCCAAATTTGAGTTTCCTCCGTGGATCTTTCTCTCCCTTGTTGGTTGAGGTAATCTCCCCTAGATCCCTAAATTTTGTTGGTAATTTCTTGTTATTTTAGTGCCATTATGTAACCCTAGGTGGCACCTTAGTTTCTAGATTAATTGAAATCCTTTAGTATTGGATGGCTTTTAATTAACATGTTGATGTGGTAGTAGTAATGGGATATGCATGTTGTGGGTACAAATGATGGATTTGATAAAAATGATGGTTAAGGTTAGGTTATGTGTTAAGAAAATGACACGATTTATTTAGTACATATGTTTTAATTTGTTATTGATACAACTCATTAGGAATATATAGTTCTCATTGCTTCATTAGAGTTGCATATTTTGTGCAACTATGCATTATAATTGTCATTTATTCATCTTGTTTGTTGTCCTTTCTAGATGGATGATAGACTTGTTAATGTTCATTATTTGGACAAAGCGTCATTTGTTACCAAAACTGCAAGTGACTACGAGAAAGTGGTGGTATTCGACACAAGTCCTAGTTATGATGAGGTTGTTGTTAAAGTAAGAGATAAGTTGAATTGGATGGACCCCAATGATAAAGTTGAATTAATAGGAAGGTATTATGTTGGGGTGGGAACAAAATCTCGACTGAAGAATATGCCTATCATCTCCGAGTTGCATTGGGGGATATACAAGGGTAAAGTTGCGGCTTCGGAAGACATGTCACTTGAATTGTTTGCTATGAAGGGGCAAGGTCCGCGGCCTGATATTGACTTGAACCGCAAAGTTTCCTCCCCGTGTCATCCTATTAGCCCTAGTAGAAGTGTGACTCTTGTTGTGGATAGTGCCGAGGTCTATCTCTCCAATACTTCTAGCCAACCGCCACCTAGCCAAAAAAATGAAGTTGTTGGGCATGCTTTTGAAAAAGTTAATGAACAATATGTTGATGGTCATGGTGAGGATGATGATGATGATGACAGGCACGAGGATGAGACTCATGGAAATGAGCGTCATGAGAAGGAGAAGAGGGAACGACAGAAGCGTGAAGCTGACATGGCATGCAAAAACATGAAGGTGGCTTAAGAGGAGGAGAGAGTTATGAAGCTTGAAAGGGCTCGCCTTGCACTAGAGGATGGATGTAGTGCTGATGATGAGCAATTGATGAGATTCATGGCATTGACATCGGTGACTTGGAAGCGTTTGTCCGGCAGCAGGACATGGACCGTGAGATCCCCTATGGTCGTGCATATGCGTATGACTCGGATGATGAAGGTCCGGATGAAGAACTGGACCTGGATGGATTCATGGAGAGAGAGAATCGTATACACATAGAGGTGACCGGTTTGGAAATAAGAACTCCATTGTTTCGTGATCTCAGGCTGGCCCACAAGGCGGTAGTGGATGGTGGCATGAGTAGGGCGATACAGCCGAGACCTTGCCCGGAACCGGGCGAACCAAGGGACGAGGCTGAAGATGAGAATGCTTACTTGAAGAAAGGCTTGAAGTCTGTGATTTTGCAAGCCTTCAAACTATGGCTAAGTGAGTATGCTATTAGGAACCATAGACCATATCTTGTTGGGCACTCGGACCAAAAACTGCGTTACTCCATCCATTGTGAGAAAGAAGGATGACTATGGACGGTCCATGGAAGAAGAATTAAAATCGGGCAATGGCTGTTAACAAGTAGTGTGTGTACTCACTCGTGCAGGCCACTGTCAAAAAAGAAGGCTAAGACACACCGTCAACTCACGTCTGAGTTTCTCAGGTTTAAATTAATGAAAGAAGTATCATGTGATCCAACTGTGAAGGTGAAGCTCCTCATGACGATGGTGAAAAAAATGTTTGGATACAAAGTCAAGTTCCTGCAAAATTAAGACACCCCTCATGCGCATAGGTTTTAGTTCCTGCAAAATAGCATTGCATTATGGTTAGTGACTACCAAAAATGAAAAGTAATAACCAAGTTTTCAAATAGATTCAGTCTTACCCGCTGATTCTCAATGTCCCGCGCACGATGCTCTTTGTCATACCCTTTATGAAGACCGTCATACCAACGTTCACCCGCCATCCTACAAATCAAGCATGAACAAATAAAACTTACATAACACTATATAACATCCTACATATCATATATGAGGCATAACAACATCAACATAAATGCATATCTCAATGTCAAGATAACAATACCATTTCTCTATATATGACAAAATCTCAATGGCAACACAACATAACAAAATCTCAATATAACATCTCAAATGACCGTATCTCAATATAACACAACATAACATCTCAATGACAACACAACATAACAAAATCTCAAATGACCGTATCTCAATGAGAATCAAGCATACAAAATACACAAATTAATTAGATTATCTTTCAAGCAATAATCTATCTAAATTCATATAGATTCAAACCCTACCACTAATGCCATGTCTTCTCAATCCAACCATATAAATGCATGCCTTCTCTTCTAAAATACACATCATACTCACATGACCAAGCCATGGGCTCCCCTTTCTCAAATATATGCAAACAAAACAAATCCTAGGGTTCCAACAAGTATGAATTATTGCTGCAAAAATACAAGTTTCCAACCAAAAATAATTGGAGGAACCGGTGGAGAATACCTCAAGGACGATGGGGGGGGGTCAGATCCGCACTTTTGATGAAGAAAACAGGCGATTTGGGGGGGGATTTGGGTGAAGGGGAGGAGATGCAGCGTAGTTGGCGCCGCCGGCGCCAGGAGAAAGACGACCTGCGTCTTGGTCTGGTTGGGCTGGACCCGATCCGGCTCGGGCCGGGTTACTGGTATCCAGGGGTAAACGCCAAGGTCCGCGGTGTTTAGGGTCGGGCTGGACATTTGCCACGTCGGACGGTCAAGCCGTCTGTCCACGGAGGTGGGCCAGGCCCTGATGCCAGGGTTCCTGGCGTTTCCAGTGCAAGCCAGACGCCACGGATGTTGGCGTCTCGGTTTCGGTCAGATACGAAAATTTTATCAAACCAGGGTCATATCATGCTGAAGTTTGCAACCAGGGTCAGAACAATGAAAATACCCTCACCGGGGGAGTGGGGTTATGGGGGATTGGGGGCGGTGGGCCGGCCAGGTGGGCCATGGCCCAGTTGGGCCAGGGGGGGTTTCTTCGTTTCTTTATTTGTTTGATTGATTTCCCCTTTTATTTTATTTACTTTTGTCCTATTGTGCTTTTAATTTATTTTGAAGTATTTAGGCATTTTGTAAAAGTGTGGTTTCTTCACCATAAATACATAGGCATTAATTGGCACAGTCCGAACATTTTGGTTTTAATGTTTGATTTTTTTATGTTTGACTAAAATTCAAATATGAATTTGAATAGTTTTGATCCAACGCGAGATTAGCAACAGTAACCGAGGTGACATGGCATTGTTAACGTGGGATTAGTGTAGCCTAACTATCCGGGCGTCACAAGCGTGCACAGGGTGGACCTTGCGCATGAGCTTGACTCGGGCTCGGCCGCGGTTGCTCGCGGTGCGGCGCGGTCTCCGGCTCGGGGAAGCAAATGAATAGAGGCGTCGGGCACGGGGTGTTTCCCGCTTGAAGTGAGAGGGGCGGCAGGTCTGGCGCGTAGTGTGGGTGGGGGCGTATCGCTTCGCAGGGCTGCGGCGGCTCGGGCTGGTGGGCCGCGGTGTTGGGCCGTGCGGTGGCTGGCTGGCTGGCTCGGGTTGGCTGGCTCGCGGCCCTTTTTTTATAAGGCAGCAGTAGAAAAAAAATAAAAAAATACAAACACACAATATAAAATCTAAATAAAAATACCTATACATAGAGTAAAAATAGCTCTACAACTATAAACTACATGAACCCTAGTTCCAATACTAATGCAATTTTGTAAAATCATTTTGATGCAATAGGTCACTTAAATAGCAAATAAAACCATAAATATAATACCTTTGAGGATTTGAAAAATACCACAACATATCAAATCAACTGGAAATATTATTCTTGACATTATGAACATTTTTAAAGATAGGGGAGAAGGCATGTTATCTCCACTCCAACAATTGCCTTTAGATGTATAATGATCCAAAATTTCAAAAAGGGCAATGATGCAATAAAAATATGAGATGCATATGATTGATCTAATAACATCCTAATTTAGTAAGATTGGGATGTTACAAACCTACCCCCCTTAACATGAATCTCGCCCTCGAGATTTGGGCTGGCTAGGAAATAGGTGTGGGTGCTCGTGCCTGAGATCTTCCTGTCGTTCCCAGGTAGCTTCTTGCTCTGTATGATGATCCCACTAAACCTTGCATAACTTAATTGTGTTGGTGCGAGTAACTCTTTCCGTTGTCTCCAGAATCTTAACAGGTTTCTCCTCATATGTCAAATCGCTCTCCAACTGAATTGCATCAAGTGGCACTGTGTCCCTCAATGGAACATCCATCATCCCTGCGTGGCACTTCTTCAACTCACATACATGAAACACATTATGAACTCCAGACAAAGATTCTGGCAACTCCAGCTGATAAGCTACCTCTCCTCTATGCTCCAAGATCGTGTAAGGCCCCACAAACCATGGTGCTAACTTACCCTTAATTCCAAACCTTTTAATTCCACGAAGTGGTGAAACTCGAAGATATGCATGGTCTCCTAACTCATGTGTCACCTCATTGTGCTTTGCATCTGCATAACTCTTCTGCCTGGACTGAGCTATCTTCAACCTGTCACGAATCAGATTGACCTTCTCCTTAGCATCGCTGATCAAGTCTGGTCCAAAGAACTGTCGCTCTCCAACCTCATCCCACATCAACGGTGTCCTGCATTTTCTGCCATACAATACCTCAAATGGTGCCATCTTCAGACTAGCCTGATAACTGTTATTATATGAGAACTCTGCATAAGATAAATTATTATCCCAACTGGACCCATAGTACACTATACAAGCTCTCAACATATCCTCCAAAATCTGATTTACCCTCTCTATCTGCCCATCAGTTTGTGGATGGAAAGCTGTACTGAACTCCAGCCTGGTGCCCAAGGATTCATGCAACTGACGCCAAAATTTAGATGTGAACTAACTACCTCTATCAGACACTACCTTCCTTGGCACTCCATGCAGACAAACAATTTTAGACATATAAACTTTAGCTCGCTGAGCACTGGTATAAGTAGTCTTTACCGGAATGAAGTGAGCAGCTTTAGTCAAGCGATCAACAATTACCCAAATAGAATCATAACCTGACCGAGTCCTGGGTAAAACTGTAATGAAATCCATACCAATCTGATCCCACTTCCACTCAGGTATAGGCAATGGCTGTACCAAACTTGTTGGCCTCTGATGTTCTGCTTTAACTCTCTGGCACACATCACATGTTGCAATATATCCAACAATTTCCCTCATTAGGCTAGGCCACCAAAATCTTTCCCTCAAGTCCAAATACATCTTAGTATTACTTGGGTGAATAGAATAAGGTGAATTGTGCGCATCCTGAAGAATCTACTTCCTGATGTCTGCATCTTGCGGTACACAAATACGCTTCTCAAACCATATGGCCCCATGTTCATCCTCATGGAAACCTTCTGCCTTACCTTTAGTCATATTCTCTTTTATTGCATCAATTTCTTTATCACCCTTTTGAGCTTCCCTGATTCTGTCAAGCAAAGTAGGCTTTACCTCAAGTGTTGCCAAATACCCCTTAGGAACCATCTTCAACCTGAGATCCCTGAAATGATCACATAACTCTTGTGGCACATCATTAATATCAACTGCATTAACATGACTCCTGCAACTCAATGCATCAGCAACAACATTAGCCTTACCCGGATGATACTACACATTCAAATCATAATCCTTAATAAGTTCTAACCATCTCCTCTGCCTGAGGTTCAAATCCTTCTAAGTAAAAATATACTTCAAGCTCTTATGATCAGTAAATATATCACAATGATTACCAATAAGTTATTGCCTCCAAGTTTTCAATGCATGCACAACTGAGGCTAACTCCAAATCATGTGTAGGATAATTACGCTCATGATTCTTAAGCTGACGTGAAGCATACGAAACAACTTTACCTTCCTGCATCAAAACTCTCCCAAGTCCCTAACGACAAGCATCACAATATACTTGGAAATCCTTTTGTATATCAGGCAGAATTAAGATTGGTGTTGTAACCAAATGTTGCTTCAATTCCTGAAAGCTAGCTTCATATTCATCAGTCCAAACAAACTTCTTCTCCTTCTTGAACAATTCAGTCATAGGCTTTGCAATTTTAGAAAAGTTCTCAATAAACCTCCTATAATAACATGCAAGGCCCAAGAAGCTCTGAATCTCCCCAACTATTGTGGGTGTCTCCCACTCTGTAACTAAAAGAACCTTAGATGGATCAACTGCAGCTCCATTACCTGACACAACATGTCCAAGGAATGCTACCTCATCCAGCCAAAAATCACATTTGCTGAACTTGGCATACAACTGATGTTCCCTCAGCTTCTCCATCACCACACGCAGTTGTACCGCATGCTCTTGCTTATTCCTGGAGAACACCAATATATCATCAATGAAAACAACCACAAGTTTATCCAAGAACTCCATAAACACATATTCATCATATTCATGACGTATGCAGGAGCGTTAGTCAATCCAAGTGACATATCATCATATTCATACAACCCATACCTCGTAGTAAAAGCAGTCTTTGGGATATCTTGCTCGCGAATCTTTAATTGATGATAACCAGAATGAAGATCAATCTTACAAAACATAGTAGCTCCCTCTAACTGGTCAAATAGATCATTTATCATAGGCAAGGGATACTTATTCTTAATGGTTACCTCATTCAGGGAACGATAATCAACACACATCCTCAAGGTACCATCCTTCTTCTCAACAAACAAAACTGGAGCTCACCAAGGTGATGAACTTGGGCGAATAAATCCTTGTTCCTGCAATTCCCTTACCTGCTTCTTCAATTCCTCCAACTCCCGAGGAGGCATTCTAAACGGTCTCTTTGCAATAGGTCCAGTGCATGTTATTAAATCAATAAGAAACTCAATTTCTCTATCTGGTGGCATAACTGGCAACTCCTCTGGAAACACATCTGGGTACTCCCTCAAAACTTGCACATCTTCAAGACTACCCCCTTAAGAGAGTTCACCTGCACATGATTATGCTTATACTTACATACATATCTGATCCTCTTACCTCCTGGTGCACTGAGAGAAATAGATCGACTGGCACAATCAATAAGACCTTTATATTTGGTCAACCAGTCCATACCCAAAATAATATCCACACCTTGAGACTTCAATATAATCAAATTTGTAGGAAATTCCTGCTCCCTAATAGACAGGTTCAATTGGTGACAACCAACACCTGCCATCATCTCAGCTCCTAGAGAACTCACTCTAATAGGCATACTAAGGGTTTTGGTTGGCAATCCATGTTTATCAACAAATAGCCTCGAAATAAATGAATGTGATGCATCGGAATAAAAAAGAACAAGCGTAGGTATCAAATTGATCAAAACTTACCAATCACTACACCGGGTTCATTGTAGACCTCCTCCACATTAACATGGTTGACATGATCCTTTTGGAAGGGGTTAGGCTTGCTTGACCCTGAGTTCTTCGCCCCGGGGCAATCTGTGGCATTGTGCCCCCATAGCCTTACACCTGAAGCACTGCACCTGACTCAAGTCCCTTGGCGCATGTGTAACCTGGTGGTTCTGGTTATTGTTCCCTCCATTGCCATTACCATTACCATTACATGTGCCATTTCCATTGTTACTCTTGTGCCCATTGTGATGATGGTGGCCATTATGGTTGTGTACATTCCCTCCATGATAATTATGTCCATTACCTCCATGACGATGATGATGCCCATTACCTCCATTACCAAGATATGAAGTGTGTGGCTTCTGCTGTGGTCCTAAATTATACCTGT
Source organism: Secale cereale (assembly GCA_902687465.1). NCBI lineage: Eukaryota > Viridiplantae > Streptophyta > Magnoliopsida > Poales > Poaceae > Secale > Secale cereale. Next base: position 721,193,942 of record LR738710.1, on the reverse strand, counting down.
TATTATTGTTATACTTCCTCTTGCGATGTTCTATGGCCTGATGCTTCCCCTCTATCACAATAGCCTTATCAATCAGATCCTAACAATTATCAAAAGTAGCCACTGTCAACTGAATGCTCAACTCATCATTTAGGCCCTCCAAGAATTTATCCTTCCTAGTTTCATCAGTGGTAACATCATTAGGAGCATAGTGTGCAATATTATTAAATTCATGCACATAGGCATTAACTGTGCGATCTCCCTGGCGCAAACTGTGAAACTCCTTCTTTTTCGGACTCATAGCACCAGCGGACACATGTGCAGCATGAAAAGTAGTCTGAAACTGAGTCCCAGTGACAGTGGCAATGGGATAAGTGATCACGTAGTTGTCCCACCAAGCTGCGGCAGGACCCTCCTGTTGGAAATATGCCCTAGAGGCAATAATAAATTGGTTATTATTATATTTCCTTATTCACGATAATCGTTTATTATCCATGCTAGAATTGTATTGATAGGAAACTCAGATACATGTGTGGATACATAGACAAACACCATGTCCCTAGTAAGCCTCTAGATGACTAGCTCGTTGATCAATAGGTGGTTACGGTTTCCTGACCATGGACATTGGATGTCGTTGATAACGGGATCACATCATTAGGAGAATGATGTGATGGACAAGACCCAATCCTAAGCCTAGCACAGATCGTGTAGTTCGTATGCTAAAGCTTTTCTATATGTCAAGTATCTTTTCCTTAGACCATGAGATTGTGCAACTCACGGATACCGTAGGAATGCTTTGGGTGTACCAAACGTCACAACGTAACTGGGTGGCTATAAAGGTGCGCTACAAGTATCTCCGAAAGTGTCTGTTGAGTTGGCACGAATCGAGACTGGGATTTGTCACTCCGTGTGACGGAGAGGTATCTCTGGGCCCACTCGGTAGGACATCATCATAATGTGCACAATATGTGATCAAGGAGTTGATCACGGGATGATGCGTTACGGAACGAGTAAAGAGACTTGCCGGTAACGAGATTGAGCGGGGTATCGGCATACCGACGATCGAATCTCGGGCAAGTGCTATACCGATAGACAAAGGGAATCGTATACGGGATTGATTGAATCCTTGACATCGTGGTTCATCCGATGAGATCATCGTGGAACATGTGGGAGCCAACATGGGTATCCAGATCCCGCTGTTGGTTATTGACCGGAGAGTTGTCTCGGTCATGTCTACATGGTTCCCGAACCCGTAGGGTCTACACACTTAAGGTTCGATGACGCTAGGGTTATAGGGAAAGTATGTACGCGGTTACCGAATGTTGTTCGGAGTCCCGGATGAGATCCCGGACGTCACGAGGAGTTCCGGAATGGTCCGGAGGTAAAGATTCATATATGGGAAGTCCTGTTTTGGTCACCGGAAAAGTTTCGGGCGATATCGGTAATGTACCGGGACCACCGGGAGGGTCCCGGGGGTCCACCAGGTGGGGCCACCAACCCCAGGTGGCTGCGTGGGCTAAGTGTGGGAGGGGACCAGCCCCAAGGGGGCTGGTGCGCCCCCCCACCAAGTCCCAGGGCGCCCCAAGAGGGGAAGGGGGGCAAACCCTAATGCAGTTGGGCCCTAAGGCCCAATAGTGGTGCGCCTCCTCCTCTCTCCCCCTTTGGCCGCCCCCCCTAGATGGATCTAGGGCTGGCCGCACCCTAGGGGAGGGAAACCCTAAAGGGGGGCGCAGCCCTCCCTTCCCCCTATATATATGAGGGGTTTTGGGGCTGCTAGAGACACGAGAACATCTCCATCTTGGCGCAGCCCTACCCCTCTCCCTCCTCGTCTCTTGCAGCGCTTGGCGAAGCCCTGCTGGAGTCCCGCGCTCCTCCACCACCACCATGCCGTCGTGCTGCTGTTGGATGGAGTCTTCCCCAACCTCTCCCTCTCTCCTTGCTGGATCAAGGCGTGGGAGACGTCACCGGGCTGCACGTGTGAAGAACGCGGAGGCACCGTTGCTTCGGTGCTAGGATCTTCGGCGATCTGAATCGCGGCGAGTACGACTCCATCAACCGCGTTCTTGAACGCTTCCGCTTAGCGATCTACAAGGGTATGTGGATCCAACTCTCCTCTCGTAGATGCATCTCCTAGATTGATCTTGGTGAGCGTAGGAAAATTTTTGTTTCCCATGCAACGTTCCCCAACAGTGGCATCATGAGCCAGGTTCTTGCGTAGATGCTTTCTCGAGTAGAACACAAAAGGGTTTGTGGCGTTGATGTTTAAATTGCTGCCCTCCTTAGTCTTTCTTGATTCAGCGGTATTATGGGATGAAGCGGCCCGGACCAACTTTACATGTCCACGTACATGAGACCGGTTCCATCGACAGACATGTGACTTTTGTTGCATAAGATGGCTGGCGGGTGTCTGTCTCTCCTATCTTAGTTGAATCGGAATAGAACAAGGCGGTCCTTGTAGAAGGTTAAATAGCAACTTGAATATCACCGTTGTGGCTTTGTGTAGGTAAGAAGCGTTCTTGCTAGATACCCATAGCAGCCACGTAAAACATGCAACAACAAATTAGAGGACGTCTAACTTGTTTTTGCAGGGTATGTATGTGATATGATATGGCCAATGACATGATGAGATATATTTGATGTATGAGATGATCATGTTGTAATAGTTAATATCGACTTGCATGTCGATGCATACGGCAACCGGCAGGAGCCATAGGGTTGTCTTTAATTTTTGTATGACCTGCGTGTCAATCATTAAGCGCTATGTAATGCTTTACTTTATCGCTAAGCGGTAGCAATAGTAGTAAGAGCATGGTGGGCGCGCGACAACCCCGATGGCGACACGATGATGGAGATCATGATGATGGAGATCATGGTGTGGCGCCGGTGACGATGGAGATCATGCCGGTGCTTTGGAGATGGAGATCAAAAGCACGAGTTGATGGCCATATCATGTCACTTATGATTTGCATGTGATGTTAATCCTTTTATGCATCTTATTTTGCTTAGGTCGACGGTAGCATTATAAGATGATCCCTCACTAAAATTTCAAGATAAAATTGTGTTCCCCCCGAGTGTGCGCCGTTGCGAAGGTTCGTCGTTTCGAAGCACCACGTGATGATCGGGTGTGATAGACTCTACGTTCGCATACAACGGGTGCAAGCCAGTTTTTGCACATGCAGAACACTTGGGTTAGACTTGACGAGCCTAGCATGTACAGACATGGCCTCGGAACACGGAGGACCGAAAGGTCGAGCATGAGTCATATAGTAGATATGATCAACATGTTGATGTTCACCATTGACACCACCTCATCTCACGTGATGATCGGACTTGGGTTGGTGAATTTGGATCATGTCACGCTCGGATGACCGGAGGGATGTCAATTTGAGTGGGAGTTATAAGTAATTTGATTAGTTAAACTCACTTATCATGAACAAAAGTCTAAGTTGCCTTTGCAAATTATGTTGTGGATCAATAGCTTGCGTTGTAGCTCCCTGTTTAAATACGATCCTAGAGAAAGACTAAGTTGATAGATATTGTAAGCAAGGATGCGGACTGGGTCCGTAGTCCGAGGAGTGTCCTCACTGCTGCACAGAAAGCTTACGTCTTTGATGCACCGCTCGATGTGCAAACCCCTACAACGTTGTCTGTGGATGTTGTGAACACCTGACAGAGACGTCCTGATAACTACTTGATAGTTTAGTGCACCATACTTTACGGCTTGGAATCGGGATTCCAATGACGTTTTGAACGCCATGGAACATATGAGATGTTCTAAGAGCTGAAATTGGGATTTCAGGCTCATGCCCATGTTAAGAGGTATGAGACCTCTGACAAGTTCCTTTGCCAAAAGGATGGAGGAGAATAGCTCAACTAGTGAGCATGTGCACAGAATGTCTGGGTGCTGAAATCACTTGAACCAAGTGGGAGTTAATCTTCCAGGTGAGATAGTGGTTGACGGAATTCTCTAGACACTATCACCAAGCTACTAGAACTTCGTGAAGAACTATGGCATGCAAAGGATGGATGATCCCGGTGCTGTTAGCGGTTCTTAGTACCGCAAAAGTAGAAATCAAGAAGGAGCATCAAGTGTTGATGGTTTAACAAGACCACTGGTTTCAAAAGGGTAAGGGCTAGAAGGGAAACTTCATGAATGGCAAACCTGTTGTCGCTCTGATGAAGGAACCCATGGTTGAACCCAAACCTCGAGACCAAGTGCTTCTATTGTAAGGGGAACGGTCACATGATAGCGGAACCACCCCAAATACATGGTAGATATGATAGCTGACAACTTCAACAAAGTGTATTTGATATACGTGTTATTAATGTGTACCTTAGTAGTACTCCTTGTAGCACCTGGGTATTGGATACCGGTTCAGTTGCTATTATTAGTGACTTGAAGCAAAAGCTACGGACTGAACGGAGACTAGCTAAGGGCGAGGTGACGATATGTGTTGGAAGTGTTTCCAAAGATGATAAGATCACCATCGCACGCTCCTTCTATTTTCGAGATTAGTGTTGAACCTAGATAAATGTTATCAGGTGTCTACGTTGAGCATGAAAATGATTAGATCATGTTCATCGCAATACGGTTATTCATTTAAGTTAGAGAATAATGGTTATTCTGTTTACATGAATAATACCTTTATGGTCATGCACCCAATGGTTCGTTGAATCTCGATCATGGTAATACACATAATGATAATATTAATGCCAAAAAGATGTAGAGTTAATAATGATAGTACCACTTTCTTGTGGCACTGCCGCTTAGGTCATTTTGGCATAAAATGCATGAAGAAACTCCATGCTGATGGACGTTTGGAGTCACTTGATTTTGAATTGCTTGACACATGCGAGCCATGCCTCATGGGCAGGATGACTGAGATCTCGTTTTCAGGTACAATGAAACGGGTAAGTGACTTATTGGAAATCATACATGCTGATGTATGTGATCCAATGAGAATTAAGGCGTGTGGTGGATATCGTTATTTTCTCATCTTCACTGACGATTTGAGTAGATATGGTATATTTACTTAATGAAGCAAAAGTCTGAAACGTTTGAAAGGTTCAAAAATTTCAGAGTGAAGATTAAGAATCATCATAACAAGAAGATCATGTTCCTACGATCTGATCAAGGGGATATTATCTTAGTTATGAGTTTGGCAATCACTTAAGACATTGTGGAATTGTTTCGCAGTAGAAGTCCCCTGGAACACCACAGCGTGATGGTGTGTCCGGACATCGTAATCGAACCTTATGAGATATGGTGCGATCTATGGTGTGTCTTACCGATCTACCGCTATTATTTTGAGGTTATGCATTAGAGACAGCTGCGTTCACTTTATATAGGGCACCATCTAAGTCCGTTGAGACGACGTTGTATGGTTTGGCAAGAAACCAAAGTTGTCGTTTTCTTAAATGTTTGGGGCTGCGATGCTTATGGCTTCAGCCAGGAAAAGCTCGAACCCAAAGCGGACAAATACATCTTCATGGAATACCCACTGGTAACGGTTGGGTATACCTTCTATCTCAGATCCAAGGACAAAAATGTTTGTCGCTAAGAACGGGTCCTTTCTCGAGAAGGAGTTTCTCTCGAAAGAATTGAGTGGGAGGAAGATAGAACTTGATGAGGTTGTCGAACCCTCACTTCAACCGGAGAGTAGTGCAACACAGAAAGATGTTTCTGTGGAATCTACGACAGTTGAAGAGGAAACTAATGATAGTGATCATGAAGCTCCAGATCAAGTTGCTATCGAACCTCGTAGGTTGACAAGGATATGTACTACTCCTGAGTGGTACGTTGATCCTGTCTTAGAGGTCATGTTGTTGGACAACGATGAACCTACGAACTATGGAGAAGCGATGGTGGGCCCATATTCCGACAAATGGTTAGAAGCCGATAAATCCGAGATAGGATCCATGTATCAAAAACAAAGTATGGACTTTGGTAGACTTGCCCTGTGATCGGCAAGCCATTGAGACAAATGGATCTTTAAAACTAAGACGGATGTGGACGGTAATATCACCGTCTATGAAGCTCGACTTGTGGCGAAGAGTTTTCCACAAGATTCAAGGAGTTGACTACGATGAGATTTTCTCACCCGTAGCGATGCTTAAGTCCGTCGGAATCATGTTAGCATTAGCTGCATTTATGAAATCTGGCAGATGGATGACAAAACGAGTTTCCTTACCAGTTTTCGTAAGGAAAGGTTGTATGTGATACAATCAGAAAGGTTTTGTCGATCCTAAGGATGCTAAAAGATATGCTAGCTCCAACGATCCTTCCATGGACTAGAGCAAGCATCTCGGAGTCGGAATATACAGTTTGATGGAGTGATCAAAGTTTTTGGGTATACAAAGTTTGGTGGAAACTTGTATTTGCAATAAAGTGAGTGGGAGCAATACAACATTTCTGATAAGTATATGTGAATGACATATTGTTGATCCGAAATGATGTAGAATTTTCTGGAAAGCATAAAGGGTTGTTTGAAATAAGTTTTTCAAAGGAAGACCTGGATAAAGCTGCTTACATATTGGGCATCAAGATCTATACAGATAGATCAAGACACCTGATGATACTTTCAAAAGATCACACACCTTGGCATAATTTTGAAGAAGTTCAAAATAGATCAGTCAAGGAAGGAGTTCTTACCTGAGTTGTAAGGTGTGGAGTTGAGTAAGACTCAAAAATTGACCACGGCAGAAGGAAGAGGAAGGACGAAGGTCGTCCCCTATGCTTTTGTCATAGGCTCTGTACGGTATGCCATGCTAAGTACCGCACCTGATGTGTGCCTTACCACATGTCTGGCAAGAGGGTACAAAGGTGATCCAGGAGTGGATTACTAGATAGTGGTCAAAATTATCCTTAGAGGAGTAAGGAAATGTTTCTCGGTTATGGAGGTGATAAAGAGTTCGACGTAAAGAGTTACGTCGATGCAAGCTTAACACCTATTCGGATAACTCTAAGTGGAGATACCGGATACGTATAATGGAGCAACAGTTTGGAATAGCTCCAAGTGGAACGTGATAGCAGCATCTACGATATGACATAAGTTTTTGCGAAGAACATAGGGATCTGAATGTTACAGACCCGTTGACTACAACCTCTCTCACAAGCATAACATGATCAAACACAGAACTCATTGAGTGTTAATCACATATTGATGTGAACTAGATTACTGACTCTAGTAAACTCTTTGGATGTTGGTCACATGGCGATGTGACCTGTGAGTGTTAATCACATGGCGATGTGAACTAGATTATTGACTCTAGTGCAAGTGGGAGACTGTTGGAAATATGCCCTAGAGGCAATAATAAATTGGTTATTATTATATTTCCTTATTCACGATAATCGTTTATTATCCATGCTAGAATTGTATTGATAGGAAACTCAGATACATGTGTGGATACATAGACAAACACCATGTCCCTAGTAAGCCTCTAGATGACTAGCTCGTTGATCAATAGGTGGTTACGGTTTCCTGACCATGGACATTGGATGTCGTTGATAACGGGATCACATCATTAGGAGAATGATGTGATGGACAAGACCCAATCCTAAGCCTAGCACAGATCGTGTAGTTCGTATGCTAAAGCTTTTCTATATGTCAAGTATCTTTTCCTTAGACCATGAGATTGTGCAACTCACGGATACCGTAGGAATGCTTTGGGTGTACCAAACGTCACAACGTAACTGGGTGGCTATAAAGGTGCGCTACAAGTATCTCCGAAAGTGTCTGTTGAGTTGGCACGAATCGAGACTGGGATTTGTCACTCCGTGTGACGGAGAGGTATCTCTGGGCCCACTCGGTAGGACATCATCATAATGTGCACAATATGTGATCAAGGAGTTGATCACGGGATGATGCGTTACGGAACGAGTAAAGAGACTTGCCGGTAACGAGATTGAGCGGGGTATCGGCATACCGACGATCGAATCTCGGGCAAGTGCTATACCGATAGACAAAGGGAATCGTATACGGGATTGATTGAATCCTTGACATCGTGGTTCATCCGATGAGATCATCGTGGAACATGTGGGAGCCAACATGGGTATCCAGATCCCGCTGTTGGTTATTGACCGGAGAGTTGTCTCGGTCATGTCTACATGGTTCCCGAACCCGTAGGGTCTACACACTTAAGGTTCGATGACGCTAGGGTTATAGGGAAAGTATGTACGCGGTTACCGAATGTTGTTCGGAGTCCCGGATGAGATCCCGGACGTCACGAGGAGTTCCGGAATGGTCCGGAGGTAAAGATTCATATATGGGAAGTCCTGTTTTGGTCACCGGAAAAGTTTCGGGCGATATCGGTAATGTACCGGGACCACCGGGAGGGTCCCGGGGGTCCACCAGGTGGGGCCACCAACCCCAGGTGGCTGCGTGGGCTAAGTGTGGGAGGGGACCAGCCCCAAGGGGGCTGGTGCGCCCCCCCACCAAGTCCCAGGGCGCCCCAAGAGGGGAAGGGGGGCAAACCCTAATGCAGTTGGGCCCTAAGGCCCAATAGTGGTGCGCCTCCCCCTCTCTCCCCCTTTGGCCGCCCCCCCTAGATGGATCTAGGGCTTGCCGCACCCTAGGGGAGGGAAACCCTAAAGGGGGGCGCAGCCCTCCCTTCCCCCTATATATATGAGGGGTTTTGGGGCTGCTAGAGACACGAGAACATCTCCATCTTGGCGCAGCCCTACCCCTCTCCCTCCTCGTCTCTTGCAGCGCTTGGCGAAGCCCTGCTGGAGTCCCGCGCTCCTCCACCACCACCATGCCGTCGTGCTGCTGTTGGATGGAGTCTTCCCCAACCTCTCCCTCTCTCCTTGCTGGATCAAGGCGTGGGAGACGTCACCGGGCTGCACGTGTGAAGAACGCGGAGGCACCGTTGCTTCGGTGCTAGGATCTTCGGCGATCTGAATCGCGGCGAGTACGACTCCATCAACCGCGTTCTTGAACGCTTCCGCTTAGCGATCTACAAGGGTATGTGGATCCAACTCTCCTCTCGTAGATGCATCTCCTAGATTGATCTTGGTGAGCGTAGGAAAATTTTTGTTTCCCATGCAACGTTCCCCAACACCTCCAACAAATGTGAGGCAAACTTCACTCTCTCTACATCTGTGCATCCAACCGTCTCCAGGTTCGTACTGACTCAATGGAGCCAATCATCAGCCACAATAGGTTCAGGGGATCAAGGCAATATAAAGCGGCAAAACTCAACAACGAATAACACCAACAAACAAACAGACAAACAAGCACACTAATATAGTATTATATATATGTATATATAGTCGAATAATTTTGCTGAGATAAAATTTAACAAAAAAGCTACCAATCAAGCAAAAAATCTAGTATCTTCATACCACGAAAGTGGACATAATCAGATACGCTAACACAATAACGTTGCAATATAAAACAAGCATAAATGGTGGTCTCGGCACTAGTTCCTACTTAATTGTTCAAGATACTTGGGTAAACTAATAAACAGTAAAAAGTATAACTAGCTTATTAGATAATTTTCACTCCTATGGCTTTTCTAATCCATTTTCTAGGGTCACATCCTACAGTCAACACACTGCTCTGATACCATCTGTAACGACCAAACCTCGAAGGATTTGAGTCTCTGTGCTTACTATGCTAGTCCCTGGATCGAACTCGCTAGTACACACAGTATAGATGAATACCAGAATACAAGTGCATCATTTATTACAACGTATGATCCACGATGTATAAAATAAAACAATCTGCATAGCTCATGCCTAGCTCTTATTTGATTACACAGCGGAAAGTAGTAGAAAATAACGACGAGTCCCATCATATCCCAACTGGCGATGCTGAGTGTAGACTCACGACCCTAACGGTACCTTACTCCTCGTCTGAAAATCCAGCAACATGAGACATTGTAGCCGTATAGGTCAATACACTGAATGTATTGCCAAGTTACACAAGAGAAGTAATAAAGCAGACCTACATGTTTATGCATAGAACAACAAAGAAAGGCTTGGGGGTTTATTTTGCGGAAAGCTGATTTTGTCCTCATAATTACCTAATAAATAGTCAATTTTTCATTTATTTTTTCTTTTATTACTATAATTAATTGCATAAGGTTGAGTTGGCAAAATCAACTGCAACCTACCCATTTATTAAGTTGCCCACAAATAATATTAAGTGTTACATCTGTCAAGATCATCCAACAACTGTAATGGCATAGTGGCTCAAAATGTCCATAACCGGGGATACGGCAAATCCTGATCAGTTTTATTAATCTACAGAGTTTTGTACGCTTTACCCACTGGACCGAATCAGAAGAGGTTCCCTTAACCACCTGATGGTCACATCCCACCTATATAAGCTACATCTGTCGACACTGTCTGGGTCAAGGGTTCCAACAACTGATCAACTAAGCCAGAGCCCATTTAGCTAGTGGCCGCACATGGAAGCTACTAGTCACTAAGTCTGTCTGATCTTTTTGAACCTGGGCGGCATTCCCCTTAGGGTGCACTCTCTTGAGCGCATGGCCTTAGAAAAGGTGCAAGATCCCATGATGCCTTCCCTCAACACCAAACAATACCACTTCCGCCCAGGGGTGAACTAAGTCCTTAGTTACAACTTAATTTGTTAAATATTAATAATCCTCACATAAGCTCAATGTATACAGGAACCAACCCAATCTACAAGCATAGTAAAACTATACTACCACGATTTGCAAGGACGGGAGATAGCTCAACAATATAGCTTAAATTATAACAATCCTATAATGCATACATTTATAGTGTGGCATAACCTACAAATGCATAGAAAAACAATAGGTAAAGGATGATCAAAATGTAACTTGCATTGATTCTGGTTCAAAAAGTCACACTCCTGACAATAGCTCGCGTCGCACTCCCGACAATCTACATGTTTCACACAATACAACAAATCAATTACCGAAACTCAAATAAAGCCAAAATTAAGGCAACAACAAGAAAATCATTTTTTAATTCAAAAACAGCATCAAGACAACAGGTACGGATCACCTACATAGCACTACGATCACAATGCAAAAAGAATCACTCGATTCCGGCACACGGTTTAAAAGTTACGGCCTCCGGAAGATTTGATTCGAACTCAAATGAATTCAAATTCGAATAGGTGCAAACATGTGCAAAATTGATACTATGATGAAGAGCTGAATTTTGTGAGTGCACAGGAAAAAGAATAACCTAATTTGGATACATGCAATAGGAGTTATAGCTAATTTAATTTTGGATGAAAATCTGAAAGAAAAACAAACAAAAGAGCAACATAAAACTCCTGGTCCATGTGCGGCATTGTTGCAACTCCTGTAGCATGCCACATGGCACGAGGCAAGTGGCTGGAGGTGTGTGGCATGCGCGTGCTCACCAGGACAGGGGAAAATGGAGGCGGTGGTCGGGCGTTGGCGGCGGAGCTTCTCCGGTGAGTTTCCGGCGACGGTGAAGGTACGGGAGGACGCGGCGGTGAGTGGCGAAGATGGTGGTGAGGTTGAACAGTGACGGGGCATCCTCTGCGGGCGGTGGTGATGACGTGAACAACCGCTGCTCCGGCGGCATCGGGTTCGCTCGGGTGGCTCGCTCCGCTGCGATTCCGGCGACAAAAGTATGTCACCAAGGTGCGGCGTTGAGCGAAGGGTCGAGGGGAGTGAACGGTCTGTGCGGTGGTGTCCTTACGGTGGTGGAAACGACCGGCAAAGACGGTGGCGGCTCAAGCTCCACAGCGAGATGCGTTTCGCCCTAGCTCGCGCGTGCGACAACAAGAGAGATTGCGGAAGTGGATGCAAGGTTCGTTGTGGAGCTGGGCTCGCGTACGGGCTCTTGGGAATGCACGGGGTGGCCCTGGCGCACGAGCTCTACTCGGGCTCGGCCGCGGTTGCTCGTGCTGTAGAGCGGACTCCAGCTCGGGGAAGCAGAGGAGCAGAGGCATCGGGAACGGGGTGGTTCCCACTGGCAGTGAGAGGGGCAGCGGGTCGAGCACGCAGCGCGGGTGCGGGCGTGCGGTGCGGGCGTACCCCTTCGCAGGGCTACGACGGCTCTGACAAGATTTTTCTAATGGCACCGCTGATGAGATGGCAACATTTTTAGATACTAGGCACAAACTATGACACTGTTTTAGGATGCCTTTGGTTGAAGGTGTGGTATGAATGAGTTGGGACCATGAGTCCATGAAAGTGCAACTAATCCCCGGGTGGTTTTGGTAATTAATAACAACATATATATCATTGAACTAATATTTACTTGAGAATCATTTCAGAGAAGTTCGATGATATGGGTATGGAAATGTCTGAAGAAGTGGACCCCTCAAAATGCTAAGACAAGCATTGGCAAAAGCTCAAGACTCCATTTTTGGTTTAGTGATCAAAGATCACATTGAGTCCATAGGAAAAGCCAATACTATTAAAAGGGGATGAGGTTGTGTTGATGATCTGGTTGCTCAAGTGCTTAGTGATTTAGCTCCTTCAACTATCAGCAACTTTCACTACTTAACACACTCATAAGTAATCTCGGACAAACCGATTCTTCCAACTCAGTCCCACCGAGATGAACCACCTCAGTTATTTTCCAAACCCTAGAAATTTCGGTCCATCCGATTTTGAGTTCGGTCTCACCGAAACTCGACTGCCAACCTTCTGTAACCGTTTGTCATCATTTCGGAATATCCGAGTTGTTGATTTCGGTCCCACCTATTCTGGCAAGCTCCTACCTTTGACTCATATCGGACACACCGAGATGGTATTTTCGGTCCCACCGAAAACCCCAACGTTCACTATATTTGAACTTTCGGTCTGACCGATTTTTCACTTCGGTCTCACCGAGATTGCTCAATTATGTGTGTAACGGTTGGATTTTGCGTGGAGTCTATATATACCCCTCCACCCCCTCTTCATTTCTTGGAGAGAGCCATCAGAAAGTACCACCACTTCTACCTTACACTTTCTGAGAAGAGAACCACCTACCCTTGTGTTGAGATCAAGTCATTCCATTCCTACCATATGAAACTTGATTTCTAGCCTTCCCAAGTTGCTTTCCACTCAATCCTTTCTTCCACCACAGCCAAATCAGTGAGGAGAGTTGAGTGTTGGGGAGATTATCATTTGAAGCACAAGAGCAAGGAGTTCATCATCATCAACAACATCTATTACCTTTTGGAGGGTGGTGCCTCCTAGATTGGTTAGGTGTCGCTTGGGAGCCTCCGTCTTTGAGATGTGGAGTTGAACCAAGAAGTTTGTAAGGGCAAGGAGATCGCCTACTTCGTGAAGATCTACCCCGAGTAAGACTAGTCCTCCGTGGGCGTAGGCCATGATGGAATAGACAAGGTTGCTTCTTCGTGGACCCTTCGTGGGTGGAGCCCTCCGTGGACTCGCGCAGCCGTTACCCTCCGTGGGTTGAAGTCTCCATCAACGTGGATGTACGATAGCACCACCTATCGGAACCACGAGAAAAATCTTCGTGTCTCCAAACTGCGTTTGATCTTCTCCACCTCTCTTTACTACATGTGCAATTTACTTTCCGCTGCTTATACTCTAGAATTGCATGTGTAGGGTGATACTTGAATTGATCATAATTGTGAAACTGCCAAAAACTGTTCATGACAAAAGGCAGAATTTTTATATTGTCAAGTAGTCTAATCACCCCCCCTCTAGACATACTTTCGATCCTACAAGTGGTATCAGAGCTTTGGTCTCCATTGTTTTGGTTTCCATTGCATTGGACTCCATAAGCTTGGTTTCACAACCTAGGAGAGTATGGCGTCTAGTGAGGGTAATTATCGTAGAGGTCCTTACTTTGATGGTACAAATTTTGCTATTTGGAAGCATAAAATGAAAATGCATATTCTTGGTCATAACCCAGCCGCATGGGGCATTATTTCTGTTGGTATGCAAGGTGAATTCTTCGAGGAAGGAAAAGTTCCGGATCGCGAAGCTACACCGGAAGAGTTGCGGATGTTGCAAAACAATGCTCAAGCTTGTGACATTCTCTTCAATGCTTTGTGTCCCGAGGAGTTCAACAAAATCAGCCGTCTTGAGAATGCTAAAGAGATTTGGGATACTTTGGTTGAAATGTGCGAAGGTACTGAATCTATGAAGGAATCAAAGCTAGATATTCTTCAAGGTCAAATTGACAAGTTCAAGATGAAGGATGGTGAAGGAGTCGCTGAAATGTACTCTAGGCTTGCTCTCATCACAAATGAGATTGCCGGCTTAGGAAGCGAAGAAATGACCGACCGATTCATCATCAAGAAGATTCTAAGAGCTTTGGATGGAAAATATGACACCGTGTGCACTTTGATCCAAATGATGCCAAACTACAAGACTCTCAAGCCAACTGAAGTCATTGGAAGAATTGTTGCTCATGAGATGACACTTAAGGATAAGGAAGAGCTTCACAACAAGTCAAGTGGTGCTTACAAAGCTACAAGTGATGCTCCCACCACCTCAAGTGACAAGTTAATTTCCAATGAAGAGATAAGCCTAATGGTTAAGAACTTCAACAAGTTCTACAAGAATAGAGGCAAAGAAAGAAGCTCAAAGTCTAGATCATATGATGAAAAGAGATCTTCTAGTCGTGATCGAAACTGCTACAATTGTGGAAGACCCGGACACTTCTCAAATGAGTGTACGGCTCCCCACAAGAGAAGAGAAGAATTTCCAAGAAGAAGAGCAAGAGATGAGTCACCTCGGAGAGAGAGAAGGAGTAGAGATGATCGTTATGAACGAAGACCCTCTCGGAGAAGCAAGGATTCGGAGAGGAAAGACAAGTCATCAAGGAGCTACACAAGAAGAAGACATCAAGCCCATGTAGGTGAATGGGTCTCCGGCTCCGACTCTGACAATCAATCCGATGGAAGCTATCACTCCGACTCCGACTACAGTCAAGATGAAGGTGTTGCCGGACTTGCACTCGTATCCTCCAACTCCAACTCCTATGACTTATTTGATTCACCAAATGAGGGAATTGGAAGATGCTTCATGGTTAAAGGCCCCAAGATAACACACCCTGAATTCATTGACTTTGATAGTGATGAGGATGACTTGCTTGGTGAGGATGAGCTCTTGCATGATAAATCTAGTGAGCTTAGTAATGATGAAAATGCTAGTAGTCTTTATAGTAGAGAAGAGTCGAATGACAATGCTATGAAGGAGATTGAGCGTCTAACTAAAGAACTAAACACTCTTAAGTTAGCTCATGGAACAACTCAAGAAGATCATAGAGAGCTCCTAAGATCTCATGAGAAGCTACGCTTCGAGAAGCTCACTCTAGAGCAAGAACTTGAGTTTCTAAAAGTGATCAATGACGATCTTCGAAAGAAGAGTTCTTCATATCTTGCCAAACGACTTCTCTTGTCTAATTTCTTGCCACCTATTAAGACTAAGCATGACAAGCATAAGAAAAGTTCTTCCTCTAGTAGTAACAATAACAATGTTAAATCCAATATTGTTACTTCTAGTAGTTCTCTTGATTCCACTAACAATGTTTCAAGCCAAGTTACACTTGAGCAAGAAAATAGCTTATTAAAGGAAATCATAGAGAAAGGTGTCTACAAGAGCCTTGCTGGAAGCAAGAACTTTGAGGAAATTGTTCGCAAACAAGGAAGGCACCGGAAGAATCAAGGGATTGGTTTTGAGCGAAAGTTCAACGCCGAAAGTGTTGAGTGGGAAGAAGGTCAATACCCTACTCCATAGTTTGTTTCTTAAAAGGAGAAGTATGATACTTCTTCCAATGTGGAACAAGCTCAAGATGACCTTCCACCACAAGACCACAAGCTAAAGGCCAAGGACAAGCTTCAAGAGGAGATTGATGCATTCATTGAAGCACCTCAAGCCATGGTCAAGTGGGTTCCCAAGGACACATCAAGTTCTACTTCGTCAAGCTCAACTACAACCCCAAGGATTCCCATCAAGATGATGTGGATCCCAAAGAAGAAGAACTAGAAGGTTCTTGAGGGTGACTCCGCCAACCTACTTCACTCATATTCATTTTGGCAAGAACTTGTGCAATCAACTTCCACATCATGCACTAGTTCATGGAGTCACAAACCCTCTTGTTGGTAAGTCAAGGGACAAGGTAATCATTGCTTTCATGGACATCATCTTTTGTGAACTTCAATCTATGTCTATGGATATCCTTGTTTGTTCCTTGTGGGACTAACCCATGTAGGTATTGAAAGTGCCCTAATCCAAAGGATAGCTCCCAACTCTTGATGATCTACATCAACATTGAGCATCCACATCTTCAACATCTACATGAAGTCTTCCATGACAACCCAAGGTTAGTCTGACCCTTTAAAAGGGGTTCTCACATCTAGGGGGAGCTTTGCTCTAAAAATTGAGCTAAAGCATCTTCAAATGATGTGAACACATAAATGCTTTATGTAAAAGTGGTAACCCCACTTGTGCTTAAACGATGAGTATGACCTATGATCAAATGTTCTCATTTGACTCCTAAGTCAAAATACTCATATATAGATGACCTAGTCATCGACAAATTGTGTGCTAGTAGCTAGAGTGTTGGTTGTGCATGTTTGACACATATTTCAGTTGCTATCTTATTGTGTGAGCATGTTGAATGCATGATTTCATCCATTCAAGGACATCCATTTGTTGTTTTGATTGTTTTGACTTTTCTGGCCAAATGGATGGAAAAGAATGCCTAAGCACCTTCCCTAGCTATCTATGCTTTCTTGTCTCAAATTCTATTCATGCTCATATCACAACTTTGAACAAGTCATTTTCGGACCCTCCGAGTGAGGAGCACTCGGAGCCACCGATCCGTCTAAGGCTGACTTCCAAAACCTTCTAAGTCCATTTCGGTCTGACCAACTTTTCCATCTCGGTCCAACCGAAACGCTTAGACTGATCTAGGTTTCATCTCGGTGAAACCGAGTTCAAAATCTCGGCGTGACCGATATGTGTAACTGCACAGCAGTTAGCCATTTCGGTGTCACCGAGTTTTTCAACTCGGTCCCACCGACAGTATGGGGATATATATATCTGAGGGCTGCGCGCGATTACTTCTTCAAACCGTTTCGCCCCCAAGTCCCCTGCTGCCGTCGCCCTGGTCTTCGGATCGTCGCCGTCGTCGCCTGTGCGCCCTCGCCGCAGGTCTCCGCCGCCGTCAACGGTAATCCTCTCCGCGCCGTTGCCGCCGTAGAGGGACTCCACCAAGTTAGGGTGAGTCCCGATCCCTCTCATGCTCCCCATATGATTCTTGCACGATTGGTTTGCCATGTATCTATCCACGTTTGAGATATTCCTTAAACATCAGATCAGATCCTTTTAGTTTCGAGCGAAATTCTTAGGTTTAGGTTTCCATGGAACACATCTCGGTGAAACCGATTTTGAAAACTCGGAATGACCGATTTGGCCTCTGGCCATTGCACTGCACCGTTCGGTCTAACCGATTCGTGCAAATCGGTGTGACCGATGTAGAGTCTCAGTGAAACCCTAGTGTTTCGGTAGGACCGAAACCCATTTCGGTCTGACCGAAAGTGGTGTGTAGGTTTCTGTTATACACTTCGGATTCAGCGAAACTAAAAATCGGTTTGACCGAAATGCATTCTGTGAAAACTCAAAACTAAGATTTGAACTATTTTTTTTGCAAAAATCTCTGCAGTTGTGATAACTCTTCTACTCTGCCTATACCTTATCTTTTCACAGGTTGTCAGCCATGTCAGATGTCAGTGACAGCCAGAACAGGTCTGAGTCACCGTTTGCAGAGATTCCTGAGGCAGATACTAGTCCTGAGGCTAGTAGTTCCAGTGATGATGGTGAGAGGAGCACCCCTAGTGGTTTGCCTCCTGCAGCCACCAGAACCAGAAAGAAGAGAAATTCTGATGATGAGGACTCTGACTTCGTTGCTGAGGAAGTTACCTCCAAGCCCAAGAGGAATGTTGTTGCCAAAGAGCTCCAAGGGCAGCAGCCAAAGAAAGGCACCAGCAAGGTCAAGCAGTCAGCTGTTGCAAAGAAGCTAAACTTAGAAGAGCAAGCTCCAAGTAAGGTGAAGAAAACTTCCAAAAGGAAGAGGGTAGTATATGCTGAACCTCATGTTGATGCAGCTGCTGAAGAAGAAGAAGAAGATGCACCCCAGCCTCCTCCTCAGAAGGCTAAGTTCATGGGTGATGCTATTAGGGCTCAAGCCACTTCTAAGCCCAAGAAGCCTGCTCAAGCCAAGGCAGCTCCAGCCAAGCCCAAGAGGACAACCAGGAGCATTCCAGCTTCTGAGAAGAACAAAGGTGAGATGCCACCGTCTGAGTCTGATGAAGAACATGTGTTGCTGAAGCTCCGTCCTAAATTGCCACTCCACAACGATGCTCATCCTCAAGCCGAGGATATGAAGGCAAGGAAGGATAAAGGTCTCAGGCTATGGAGACAGTCTGATCCATATGCCGTGAGGAGAAGGACTGCTGTGGACCCCAGATTCCACACCAGAGAGCAGCAGGACTTCTATGAGACCGTGCTGATGGATAAGAAGCCTATTGTTGCAGACACCAGGTATGTTGACTGGAAGTACATTGACAGTGAAGAGCACCGAGACTTCTTTCCCCATGTGCATGAGAGCTTCACTGCATGTGGAGTTGCTGATTTTGTGGGTCAGGAGCTGACAGATTGGAATGACGAGATGATCATGCAGTTCTACGCCACAGCCCACTTCTATCCTGATGGCAAGATCACCTGGATGACTGAAGGTCAAAGGTTTTCTTCGTCTGTTGAAGAATGGGCAGAACTTCTAAATGCTCCAGTACAGAGAGAGGACGACATTGATGTCTATGGGATTCCTAAGAAGAGCCATGATTCCATGAAGAACATGTACAAGGAAATCCCCGCTGCAGATTTGGAAGGGTGGAAGCTTGGCTCAGTGTACTATCTCCAGGCAGGTCTGACCACCACTAACACTATTTTGAGGCATACATTGATGCCCAAGTCTGGAGACCACCGCATGATTCGAGGCTATTCTATCAACATGCTGCACATTCTTGATGAGAAGGCACCATTCAAGGTGATGGACTTAATGGTAGAGACCATTAAGAGGACTGCAGCTGACCAGAAGAGGTCGTGTGGATTTGCCCCACAAATTCAGATGCTCATCAATGCCAAGTTTGGCACGGGCAAATTCATGTTGGATAGGAAGCACTTGCCACTGCAGCCAGAGCATGAGGACAACGTTGTTGTGATGGATGAGGAGGATCCAACCTCAGTTGAAGGTCAAGCCAAAATTGAGGCTGCGAAGAAAGCTAAAGCTGACAAAGAGGCAGCAGCAGCAGCAGCTAAACCAAAGAGCTTCGGAGAGCAGATTCTTGAAGCTACCCAGAGGATTGAACAACGCCTGGCCAGCATTGAACAATCTCAGGAAATCCTAGAGAGGATTGTTGAGGACAAGATCCACGCTCTGGACGTGAAGCTGACAGAGATTCAGGTGACCGTCAACAAGCTTGAGGCAGACATGGAGGAAGCAAGGCAGGAGAGAGTAGAGCTCATGCAGGATGATCTAGTCTAGGACTCTCATCGCCAGACTGCTCAGGTTCCCAGAGGATCCCTATCTGCAGCTATCCCAGTGACTGACTCCAGGGCTACCACTTCAGCACCAGCTACAGCTCCAGCATCCACTCCTCCAGCGCAGACATCAGCAGAAGTCTTCGCCGATGCCGTCATTTCTACTCCGACATCTACCCAGACGGGAGCCGCCAGCAGAGCCCACAGTGACGCTTAGCTTTATACTTTTTCGATCTTTTTGGTAACTTTTTGCCAAAGGGGGAGAAATTGTATAGATCATAGGGCTTCGAGAGAGAGAGTGCTCTTTCGTTCTTTTGCCGGTTTCCTTTGAGATACATTTGGTTCTTTTGGTTCTTGATACTTTCAGTGTGCTTGCTACTACGTTTGATGCTACCTTAATGAGTGCTTGGTCATACTATGCTTTAATGTGTGCTTAATGCTTATCATATGCTATTCCTTCTTGTATGATCATTTACTCTTGTCTTGGTGATTGGGTGCATGTCATTCATTCTTATCATTTTGTGCGCTCCACCAAGATGTATGTGACATGGAAGAGTGACCCATAATCCTAATCGATTGTGCATTTGCATTCAAACGCAAATTTTAAATAATGCACAAATTTAGGGGGAGCTCTTGTTTATCACATACTTCTCAAAGCGACGATATTATTCATTGATTATATCTTTTGTCGAAGCTTTGATCTATATGTTGTCATCAATTACCAAAAAGGGGGAGATTGAAAGTGCAACTAATCCCCGGGTGGTTTTGGTAATTAATAACAACATATATATCATTGAACTAATATTTACTTGAGAATCATTTTAGAGAAGTTCGATGATATGGGTATGGAAATGTCTGAAGAAGTGGACCCCTCAAAATGCTAAGACAAGCATTGGCAAAAGCTCAAGACTCCATTTTTGGTTTAGTGATCAAAGATCACATTGAGTCCATAGGAAAAGCCAATACTATTAAAAGGGGATGAGGTTGTGTTGATGATCTGGTTGCTCAAGTGCTTAGTGATTTAGCTCCTTCAACTATCAGCAACTTTCACTACTTAACACACTCATAAGTAATCTCGGACAAACCGATTCTTCCAACTCAGTCCCACCGAGATGAACCACCTCAGTTATTTTCCAAACCCTAGAAATTTCGGTCCATCCGATTTTGAGTTCGGTCTCACCGAAACTGGACTGCCAACCTTCTGTAACCGTTTGTCATCATTTCGGAATATCCGAGTTGTTGATTTCGGTCCCACCTATTCTGGCAAGCTCCTACCTTTGACTCATATCGGACACACCGAGATGGTATTTTCGGTCCCACCGAAAACCCCAACGTTCACTATATTTGAACTTTCGGTCTGACCGAGTTTTCACTTCGGTCTCACCGAGATTGCTCAATTATGTGTGTAACGGTTGGATTTTGTGTGGAGGCTATACATACCCCTCCACCCCCTCTTCATTCGTGGAGAGAGCCATCAGAAAGTACCACCACTTCTACCTTACACTTTCTGAGAAGAGAACCACCTACCCTTCTGTTGAGATCAAGTCATTCCATTCCTACCATATGAAACTTGATTTCTAGCCTTCCCAAGTTGCTTTCCACTCAATCCTTTCTTCCACCACAACCAAATCAGTGAGGAGAGTTGAGTGTTGGGGAGATTATCATTTGAAGCACAAGAGCAAGGAGTTCATCATCATCAACAACATCTATTACCTTTTGGAGGGTGGTGCCTCCTAGATTGGTTAGGTGTCGCTTGGGAGCCTCCGTCTTTGAGATGTGGAGTTGAACCAAGAAGTTTGTAAGGGCAAGGAGATCGCCTACTTCGTGAAGATCTACCCCGAGTAAGGCTAGTCCTCCGTGGGCGTAGGCCATGATGGAATAGACAAGGTTGCTTCTTCGTGGACCCTTCGTGGGTGGAGCCCTCCGTGGACTCGCGCAGCCGTTACCCTCCGTGGGTTGAAGTCTCCATCAACGTGGATGTACGATAGCACCACCTATCGGAACCACGAGAAAAATCTCCGTGACTCCAAACTGCGTTTGATCTTCTCCACCTCTCTTTACTACATGTGCAATTTACTTTCCGCTGCTTATACTCTAGAATTGCATGTGTAGGGTGATACTTGAATTGATCATAATTGTGAAACTGCCAAAAACTGTTCATGATCAAAAGGCAGAATTTTTATATTGTCAAGTAGTCTAATCACCCCCCCTCTAGACATAGTTTCGATCCTACAGTCCATGACAGTGTCTGAATCACAACTAACAAATGATTTGTAACAACAAAAGTAAGGCTAACTTTCTCTGCACATGCCAGAAACTTCCTTCCACTATCCAGAGACTCAAATGTAACTAGCTTCATGCATGGAGATTGGTGGTGACAACGAGCAGACAGATCTTCAGCCACCTCGCTCCATTCATTGCAACTAATGGTCTTAGGGAGCTACAAGAGGAATAAATGACTCAAATTGACCATTGGGTTAAAAGACTTCATTCCAATTCATAACCCATGAGAGAGAAGAGAGGCATACCCGGGTGGTGAAGGAGTCGTCGTCGGAGGAGGAACCGCTGGAGAGGTCATTGAAGAAAACCATGGCGACCCCGGCGGTAGGATGCGAGACAGCAAGAGTGAGGAAGCAAGCGAGGAAGCGGCTATATCTTAGGAAGGAAGGAAGGAAGGAGGAAACAGAGGAAATGTGACTTGTGGTCGGGGAGAAAAGGGTATGCGGAAGTGGGGCGGGGTATATATTTCGGCGGTAGGCCAAAAAAATTGAAATGTGGAGGGAAACTTTGCGTGCGGTGCCGCCGTGCACCATTCACTTTGAACGATTGTGTGCACAACAAACGATTCTTCTGCCTTACGCGCATGGGATGAGTTTGATAATTAAAATTTTGGAGGAAATTTCCATGGGTACTGTCCTCATCCACATCATTGTGTAATTTAACATCCCTTGCTAATTTGGGCACACAAAAGAGCGTACAGCACACAGACTACACGTACTTAATCGAGCAATTTTAGTAATTAAATAGAGCCAGTTGACCTAAACATTGCTCTAACAAACGACCAGCATTAAAATCAAAGCCTAAGTACGCATAATTTTAACAAACTTATCGCTGCGCCGGCCTATGCATCGCCGGTGTGAGATGAGATGTCGATGTCTTGTCCTGGCGACATGCCGCCATTGGTGGACTCCGCGCCCCCTACGGAAGTCGACAGCGTCCTCGTTCTCGTCCTCGGGGCCGCCCTCAAGATTGTAGTACTTGTAGTAGTGGCTGCGCGAGAGCTCATGTTGGTACTCCACCACTGATTTCTCGACGGACAGACTCTTCTCTACCTCGACCTCGGCCAAGCGCAACTCATCCTCCCGGCACTCCTCGATCTCCACCGCCTCCTGCATCTCTAGCTCCTGCTCGGTGATCTCATGATGAATCAGGTGCTCCATGGCAACCACTGCCTTTTTGGACGTGGGTTGCATGCTGGATTCCGAGGTGGCCTGGAATATCTTGGCGAGTGCGTCCTCGATCTTGGCGTGGATGGCCTCGACCGGGCCAGGGCGACATCGGCGGCATAGACGGAAACTCGATCTCTCTCGGCATTGGCAGAAGCCGTCGCAGCAGCTGCTGCAGCCGTCTCGGCTGCTGCAGCTGCCCTGTCGGCTACCGTAGACGCCCTCTCGGCGGATGCGGACGCACTCAATGCGGACACAGTGGCACTCTCGGCGTTGGCGGCTGATACGTCTCCAATGTATCTATAATTTTTAATTGTTCCATGCTATTATTTATGATGTTTTGGATGTTTAATGGGCTTTGTCATACACTTTTATATTGTTTTGGGACTAACCTACTAACCCAAAGGCCCAGTCCAGATTGCTGTTTTTTTGCCTGTTTCAGGGTTTTGCAGAAAAGAAATATCAAACGGAGTCCAAACGGAATGAAACCTTCGGGAGATATATTTTTGGAGAAAATCACGCACGGGAGACTTGAGAACCACGGAGTAGGGGCCACGTGGTGCCCACGAGGGTGGGGGCACCCCCCTAGGGCGCGTCCCCTGCCTCGTGGGTCCCACGTAAGGCCCCCGGTGCCCTCCTTCCTCCTATATAAGCCTACGGGCCAGTTCTTTTGCTGGTTTTTTTGGGCTTCCAGAATAAGCTGCTCCCTACCCAGCTTATTCTAAAAGCCCAATCAAAATTTTCTTTTTAGAAGCCTACTAGTCAAGTCTTAACTAGTAAGCTTCTAAAAAATAAATTTGGTTGGGCTTCAAGAATAAGCTGGGTAGGGGCAGCTTATTCCAGCTTATTCTAGAAGCCACCGACAGAATTGGCCCTACGTACCCCGAAACCATCAGAGGAGAAGAGAAAACCCTAGTTCCACTGCCGTAACCTTCTGTTCCCGTGAGATCCCATCTTGGGGCCTGTTCCGGAGCTTCGCCGGAGGCGGGATCTACCACGGAGTGCTTCTACATCATCATCATCGCCTCACCATGAGTTGTGAGTAGTTTACCACAGACCTTCGGGTCCATAGCTAGTATCTAGATGGCTTCTTCTCTCTCTTTGGATCTCAATACAAAGTTCTCCTCGGTCTTCGAGGAGATCTATTCGATGTAATCTCTTTTCGCGGTGTGTTTGTCGAGATCCGATGGATTGTGGGCTTACGATCAAGATTATCTATGAGAAATATTTGGTTCTTCTCTGAACTCTTTATGTATGATTATAATATCCTTGCAAGTCTCTTCGAATTATTGGTTTGGTTTGGCCTACTAGATCTATAGTTCTTGCAATGGGAGAAGTGCTTGGCTTTGGGTTTAATCTTGCGGTGTCCTTTCCCAGTGATAGTAGGGGCAGCAAGGCACGTATTGTATTGTTGCCATCGAGGATAAAAAGATGGGGTTTATATCATATTGCTTGAGTTTATCCCTCTACATCATGTCATCTTGCTTAAAGCGTTACTCTGTTCTTATGAACTCAATACACTAGATGCATGCTGGATAGCGGTCGATGTGTGGAGTAATAGTAGTAGATGCAGAATCGTTTAGGTCTACTTGTCTCGGACGTGATGCCTATATATAATGATCATGCCTAGATAGTCTCATAATTATTCTCTTTTCTATCAATTGCTCGACAGTAATTTGTTTACCCGCCGTAGAATATCACTATCATGAGAGAAGCCACTAGAGAACACGATGGCCCCCAGGTCTATTCTTAACATATCAATCTACAATCTACTTTACTTTTTCCGCTTTTACTTTCTGTTCTTATAATCAAAAATACCAAAAATATAAACTATCATCTCTATCGGATATCACTTTCGTAAGTGATCGTAAAGGGATTGACAACCCCTTATCGCGTTGGCTGTGAAATTCTTATTTGTTTATGTAGGTGCGAGGGACTCGTGCGTGGTCTCCTACTGGATTGATACCTTGGTTCTCAAAAACAGAGGGAAATACTTACGCTCCTGTGCTGCATCTCCCTTTCCTCTTCGAGGGAATACGACACAAGCCCGAGAAGTAGCAAGAAGAATTTCTGGCGCCGTTGCCGGGGAGGCTTACGCAAAAGTCATATAACAAGTACCTATCACAAACCCTTATCCTTTGCATTACATTTTTTTTCCTCTCGTTTTCCTCTCCCCCACTTCACCCTTGCCTTTTTATTTGCCCTTCTTCCGCCGTGTGTTTATCGTTCGCTTTACCCTGTCGTCATGGCTAGCCCCTTATCCACTCCTTTATCTCCTGAGTTTGAAGTTCTTCACTTCAAGAAAAAGCAAGGAGAAAATTTGAAAGATGCATGGTTTAGGATGCTGGAATCTTATCGTAAATGCACCTTAGAGGTGAATTTTAGAATCTTGCTTCGCAATTTTTATGTTGGATTGAATATGTCTCATAGGCAACTCTTGGATTGCATTGCCAAAGGGAATTTTATCGAAGTTGATCCTAGTATTGCGCATGAAATTTTAGAGGGAATAGTGGGAACACTACCTCCCCAAAAAGGGTCACATCCAATCCAGGAAGGGACGCAAGTTTTTGAGAAAATTTGCGAATTAACAAAAATACTACAAAAGTCTCTCGAACCTCTTAAGAGTGTTAGTGGGAATCTCCACCGCATGAACATGTTGATTACCCTTTGTAATAAGCGGTTGGATTATTTAGATCTAAAGATTTCCAAATATGAAGGGAAATGTAAAGAACCTCTCGGATTCGAGCTTGACCACATAAAAAGGGTAAAGATCAAAGATGGCAATACCTAGATCTATCATGTATCGTGCCTAGCTAGGGGCGTAAAATGATAGCGCTTGTTGGGAAGCAACCCAATTTTATATTTTTTGTTTTTTCTGCTGCTAGGGAATAAATATTGCATCTAGCTTCTGTTTAGATGTGCTTTTGTGTTTTTTTAGTGTTTGTGCTAAGTAGAACCTTTGGGAAGACTTGTGTGAAGTTTATGTGATCTTGCTATGAAAAACAGAATCGTTAGCGCTCGCTAGAATGGTCATCAGATTTTACTGGAGAGTGCTATTTAGTTTATTCTTTTTGCAGATGATTAATAGAGAAATTCCTCACGTTTACCAATTTAGTTTGAATTTTTTGGAGTTGCAGAAGTATGAGAAACCTGCAGATTACTACAGTTTGTTCTGTTTTTGACAGATTCTGTTTTTCGTGTGTTGTTTTCTTATTTCAATGCATCTATGAGTAATATTGGGAAGTATGAACCATAGAGAAGTTGGAATACAGTAGGTTTAACACCAATATAAACAAAGAATGAATTCATTGCAGTAACTTTGAGTAGTGGTTTGCTTTCTTATACTAACGGAGCTCACGAGATTTTTGTCTAAGTTTTGTGTTGTGAAGTTTTCAAGTTTTGAGTACTGCTTTGATGGACTACGGAACAAAGTGTAGCAAGGGCCTAAGCTTGGGGATGCCCAAGGAACCCCAAGTAAAATTCAAGGACAACCAAAAGCCTAAGTTTGGGGATACCCCGGGAAGGCGTCCCCTCTTTCGTCTTCATCCATCGGTAACTATACTCGGAGCTATATTTTTATTCACCACATGATATGTGTTTTGCTTGGAGCGTCTTGTATAATTTGAGTCTTTGCTTGCTAGTTTTCCACAATTATCCTTGCTGGACACACCTATTTGGGAGAGTTAAATATGTCCTAGGAATTGATAGAACACTCTATGTGCTTCACTTATATCTTTTGAGTTGAATAGTTTTTGCTCTAGTGCTTCACTTATATCTTTTAGAGCACGGTGGTGATAATATTTTGAAGAAATTGTTGAACTCTCATGCTTCACTTATATCCATTTGAGAGTCTATTAAAACATCATGGTAATGTGTTTAGGCTATAAAACTAGTCTTCACATGATAGGCATCCAATATCAATGTAGTAAAAACTTTCACACTAAGTGCATTGAATATGATGAGAAGTTGGATGCTTGATAATTGTTTTGAGATATGAGGATAGTGATATTAGAGTCATGCTAGTGGAGTTATTATGAAATTGAGAAATACTTGTGTTAAGGTTAGTGATTCCCGTAGTGTCGGTGTACTAAGGTAGGGGTACCTCAGTACCCCAACTTGTGCACGGGCAGTAGCAGCTTCCCGCGGCGGGGCTCACCACGTGCTCGTCGGAGACCTTTCTGATCCATATAAAGCCATTCAAAAACAAAGTATACAAGACAGAAGATCGAGGCCCCGGCAAGTGGAGCTTGCCGGGAAGGCCGTCCCAGGCTCAAGATTACCTCACTAGCACAAGGCCCTGGCAGGAGGAGCCTGCCAGGAAGACTAGAAGATTACATTTCAGAAGACACGCCTCGGCGCAACACGCGCCCCGGCGGGGCCCGGGGAGCGACAAGCTTCAGAGCCCGACAAGCTTCCGGGCCCGGCAAGGTCAAGGCCCCGGCAAGGTGCTTGCCGGGGAGAGTTACGCTGTGTGCCCGCGCTCCAGCTCATCGAACCACGCGTCGCCCTGGGGCCATTCCAGGGACGCGTGGTGGATGGCTGTGCAGCCTGGGGGACACGGTGGCACTCCACGGTGACGAAGCCATCACCGTGGCAAACAGAGACGCAAGGGCGGGCGCTTTTGGGGTCGACGGTGACAGGCATTTAATGCTCTTGTCCCCCACTGTCAAAGTAGGTGATGACCACTGTTCATCCACTGTTTAACCACTGTTCCCGCACTGTTACAACTACCACCAAAGTTACATTTTTACCCTTTTCTCCTACGTTGACACCTGTCGGTGACCCCTTGACCTATAAAAGGAGGCCCATGCACAACGTAGAAAGGGTTCGGAACCTAGATCGCTCACTCGCTCGGTGTAGCTAGTTCTTCAAGCTCCCGAGCTCCCCAACTCAATACAAACTAAGCAGGAGTAGGGTTTTACGCGTCCGTCGCGGCCCGAACCTGGGTAAACTGCCCGCGTGCTCTCCACGATCTGCTCTTTGTGCTCCCTCCGCTCCCTTACCGTACGAACAAGGGGCTCCGGTCCCATAGGTGCTCGTGGTGGACAGTTTCCCCCGACATCTTTGGCGCGCCAGGTAGGGGGCGTCGAGGTTGTGCGAACCTGATCCGGCGTTCGCGCGGGCGCATTCTTCATCAACCTCTCCAGCTACATCATCTTCATCAGCAACAACAGCATGGCCCCGAAGAAGAAGGCTTCGGAGGTCGGAGGCCCGTCCGCGTCTGTTCCACCGCCACCTGAGCCAACGGTGGGTGGAGGAGACGCCGTCGGAAGGGTGGTCGCCGGCGAGGAGACTCGCGGCGCCACCAAATCCAAGGACAAGACGGACGACCGAGCCTCGGTCTCCGTGGATGCGCCACGTCCATCTCAGCAAACGACAACCCAGCAGCGCCGTGGTACAGGAGGTACCATCCGCTTGCTGGGGCAAGGACAAACCGGAGGCTCGTGGGATGCTCCGGACCACCGTCCAGGCACGAGCAAGGTGCGGTCACTGGGGCGGGAAGCTGCTCCTTCTAACCCCGTTAGGAGTCCGAGCATATCCCGCTCCTCGCACCGCTCGCCCCCGCTCCCCTCCTCTCCAGCAGAAGCGCTCGCAAGAGCGCAACTGCTCCTCGACTTCCCTCCAGCGGCAGACAAGGCCGAAGACTGGAGGGCAACCATCCAGAGCCTGATCGCCTTCACCAACAACGACTCTCCGCAGCAGCCAGCGACGTCGCGGCCGCGGCAAGTCGAGAAGACAAAGGCCGACGGCGACAAGACCGCCGGGGGTGCGACAACCGTACACTCCCCGCCGCGGAAGCAGAAGACGCCTCCCCGCCGGATCAACGTCGACGACGACTCCACAGCGTCCTCGGATCCGCGGGCTCGTCGGGACCAGCGCCAGGTCCTCGACGATCGGCGACAAGAAGACGCTCGGACGACGATCGAGTGCCGCCGAGAGGCCCGGCGACAATCAGATCAGCGAGCTGGGACCGCTGTCGATAGGCACGCGCCCGGTGAACCAGGCGACTTGCCGTACGCGGCAGGTTGCCCTGCGTTTACCCGTGAGCTGCGGCGCGTCCAGTGGCCCAGCATGAAGAACTTCAAGCCCGACGTACCGGAGAAGTACGACGGCAAGACGCACCCCTCGGAATTCCTCAGCATTTACACCATCACGGTGCAGGCTGCCGGGGGGCGCGACGAGAAGATACTGGCAAACTACTTCCCGCTGGTGCTTAAGCCGAACGTTCGTTCTTGGCTTATGCACTTGCCGGAAGGCTCCATTTCTTCTTGGGCAGATCTTTGCCACCAGTTTGTTGGCGCCTTCACGGGCGGCCACAAACCCCACGGCCAAGAGAGCGACCTCCACATCTTGGCCCAGAAGGAAGGAGAACCTCTGCGCAAGTACATCTAGCGTTTCAGCCACGTGCAGCACAACATCCCCGACGTCCACCCCGCTGCGGTTATCAGCGCGTTCCACCAGAACGTGCGTAACCGCCGCATGCGTGAGGAGATGGCCATGACCAAGATACGGGATGTCAGCGAGCTTTATGCTCTAGCTGATAAGTGCGCGCGCGCCGAAGAGGGGAGGAGACTCCCCGGGGAGGATGCTGGCGCAGGGGGAAGCGACAGCGAGGATGCCGCCCCGGCAAAGAAGAGCCGGCGGCGGAACAATAGAAGAAAGAACAAGAAGGAAGTGCTTACCGTCGAGAAGTCCGGCAAGGAGGCTCCCGCCAAGCAAGCACAGGCTGGCGGCTCTGGCAAGGAGCCTGCCCCTGTAGCGGCAGCCGACAAGCAGGACGGCTCCGACAAGCAATACTGCAAAATCCACCGCACCAAGGGCCACGACCTCTCCAACTGCAAATGCGTCGAGTACCTCGTCGAGCAACAGAAAGCTGAGTACGAGCGGCGTGACAAGGAGAAGGCCCAAGGGGGCGGAGGAGAGCCAAGCAAGAAGCGGCCTTTCAACGGCCGGGGAGGACGCCGCGGCAAGGCCAAGCAGCGGCAAGGTGACCGACCTCCCCGGGGCCGCGACAAGGACGAAGAGGACGACGACGATGACATGGAGGAAGAAGATAACAGCGAGCAGGAGTTCCAGAAGGCCACGGAAGTCCTGTGCGTCGACGGCGGCGCCTCTCTGCATACTTCCCACCGCCAACTCAAGCAGTGGGTGCGGGAAGTAAATGCAGCAGAGCCGCCCGTGGAGTCGCGCAGGCTCCTCAAATGGTCCAGCACGCCCATCATTTTTGATCTTGAGGATCACCCTGACCGCACCACCGCGGTCGGGTGCTTGCCGATGCTGGTCTCAACCACCATCCGCAACCTCAAGGTCACCAAAATGTTGGTTGACGGCGGGGCCGGCCTGAACTTGATCTCCTCTGCTGTGATCAAGAAACTCCAAATCCCAGATGGCGAGCTCGAAGAGACCGGTTCGTTCCAAGGAATAAACCCGGGAAGGAGCAAGCCCAAGGGGAAGATCACTCTGCCAGTGACCTTTGGCGGGGAGCTGAACTTCAGGACGGAAAGGATAACCTTCGATGTTGCCGATATCCCATTGCCATACAATGGGATACTTGGACGTCCTGCCCTCGCCAAGTTCATGGCAGCTTCCCACTACGCCTACAACGTACTCAAGATGCCGGGGCCGATAAGCGTCATCTCTGTCCATGGCGACAAGAAGGACGCGCTTATCTGCGCCGACAAGATATACCGGGACGTAGCAGCCGTGGCGGATAGCAGTACACTTGCCACTGAAGCTCCCGGGGGGAAGAAGACCAAGACCAAGTCCGGCAAGTGCTCTGGGGCCCACTCCGGCAACCGCACCTCTTCGGAGTGCTGCGCTGCCGTCGAGGACGTTCCATCGAGCTCCACCGACAAGTGCAAGAAGGGAATGGCCGCTCCTCCGGCAACCAAGAAGGTGTCCGCCAAGGAGGACGGCACTGATGGTACCTTCACCATCAGTGCCACACTTGACAGCAAATAGGAAAGCGCGCTCGTTGCCTTCCTGCGGGCGAATGTCGATGTGTTTGTGTGGCAACCATCTGACATCCCCGGTGTTCCCAGGAAGGTAATTGAGCACAAGCTCGCTGTTTGTCCTCATGCGCGGCCCGTCAAGCAGAAGGTCAGAAAGCAAGCCGTGGAGCGCCAAGAATTCATTGCCGAAGAGATCAAGAAGCTAGAAGCAGCGGGCCTAGTTAGAGGCGTGATCCATCCGACGTGGTTAGCAAACCCAGTCGTCGTGCGTAAGGCCAACGGGAAGTGGAGACTGTGTATAGACTTCACCGATGTGAATAAAGCATGTCCCAAGGATCCATTTCCCTTGCCGCGCATTGACCAGATTGTTGACTCCACCGCTGGATGTGAGCTGCTCTCTTTCCTTGATGCATATTCAGGCTACCACCAGATTTTCATGGCCAAGGAAGATGAAGAGAAGACTGCATTCATCACTCCATGTGGCACATATTGCTTCATACGCATGCCATTTGGACTGAAGAATGCAGGCTCAACCTTTGCAAGGGTAGTATACACTGCTTTTGAGCCACAGATCCACATAAATGTAGAGGCTTACATGGATGATATCGTGGTCAAGAGCAAGAGCAAGGATACATTGATCCGAGATTTGGAAGAGACATTTGAGAATCTGCGCAAGATCCAGCTTAAGTTGAACCCCGAGAAGTGCGTCTTTGGAGTCCCATCCGGCAAGCTTCTCGGGTTCTTTGTGTCACAGAGGGGGATTGAAGCCAACCCCGACAAGATAAAAGCAATCGAGCAGATCCAAGCCCCGAAGCGCTTCAAGGATGTGAGGAGACTTGCAGGTTGTGTAGCTGCCCTCAGTAGGTTCATTTCGAAGTCTGCAGAACGCGCCCTACCTTTCTTCAAAATCTTGAAGAAGGCAGGTCCTATGAAATGGACTTCGGAAGCGGAGGCGGCGCTGCAGGACTTGAAACGGTACCTATCCTCCACTCCAATACTTGTCGCACCTAAGCCACAGGAGAAGTTGCTGCTGTACCTAGCGGCAACCAACCAGGTGGTTAGTGCTGCGTTGGTAGCGGAGAGGGAGGCCGACGAGGAGTCAGCACCACCGGCAAGCGAATCCAGCGACAAGCAGGGGGCCCCTCCGACAAGCTCTGGCCCCGACAAGGACAACTCTGCGCAGGATCAAGGAGAAGTATGGAAGAAGATGGTGCAGCGCCCGGTGTATTTTGTGAGTTCCCTCTTGCAGGGAGCTAGATCAAGATACTCCGGGGTGCAGAAGTTGCTTTTCGGCCTCCTCATGGCCTCGAGAAAGCTGCGCCATTACTTCCAAGCACATGAGATAACAGTGGTCACTCGCTTTCCGCTGAAGAGGATATTGCACAATCCGGAAGCAACTGGCAGGATCGTCGAGTGGGCACTGGAGCTGTCAAGCTTTGGACTCAAGTTTGAGAGTACTTCAACTATCCAGAGCCGAGCTTTGGCAGAATTCATAGCTGAATGGACCCCGACGCCCGATGAAGAAGTTCCAGAAACAAGTGTACCCGTACAAGAAGCAACAAGTGAATGGGTAATGTACTTTGATGGTGCCTTCTCGCTGCAAGGCGCCGGTGCCGGCGTGGTACTCATAGCGCCCACCGGAGAGCACCTCAAGTATGTCATCCAGATGCACTTTCCCAGGGAGCAAGCGACAAACAATACTGCTGAGTATGAAGGCTTGCTTGCCGGCCTCAGGATTGCGGCCGAACTTGGGATCAGGAAGCTGATTGTCCGGGGAGATTCTCAGTTGGTGGTCCGGCAAGTCAACAAGAGTTACCAGAGCCCTTTGATGGAAGCTTATGTAGATGAAGTGAGGAAGCTTGAAGAACACTTTGAAGGTCTGCAAATGGAGCATGTTCCAAGAGCTCAGAATGACATTGCAGATGGCCTTTCAAAGTGTGCTGCGATGAAGTTACCTGTGGAACCAGGGACCTTCTTGCTCAAGTTGACTCAACCATCCGTTACCCCATCAATTGGGCAACCCAAGAAGAGAAAGTTGGTCTCCGGCGACTACTTGCCGGCGGATCTCCCCGAGGGCGCCGCCAAGGTACCCAAGATCAATGATCAGAACGCCGAGGAACAGTTTGCTCCTGCAGATCGAAGGGTCTGTGCAGTTGAAGCAAGTGTTCCCGACAAGCCTCGCCCCGGCGAGCTTGCCGGGGGACCATCCGCTCCGGCAGAACCAGAGGTTCTTGAATTGGAAGCTGGGGTTCCCGCAGCGGCCCTCATGCCTTTGGTCCTTGCTGTTGAGCCTCGGGCTCCGGCATGGACGTAGCAGATCGTCCGTTTTCTGCAAACTGGAGAACTTCCCGACGACCCAGAAGAAATAGAGAAGATAACCAGGCAGTCAAGTATGTACCAGTTTGTGGATAACGAGCTGTACAGAAGAAGACTCAATGGTGTCAGGTTGAAGTGCATCTCCAGGGAAGATGGACAGAAGCTGTTGGCAGAAATACATGGAGGCATATGTGGCCACCACATTGGCGCAAGGGCACTTGCCGGGAAGGCATTCCGGCAAGGGTTTTTCTGGCCAGAAGCCCTCCAAGATGCAACTGCACAAGTAACCAAGTGTGAAGCATGCCAGTTCCATGCCAAGCAAATTCATCAGCCAGCTCAAGCTCTCCAGACGATCCCTTTGTCCTGGCCCTTCTCGGTCTGGGGGCTCGATATCCTCGGCCCCTTCCCCCGTGCTGTCGGGGGCTTTGAGTACTTGTACGTTGCAATCGACAAGTTCACAAAGTGGCCAGAAGTGGAGCCGGTGAGAAAGGTGACAGCACAGTCAGCGGTCAGGTTCTTCAGGTCGATTGTTTGCCGTTTCGGAATCCCTAACAGGATCATCACCGACAACGGTACACAATTTACAAGTCGCACCTTCATGCAGTACGTCCAGGACCTTGGCGCCAAGGTCTGTTTCGCTTCTGTTGCTCACCCGAGGAGCAATGGTCAAGCGGAGAGGGCCAATGCTGAAGTGCTGCGCGGACTCAAGACAAGGACCTTTGACAGGCTGCACAGGTGCGGAAGAAACTGGATAGAGGAGCTACCGGCGGCTCTTTGGTCAATCAGAACGACACCAAATCGAGCCACCGGACAGACACCCTTTGCTCTAGTCTACGGAGCAGAGGCAGTTCTCCCCATGGAACTCGTATACGGATCTCCTCGAGTGCTCGCTTATGATGAGCTCGAGCAAGAGCAACTGCGACAAGATGATGCATTGCTCCTCGAGGAGGAACGTCTCCAGGCTGCTGTACGAGCTGCTCGATATCGGCAAGCCTTGCGCCGCTATCATAGCCGCAAGGTTAAGGCCAGGAGTCTCGAGGAAGGCGACCTTGTTCTTCGGCGTGTTCAGTCCGCCAAGAATTCCAACAGGTTGACGCCGAAGTGGGAGGGCCCTTATCGGGTGAGACAAGTCACGAGGCCCGGCGCTGTCCGCCTTGAGACCGAAGAAGGCTTACCGGTGAGCAACTCCTGGAACATAGAGCATCTTCGCAAGTTTCACCCATAAGGCGCGGTTGCCGTGACCCGCTCCGGCAACCACCTTTTGTACAAGCCTTGCCGTTGTTGCATGTAACCCTTTGTACAAAGCCGGGCGCAGATCCCGTGCATCAGTAAAGTTTTCGTGTTTCCGCACTATTTGCCTTTACCATGCTTTTCTTCGCTATTTGCATGCATCATTTGGCATCTTGTGCAACACACGTATCCGGTAAGCATTAGCACGTCGAAAGGCCCTATACTTGTTTCCCTCTTCTTTCTCTTTTCCTCTTAAGCAGAAGAAATGTTCCTCGCGCACAAGTTTGCCGGGGGGGAAGGAGATGGAAGACGAACCAAGTGATGTTCAAGAAAGAGAAGCCTTACCGGGAAGCAAGCAATATATGAAAGCTAAGTTACCAGAATTTGAGCAATTCAAAATTTTAAATTTTGGTTATCTTCCTTGAACAACCACACTTTGTATGGAAAATCTATGCGCGGAGGAACCTACCCGTGGCTAGCCGCACCCTTATCTTGTTTTCGAGTACGCTCAACGACTTAAGTGAGCTGCGACAAGTGTCGCGCCCTTACCTCGTTTTCGAGTTCACTCAGCAAGCTAAGTGCGTTGCGACTAGCTGCGGCAAGGTTGCTTGCCGGTAGGACCTTGGCCAGCAGGCTGCTCGGAGTCCAGTACTCAGCACTCGCGGCAAAGGCCCCTTGTCGGCAAGTTCCCTAGAAGCGTAGAGTTGAAGGCATACAAAGTAGAGGACCAAAACAAGGGAGATAACACTGCATAGATTGCTCGAAATAAGATAATATCTTACAAGGGATAACTTGTCGCAATGACTATTAAGTTCATGGCACACTGTGCAGCAACAAAAGAGATAAAGAAAAGGAGGCCTAATCCACGCGGTCGCCTTCAACCCTGGAGATCTTGTTCACCTTGGCGATAATGTGGGCGACCTGCGCCTTCAGCGCCTCCATATCCGCGTCGGCCGACAAGCTGCGGAGAACGTTGATGAGGTTTATACCAGGATAGCGGTACACTATATTCGTCAGAACGCGCTCCAAGGTTCCCGCGCAAAGCTGGCGTGACTCCTCGGCCAGTTGCGCGGGGAGCTTCTTCTGAAGATTTGCAAGAGCCGGCGCGATCCCTCTGAAGAAGAGACTGAGCTTGGCGCTATGGGGGAGATTTGGATCTGGAGAGTATATGAGATGCTCAACCCTCAGCGCCATCAGCTCCTTGTCGATGCTAGTTGCAGAAGCCACCAGATCTTCAGTCCATACCTCGACGGTCTGGCGGAAGTTGTTGGTTGCAGTAGTGGCGCTCTCCACCAAGCCTCGCTCCTTGCGGAGCTCGTCCTTCAGCTTGGTTTCGCGGTCCCGGACGGCGTCAAGAGAGTCCTTCAGCGTGGAAACCTTCAGCTCCAGATCTGCAATCGAGTCCTTGGCGGCTTTCAGCTCGTCGCCTTGCTTGGAAATGCGCACCTGGAGTTCAGAGTTAGTGTGGGCGTCCTTCTCGCGCTCTATGTTGAGCGCGGTGACCCTCTCCGTGCTCGCCCTCAGGAACTCCTCCAGCTGCGCAACCTTGGCCTCGAGGTCCTTCTTGGCGGTCTCCGCGGTGGCTGCAGCGGCCTTTGCTTCTTTCAGCTCCCCGCCAAGGGCCTGCTCCCGGGCGGTAAGGTCTTCCTCGTGAGCGTCGAGGTTGACCTTCCGTTGGGTGAGCTCTCCTTCTCGCCGAGACAGCGCTTCTCCGGGGAGTCGCTGCTGCTCCTCGGCCTCAGCTTTCTCCAGGAGCCACTCCTGGTACTCCCCGGCAAGCCTCTCGCGCTCCTCTGCCAAGTCGCGGAGGGCCGCCTGGTTGGCGGCGCGGAGCTCCGCGGCGCGTTTCTCCATATCAGCTGCGGCCTTGGCGGTGAGGGCCTCCCGAGACTCAAGCTTCGCCTGCCTGGCCCGGTAAAGGGCCAGGAGCCGGTGGAGTAACTTCTCCTCCTAGGGCTCGTCGCTCCCGCCAGGCGCCTCGACAATCTTCAGCCCCGCGGAGGCGAGGACCTCTCCATCAAAGGCCTCTCCCTCCGCGGGGGCTCGCGACGAAGATCCCCATGGCACCTGGATGAAGACGCCATTGGGAGCCTCGAGGTAGAAGCCCGACTGCTCCTTTCCGGCGGAGGGGTCGGCGGCCGGTGCAGCACTCGATGCTCCTGCCGCCTCCGGGCCGGCAGTGCGGTCGCCGTCCCCCTCCTCGGCTGCAGCGTCTGCGGTTGGAGCAGTCTCCTCCGCGGCGGGCTCGTCGGCTCCCGCCCTGCTATCAGTAGCAGTGGCGTTGCCGTCGCCGCCACCCGCCTCCTCCTCGACGACGACCTCGTCTCCATCTGCTCTGGGCGAGGAGGATCTAGAAGAAGAAGAAAAAGAAGAAGTTCAAGCAAATATCCAAAAAAGACGAATCCAAGAAGACTAGGTTACAAAACTTACCTTGGCGGACTTCGTCGACGACAGGCTCCCTCGCCGGGGAGCTTTCCCTTGGCGGGGTGGCCACCCTCGCCGGGTTGCTCGCCCTCGGCGGGGTACTCGCCCTTGGCGGAGTACCCGCCCTTGGCGGAGCGCTCTCCCTTGCCGGAGAGTTCGTCCTTGGCGGGGACGGCGGGGCCTGCGGCTCCTCGGGAGTGGTCTCCGGGCGCCCGTGTGGCTGCGGCTCCACCTCTGCACAAGACAATCAAGACAAAACAAAAACAACAAGATGTTAGTACAAGACAAAATCCCCAAGCGTGCCCGACGAGCGGAAAGATCAAGCCCAGACTTACGCTGGGGGCTGCGCTGGGGGCTGCTCCTCGGAGCAGCGCTTGGGTCCGGCAAGCTCGTCGCCGGCGCGTCCCTTGTCGCCGCGACGGGCGAGTCGTCCTCGACCTCGACGACGGGAACCTTGGCCTTCTTCGCCGCTCGCTGGGCCAGGGTCCTGAAATCAAAGCAAGAAACAAGATCAGAGTCATCAACAAAAGAATCAAGACAAGATTGAAGAAGATACAAAACTTCAAGTCCTTACTCCTGTTCCTCGTCGTCGTCGTCGTCGCTCAGGGCGGAGAAGTCAAACGCCACCTGAGGCGCGTCCGCGCGAGGAGCGGGAGGAGAAGGCTCCCTTGGGCGCTTGGCGTTCCCCGGGGCTGGAGGCTGCGAAGACCCAGCCCCTGTGGACGCCGAGGCCCGGGGGGCGGGCGGAGCAGCCGCTCCGCTCTGAGAAGACCCTCCTCCACTTGGCGCTCACGTGCGGGGCGCCTCCCCTGTAGCCTGTGTGCGGGGCGCCTCCGCCGCGGTTGGTGCGCCGGGCGCTCCCGTCGTAGCTTGGCTCCCCCGGGTAGCTCGCGCCGCCCAGCGAGCTGGTTGTTGTCGGGGCGCCTGCGCCCTCGTCGCCGTCGTCGCCTTGCGGAGGCGCTTCAGCGGAGATCGCCTGGGACTTGCCCGAGGCGGGGAGGTCTCCGATGACGAAGAGGCGTCGTCGTTGAGCCCCAGGGACCCCCCGGATTCCTCGCCGGCCCCGGCGTCCTCCTCCTCCTCCTCCTCAGCCGGCTCGCTGGGCCCAGCGCCCTGCCCTGCGGCCGTGCTCCCTCCGGCACCTCCGCTCCCTCCGGCGCCTCTGCTTCCTCCGGCAACGTCGCCCCTCGCGGCGGCCTCAGTCACGATCCCGGGGATCCCAGCATACCTCAGAGAGGGGACCCCGGCGAGCTCGTCGGGCGGAAGCTTGAGCAGCCTGCGGATCTCCGCCTCCTCTGCTTGGCATGACGCTTCCGCAGCCTCTGCCTCTTCAACCGTGAACCCAAACTCTCCTGCCGCTGCGGCTGCGGCGGCCTCTTCTACCCGGGAAGCTATATAAGCGATCTCCCGATCATTGGTGTCCCGGGTGAGCCCCTTGATCTCCTCCTTGTTCTTCGGCACCTCCACCAAGTTGTCGAAGAAGCTCATGATGGCATCTGGCTTGGGCGCTATCCATGTTGGATCGACGCCATGCGAGTCGCATGCGAGCATCATTGCGCGTAGGGGATCCAGGGCCGTGCTGTTGCATAGGGGCACCACTCCCCGGGGAGCTCTAAACCACTCTGGGTGGGCCGGGTCGTGCTTAAAAAGTTCCCGGACCATCCCCTTCAGCTCCAGCGATGTGAAGTTGAAGTTCAGCCCTGGGCGTAGTCTCATTATGTCCGCCGCGTTGCCGTACTCCCATGCTGGCCTCTTCCTCTCCTGTAGAGGGGCAATGCGGCGGCGGAGGAAGTCTGCTCCTACTTCTCCGATGGTCAACTTGGCTACCCGGAGACGAAGAATTCTGACAAGGGCGACGTTGAGCTTGATGTCGTCCGAGTCCAGCTCGCTCCAGTCCCTGCCGCGCACTATAGCAGTTGTGCGCGGCGCGGTGAAGGGCTGCGGCTCCTCCTCTACTACCCAGTACCAATCCGCGCGCCACTCCTCCCACTTGCCACGGAGTTCCCCTTGAAGATAGGATTCCTTCTTGTTCAAGCGGAAGACCCAAGAGATTCCCCCGGAGAGGGGAGCGCCAGCCTCTACTCTAGGCGTAAAGAAGTGCCTAAAAAGCGCTACGTTTGGATAGATCCCAATATAGTTTTCGCACAGATGTGCGAAAACCGCCATCGTGAGGATGGCGTTGGGGGTGAAGTCTAGAAGATGGAGGTCGTAGGTGTTCATGATATCGCAGAAAAATTCAGAGAAGGGAGGAAAAGGCCGCAGTGGAAGAAAACAGCGAAGAAGAAATACCCGCCGGGGTACATGTCCTTGGCGGCGGCGGGATAGACTCTGGTCCGAGGATGCGCCTTGGTCTTCTTGGCCCAGAACAAGTAGTACTTGTTCCAGAGCTCCCGCGCGCTGAGCCTCGGCGCGAAGACGACATTCCTCTTCCGCAGGAGAGCAAGCCTCGCCGCCTGCTCGGATTTCTCTTTCTTGGTCTTCTCCGCCTTCGCCTTCTCGGTCTTCGGGGCCATGGTGGAGGCGGCGAGGGAAGGAGAGTACGGAGTCCGGCGGCGCCGCAGATGCGTGAGACGACGGAGGAGGTGTGGAGGCGGAGCGCAGAGGGGAATTTCTGGAGATGGAAGAAGCAATGAAGACGAGGTAAGGTAACGGCCCCTGCTTCCTCTGCTTTTAAGGGGGAAGTGGGGGACGCTCCGCATTTCCCATTAAAGAACGTGGCCACGTTCTCTCCCACGACGCCGCAATCGACGCGTGCCGTTACGGAGGGACGCGGCGGATGCGGAAGGGGATTCGGCGTGCCGTCGGCCGCGCGTGCCCGTGCACTGTTTTGGGCCTGGCCCAACAACGCTCGGCACCGTGTGTGGCCCAGGCCCGGGGGCTCCTGTCGGTGTACTAAGGTAGGGGTACCTCAGTACCCCAACTTGTGCACGGGCAGTAGCAGCTTCCCGCTGCGGGGCTCACCACGTGCTCGTCGGAGACCTTTCTGATCCATATAAAGCCATTCAAAAACAAAGTATACAAGACAGAAGATCGAGGCCCCGGCAAGTGGAGCTTGCCGGGAAGGCCATCCCAGGCTCAAGATTACCTCACTAGCACAAGGCCCTGGCAGGAGGAGCCTGCCAGGAAGACTAGAAGATTACATTTCAGAAGACACGCCTCGACGCAACACGCGCCCCGGCGGGGCCCGGGGAGCGACAAGCTTCAGAGCCCGACAAGCTTCCGGGCCCGGCAAGGTCAAGGCCCCGGCAAGGTGCTTGCCGTGGAGAGTTACGCTGTGTGCCCGCGCTCCAGCTCATCGAACCACGCGTCGCCCTGGGGCCATTCCAGGGACGCGTGGCGGATGGCTGTGCAGCCTGGGGGACACGGTGGCACTCCACGGTGACGAAGCCATCACCGTGGCAAACAGAGACGCAAGGGCGGGCGCTTTTGGGGTCGACGGTGACGGGCATTTAATGCTCTTGTCCCCCACTGTCAAAGTAGGTGATGACCACTGTTCATCCACTGTTTAACCACTGTTCCCGCACTGTTACAACTACCACCAAAGTTACATTTTTACCCTTTTCTCCTATGTTGACACCTGTCGGTGATCCCTTGAGCTATAAAAGGAGGCCCATGCACAACGTAGAAAGGGTTCGGAACCTAGATCGCTCACTCGCTCGGTGTAGCTAGTTCTTCAAGCTCCCGAGCTCCCCAACTCAATACAAACTAAGCAGGAGTAGGGTTTTACGCGTCCGTCGCAGCCCGAACCTGGGTAAACTGCCCGCGTGCTCTCCACGATCTGCTCTTTGTGCTCCCTCTGCTCCCTTACCGTACGAACAAGGGGCTCCGGTCCCATAGGTGCTCGTGGTGGACAGTTTCCCCCGACACGTAGCATGCACATATGGTGAACCGCTATGTGACGAAGTTAGAGCATGAGGTATTTGTAAAATGTCAACCTTTGTGTAGAGGTCGGGGGCGCGCGATGGTTAACTCCTACCAACCTCCCCCCTAGTAGCATGTGTTTATTGCTTTGTTTTGATGACTCGTAGATTTTTGCAATAAGTATATGATTTCTTATGACTAATGTTGAGTCCATGGATTATACGCACTCTCACCCTTCCACCATTGCTAGCCTCTCTTGTATCATGCAACTTTCGCCGGTACCATACACCCACTATATATTCTTCCTCAAAACAGCCACCATATTATTCCTCAAAACAGCCACCATATCTACCTATCATGGCATTTCCATAGCCATTCCGAGATATATTGCCATGCAACTTTCCACCGTTCCGTTCATATGAGACGCATCATATTGTCATATTGCCATGCATGATCATGTAGTTGACATCGTATTTGTGGCAAGGCCACCATGCATAATTTTTCATACATGTCACTCTTGATTCATTGCACATCCCGGTACACCGTCGGAGGCATTCATATAGAGTCATACTTGTTCTAGTATCGAGTTGTAATATCGAGTTGTAATATCGAGTTGTAATTCAATGAAAGTGTGATGATCATCATTATTAGAGCATTGTCCCACGTGAGGAAAGGCTAAATCAATAAAGCCCCTCCACAAAAAAAGAAGAAGAAAGAAAGGCCCAAAAAAAGAAAAAAAAAGTAAAAAAGAAAAAGGGACAATTGCTACTATCTTTTCCACACTTGTGCTTCAAAGTAGCACCATGTTCTTCATGATAGAGAGTCCCATGTTTAGTCACTTTCATATACTAGTGGGGATTTTCATTATAGAACTTGGCTTGTATATTCCAACGACGGGCTTCCTTAAATGCCCTAGGTCTTCATGAGCAAGCAAGTTGGATGCGCACCCACTTAGTTTCTTTTGTTGAGCTTTCATACATATTTAGCTCTAGTGCATCCGCTGCATGGCAATCCCTACTCACTCACATTGACATCTATTGATGGGCATCTCCATAGCCCGTTGATACGCCGAGTCAATGTGAGACTATCTCCCTCCTTTTTTTGTCTTCTCCACAACCACCTCTCTATTCCACCCACAGTGCTATGTCCATGGCTCACGCTCATGTATTGCGTGAAAGTTGAAAGGTTTGAAAGAATAGAGTATGAAAACAAGTGCTTGGCTGAAATCGGGGTTGTGCATGATATGAATATTTTGTGTGATGAAGAGGGAGCATAGCCAGACTATATGATTTTGTAGGGATAAAATTCTTTAGCCATAGTATTTTGAAAAGACATGATTGCTTTGTTAGTATGCTTGAAGTAATACTATTTCTTATGTCAATATAGACTTTTGTCTTGAATCTTTCAGATCTAAACATTCATGCCACAATTAAGAGAATTACATTGAAAAACTATGTTGGTTAGCATTCCACATCGAAAATTCTGTTTTTATCATTTACCTACTCAAGGACGAGCAGGAATTAAGCTTGGGGATGCTTGATACGTCTCCAACGTATCTATAATTTTTTATTGTTCCATGCTATTATTTATGATGTTTTGGATGTTTAATGGGCTTTGTCATACACTTTTATATTATTTTTGGGACTAGCCTACTAACCCAAAGGCCTAGTCTAGATTGCTATTTTTTGCCTGTTTTAGGGTTTTGCAGAAAAGCAATATCAAACGGAGTCCAAACGGAATGAAACCTTCGGGAGAGATATTCTTGGAGAAAATCTTACACGGGAGACTTGAGAACCGCAGAGTAGGGGCCACGTGGTTCCCACGAGGGTGGGGGCGCCCCCCCTAGGGCGCGCCCCTGCCTCGTGGGTCCCACGTAAGGCCCCCGGTGCCCTTCTTCCTCCTATATAAGCCTACGTACCCCGAAACCATCAGAGGAGAAGAGAAAACGCTAGTTCCACCACCTCAACCTTATGTTCCCGTGAGATCCCATCTTGGGGCCTGTTCCGGAGCTCCGCCGGAGGGGGGATCTACCACGGAGTGCTTCTACATCATCAGCATCGCCTCACCATGAGTTGTGAGTAGTTTACCACAGACCTTCGGTTCCATAGCTAGTATCTAGATGGCTTCTTCTCTCTCTTTGGATCTCAATACAAAGTTCTCCTCGGTCTTCAAGGAGATCTATTCGATGTAATCTCTTTTTGTGGTGTGTTTGTCGAGATCCGATGAATTGTGGTTTTATGATCAAGATTATCTATGAGAAATATTTGGTTCTTCTCTGAACTCTTTATGTATGATTATAATATCCTTGCAAGTCTCTTTGAATTACTGGTTTGGTTTGGCCTACTAGATCTATAGTTCTTGCAATGGGAGAAGTGCTTGGCTTTGTGTTCAATCTTGTGGTGTCCTTTCCCAGTGACAGTAGGGTTAGCAAGGCACGTATTGTATTGTTGCCATCGAGGATAAAAAGATGGGGTTTATATCATATTGCTTGAGTTTATCCATCTACATCATGTCATCTTGCTTAAAGCGTTACTCTGTTCTTATGAACTGAATACACTAGATGCATGCTGGATTTCGGTCGATGTGTGAAGTAATAGTAGTAGATGCAGAATCGTTTCGGTCTACTTGTCTCGGACGTGATGCCTATATATAATGATCATGCCTAGATAGTCTCATAATTATTCTCTTTTCTATTAATTGCTCGACGGTAATTTGTTTACCCACCGTAGAATATCGCTATCATGAGAGAAGCCACTAGAGTACACTATGGCCCCCGGGTCTATTCTCAACATATCAATCTACAATCCACTTTCCTTTTTCCGCTTTTACTTTATGTTCTTATAATCAAAAATACCAAAAATATAAACTATCATCTCTATTAGATCTCACTTTCGTAAGTGACTGTAAAGGGATTGACAACCCCTTATCGCGTTGGCTGCGAAGTTCTTATTTGTTTATGCAGGTGTGAGGGACTCACGCGTGGTCTCCTACGGGATTGATACCTTGGTTCTCAAAAACTGAGGGAAATACTTACGCTATTGTGCTGCATCTCCCTTTCCTCATCGAGGGAATACAACACAAGCTCGAGAAGTAGCAAGAAGAATTTCTGGTGCCGTTGCCGGGTAGGCTTACGCAAAAGTCATATACCAAGTACCTATCACAAACCCTTATCCTTCGCAATACATTTTTTTGCCTCTCGTTTTCCTCTCCTCCACTTCACCCTTGCCTTTTTATTTGCCCTTCTTTCGCCGTGTGTTTATCGTTCGTTTTACCCTGTCGTCATGGCTAGCCCCTTATCCGCTCCTTTGTCTCCCGAGTTTGAAGTTCTTTACTTCAAGCAAAAGCAAGGAGAAAATTTGAAAGATGCTTGGTTTAGGATGCTTGGTTTAGCTCGAGAAGTAGCGGCGGCCACACTCTCAGCGCAGGCGGCGTCGCTCGGGGAGGATGCGGCCATCGTATGGGCCTTCACGAAGCGTTTCCACGGCATCATCCTTGCAAGAAGGGGTTTGAGGAATGGGTATCAGGAATCATGGATTCGGTGGTTGCTGGCATTGGAGCAGACGAGCCAGCGATGCTTAAGGAGGAAGACTTAAATAGACTAACGAATTTTCATCCCAAATGGTTCCTGCAAAAAACTCTGTGTGATGTTGTTGATATATTTTATTAGCTATGAAAGAGGAATTTAGAGTAAAGTGGCAACGGATGGTGTTTTGAATGTACGAGAAAAATTGTAGTACTAATACAACTCTCATGTCAATTTGGAAAATTTCAGGGGTCATTTGACCTTTTAAGACATTTAAGTGATTTTCTACACATTTAATGACCGTAATTCAAATTTGAACTACATGTACATGCAACAGCTAACCATAAAGTTTTAAAAAGTAATATTTTGTATACTTGTGTGCATGTTAATTCCATCTGCAGTAAATTGG
This sequence comes from Secale cereale, assembly GCA_902687465.1. Classification (NCBI taxonomy): domain Eukaryota; kingdom Viridiplantae; phylum Streptophyta; class Magnoliopsida; order Poales; family Poaceae; genus Secale; species Secale cereale. The sequence continues at coordinate 721,149,314 of LR738710.1, read as the reverse complement.
AAGGATTTTTCAAACAAATTGGTCTCACTGCTATGACACAATTAAGCATGGAGTGCCATGGCATTTAAATTCCAAAAATTTAAAAAAGATCAGAAACACATGAAACCTTGCTTGATGTCATATCATGCCACCAAGATGATGTGGTAAAACTTTTGGCTTGTTTGACGAAAGTTTGGACACACACCCCTCACTAACCGAAGCAACTCACTAGAAGGCTCATGGTTCCGAGAGGGAACAATGCATGTTTGATGACGAACAGACGATAGCTTCCTCTTACGGGCTTCAAAAAAATTATATAGTTAATGTGCACTAATACAACTATTGTGTCCAATTTTGGGAGATTTCAGGGGTCATTTGACCTTTTAAGACATTTAAGTGATTTTCTAGCCATTTAATGACTATAATCCAAATTTGAACTACATCTACGTGCAACGGCTAACCATAACGGTCTGAAAAGTCATATTTTATGTACTTGTGTGCGAGTTAATTCCATGTACAGTAGATTGGAAGGAATTTTCAAACATATTGGTCTCATGGCTATGACACAATTAAGCATGGAGTTCCATGGCATTTAAATTCCAAAATAAAGATCAGACATACATGAAACTTTGCTTGATGTAATGTCATACCACCAAGATGATGTGGTAAAAAAATTGGCATGTTTGACGAAAGTTTGGACATACGCCCCTCACAAACTAAAGCAACTCACTAGAAGGCTCATGGTTCCGAGAGAGAACAATGCATGTTTGATGACGAATGGGAGATAGCTTCCTCTTACAGGCTTCAAAATAATTCTACAGTTAACATGCACTAATACAACTGTCGTGTCAAAATTTGGAAAATTTCAGGGGTCATTTGACCTTTTGAAGACATTTAATTGATTTTCTAGCCATTTAATGACAGTAATCCAAATTAGAACTACATCTACAAGCATCGGGTAACCATAACGGTTTGAAAAATCATATTTGTGTACTTGTGTGCGAGTTAATTCCATGTGCAGTAAATTGGAAGGAATTTTCAAGCATATTGGTCTCACGCCCTGGACACATGCATGGAGTGCCATGGTTTTTAAATTCCAAAAAATTAGAAAAAGATCATAAACACATGAAACATTGCTTGTTGTAATGTCATGCCAGCAAGATGATGTGGTAAAAAATTGGCATGTTTGACGAAATTTTGGACACACACTCCTCACAAACCAAAGCAACTCGGTAGAAGGCTCGTGGTTCCGAGAGGGAACAATGCATGTTTGTTGACGAATGGGAGATAGGTTCCTCTTACGTCCTTCATTTTGTTTCTACATTTAATCTGCACTAATACAACTGTCATGTGAAAAATTGGAAAATTATAGGGGTCATTTGACCTTTTAAAGGCATTTAAGAGATTTTCTAGCCACTTAGTGACCGTAATTCAAATTTGAACTACATTTACATGCAACGGCTAACCATAATGGTTTGAAAAATCATATTTTTGTGTACTTGTGTGCGAGTTAATTACTTACATGTGCAGTAAATTGGAAGGAATTTTCAAACATATTGGTGTGACGGTTTGAACACACATGTGTATATATCATCGAATGTCTCGCACACCACCATTCACACATACACATGTGTGTGTGTCTATATATATACTAGCAAACATGCCCGTGCGTTGCAACGGGTGAAAAAATACCAAGCATTTTTTAACTCAGTTAACCCTTACTTCCAGAGGTCCATGCATGCTCCCCATGTCAACACGACACCTCACATGTGTTGCCGCTTATCCTTTTTCCTATCTTGTCTACATTGGGCATGGTGTTTGTATGATCCTAATATCTTTGAACATGGTCAATCTAAGAAAAAATAGTTGGGACACAACATGACACACCTATCGTTGAGTTGCGTCTGGGCAAGTGAAAATTTATATGACTAAAAAAGCAATATCATCGAGGTAGACCGAGTGTTACCCTTGCGAGTTATGCTTCGCTACGGAGTAAACAGCATTCGCCATCAAAGAACCTCCATTCTCCGGTTGATGTAATAGAAAAAAGTGAGGAAATTTACTATAGTACAAAATATATGATGTGGCCAGCGTTGAGGTAATAAAGATTTTATTTTCCAAAACAATGAATATGTACTCTAGAACCTCGTGTTTTCTTCAATATTTGTTGAACTTCTAAATTTTATTTATCATCAATGGTTTGTGGATATGGAAATTAATCACATGTGCATTTTCCGTTCCAAGGCGTAGCCATAATTGAATGCATGCATTTAAGCTTAATTAGTTGACAGCAAACATCCCCTTAATTGAATGCATGCATTGAGGTATGTCTCTAATCATCCCACTGATTATAAGTGTTTCCCTATATGTTCTGGCATATTTTAATCAAGAGCCCCCTCATAATTAGGAAATATACAATTCCATGGTCTCTCTCTTCTCCCATAATAATGGAGTAATTACCTTTTTTAAAATGTTTGGTCATTAGCATTTTGGGGGGAATCGTTAGTTACTTTTTTATAGAAAATGTCTGGTCGTTAGTATTTTTAGGGGAGTCGGGTTGTTTAGTTTTTTTTTTGGAAAAGTGTGGTCGTTAGAATATTTTAGGCAAGTGTGGTCGTTAGAAATTTTTTTTCAGATAAGTGTGGTCGTTAGATGATCGCTAGATCAATCAACCATGCAAGCAGTAGTAGATTTATTTTATTTTATATGAAGCCCACCTGGCAGCCCAGAAGAAAAACCAATTGGAAGGCCACATCGTGGCGTCGTGGCCCAATACCGGTGGGGCGATCTGAAAATAAACACCTCGACGTACACATGTTTAAAGTTGAAAAACGAATAGACGACGGACGAAACGGACGTACGAAGCACGGACCAATTTTTTGGAGGAAGAATCAATCGTCCCTTTAATAGCAGGTATATATATAATTTGGTATATACAATTTCTCCTACAATTTACAGATCATTACATGGAGACATTACTGTGGTAGCGGTTAATGGTATTCTCCTTTGGGATCTATGGCCCGGTCGAGCAAAAATCCCGCTATTTCCTCTTAAAGTGCTCATACGCGAGCCTTCGGTAGGACCTGATCCCGCATCTCCTTCATCTTTAAAGAAGAGATCAAAATATACATGTATTATTAGTTGTGTGTATATAGATATATTAGATAATCATGTACAAATTGTGAATAGTGTTCTGGAAAACATACCCATTGGTCTCTATTAGTTCTGGTCCATTTGGTAGTCATCATGTGAATGTTCTCGCAAACGTAGAATGCACATAAATCATTCCCCTGTGCCTGCTTCACAGCCTTTACGAGAATAGAATTCAATCAGATAATAATTAGTCAAGAATGATATTTAATGGTATTGAAACTAGAATTAAAGAGATCATGGTAGCTAGCTGGTACTAGCTACTTAATTAATTACCTTGGGTCGGATCCATTTCAGCTCTTTTTTCCATGGGCCTTCAACATGTTTGATGAACTTTTACCAAGCACTGTCCGCCGGCAAAGAAAATGAATAAAGGAGTTATTAATTCGTTGATATCAGGAAATGACGAACTAAAGAGGCCACCATATATTTCGATAATGATTGAAATTACCTATTGACCATCCCCTTCATGATAAGTAGTGAGTCCAGTAGTTGAATTTGTCCCTTGTCAACTTCAATGATTAACAAGACCCTATACACTTATCAGCTACCCTAATTAAGCGGGCATGTGCATATATAACTCATCAGCTACCCTAAACCCTATACACTTATTAACATCTAGCTAGTAAGCAAAAACAGAATTTGTAGTACAAGACAGTGTGACTCACCCAAAGTTGTAAGGACGTAGTATTTCTGTACAGACATTTAGGCGCTTCAAGAACTCTTGCAAGCTTTTCTTTGTATCTTTTCGTTCCCATTGACGTGACCATGTCTCTTGATTAATGGTATTCGGGTCAATGAACCCAATGCCATAGCATCCAGCTTTCTAATTTCATAGATCTTCATTCTCCATAATACCACAAAAAAGAATAGTGAGGATAATTACAAGTAATGATCAATGATCTACCACTCCAACTAGCTAGAGACTTAATGAAATTATGGAAAGAAATCACTTACAGACAATAGAAACTGACGATAGATTTGTCGAGTGCGTCTTGATTGAATAACTGAAATAGTTCTGAAAACTCAACATACAGTGCATTCTCATGGTAATAATGCTCTTCCTTGACTTTCGCCATAAGGGACTCTCGATCGGTAGTCTCTGCTTCTTCCATGTACCATTCATGGAATTTATACATTCTCGTTGATAGAAGCTTGACCTTGTCAGGCTTCACCAGAGGATGGCCGTGTACATATTTCCGTTTTAGTTGATGCTCTGTAAACTTTTCCATGGGCTCGATGCCTAGGAGTTGTTCTATAGTGCATCCGGTCTCTGTAGTCTGCCTCCTATGATCGTCGGTTATTACCAGCCGATCGTCACTGGTGCTCGCATGTGTTGGTACAATGAGCGGGGGGATCGATTGCACCACCTGTTCTCCCAGCTGGGGAACAGTTTTCCCCCTTTTTTGGCAGCTGCTTCGCTGGAGCTTGAGTCAATCTTTTGTGCGCTATATGCCTTCTTGATTTGGTGCACATAGTCTGAGTCCCTAGGCTTGGGAGCTGGTGCTTGAGCCATACTAATGAAGTGGTCCACGACATGCTCATCCACTTTCTCCTTTGGCGGCGGCGGTGGTTTCGGTCCAAAATGGGCCCTCACTTGGGCTTGGAATTTTTCTTTCTTTTCCTCCATAGTCATGTCGTAAGGCCTCTTCGGAAGAGGTGCGATGCTTGGACCAAATTGGTAGCTCTTGCCTCATGTACCTGTATTTGTACCGCTAGCCGCCATAGCTGCTGCGGCTCTCTTCCGCTGTTGCTTAGGTGGCGGAGATGGCTGACGCGGTGATACGTCCAAAACGTATCTATAATTTCTGCTTGCTCCATGCCTCTTTTGGGTGATATTGCTATGATATTTATACACTTCCATACACTTTTGATCATATTTGGACTAACCTATTAACTCAGTGCACCCCAGTGCCAGTTTCTGTTTTCGGCTGTTTTTGTATTTCAGGTTTTCACATTACGAGAACTGCCAGGAAAAATCCAGAAAAATTATATAAAAAATCAGCGTTCCAGAAACTACCGTGTGCCCGAAGGACATCCGGTGGGGGCCACCAGGGCTCCAGGCGCCCTGGCGGCGCCCCCCCTGGGCCGCGCTGGGGAGGGGGCACCTGGGCCCCCCGAGGCACCTCCGATGCCCCCCTTTGGCATATATTTAAAGCGTGTCGAGGAAACCCTGATTCCGAACCCCTTTTCTCCAGACGCGATTCCGATCTCCGCCGCCATCGCCATCAAGCTTCGGGGGACCAGAATTCCTGCGCCGGGACGGGGAAGTGCCCCCGGATTCATCTCCATCGACGTTGCTTCCTCCCTCCATGATGCGGGAGTAGTTCCTCCCCGGGGCTGAGGTTCTTACCAGTAGCTATGTGGTCAATTCTCTCTCCCATGATGTGATCTTCGTTGTGATCATAGGCTATGTTAATCTAGGGTGATCCCATGATATTTCCCCTTCCTCTATGTATTGGATTGATGTACCCATTTGTCTTTATCTAGTATAATCCCCGAGACCAAGGTGACAGCGGTCTATTGGACATGGATTAGAACAATATTTTCATGAGTGATTTCCTCTCTTGTGTGTTGATTGAAGATTGAGAGTCTCTTGGTGCTTGTCTTTGACTATCCTTTAGATATGTTGTGGTGATTGTGGGACTCTCTTTGGATGGCCGCGGTGACATTGGGAAATCCTTAGATTGAGAACTACGAACTTTGAGGTGTGCTTTTTTAGCCCTACATAATTCTCGTCCTCTCTTGACCACAAAGGAATGACCTCCGAGTGCGTCCCCTTTGCATGTTTTATGGGAAATATCATGTGATTCGATTATGTTAATGTTGTTGGGAGTTGCCACTAGTGAAAGTATGATCCCTAGGCCTTGTTTCCACCATTGCAATACCATTTGTGCTCACGTTTACCACTTGTTTGCTTGCTGCACTTTTTATTACAGATTTATATTACTTTGTTTTGCCATCCATATCACTTGCCATTTAACATCTCTTCGCCGAACTAGTGCATCTATACATCTAACAAGTGTATTAGGTGTGTTGGGGACACAAGAGACTTCTTGTATCTTAGTTGCAGGGTTGCTTGAGAGAGACCATCTTCAACCTCTACTTCCCTGAGTTCGATAAACCTTAGGTCATCCACTTGAGGGAAATTGCTGTTGTCCTACAAACCTCTGCGCTTGGAGGCCCAACATAGTCTACAAGAGTAGAAGCGTGTGTAGACATCAAGCTATTTCTGGCGCCGTTGCCGGGGAGGTGAGCGCTTGAAGGTATATCTTTAGATCTTGCAATTAAATCTTTTTGTTTCTTGTTTTTAGTTCACTAGTTATGCTTATGGACAACCTTGCTATTGGATCGTTGCTTGCGGGAAGATGCCCCACACCTGTGGTGGTTGCTCCTCCCCCTACTGAAATTGTGCCCTATAAAATACCAGCTGGTATTATCGATTATGTTTTGGCTAATCGTTATGCAGGAGACAGACATCCTGGTGAACACTTGCTATATCTGTCACAACTATGTTCATTATTTAAGCTTGCAGGTGTATCAAGGGAGTTTGTCATGAGGAAACTATTTGCCTTGTCACTGAAAGGAAAAGCATTGGAATGGTATAGGCTACTAAATGACTCTCACCTGCTGGAGTGGGAAGAGATCCAGTCTCTCTTTTACTCCAAGTTTTATCCTCTTCATGAAGTCCATGAGAATAGGAATTATGTTTATAATTTTTATCCTCATGACGGAGAGAGCATAGCTCAAGCTTGGGGAAGACTGAAAACGTTAATGCTAAAATGTCCTAACCATGGGCTCCCCAAAGATAAGATTATTACTAATTTCTATGCGAGGGTTTCTCGACATGATAAAGATTTGCTCGACGCTTCTTCTATGGGTTCTTTCACAAACAAAAAGATTGATGCTAAATGGGAACTCCTTGAAAGAATTCAACGCAACACTGAAGATTGGGAGATCGACAAAGGTAAAGAGTCAGGTATAATTTATGAGTATGATTGCATTAAGTCCTTTGTTGAAACTACAAGTTTTAATAAGTTTAGTGCTAAGTTTGGGCTTGATTCTCAACTCCTTGTTGATTTCCTCAAATCTTTTGCTTCACATCTTAATATGCCTAAGGAGGATTGGATCAAGTATCATAAACCTTTTAAAGAGACTTGCAAAGAAAGTGAAATTGTTCATGATGATTGCAACATGCATGATCCAATTCCTAAAAATGAAGTTTTATATAAGCATGTTAATTTTTGTGGAGTGTATAGACCTTGTGAAAGGCCTATGATTGAAGAAGAGAAGTATTATAAGCAACATAAGCATGAAAGAACAATCACTTGGGTCAGAGATTTAAATGAAATTGCTAGAGAATTGTGTGACCTTTATCCTTTTACTTGTGAATTTTGCCGTATAGAGGGTCACTTTAATTTTCAATGCATGAACTTTCAAAACATAACTGTTAACCGGTTGTGTGATAACATGATCACCTCTGATCTTTATGATGAGCTTATGTTATTTTTGATGTGTGAAGAGTTATCAGAAAAGACTTCATGGCTAGATGTTAATGCCATAGGAATAAAAAACACTTTGCAAAATTGCCATCTCTATTGTGTTGTCAATTGCCATGAAAATGATTACATAGGTAAGATTATAAAGGAGGGAACTTTACCAAAGTATAAAAATGTCTCTTATATTTCTGCTAATAAAAATGAGAGTTTCTCCCAAGTTTCCCCTATTGTTTCTAATGATAAACCAGGATATGTGGAGAAGCTTCATCTCCAACCACTCCCTCCTAAGGTTAAGAAGAACAAAAAGAAGAGGAGGAGGAAGAGGAGCAAGAAAGAAGAAGAATGGGTATCAACCTGGCCTGAGCATATTCCTCCCATCAACTTTTATCCTAACGATTGTAAGTTTAAAGAAGAAGGTGAAATTTATTGCCTTAATTATCATCTTGATGATACGTCCGTAGGTACTATTGAAGATGATTTTGATTATGATATGCATGTTACCTATTGTGATTGGGCAAATGATGATAATGCTACTTATGATCTTGAAAATCTTTTTGGTACCAACTCTGAAAGTGATGATATGGGAAGCTCTAAGCTTGGGGATGATAGGATTGCAAACCCTTTACCCACTAGTGATGTGATAATTGATAATTCTTTTGCTAGTAAGAATAAAGACAACATGATTACAAATATAGTTGCTAGCAATGATAATGCTCTTCTCTACTATGATGATGTCATAATTCCAACCTATAGTGATTATAAAGGTACCTATGACATAAGGAGAAATTATCCTTATGAAACTTGTCATAATCATGGAGGGAATTACTCCCTTGTTGAACACCACCCTCCTAATACACAAGTAATCTATAGTGTTCAAGTTGTTTATGATAGTCCTACTCCCACTATTACCAATGAGAAAGATTATGCTTATGTGGAGAGTAAGAGTACCTTTTTGCATGTGGATCATGGTAACAATGCTTTACGTGATGCTTATATTGTTGAGTTCATCCATGATGCCACTGAAATTTATAATGAGAGAGGGAGACTTGGTTCTAAATATCTTAATAATAAGAAGTTTCCTCTCTTTATGGTGAATATTTTGAAGTTATGATTGTTTTGCCTTCCTATGCTAGTTGCTTTGTGCTTCAATGAATTATTCTATTGCAATATTCCTATGCATAGGAAGCATGTTAGGCTTAAATGTGTTTGGTATTTGCTTCTTGATGCTCTCTTTTGTTCTTCAGCTCTTATTCCTACGAGAGCATCATTAAAGTCTTAAGCCTATCTTTATGGCTATAAAGAAAGAGCTCTAGGGAGACAACCCTTGTTATGTTTACTTTCAGTTTTAGTGGTCTTGATGTTTATTACTACTGTAGCAACATAATTGTATCTTTATTTTTCAGCTTTGTGCCAAGTTTAGCCTCTGATTGCAAGAAAGTTCAAAAGTTGTGACGTGCTGTCCAGGAAACAAATTCTGTCCTTGGATAGAAAAATTCGTATAAAATCACCAGATCATCTTTTTGGTCTGAATTTTTTCGACAGCGTTCTCTATATAATTGTCTTTCGTGCATCTGTTTTGAGTTTTTTGATTAGAGTTGCAGAAGTACCCCGGAAAAATCATTTACTACCTGTTGTTCTGTTTTTCACAGATTCTGTCCTGTTTTGCCTTTTCTTCATTTTGCAAACCTAGAGCTTGCTTTTTCTTTGCAAAAACCTTTTGGCAATCTTGAGAAACAGTAGAACTTTAAGAATATCTTTATTTCCAGCAAGGAACAATTATTTTATTATGGGTACAAACCTCGCTAATCAGATTATGATGAGTTATGTATGAAGGGAGTTTTCAAGTGTGCGAGGGAAGATGATAAAAAGATTCAGGAGTGTCAAACGCTCAAGCTTGGGGATGCCCCCATGCACCCCCAAGAAATATTCAAGGAGACTCAAGCGTCTAAGCTCGGGGATGCCCCCGTGCATCCCCTTCTCCATCAACATTATCAGTTCGTCTTTCGTTCCACTATATTTTTATCACTTCATGTGTTATGTGCTATGCTTGGAGCGTCTTGCTTTTTAGTTTGCTTTAGCTTTTCATAACGAGTCGGAACTCAGCTTTCTTTGTGTGGGAGAGAAACACGCTCCACTTCTACCTAGAACATAACATAGAATTTTCATGTCTATCTTTACTGTGTATGTTCTTGGTCTTTCAATAGCTACTATCATGCTTAGCTCTTAACTTTCATGCTTATCTTTTTAAAGAGCTTTTGTTTAGTTGGTTGCTTGAACTCTCTTTATTCATCATGCTTATCTTATTGAGAGAGTTTTCTTCCGTTGCATTGGTTGATATGTCTATGATAAAGATGCTACGTGCATAATGGCGCTTAGTAGTTCATGTTTTCTTATGGTTAGTCTCAAATAGCTGGGGGGTTCCCAATGTGTTATTGGAGTACCAACATTATTTGTTTGCCTATGATGTCGTATGGTTTAGTAATATCTTCCTTCAAAGAATTTATTTTGATTGACTTGGCGTATGCTCACGCATATTTAAGACTGTAAAGAAAGTCTGTCAAGCCTTGATGATCTTTTGTTTCTGAGTAGCGATATAACTTCCATGTCTGATTCAATGTTGCTTTGTCGCTCTGCATGATTATGACCGTCATTGCTCTCTTAGTTGGTCGCACCCAGTCTTTTGCTAACCTTCGCCTATACTAAGCGGACTGACTGCTTGTGCATCCACATCCTTTTAATCCAGTTATGCCATATGAGTCCACCATATCTTCCTACATGGTATTTACCTGCCATTCCTAACGGAGACTTGCATGTACCATCTCGAAATTATTCAAAGAAAAAGCATTCCTATTTTGTGCCTCTGTTTTAAGTTCATGAGGAAGTAGTAGTTAATTCATGATCTTTTTAAGTTGGACAAGCTTCACCCCGGGATTGCATGTATAATGTGCAAACCCATAATACGGGAAGGAACTGGCACTGAGTGTGCCCGGCTCAAAAAGATAATATAACCAACAAACCCTCCTTCACGCTTTGTTCATGAGAAATCAGAAAACTTTGGCAGTGATAAACAAAGAAGATTAAGAGGATGTGATCGTCCTCATTCGGGAGCCGTTCCTCGAAACTTGTCCATCTCAAGAAGTGATTGAATTGTCTGCTAGCATTCGTTGACGAAACATGCATGATCTAAAAAAAATTATTACCAACTACTGAGAGCATGATTTGTCTTTGTTTACGACTACGGGTTTTCAACCTTGCCAACAAAAGCCACGGTTCGAGAGTCTCCACCTTCTTTTAAAAGCACCAACTACTGAGAGCATGATTGTCATTCTGAGTGTAATGTGCATTGTCCCAAAGTAGCATTGTCTTTTGCATGATTGTGATATCGTTTATTTTGAAATCATTGTATCTAGTCATCACTTAAACCTTGGAGGTGCCCCTGCATTTATGTTTTGCTTCACTAAAGGGGGCAAGCTAGGTATCACTTTACCATATTTGCACATCATGTTCATTACAAATCTAATTGATGTTTCAATATCATATTGTAAAACATTCAGTTCTTTGTGATTTTCTCATGAGGCAACTTAATTACTATAGATTCATTGTCTCAGTAAGCTTTTGTCATATGACTATGAAAAGTCCTATATGGTTAATAGCATGTCACCACAGAAATTATTCTTGTTATCATTTACCTACTCGAGGACGAGCAGGAATTAAGCTTGGGGATGTTGATACGTCCAAAACATATCTATAATTTCTGCTTGCTCCATGCCTCTTTTGGGTGATATTGCTATGATATTTATACACTTTCATACACTTTTGATCATATTTGGACTAACCTATTAACTCAGTGCATCCCAGTGCCAGTTTCTGTTTTCGGCTGTTTTTGTATTTCAGGTTTTCACATTACGAGAACTGCCAGGAAAAATCCAGAAAAAATATATAAAAAATCAGCGTTCCAGAAACTATCGTGCGCCCGAAGGACAGCCGGGGGGGGGGGCCACCAGGGCTCCAGGCGCCCTGGCGGCGCCCCCCTGGGCCGCGCCGGGGGGCGCCTGGGCCCCCCGAGGCACCTCCGATGCCCCCCCTTTTGCATATATTTAAAGTGTGTCAAGGAAACCCTGATTCCGAACCCCTTTTCTCCAGACGCGATTCCGATCTCCGCCGCCATCGCCATCAAGCTTCGGGGGACCAGAATTCCTGCGCCGGCACCCTGCCGGGACGGGGAAGTGCCCCCGGATTCATCTCCATCGATGTTGCTTCCTCCCTCCATGATGCGGGAGTAGTTCCTCCCCGGGGCTGAGGTTCTTACCAGTAGCTATGTGGTCAATTCTCTCTCCCATGATGTGATCTTCGTTGTGATCATAGGCTATGTTAATCTAGGGTGATCCCATGATATTTCCCCTTCCTCTATGTATTGGATTGATGTACTCATTTGTCTTTATCTAGTATAATCCCCGAGACCAAGGTGACATCGGTCTATTGGATAGGGATTAGAACAATATTTTCATGAGTGATTTCCTCTCTTGTGTGTTGATTGAAGATTGAGAGTCTCTTGGTGCTTGTCTTTGACTATCCTTTAGATATGTTGTGGTGATTGTGGGACTCTCTTTGGATGGCCTCGGTGACATTGGGAAATCCTTAGATTGAGAACTACGAACTTTGAGGTGTGCTTTTGTAGCCCTACATAATTCTCGTCCTCTCTTGACCACGAAGGAATGACCTCCGAGTGCGTCCCCTTTGCATATTTTATGGGAAATATCATGTGATTCGATTATGTTAATGTTGTTGGGAGTTTCCACTAGTGAAAGTATGATCCCTAGGCCTTGTTTCCACCATTGCAATACCATTTGTGCTCACGTTTACCACTTGTTTGCTTGCTGCACTTTTTATTACAGATTTATATTACTTTGTTTTGCCATCCATATCACTTGCCATTTAACATCTCTTCGCCGAACTAGTGCATCTATACATCTAACAAGTGTATTAGGTGTGTTGGGGACACAAGAGACTTCTTGTATCTTAGTTGCAGGGTTGCTTGAGAGAGACCATCTTCAACCTCTACTTCCCTGAGTTCGATAAACCTTAGGTCATCCACTTGAGGGAAATTGCTGCTGTCCTACAAACCTCTGCGCTTGGAGGCCCAACATAGTCGACAAGAGTAGAAGCGTGTGTAGACATCACGCGGTGCCTGACTTGGAGGAGGAGGAGTGGGCTGACGCGTTGCTGGACTTGGAGGAGTAGGAGTGGGCTGACGCAATGCTGGACTTGGAGAAGGAGGAGTGGCCTGACGCGTTGGCGGACATGGAGGAGCAGGACCGAGCTGAGGTGGTGGCTGGTCACTTGGAGGAGCGGGAGTCTACTGACGTGGTGGCGGACTTCGAGGAGGAGTCTGCTGATGCGGTGTCGGTGGCCTTAGAAAGATGATGCAATCCTTTCTCCATAGAATGATACGATGTCTGGCCTCTCCTAGTGTGTGCTCGTCGTCACCTCCGGGACTGTCAAGGTCTAGCCCCGAATATTGTGCCACCACTTCATCTACCATGACACGAGCATAGCCAGCTGGAATCGGGTTGCAATGGTAGGTTGCTCCAGCGGGATTTGTGTAAGCAACGGTGTCCGCCACCTTCATGGATATGTTCTTCATTTTGAAGTGTAGCTCACAATTAGTGTTATCCATTATGTCATCCACATGGTATCTATCCAGTAGCAGTGCCTTGTCGCCCGGGGCGGAACCCAAGCTCCTTCTCGGCAAGGATGGGACGGTGCTATCCAATGCTGGATCCGCTAGCTGCTGCCGCTCCTGAGACCCCCTTTCCAGGCTAAATGAGTTGATCTGTTGCTGCTGCTTGAATTGGAGTGCCAACTCCGTCTGCTTTGATTTTACTATGCGAAGGTGTTCTGCTTCCTGCCTCCTCTCCTCCTCCTCCAGCTTCTTCTTCTTCTCCTCCTGCATCTTCTTTCTCGCACGGCTTCTGTAGTCGGTGTTCCAGTCCTCAAACCTCTCATACCACGGAACAATGCATTTGCCTCGTGTTCTTCTCGGGTGTTCAGGATTTCCCAGGGCGCGCGTAAGCTCGTCGTTCTCTCTGTTGGGCGTGAACACCCCCATTCGAGCCTCTTCTATTTCAACAAGTAATTTGATGTCGACTCCTTTAAGACTTGCCTTCTGCAAAACCTCGCATGTCTTTGGGTCCAACGCCCCCCATGCGCATAGAACCAACTCCTGGACCTAGGGGGCAGCTCAATGTAACTGGAATGACCCCTGCATCCACCATATATTGCTCAGCCTTATCCCACTTAGGACGGGCCACCGTGTAGCCACCTGGCCCCAGCCTATGGTAATGCTCCTTTTTCACGGCATTGATCTTGTTTATTCTCGACCGTTTCTTAGCTAATTCCGGTTCCTTGAATTTCATGAAAACGGGCCAGTGATCTCTTGTTATGACCAGGATGCGACTATATCTCCTACGTGTCGAGGCACGAGTTAGAGACATAAGCGCATTCTGGAATGATCGCAAGCATGGTATTTTTGCACAACTCATCTAAAGAACAGGGATGAAAGAGTAAAATAGTTGGCTTACACTCGCCACGTCACACAATTAATTCAACATTCATACATTCATCCAAATAACACAGGGTCCGACTACGGACGAAATCAAACGAGAAAAGATACCACAACCACAAGTCCTGATCGCCCCTAGTAGGAACCACTACTGACCGTCGGGATACGTCACGTAAAAATGACCACGCTCTTCATCGAACTCCCAATGAAGTTCTTGTCCATCTTCTGCGTCGTACTCTGTTGTACCTGCATCTGGTGTGCGTTATAATCTGTGAGTCACAAGTACTCAGCAATCTCATTCCCTGGTATCAAAACTAACAATGCCTTTAGGTGTGGAGAGGTAATAAAGTGTCTGCAGCAAGCACTAAGCAACTAGCTTACGAATTCAGAGCGAGATGAGGATATGTGCCAACGGTCGCCAAAGATGATCAATAAGTGATCCTAGCTACTCACGTTCATGCATAACCCCATCGTGTTCACTTTCCAAAACCCCTTCGAAAAGAGACCATCACGGTTACTCACACAGGTAGTGTATTCTTAAGGATATCGTGTCAAGTTATCTACAACTGGATATTAACAAATTCCCATCTGCCACATAACCGCGGACACGACTTTCAAAAGATCATAACCCTGCAGTGGTGTCCCAACTTAGCCCGTCACAAGCTCACGATCTGCGGAGTCGCAACTCCAAGTTGGGAAGACCCGAGTATTCTCGGAATCCCGTGCTCAAGATATTTTGACAAAGGTAAAACTAATCTAGCAAGACCTCCCGGCATGCCGACACCCTAATAGTAGCCGCGCGTATCTCGTCTCAGGCCACGACCGGATGGGACATCCTACAGGTAAATACCATCCCTCGGGTTTCCCCAAGGTGGCCCCATAGTCTGCCCAGTTTGGACCAGCACTCATGAGGAGCACTGGCCCGGGTTGTTGATTAAGAACTCGAGTTTATAACTTCCTATCCAAGTTTTTAGTTGTTAAGAAAATGTAGTACCAAAGTTGGGTCTTGCTGGAAAAGCTTTAAGCAATGCGAATTATCAAGGGGGGCCATACACCCTAACCGTATTAGGAACGCAAAATCAAGGAACATAACACCGGTTTATCGGGTCCTAAGGTGGCATGAGTGGAACAAAACACCAAGTAGAAGGCCAAGCCTTCCATCCATTACCAATATATATGTGCATTAATTTAATTAAGATATATGCGTGTTATCCCAATAAACAAGTCCAAACATGGAGCAATCATCAAACTTCACCTGCAACTAACAACGCTATAAGAGGGGTTGAGCAAAAGCGTACTTAGCCAATCAAATGGTTTGCTAGGAAGGCGGTTAGAGTCTTTCATGGCAACATAGGAGGCTGACAAGACAACAATAGGCATCGAGGCATAACTATACAGCGAGACAACTAGCAAGGCAAAGATAGAGGTGATATCGCGGAACGGTCATCTTGCCTGTTAAGTCCTCGGTGGAATGGTAAGACGGCTCCTCAAACTCAATCTCAACAAGACCCTCGAACTCGGTATCGGTTGTCGGCTCTACCCAACACAAGAGCACAACAACGGTACAAGATCAATCACGGTGCAATGCACAAATAACATGATGCAAGACATGTCATGGGATGCAAGTATGATGTGCGTATGCATGAGCATGCTCTTGAGCCTAAATAAGAAGATGAAGGAAATGGCTTCATCTTGGGCAACCAATCAAGCCACTGGATATAGGGGAAGATTTCGGTCGAAATCGATATAAGGGTCACCAGAAACGGATGCACGGTTTGCAAATGGCAAGCAAAACAAGATGCAATGCAAAACTGCAGTTAACAGCAACATGGCATCTTTGGAGCAAGTTATAATTATGCTACAGCACCCAAAAGTGAAGACAAAGGAATGGATGTGAAATAGACATGATTCTTAACAAGCATGAACTAAGAGCGCACCCAAAAAGTTGCTGGAACACAATAAACAAGCATGGCAAGATTCAATAAGTTAACAGATTTCTCAGACTTAGTGAAAATTACAAGGCATGCAAATCTGGAACGACATGTTGCTGCCTTTGGAGGTACACAACAGCAAGCAAAACAAGTGTAACAAGCATGAAATTCACATGAGTATGAAGAAGACATATTATATTTCCAATCCATATAAAGAAACAATTCATTCCATGCAAGGGTTGCTTAACACAAGCTTTGCCAAATCGAATGTTCTGTTAACAGGTTGACTGTTTTAACTTCAAGCATTTTGAGAGCAAGATTACAACAATCTACATCAGGGCATATATGCAAACAAAGGCATGGATTGATAGACAACAATATGGACATCAATACATGCTCCCTAGTTATACCAAAGCATGCACGGAAAAGATTATGGCATCAAGTATACATGGCAACTTGTTATTACAGATTCCAGACTTGTGGACGTGATGGCGGCGGCGACCGGTGGGCGCGGTGATGGAGGAATGACGGGGCGGCGGCCGGAGCTTGCCGCGGCGGACGGTCGGTGAGGGAGCGCGTCGGTGCAGGCGGTGGCTCGCGGGGCCGCGCGGGGTGCGGGCGCGCCCGGGGCGGCGGAGGCCACCGGGCCGGGGAGGGGGGCGATCCGTGCCGGCGGGCGCAGCGGCGCGGGGAAGAGCCGGCGGCGAGGAAAGGCCACGTGGCGCGCGTGGATTGGACATGGCGCGCGTGGATTGGACGGAGCCGGTCGGGTCGGACGCGTCCGGCTGCGCGAGGAGGACGAAAACTAGGGTTGGATCCAGGATTTTGGGGGAGATGGACATATTTATTGGTAGATGGAGCTAGGAAAGTCCAAATGAGGTGCGGTTTTCACCCACACGATCACGATCCAACGACCGAGAGCATGGAGGTGGTTAGGATGGGCTTGTGGGCTGTTGTGGAGGGGTGTTGGGCCAAAAGAGAGAGGACTTCTGTGGGGAACGCGGTTAACCGTTGGAGTATCAAAAGACCTCCGAACGAGACGAAACTTGACAGGCGGTCTACACGCACTACAACAACAACGCACGACAACTTTCACCTCATTCCAATAATGTTTAACGCCCACTTACAACAGGAAGATCCGGATGTGCCACGGGCACGTGTGTGAGTGTGGGAACTCAAAATGGACAACGGGGAGAGACGAACATGACCGGGTGCAAGTGACAACACGAATGCAATGCAATTCTCATGATGACATGACATGGATGATATGCACACACGCTCAACGCAAAACACAAAATACCCAAAATGAAGGAAGGAGACCAGAATGGAATTGTTTAATTCAACGAAGAATTTATATTGCCATATAAGGAAGTTTTACATGTGGGGTGTTACAAACTCTCCTCCACTACAAAAAGATCTCGTCCCGAGATCTAGGACTGAAAGAAAGCAGGATACTTGGAACGGAGATGATCTTCTCATTCCCATGTAGCTTCTCAGTCGGTATGGTGTGACCACTTCACTTTCAAGAATTTGATGGACTTCTTGCGGGTCTTGTGCTCAGTTTCTTCAAGGATAGCAACGGGGTGCTCATGATAAGACAAGTCTTGCTAAAGATCAATCTATTCGAAAGAAATGGTGCTTTAGGTGTCTTGAAGCACTTGCGGAGTTGTGACACGTGAAACACATCATGCACATTTGCAAAGTTGTTCGGAAGCTCAAGTTGGTAGGCTAGATCGCCTCTCTTGCCAATTATCTTAAAAGGGCCCACGTATCTTGGAGCAAGCTTGCCCTTGATACCGAACCTCTGAGTGCCCATCATGGGAGAAACACGGAGATAGACATGATCTCCAATGTCGAAAGCCAAATCTCGGTGTTTACCATCATAGTATCTCTTTTGGCGCGATTGCGCGGCTTTGAGATTCTCACGTATGACTTTGCACATCTCTTCGGCCTCTAAGATCAAGTTATTGCCAAGGAGTTGATGTTCACCAATCTTGGACTAGTTGAGAGGGGTACGGCACTTTCGGCCATAGAGAATTTCAAACGGTGCTTTTCCTGCACTTGCTTGGAAGCTGTTGTTGTAGGAGAATTCGGCAAATGGAAGGCGGTCTTCCCATTTCATATCGAAAGAGATTACACATGCCCTGAGCATATCTTAAAGAATTTGGTTCACTCTTTCGACTTGGCCACTAGTCTGAGGGTGAAAAGTTGTGCTGAAGCGAATCTTGGTACCCATAGATGACTGGAAGGAATCCTAGAATTTGGAAATGAACAAGCTTCCATGATCTGAGGAGATTACTTGAGGGATACCATGCAAGAGACAATTCTAGAGGTGTACAGCTCTGCCAGTTGTGATGCGTTGATGGATTCCTTGACTAGAAGGAAATGAGCTACTTTAGTGAGCTTGTCAATCACCACAAGGATGGCGTCATTTCCTCGCTTGGACTTGGGAAAACCGGTGACAAAATCCATCTCAATGTGATCGAATTTCCACTCGGGAATAGGTAGAGGTTGAAGTAGTCCGGCTGCACGTTGATGCTCTGCCTTCACTCTTCTGCAAACATCACACTCGTTCACGAATTGAGCTATTTCTCTTTTCATGCGAGTCCACCAATAGGATTGCTTGAGGTCATGGTACATCTTGGAACTTCCTGGATGTATCGAGAGGAGTGAGTCATGTGCTTCGTTCATTATGAGCTTCCTGAGATCACCTTTGGGAACCACAATTCTGTCCTCAAATAACAGAGTGTCTCTGTCATCAATGCGATAGCTTGTACTTGGGAGTACCCTTGGAAATACCATGTTTCACCTTCTGCACCATAGCATCACTGAGTTGGGCCTCACGGATTTGATCTTCCAAGGTAGGAGCGACTTGAAGGATGGCAAGAAATCCTTGCGGAACAACTTGGAGTTTGAGCTTCCTGAATGATTCACAAAGTTCAGGTTGGGACGGTTTAAGGGTGAGACTGTTGCAATAATCCTTTCTGCTCAAGGCATCTGCAATGACATTGGCCTTGCCAAGAGTATACTCAATGCTTGGATCGTACTCTTGAATCATCTCAACCCAACGAGTCTGGCGGAGGTTAAGGTTTGGCTGGGTGAAGATGTACTTCAGGCTCTTGTGATCAGTGAAGATGTCCACTTTCCTACCCCACAGAAGGTGTCTCCACGTGATCAAGGCATGAACAACTGCTACTAGCTCAAGATCATGTGTGGGGTAATTCTTCTCATTTGGTTTAAGCTGACGCAAAGTGTATCTAACGATCTTCTTGTCTTGCATGAGAACACTGCCGAGACCTTGTAATGAAGCATCACAAAACACTTCATAAGGCTTGGACTCATCCGGAGGAGTAACTATCGGAGCAGAAATGAGCTTCTCTTTGAGGGTATTGAATGCCACATCATAATCAGGAGTCCACGAGTACTTGACATTCTTTTGCAACAGGTTGGACAGAGGCTTGGCAATCTTGGAGAAGTTCTCAACGAACCTTCTGCAATAGCTTGCGAGGCCGAGGAAACTTCGGAGTTGTTTGACATTCTGAGGAGGTTCCCACTTCACAATAGCTTCAACCTTCTCGGGGTTAACAGAAATGCCCTTGGCAGAGATAATATGACCAAGATAGAGGACTTCATCAAGCCAGAATTCACATTTGGAGAACTTCGCATAAAAACGGTGCTCTCGGAGCCTGTCAAGAACCAAACGGAGGTGCTTGGCGTGGTCTTCTTTATTCTTGGAGAATACCAAGATATCATCTAGATAGACAAGGATGAACTCATTGGTGTAGGGGTTGAATATGAAGTGCATCATCCACGAGAAGGTGGGGGGGCATTTGCAAGCCCGAAGGACATGACTGTGTACTCGTAGGAGCCATAAATCATCCTGAATGCGGTCTTGGGAATATCCTCTTCACGGATACGAATTTGATGGTAACCCATCCTGTCAGGGATACGGTTAATAGGTATAAACCGGATATTGTAAGCCGGCTTAGCTATATCGTACTTGGTTTATTATTTTAGTAGAGATTACGGCCTGTAAGATTCCAAGGCCCATGTATAGAAATACGGTTTGTAATCCATCAAGGAGATGTAACTTGAGAGATAAGAAAGGAAGAGCAGAGACCGAGGCGGACACAATTATGAGCCGGCCTCGGTATTCTGTAAACCGGGCCAGGCGTCACCTCTATATAAAGGGACGACCCGGCACCGGTTCAAGGACAAGCAACAATCGATACGTCGAGACGCAGGCAAGCGATCCCGCTCCCTGTAAACCGACGCCCAAGCAATACCAAACCAACTAGACGTAGGCTTTTACCTTCTCAAAGGGGCCGAACTAGTATAAAATCTTCTGTGTCCTTTGTGCGCCATGAACCCTTTCAAGCTAACCCGTGCGATGGTTCCATCATCAAGTCCGCTAAACCGGACATCTGCCGTGTTAATTCCACGACACATCCGGAGATCAAGCTTCGAGAAAACCATGGCTCCTTTGACTTGCTCGAACAGTTCATTGATATTGGGGAGAGGGTACTTATTCTTAATTGTCTTCTTGTTCAATAGACGGTAATCAACGCACAATCGTTCTGTACCATCCTTCTTCTTGACAAAAAGGACACCACATCCCCAATGAGAAGTACTTGGTCTGATCAGACCCAAGCGTTCTTGCTCATCGAGTTGTTTCTTCAGCTCCTTCAACTCTTTATGAAAAAGCTTGTACGGATGCCAACAGGCTGGCTCCGTACCAGGTTCAAGTTCAATGACGAATTCAACTTGACGGTTGGGAGGCATGCCTGGAAGCTCTTCAGGGAAAACGTCCTCATATTCACAAACCACCGGAATCTGGGATATGGCATTAATCTTGCCCTTGTCATTGAGAGAGAATAAACTGATTGTGTTATCTCGAGCTGCGAAGATAATCACGTCTTTGGAAGGATGAGTTAGATTCACCTCTTTGTTTGCACAATCAATAAGTGCATCATGCTTAGAGAGCCAATCCATCCCAAAAATAAGATCAATGTCTGAGTTACCGAGAACAACTGGAGAAACCAGAAAACTATAATTGTCCATATGAATAGAGATATCCGGCGCCATCAGGTTAGCAGTCATGTGTTTGCCCGGAGAAATAATTTGCAACGCCCTTGGTAATGCTTCGGTGTCAAAATTGTGCTTCGATGCAAATGGGTGATATATGAAAGAACGTGATGCACCCGAATCAAACAAGACTTTTGCAGGAATTCAGTTAACTAGAAGATTACTAATTATCACATCAAAAGAATCCTCTGCTTGAGCTGCATTCATCAGGTTCACTCTTGCATGCTTGTGCTTGACGATAGCATTGCTGATAGGTGGAGGAGGCGGAAGGCGCCTTTGGTTGGGACACTTGTTAGCATAGTGACCCTTCTGAGTACACTTGTTGCACGTAACTTCTGAGAGTGGCCAATGATAAGGACCGCTTGGTCTTGGAGCTTGGAACTGAGACTTGTTCTGGTTGCTTGGGTTGGATGGGTGGGAAAATCCATGACCACCTGAGTGCTTGTTCTGACTCGGAGGATGGAGCACCGGAGGAGGCGGGAGCCAGAACTTCTGCTGCTTGGCGACCACTTGAGAGGAAGAGGATGAGTGAACAACATCTCTTATCCTCTTTTTGTAAGCTTCACATTTGAGCTGAGAAGCCTCTTGCTTGAGAGCCATGTTGTAGAATTGATCAAATTCCTCTGGCTCGAACAGAGTGAGTGCAAGTTGGAGTTCATCTTTTAGACCACCTCGGAACTGATAGATTTTGCTCTTGGCATCTCGGATGTCTTGCTTCACATAATAGGCAAGATTCTGGAACTTGACATTGTACTGGTAGACAGACATGGTGCCTTGCTTCAGATTGCGGAATTGCTCACGCATGCTCTTAGTGACACTGGTAGGAATGTGATGAGAATGGATATCGCTGCAGAAGTCAGTCCAAGGGATCTCACGACCCGCTCTGGAGTATTTGTATTGTTCCCACCAATCTGCAGCTTGATCTTTGAGTTGGAAAGCGAAAAACTTGACATAATCCTCAGGTCTGACATTACTGCACTCGAAATGCTTCTTGATGTCTGTGATCCAATCTTCAACATATAGCGGATCAACACAGTAACTGAAAGACTTGGGTTGATTGGCAAGGAATTGGTTCAGAGTCGCAAAGTGAGGTTGATTGAAAAAAATTCCTTGGCCTTGGTTCCCTTGATTGCCTTGATTCCCTTGATTTGCTTGAAAACTCTGCATCATTTGCATGAGCATCTGAGTGTTTTGACTGGTTGCCTGCATAATCGCTCTCCATGCCTCAGACGGAGGAGGAAGAGAAGGTGGACGCTCTTCTTCACCCTCTGGGTTCTGGCTGGGAACTTTCTTAGGTGCCATCCTGAAGATGATGACAACCGTTAGCCACAGAAGCAAATAATAGATAAGGTGAATCAACGGCTAGATATTTGCAACATGTAGTCTTCACAATGAACATCCAAAAAAAATTGAACGAATGAATTCCATAGCTTAATGGTACATCAACTTGTCGAGAGGCCACTTGGGAGAATAAAATGATAGAATAAAACAACAAGGTAACAGATGGAACAAATACATAATAGAGGTTTTGTCCCACATGTTCGCGCTGATGCCCCATGGCACGTGTTACAAAGGGTCTTGCAATCCCCGGATCAGCATAGCCAAGTATCCTTTAAGATGCAACCCCCTAGTGTAACAACGCCCATGATAACCTCTCCATTAGATGTTGAACCCCAACCTCATATCACGCACCCATTGGAAGATTACCTAAGAGCTACTTGAATCCCACCTATTAATTCCCGAAGCATTCCGGTTATGCAATCTGGTGTTGGGGATACAGGGGAAGCACCGCATATCACACAACTAATAAATCTGACATCCAGCTGTATCCATCTGTCAACAAAAAACCAAGCACCTTCGGAAACCGTTTACCTCGGACATTTGAAACGCATCCGCTATACTAGTTGTGGCAATACTCCCAAAATATCCCCCCAGTACTGGATGACGTCGGGGTTCTCTCACCACCAGACACGCATAGAAGAGTTTACGATGTCGGCCCCCTCTGGTATTCTAGAACTGCAATGATACAATTATGACGATAACACCTCGGAGCTCAACTCCCCGGGACACTGCCACAACCCCTAAATGACAAGTGGCACCAAGAACAATGTTCCCGTCACAAAGATATCGGAACAATCCAAACAATACCTGCGTGATCCTAAAACAAATTGGTGAAATTTGAGGATAGTGCAGTTAAAACAACGTCAGGAATCCTCACCAGAGCGAGGAAGGGGATTAGGAGTAAAAAGAAATCCTACTCTCTTATATATATATGTCTCAAAACATTTTTTTGTGTGTGTGCCTAGACTAAACCGTCAGCGGTTCGATCAACCAGGGGGGTCCTAGGTCCGAGAAGGCTCTGAATACCAACATGTAATGCCCAGGATGGGACTATATCTCCTACGTGTTGAGGCATGAGTTAGAGACATAAGCGCATTCTGGAATGATCGCAAGCGTGGTATCTTTGCACAACTCATGTAAAGAACAGGGATGAAAGAGTAAAATAGTTGGCTTACACTCGGCACGTCACACAATTAATTCAACATTCATACATTCATCCAAATAACACAGGGTCCGACTACAGGCGAAATCAAATGAGAAAAGATACCACAACCACAAGTCCTGATCGCCCCTAGTAGGAACCACTACTGATCGTCGGGATACGTCACATAAAAACAACCACGCTCTTCATTGAACTCCCAGTGAAGTTCTTGTCCATCTCCTGCGTCGTACTTTGTTGTACCTGCATCTGGTGTGTGTTGTAATCTGTGAGTCACAAGGACTCGGCAATCTCATTCCCGGGTATCAAAACTAACAAAGCCTTTAGGTGTGGAGATGTAATAAAGTGTTTGCAGCAAGCACTAAGCAACTAGCTTACGATTCAGAGCGAGATGAGGATATGTGCCAACGGTCGCCAAAGATGATCAATAAGTGATCCTAGATACTCACGTTCATGCATAACCCCACCGTGTTCACTTTCCGAAACCCCTTCGAAAAGAGACCGTCACGGTTACTCACACAGGTAGTGTATTATTGAGGATATGGTGTCAAGTTATCTACAACCGGATATTAACAAATTCCCATCTGCCACATAACTGCTGGCACGGCTTTCCAAAGATCATAACCTTGCAGAGGTGTCCCGACTTAGCCCGTCACAAGATCACGATCTGCGGAGTCGCAACTCCCAAGTTCGGAAGACCCGAGTATTCTCGGAATCCTGTGCTCAAGATATTTCGACAAAGGTAAAACTAATCCAGCAAAACCTCCCGGCGTGCCGACACCCTGATATTAGCCACGCGTATCTCATCTCATGCCATGACCGGATGGGACATCCTATAGGTAAATACCAGCCCTCGGGTTTCCCCAAGGTGGCCCCGCAGTCTGCCAATTTGGACCAACACTCATGAGGAGTACTGGCATGGGTTGTTGATTAAGAACTCGGGTTTATAACTCCCTATGCAAGTTTTTAGTTGTTAAGCAAATGTAGTACCAAAGTTGGGTCTTGCTGGAAAATCTTTAAGCAATGCGAATTATCAAGGGGGGCCCATAAACCCCAACCATGTTAGGAACGCAAAATCAAGGAACATAACAACGGTTTATCGGGTCCTAAGGTGGCATGAGTGGAACAAAACACCAAGCAGAAGGCCAAGCCTTCCACCCATTACCAATATATATGTGCAGTAATTTAATTAAGATATATTTGTGTTATCCCAATAAACAAGTCCAAACATGGAGCAATTTTCAAACTTCACCTGCAACTAACCACGCTATAAGAGGGGCTGAGCAAAAGCGTACTTACCCAGTCATTGGTTTGCTAGGATGGCGGTTAGAGTGTTTCATGGCAACATAGGAGGCTGACAAGGCAGGAATAGGCATCGAGGCATAACTATAGAGCGAGACAACTAGCAAGGCAAAGATAGAGGTGATATCGGGGAACGGTCATCTTGCCTGTTAAGTCCTCGGTGGAATGGTAAGACGGCTCCTCAAACTCAGTCTCAACAAGATCCTCGAACTCGGTATCTGCTCCCGGCTCTACCCAACACAAGAGCACAACAACGGTACAAGATCAATCACGGTGCAATGCACAAACAACATGATGCAAGACATGTCATGGGATGCAACTATGATGTGCGTATGCATGAGGATGCTCTCGAGCCTAAAGGAGAAGATGAAGGAATTGGCTTCATCGTGGGCAACCAATCAAGCCACTAGATAGAGGGGAAGATTTCGGTCGAAATCGATATAAGGGTCACCAGAAATGGATGCACGGTTTGCAAATGGCAAGCAAAACAAGATGCAATGCAAAACTGCAGTTAACAGCAACATGGCATCTTTGGAGCAAGGTATAATTATGCTACAACACCCATAAATGAAGACAAAAGGCATAGATGTGAAATAGACATGATTCTTAACAAACATGAACTCAGAGCACACCCAAAAATTTGCTGGAACATAATTAAACAAGCATGGCAAGATTCAATAAGTTAACACATTTCCCAGACTTAGTGAAAATTACAAGGCATGCAAATTTGGAACGATATGTTGCTGCCTTTGGAGGTACACAACAGCAAGCAAAACAAGTGTAACAAGCATGAAATTCACATGAGTATGAAGAAGACATATTATACTTCCAATCCGTCCGAAGAAACAATTCATTCCATGCAAGGGTTGCTTAACACAAGCTTTGCCAAATTGAATGTTCTGTTAATAGGCTGATAGTTTTAACTTGGCATATATGCAAACAAAGGCATGGATTTATAGACAACAACATGGAGATCAAGACATGCTCACTATTTATACCAAATCATGCATGGAAATGATTATGGCATCAAGTTTACATGGCAACTTGTTATTACAGATTCCAGACTTGGCATTTTTTCACTAAGTGTAAATCAGTAACATTGACATGGCATGTTTACGAGCTCGTTAAAGTCACCACCGAGCATATCATGGAAAACCAAATGCACCACTTCAAAGACAACATGATTATGCTCAACATGTTGACATGTGGCTCAAAAGAAAATCACACAAGATGCTATGAAACAGACAAAACATCATCTCATAATAATTTCAGCAACTTTACAACAACATGCACTTTTGCAATAGGGTTAAACATGGCATAATGCAACCTAACATGTATGAAAATGCAACCATAATGAAGATCATCACAAGACGAACATTTTGACATATCATACACTCCATTTGGACCAACATACACAATGTTACGACCTCGCGAACATGCTAACATATAGTTGACAGACAACTAGTGATGAAATAGTAACATCATGAAGCAGTCATGCAACAAATATTAAGACATCTAGATGAACCCTAACATGCAAAAAAAATTGATGCCAACCTGTAGAGCACTTTGAGACGGACATTTTGATATATCATATGCGCGAATCGGAGCTAGGAGCATGGAGTTATGACATGGTGAAGGAGGCAACAAATTATCACAGATCCGGGACTTAGTGAAAAATTACCCCTCGGAAAAAGCCAACGGGGCGGAGGGATCCGGGCGACGGGGATGAAGTTTGGATGGCGGAACTGGTGGATCTGGTCCCGCCTGGACTAGATCAGGACGGCGTGGCCGAAGCTCGTCGGACGAGCTCGCCGGGCGGGGAAGACGGCGAGGCGGCGGCGGCCGGAGGTGGCTCGGGCCGGCGGCGGAGGTGCGGCCGGCGGGAGACGGAGGTGGCGGCGCGCAGAGGTGATGGCGGCGGCGACCGGCGGGCGTGGTGAGGGAGGAGCGACGGGGCGGCGGCCGGAGCTTGCCGCGGCGGACGGCTGACGAGGGAGCGCGTCGGTGTGGGCGGCAGCTCGTGGGGCCGCACGGGGTGTGGGCGCGCCCTGGGCGGCGAAGGCGACCGGGCCGGGGAAGCCCGATCCGGGCCGGCGGGCCCGGCGGCGCGGGGAAAAGCCGACAGCAGGGGAAGGCCACATGGCGCATGTGAATTGGACGGGGAGGCGCGGTCGGACATGTCCGGCCAGGTCGGACGCGTTCGACTGCGCGAGGAGGACGAAAACTAGGGTTGGATCCGGGATTTTGGGGAAGATGGACATATTTATAGGTAGATGGCACTAGGAGAGTCCAAATGAGGTGCGGTTTTCGCCCACAAGATCACAATCCAATAACCGAGAGCATGGCGGTGGTTAGGACGGGCTTGTGGGCTGTTGTGGAGGGGTGTTGGGCCAAAAGAGAGAGGGCTTCCGCGGGGAACGCGGTTAACCGTTGGAGTATCAAACGACCTCCAAACGAGACGAAACTTGACAGGCGGCCTACACGCACTATAACAACAACACAGGACAACTTTCACCTCATTCTGAGAATGTTTTACGCCCCTTACAAAAGGAGGATCCGGATGTGCCACGGGCACGTGTGTGAGTGTTGGAACTTGAAACGGACAACGGGGAGAGACGAACATGACCGGGTGCAAGTGACAACACGAATGCAATGCAATGCTCATGATGACATGACATGGATGATATGCACACACGCTCAACGCAAAATACAAAATACCCAAAATGAAGGAAGGAGCCCAGAATGGAATTGTTTAAGTCAACGAAGAATATATATATTGCCATATAAGGAAGTTTTACATTTGCGGTGTTAAATCTCTTTGCTTCTCTAGTGTTCCCGTGAATTCTAGAGTCTTCGTTCCTCCTTCAACGTACTTAGCCCATATACTTTTCTTGTGGTTGCTGAATGCAATCGCCATCTTCCTAAGAGCAGCGTCCTTGACTTTCTGCACATCTGTCTTTGTGAAATGATCTGGTAGGGTTAAATGTGACATGAGAGATTCCCAAAGCTGATTTTTGCTCTTTCGTCGACAAAAGTAAGATCTGGACGTTCCTTTGCTGGCTTTTTCCATTCTTGAATGGAGATCGGGATTTGGTCCTTCACAAGAACTCCGCATTGACGAACGAACTTGCCCGCATTCTTCTTAGGCTCGATTGGTTAACCATTAGGTTTGATGGCATCAATGTTGTACTTTACGCCATCCTTCAAATTTTTGGCTGGACCTCGCATTGTCCTGCTACCTGTAGAAGATTTTCTCGATCCTGAGGGCTGAAAGAAGAAAGATCAATTCGTGTTAAACATACAAATCAATTAAAACATGTGATGATTACCAGATGCCTGCATATATAAATATACCTCGCCGGTCTTTGTTATTTCAAGATCAACATTTCCTTCGTCATCATAGTTCTGGACTTCATCTATTCCTTCGTCTTCTACAAATATCATACCCTCACCGGTAGGGTTCAGATATTGCGAGCCGTCATCTTCTTCAAACTCATCTGGGGTAGTGGATGAGAGTATGATGTTGAACATGGCCTGCTCTCCTTCTCTGCCGGTATTGTCCATAGCTTTTGTTTAACTAATCCAGAAGAAATATAAAACAATTTAGTATTCAAATTAGAATGCATGCATATGCATGCAACCAATAAGGAAAAACTGAATCATAGTACATAATATGCATCATCGAATATAATCTCAAATACATCTCTCGAATATTATCGAATAATATATATAATCTCGAATACAACATGTCGAATATTATCGAATGCATCACTAGCTAGCTAGATAATATAGATCAAATACTATCGAATAATCTAGTTCACTCGCGGTTCCTGAGGCGTGGGCGGTGGACACCCAAAGAGAAGGAATTCCATCATAGGATCATAGCTCGGGTGAGATCCCGAAGAACCTGCCAGGTATTGGAGAACCTCACATCCAACGCAGCCATGTAGCGACGGACGTGCTCGTCCTCCTCCCTGACATGGCGACGTACCACCTCTGGCGGGGTCGGCTCCCTTCGCACCGAAAGTGGTCCATGTGAACGCCACCAAAGGAGCTCCGAGTCGACGATGGGACCCGAGGTCGGGTTCCTCACCAAGCGACGTGCCCCTGAAGGTAGCACCTCCCAGTGCCAACTCGGTGGAGCCCAGTCCCGAACATGGCTCCTCTGAAGCAGGACGTCATCGCGAACAGGTCGACGGCAAGGATGCGGGCCGGGCATCGTTGACGTTGAGAACCAATTCTATATGCAATATGTAACATTTATTAAATGATTGGATTGTGATTTCTTATATGCAAATGTTAACATAATAGATCAACTTGTGCACATCCATAATGGGGACGTTATTTGACCATATTTCACTAGATCAAACTTTGACATATGATCAAATGATGCATATGTCGAAATTCAAACTTTGACATATGATCAGATGTTTCATATGTCAAAATTCAAACTTTGACATATGATCAAATTTTGACATTTGATCAAATGTTGCATATATCAAAATTCAAACTTTGACGTATGATCAAACTTTGACATATGACCAAATGTTGCATATGTCAAAATTCAAACTTTGACATTTGATCAAATGTTGCATATATCAAAATTCAAACTTTGACATTTGATTAATCTTTGACATATGATCAAACTATAATATTTCACATTTATATATCATCAAGAATGCCCCCGTTATGGATGTGCACAAGTTGATCCAATTTTTTTCTGACCTCATCTATATATTCTTTTCTATTTCACGTTGTCTGTCAAAGTATTGAAGAAATCAATGAATTCATTATTAGCGGGAAGTAACAGGCGCACTATGGTAAGCTCTTCAAAATTATTTTGGAACGGAGCTCTGGATAGAATAATTTGTTTTTTTGTACGAAGTTCAGCAAAAGACTTTCGAATATCGCTATTTGGAAGGCATTCGCTGAAGTTCGTACCAAAAAAATGAATTATTCTATCCGGGGCTCCGTTCCAAAATAATTTTGAAAAGCTTACCATCGTGCGCCTGTTACTTCCCGCTAATAATGAATTCATTGATTTCTTCAATACTTTGACAGACAACGTGAAATAGAAAAGAATATATAGATGAGGTCAGAAAAAAATTGGATCCACTTTGTGCATATCCATAATGGGGGCATTCTTGATAAATCCCTTATTAAATGTTGCATATTTGACCATAATTCACTAGATCAAACTTTGACATTTGTAACATTTTTAAATGATTGGATTGTGATTTCTTATATACAAATTTTATATGCAAACTTTCACATATGTCAACGATCAAATATCCTTGCATATGTATAAAAAACTAATTCATCTAACATTAATTAATATGTCTAGTAAAACTATCTAAAAGTATAAAAAACTAATTCATCTAACATTAATATATCTAGCTAATTCGTCTAACATTTGACATTAATCTAATTAATTAACTCATTTATTCATCTAAAACCTTTGTATAAAAAACTAAAAATAGAAAAACTAATAAAACTAAAAACTAAAAATACAACATCTAAGTGTGTGTGTCTGTGTGTGTGTGTGTACATGTGCATGTGTGTGTGTGTGTGTGCGGGCTTGGGAGGGTGGGCGACCATGGCAGGGGTCTCACAGCACGGCGACAGGCCGGGGCGACAACGGGGGGCATGGCGATGGGGACGAGCCGGGGCGGCGATGACGGGGACGGCGGGCGCGGCGATGGGGACGGGCGCGGTGGCGGCGGCAGCGCGGGACAGGGGCGGCACGCGACGAGGACGGGCACGTCGACGGGGCGGCGACAGGGACGGGCGCATCGACGGGCGGTGAAGCAGGGCAGGAAGAAGATGAAAACTGAAATTTCCGTAAGTCTTGTATATATAGGATGGACCTTTACTACCGGTTGGAGCCACCAACCGGTACTAAAGGTCTGGCTTGGCCAGGCCAAGCGGCGGGAAGCGCACCCCTTTAGTACCGATTGGTGGCTCCAACCGGTACTAAAGCCCCCCACCCTTTAGTACAGGTTGGAGCCACTAACCGGTACTAAAGGTGGTGCACTGCCACCTGCGGTGCGAAAAGTTTAGTCCCACCTCGCCCGGCGAAGGGCATCCGCACTGGTTTATAAGCCCCGGCACGACTGCTCCTTCGAGCTCCTCTCTAATGCAGGCCTTCTGGGCCTACCTCTCCTATGCTGCCCTATTGGGCCTATGGGCCTGCATCCTGGCCCAACTACAGGTTGGGTTTCGAGTTGTATGCAGGCCGCTGTGGCCCAGTAGGCGGGCTTTTTTATTTAGTTTTTTTCTTTTTTTTTCTTTTCTGCTTTATTTATTTTCTTTTATTTATTTTTGAGTAGTTTTTTGTTGTATTTCGAGTTTCTTTGTGAATATTTTTGCTTTAGGTACAAAAAATTACAAACTTTCCGTTAGTGTGAGTAGTTTTCAAATTTGAATAGCTTAAATTTGAATTATTTGAAATTTGTGTGAATCACTAGTTTGTGAATAACTTTACTTTAAAAATAGATTTTTCAGTGATTCTTTTTTCTTATGTTTAATATTAGTGTGTTTTATCATCATATTAAATTTGGTAATATTAGGTTATGTAAAAAGATGAAATGCCTTTGTAACAGATGAGTTTTCGTTCGAAACCCTGATACTTCGAAAGAGATTGTCTATTTTGTACACGAAGTGCATCCAGTTTTTGTCGTAACCCTCTCAACTTTTTAGCACATGCTATGTGGGTGAAAGGATGATACCATGCCAACTTTCAACCTTTTCAAAGATCATTTGTAGTGCTTTTCAATCTCAGGGTCATTTAGCCAAAAAATCAGTAAATGCATGAAAAATAGCAAATGAAGTCAGAAAGGGTTGAAAGTTGATGAAGTGTATTTGAATGGCGCATATTGAACGCACTAAAACTCTGGAGTTGTAATAAGTTAAAAAATGAAATGCCTTTGTAATAGATGAGTTTTCGTGCGAAACCCTGATACTTCGAAAGAGATTGCCATTTTGTACATGAAGTGCATCCATTTTTTGTCGTAACCATCTCAACTTTTTAGCACATGCTATGTGGGTGAAATGATGATACCATGCCAACTTTCAACCTTTTAAGAGTTCATTTGCAGTGCTTTTCAATTTCAGGGTCTGAGTAAAAAATATCAAATGAAGTCAGAAAGGTACTCGTTTGTCCGAAGCACAAAAGTACACGTTTTAAATGCCCTAACTATATATTACAAAAATTCCCTATGGTTTGTCCAAAGTGGGACTTTCCAGATATATAAGTTCGAAAACTCACTAGAGAAGAAAGTGATGAAAGTGAAGCCGGTCACATCCCAGAGTGGGATCTTTGGGTGAGAAATTTTTTCTTCGCGTGTGTGCCTTTGTGTCGTAACCGTGGACAATCTTCATCATTTAACTGGAAGCTCAGGTCAATATTCACTGTGAAGGGAGCAATTTCATGAAACTTTTCATAATCTTCTGACATGTCTGTCTTGCCATCCACTCCCACGATGCTTCTTTTCCCTGAAAGAACTATGTGGCGCTTTGGCTCATCATATGATGTATTCGCTTCCTTATCCTTTCTTTCTCTCATCTTGGTAGACATGTCCTTCACATAGAAAACCTGCGCCACATCATTGGCTAGGACGAATGGTTTGTCTGCGTACGCAAGATTGTTGAGATCCACTTTGTCATTTCGTACTGCAGGTCTTCCGTTACCCCGCCTCCTCTCAGATTGACCCATTTGCACAGAAACAAAGGGACCTTCAAACCACTTCCATAGTCAAGTTCCCATATCTCCTCTATGTAACCATAATATGTGTCGACCTTTCCCCTCTTGGTTGCTGCATCAAAGCGGACAACACTGTTTTGGTTCGTGCTCTTTTTGTCTTGGGTGATCGTGTAAAATGTATTCCCATTTATCTCGTACCCTTTGAAAGTCGTTATATTCGAAGATGGTAACTGGGACAGCAAGTATAGGTCATCTTCAACAGCATCATCATGCATGGAACGTGTGTGCAACCAACCGACGAAAGTCCCCATTTGTTCACGTGTAATCCAGTCGTCACACTGCTCTGGGTGTTTCGAGCGTAGAATAGTCTTGTGTTCCTCGATATATGGAGCCACCAAGGCGAAATTCTATAGAATTGTGTAGTGTGCTTGAGTGAGAGAATGCCCGTCCATACATATTATTTGTTTCGGTCCTAGCGTGCCATTTCCACCCAGTCTGCCCTCATGCCGCGATTCAGGGACACCAATCGGCTTAAGGTCAGGAATAAAGTCAACACAAAACTCAATGACCTCCTCATTTTCATGGCCATTTGATATTCTTCCTTCTGGCCTAGCATGGTTATGAACATATTTCTTTAAGACTCCCATGAACCTCTCAAAGGAGAACATATTATGTAGAAATACAGGACCAAGAATGGCAATCTCGTCGACTAGGTGAACTAGGACGTGTGTCTTGATATTGAAGAAGGATGGTGGGAACACCAACTCAAAACTGACAAGACATTACACCAAATCTTTCTCTAACCTTGGTATGATTTCTGGATCGATTACCTTCTGAGATATTGCATTAAGGAATGCATAGCTTCACAATGGCCAATCGAACATTTTTCCATAGAAGCCCCCTCAATGCAACCGGAAGAAGTTGTGTCATAATCATGTGGCAGTCATGAGACTTTAAGTTCCGGAATTTTTCTTGGCCATATTTATTATTCCCTTTATATTCGATGAGAAGCCAGACGGGACCTTCATACCAAGCAGGCATTCAAAGCAGATTTCCTTCTCTTTTTGGTAAGAGCGTAGCTGGCATGACCCTGATGTATGTCGTCTTTTCCGTGCATACGTTGCTTGTCCTTCCGTGCCTCCAGTGTATCTGTTGTCTTCCCATACATGCCCAAGAAGCCTAGCAGGTTCACGCAAAGATTCTTCGTCACGTGCATCACGTCGATTGCAGAGCGGACCTCTAGGTCTTTCCAATAGGGTAGGTCCCAAAATATAGATTTCTTCTTCCACATGGGTGCATGTCCGTCAGCGTCATTCGGACCAGATTGTCACTCAGGACCCTTCCCCAAGATTACTTTTAAGTCTTTGACCATATCAAATATATCATCACCAGTACGTTGGCGGGGCTTGTTCCGGTGATCTGCCTCACCATTGAAATGCTTGTCTTTCTTTCTTACGGAATGCTTGATCGGAAAAAATTTACAATGTCCCAGGTACACATTCTTCTTACATTTATCCAAATATATACTGTCGGTATCATCTAGACAGTGCGTGCATGCGCGGTATCCCTTGTTTGTCTGCCTTGAAAGGTTACTGAGAGCAGGCCAATCATTGGTGGTCACAAACAGCAACGCATGTAGGTCAAAATTTTCCTCATCGAGCTCATCCCACACACGTACACCATTTTCATTCCACGGTTGTAAGAGTTATTCAACTAATGGCCTTAGGTACACATCAATGTCGTTGCCGGGTTGCTTAGGGCCTTGGATGAGCATTGGCATCATAATGAACTTCCGCTTCATTCACAACCAAGGAGGAAGGTTATACAATTGTTGCTCTCCTCTCCAAAAGGATTAATGCCATCTGCGCTTAGACCAAACCATACGTTCCTTGCGTCACCTGCAAACTCCCCCCGGTACTTTCTCTCAATTTTTCTCCACTACGACCCGTCAGCAGGTACTCTCAACTTCCCGTCTCTCTTACGGTCTTTTCTGTGCCATCGCATGAAGTTGGGATGCTCTTTGTTTTGGAACAACCGTTTCAATCGTGGTATTATAGCAGCATACCACATCACCTTGGTAGGAATCTTATTCCTCGGATGCTCGCCCTCGACATCACCAGGGTCATCGCGGCTGATCTTATAGCACAATGCACCGCATACCGGGCACGCGTCTCGTACTCACTACGGTAGAGGATGCAGTCATTAGGGAATGCATGTATATTCTGCATCTCTAATCCTAAAGGGCAGACAACCTTCTTAGCTTAGTACGTACTCTTGGGCAATTTGTTGTCCTTTGGAAGCATCTTCTTCAACATTATCATCAACTTTTCAAATCCCTTATCAGATACACCATTCTCTGCCTTCCATTGCAGCAATTCCAGTGTGGTGCCCTGCTTTTTCTTGTCAGCTTCACAATTTGGGTACAACTATTTCTAGTGATCCTCTAACATGCGCTGCAAGTTCAGCCTCTCATTTTTAGTTGCGCGGTTTCTCTTTGCATTGGCAATGGCCTGACCTAGATCATCAGCGGGCTCATCTAATGCCTCTTCTTCAGCTTCTTCCCGCATTGCTGACTCAGCCTCTTCCCCCGTTGTTGTACCATCGTATTCAGGGAACCCATGGCCAGGATAGATGTCGTCGTCCTCTTCTTCTTCATTGTCTTCCATCATAACCCCTCTTTCTCCGTGCTTGGTCCGAACATTATAGTGGGGCATAAAACCAGACTCAAACAGGTGCCAGTGAATGGTTCTTGACTTAGAGTAATTCCGATCATTCTTACAGCTAGCACATGGACAAGACATAAAACCATCCGCCCTCTTGTTTGCCTCAGCCGCAAGAAGAACAGTACGCACGCTATTAATGAACCGGGGAGAGCATCGGTCATCGTGCATCCATTGCTGGCTCATATTCATTACACAACACCAAAAAGACTAAGTTAATACAAGTTAATACATAAAGTTCATACACACTATCAAAGGTAGATTTTCATACATAAAACAACATACAAACTCTCTAGCTAAAGCATTGAAATGCAACAACAAATGCGATCAAGATCGCAACTAAGGTACCAATTGATCCAACAGCATAATGATACCAAGCCTCACTATCAATGGCATATTTTCCAATCTTTCTAATCTTCAAGCGCATTTTCTCCATCTTGATCTTGTCATGATCGACGACATCGGCAACATGCAACTCCAATTCCATATTCTCCTCCTCAATTCTTTTTAATTTCTCTTTCAAATACTCGTTTTCTTTTTCAATTAAATTTAATCTCTCGACAATAGGGTCGGTTGGAATTTCCGGTTCACATACCTCCTAGATGAAAATATCTATGTCCACTTCATGGGCATACTTTGTCATAAACACGAAATACAACAAATAGTTATAAAAGAGAATATACCACATCTGAATCATAAACCAGACGAGGGTCGACGGGGACGGATATCAAAACCATGGCACTATGTATAACAAACAATGTACGGGCCGGGTAAGATAATTATACAAGTAACTATATATATAAATCACACAAACATGTTTTTTTATATAAAAAAGATAAGAACAAGAGGCTCACCACAAGGTGGTGCCGGCGACGTGGACGGTGCGGACGATCGACGGTGGTTAGGATGGAGACGGGAAGCCACTAAGTTAACCACACCTACATATGCAAACTAAGAGTTATTTTGACCTCAAATTGCATATAAATCAAATATACTACCACATATAATTCCCCCCAAACTAAAAAACCCACAAATCACTATACTTATAGAGCATTGCAAGAGCTAATCTAGCAATGAGAGATAAAAGGACAAAGTTTCTAACCTTTGTGATCACTTGGATGGATGGGGTGCCTTCAAATTTCCACAAATTTTGGCAAAAATGGAGGTGAGCTCGAGCAAGAGGGAAAAATAGAGAGGAGGGAAAAATAGAGCGCTTCGGCTTGGGCAGGACTAAGAACTATATATAGTGATATCTTTAGTCCCGGTTGGTTATACGAACCGGTACTAAAGGTGCATCTTTAGTCTCGGTTCATGGCATGAACCGATACTAAAGGTACTAGTGGGGCCCCAACCTGACAACAGCCTGCCACCACCTATTTAGTACTGGTTCATGGCACGAACCGGTACTAAAGGTTCGCCACGAACCGATACTAATGAGTGTCGCCCGGCTTGATGTTGGAACCGGCACTAATGGTCACATTAGTGCCAGCTCAGTTTCAAACGGGACTAATGAGTTTCACATTAGGCCATTTTTCTACTAGTATGTGCGAGTTCATTCCATGTGCAGTAAATTGGGATGGATTTTCAAACATATTGGTGTTATGGCTTGGGCACATGCATGGAGTGCCATGGCATTTAAATTCCAAAAAAAATCATCAGACGATGTAAATATCTAGTGTTCAAAAAAGAAAATGTCAAGATCTGGCAAGACAACCAGCCCCCACACGATTGGCACCCTATTTCGTGACTCGAGGTTTGAAAGGTGAAAGGTGCGGGTTATTAATCAGACACGATTCTGTATTGGAAACCATCAGCTATTAAGTTCACACAAGGATTTTGCTGCGGGAATCGTGTGTAATTCAAACTATAGTACTCATAAATTCCGGTGACCGGTGTGTGTACTGTTCTCGTCGATATAGATTCCAGCCGCCAATAAATACTACCTTGCTCACATCGTCCTCCCTGCATTCTCATCTAAATCCTCCCCTCGCTCGCCCTCTCTCTCTCTCTCTCAAATCTCTGCCATGACACTGCTGATCTGCCCATGCACCGACGAGGAGTCACCGCCCACTGAGGACGCTCAATCGAAGAGCAGCGGCGAGGAGGACCCCTACGCGCTGCCGGACGGGGTTGCGCTGGACCCCCCAACTTTGGATTGGTTTTGGGGCCAGTACAATCTTTGTCTGTGGAAGTCACTACCGCCGGCTGAGAAAGCCAGGCAAATGGCGTTGAAGAAGGAGATTGCGGAGGAGGAAGCCAGGTACCAGGCGACATGTGAAGCCCGTGATGCCGCCTGGAAAAAGGAGGCAGTGGAGCTTTGGGGGCGGGCGTCTCGTTGTGCAGAGGAGGTGTATGAAGACGGGTACTTCGTGAGGAAGGTCAAAGGCGCTAGGCACCTCATCGCTACGTGGAAGTGGGCCGATAACCTCCAACGCGCTACTGACGAGGAGCTCCGTGGGCGCCTAACGAAATGGCAAGATCATTCGCGCTTGTCTGCCAGCAAGAGGCGGATCGATACGTCAAGCGCTGCGAGGAGGAGCGGGCGGAGTACTGGCTCGGTGCTGGGAAGACGCCGCACACAAGGGAGCTGCTCGCGAGGGGCTGCCGGAATACTGCCCCCAGGAGGGATTATTAGTTTTAGTATTGTTCGTTTTCAATTTTATGCATTGTACCTAGTAGTTAAGTATCATCACGAATATGTGATGATATTATATATATATTCTGTGATGAACTAATGAACAATTAATATATATATATATATATATATATATATATATATATATATATATATTATGAATTTCATTTTCTATCTGTTTTTGTATACTAATTTGTATCTAGTTGTTATCATCCACACATACAGAATGGAAAGCATATATACAAACATTGAAAGAGAACATAGAAGAATGGAAAAGAGAGTACACACATTGGAACAAAGCAATTATTATGATTGTTGTGAATACATAGCGATCCACGATGAAATGACTCAACAAAATAAAACGCGTCCATGAGACCATGACCAATAGCCCTTGCCTATGGTAGTTCCTGGCTTTGCGGGAACTCGTGCAGGCATTCATCCAAGCGGTCGACACACTTGCGGTACATCTGGAGCGCGATATCGAGCTCCAAGTTGGCTATTTCATCATAGATCACCAGCTCGAGGATACGACGGCCATGTTCCTCTACTGCGCCCAGGTGGACACCTGGGCTAAGGAGGCAGTCGAGGCTAGCGACCAGCGCGTTGGCATTAAGCGGGCCGCGGACAAGGCGAATGACGTGACCCATGCGAACGGCGCGGCGGGCGTCCGGTGCAAGTACGGCGCGGTAATGTTGCTTGAAGCTACGTCGGTTTTTGCCCCAAAGAGAAAGGGATGATGCAGCACAACGGCGGTAGGTATTTTCCTCAGATGTGAAACCAAGGTTATCAAACTAGTAGGAGAACCAAGCAACACAACATAAACAACACCTGCACACAAATAACAACACCTCTCAACCCAAAGTATTAAAGGGGTTGTCAATCCCTTTCGGGTAATGAACATGAGAGAGATAAATATTGGTAGATTGGTTGATAAATAAGATAAATTGCAGCAAGGTATTTTTGGGTTTTTGGTTTAGTAGATCTGAAAATAAAAGCAAAGGCAAATAGATCGCAAAGGCAAATATATGAGAAAGAAGATCCGGGGGCCGTAGGTTTCAGTAGTGGCTTCTCTCGAGAAAAATAGCAATGGTGTGTAAACAAATTACTGTTGGGCAATTAATAGAACTTCAAATAATCATGATAATATCCAGGCAATAATCATTACATAGGCATCACGTCCAAGATTAGTAGACCGACTCCTGCCTGCATCTACTACTATTATTCCCCACATCGACTGCTATCCAGCATGCATCTAGTGTATTAAGTTCATGGAAAACGGAGTAATGCATTCATAACGATGACATGATGCAGACAAGATATGTATATCTATGGCATTAGATATGGATCTCATCGTTTTATCCTTAGTGGCAATGATACATACGTGTATGTTCCCCTTTTGTCACTGGGATCAAGCACCGTAAGATCGAACCCACTATCGGGCACATCTTCCCATTGCAAGATAAATAGATCAAGTTCACCAAACAAAACCCAATATAGGAGAAGAAATATGAGGCCATAAGCAATCGTGCATATAAGAGATCAAAGAAATTCAAATAACTTTCATGGATATAAAAAGATAGATCTGATCTTAAAGTCAAAGTTCATCGGATCCCAACAAACACACCGCCAAAAGAGTTACATCATATGGATCTCCAAGAGGCCATTTTATTGATTATCAAAAGAGAGAGAGTAAGCCATCTAGCTACTAACTACGGACCCGTAGGTCTACAAAGAACTACTCACGCGTCAACGGAGAGGCACCAATGGAAGTGGTGAACCCCTCCGTGATGGTGTCTAGATTGGATCTGGTGTTTCTGGACTCTGCGGCGGCTGGATGAATATTTCGTCGACTCTCCTAGGGTTTGGGGAATATTGGGGTATTTATAGAGCAAAGAGGTGGTCCGAGGGGCACCCGAGGTGGGCACAACCCACCAGTGTGCGCATGAGCCTCCTGGCGCGCTCTGGTAGGTTGTCCCCTCCTCGGGACTACCGCCAAGTGCACTAGGGCCCATAGTGTTCCTTCTGGCCCAGAAAAAATCTCCAAATGTCTCGCGGTGTTTGGGCTCCGTTTGATATTGATTTCCTGCGATGTAAAAAACATGCAGAAAACAACAACTAGCACTTGGCACTATGTTAATAGGTTAGTACCAAAAAATGATATAAAATGACTAAAAATGATTGTAAAACATCCAAGAATGATAATATAACAGCATGGAACAATCAAAAATTATAGATACATTGGAGACGTATCAGCATCCCCAAGCTTAACTCCTACTCGTCCTCGAGTAGGTAAGTGATAAAAACAGAATTTTTGATGTGGAGTGATGTTTATCAAGTCATATAATATTCTTTTCTTTGTAGCACGGGCATTTGGACTTTTATATGGTTCAAAGCAATAGTCTAGTTTTGACATAATAATTTAGATACTCAAGCATATCAACAAGCAAGCATGTCTTTCAAAATATCAATGCTAAAATAAGTTATCCCTAGCCCATTATGCTCTATCATTGATCCATTCATGAAACACACTCGCATATTAGTTACATCCAATGCTCAAGTACGATCATAGCATTTCCTAGTTGGTGCTTGTAAGAGAAGATGGAGACTCAAATTCAAAAATGAAAATTGCATAAGTAAAAGAAAGGCCCATCCTAGAGGGAAGTAGGGATTTGTAGAGGTGCCAGAGCTCAAAGCTTAAATTGAGCGATAATGGTTTTGGGAGGTATACTTTTCCCACCAACGAGAACGACTTGAGGTTCCCAACACTTTCCATGCTAGATATATCATAGGCGGTTCCCACACATAAAATAAAGTTTATTCCTTTTCCACCAAACTTTCACAAGCCATGGCTAGCCGAATCCACGGTTGCCTTCCATACCAATATTTCCAAGGAATTTATTATTTGACAACATAAAGTAATTTTTTCATTTCGGGACTGGGCATCCCTAATAGCTTTGCCGTACTCTCGTGCAATGACAAGTGAATAAACACTCATCGTGAGAATAACACATCCAGGATGGAAAATATTGGCCACCCCTCACCGCCTCCCAAGCGGTACGGGCACACAAAAGGGAAAATTATTTTGAAAATTAGATATGGCACATACAAATTTGTTTAGAACGGCGAGGAAATACCGCATATATGTAGGTATGGTGGACTTATATGGCAAAACCGGGATAAAGGATTTTGGATGCACAAGTAGAGATCATACTTAGTGCAAAATGAAGGCTAGCAAAAGACTGGGAAGCGACCAACCATGAAACAAATAATCTCGTAAGCGAACATTGAGCATAAATACCCCCGAATAATGCACCACAAGTAGGATATAATTTCATTGCATAATTATTGACTTTCGTGCTTGCATAGGGAATCACAAACTTTAACACCGGTATTCTTACTAAAGCACAATTACTCATCAACATGACCCACATATCATATGATCATGTCTCAAAACTATTACAAGGAATCAAGTTTATTTTGTCCAATGATCTTCATGACATTTTTTTTCCTTATCCTTATTGTATATCTATCACTTTGGGACTAATTTTGTTAGGACCCCGATCCTAAGTCACACCGATCTAGCTGTAACACGTCATATCACTTTGCGGCCTCACGCACGGTATCCCCACGGGTGCCACCTTACCTGGCCCGGGACCGTTTGCGCATTTTGGCACACGTATATGACAGTGTCGCTAGCATCCATATGACAGAGAACCCGGGACAACATGGCTAGTTATAAACCAAAAGTGGCACTAAATTACAGAGACAGGCATCCATGACCCAACAACGAACGTGTCGGTCATCAACGTATGAACCCAAGTCGTAGCAAGCTACATGGACTTAAAGGAACAACGCGTGACATTTCCCCTAAGGGACAGACACAGGAACGAAGAAGGACACATGCCGGCCAGCCTACGTGTTCCGAGCAGTAGCAAGCTACCAAGGCTCATTGGAAGCACTAGGAGGCATTTCCCTGTAAGATAGGCTACCAAAGGAAAACAACTAGGTGTCGGATCCCACACATACCAAGAATTTCAATCATACACACAATATGCTCAATATGTGCAAATACAACATTGCATCACAACAGAACTCTATGACTCAAAGTACTTTATTTAAGAGGCTCCAAGAGCCATACATAACATATCCATACAGGTAGGGGTCACATGACCCAACACTCAAGTCATACAGTCATACAAGCACAAGCGGAAGCTAACATGTCTAAGTACAGACAACTTGGAAAATAAAACAGGCTTGGTGTAGCCTGACTATCTACAAGGCCCTTCACAAGCTCCAGATCTCCATCTGGGTAGCAAGCTACTCGTCGACGTCGACGTCTATGTAGAACCCATCAAAAGGGGCAGGGTTCTCCTCTGCAACAGTTATTAAGCAAACATGAGTACAAAGGTACTCAGCAAGTCTTACAACAGAACCTATCATACATGCAACATTATCAACAGGGGTAGTGGAGTTCATAGCAGAAAGCCAGCTTTGACTCTTGGCTAACCTATACTACAAACCTCAACAGATTGCAAGATATTACTACGTACACGAGTCCTCTACTCACCACAACAATACACCACCGAGGATTCTCTTCCGTCATCCTATGGAAAGGGTCATCCACGGCACTCACACTTGTCTTGAGGCTTTTAGTAGTATCCATCAACTTGTCTATGAACTGTAAGAGTAATCAAGTAGTCCGTACCGCGAACAACGGCTATTCGAATAGATTGATAACCCTATAGGGGTGTACTTCTTCACACACGCTTCCACCACTTATCGCTGTTTACTCGACATGTGCTCGGCAACCTTCAAGCGGAAGCCCAGCGAGGGTGTTGGCCACGACCTGACTAACTACACAAGTCTCTCGTCCAGGTTTATCGCC
The DNA here is from genome assembly GCA_902687465.1 of Secale cereale. Lineage (NCBI taxonomy): Eukaryota > Viridiplantae > Streptophyta > Magnoliopsida > Poales > Poaceae > Secale > Secale cereale. The sequence continues at coordinate 721,106,364 of LR738710.1, read as the reverse complement.
TATTTGGGTTCCATCCGTGGGGAGATCCGGCCGGGGTGTCTGAAGGGCCTCTAACCCCTCGTTGGTTACCCCAAGTGGAAGGTGTGAGATGCAGTGTTGTGGAAGTTTTTCCCTTAGAAAAGATGCCAAGGATCGAATCCCCAGAGACTCCTAGGTTCAACAAGTAGGTGTCAACTGCTAACGGCGCCAGATATTAGCAATCAACGTGGACCTGCACAGAGATACAAATAACTTTGCTCCCAACGAGTACAGAGAGGTTGTCAATTCCTCCGGCCTTGTAGTTCACAAAGGATTAAACGCAAATGATAGTGGTGATAGATAATGTTTGCAATAGTACGTAAAAGCGAAAAGTAAATAGCGGATGTGATCAATGATGGTAATACGGACCGTAGTCTCATGATGTTCACTAGTGATGTCTCTCTCCCAAAAGACGATAAAACAGCTATGTGAGGTAAACGAATTACAGTTGGGCAATTGACAGGACCACGAACGCAAACCAATGCTGACTACATTGCAAGAAAGGTTGAGGTTCAAAGCATGGGCGGTACGCCAAAGTAAGTAGACCGAAATCCATCAATATCTACTACTAATCATCCACCTTGAGATATCTATCCAGAACATCTCGCTGGTATTAAGTTGCGAGCCCCACCCATAGTGTAAACTCAATGCAACAGACAACTGCATTAAAAGAAATTTGCGTAAAGTAAACAATCCTTGCACCCGCGGGCACAAGCACCGTTGTTTTCCCCCTTGTGGCAACAGCACATCCCCTAGACTCATGTTTCTGTCACTGAAGCTAGTCATCGAGGGGCATGAACCCACAATCAAGCATAACGTTCCCTCTTGGAGTCACTACGTATTACTTGGCCAAAGCAATAAATAACAACAGAGAACATGCAAGAATTACTTACGAACATAAATATAAAAGAGGTAGATCAAATATATTACTCAATCACAATCTGAACATAATCTCATAATCCATCGGATCCCAGCAAACTCATCATAGCAACAACATAAGGATTACATATGTGCCTCGATCATGTAGGGCAGCTCACGAGGACTAATTAGTGAAGCACAAGAACGGGAGGAGAACATCACATAGCTACTAGTCATGGACTCATGGTCCAAGGGAGACTACTCACAACTCATCCGGGAGACGTCCATGGTGGTGGAGAGGCTACCGATGATGATCCTCCCCTCCGGCAGGGTGCCGGGAAGAGTTCTCCTGGTGCTCCCGATCTTGGAAGCGGCGGCGGCGGAACAGAGATGAGATCGCAAAAAAGAGTTCCCATCCCGAGGGTTTCGAAGGACGCTCTAAATATATGCCAAAGGGGGGCACCCGACGGGGCTCGGGGGGCCCAGACGCCCCCCCGGCGCGGCCCAGGAGGGGCGCGCCGCCAGGGCGCCTGGGGCCCTGGTGGGCCCCCCCGGCTGTACTTCGGGCGCAAGGTAGTTTCTGGAACGCTGATTTTTTATATAATTTTTCTGGATTTTTCCTGACAGTTCTCGTAATGTGAAAACCTGAAATACAAAAACAGCCGAAAACAGAAACTGGCACTGGGGTGCACTGGATTAGTAGGTTAGTCCAAATATGATCAAAAGTGTATGGAAGTGTATAAATATCATAGCAATATCACCCAAAAGTGGCATGGAGCAAGAAGAAATTATATATACGTTTTGGACGTATCAACATCCCCAAGCTTAATTCCTGCTCGTCCTCGAGTAGGTAAATGATAACAAGAATAATTCTATAGTAATGATTCTATAGCTATTAAACATATAGGACTTTTTATAGTCATATGACAAAAGCTTACTGAGACAATGATTCTATAGTAATTAAGTTGCCTCATGAGAAAATCACAAATGACTGAAAGTTTTACAATATGAAACTGAAACATCAAAAAGATTTGCAATGAACATGGTGTGCAAATATGATAAAGTGATATCTAGCTTGCCCCCTTTAGTGAAGCAAAACATAAATGCAGGGGCACCTTCAAGGTTTAAGTGATGACTAGATACAATGATTTCAAAATAAACGATATCACAACCATGCAAAAGACAATGCTACTTTGGAACAATGCACATTACACTTAGAATGACAATCATGCTCTCAGTAGTTGGTGCTTGAAGAAAGAAGGTGGAGACTCAAAAAGTAAAAGAATGGTTATGTGCTAGAGCTTTTTATTTTGAAAACATAGAAGCAATTTTGTCAACGGTAGTAGTACTTCATATGTGTCATGCATAAGACATCCTATAAGTTGCAAGCCTCATGCATCGAATACCAATAGTGCTCGCACCTTGTCCTAATTAGCTCGGATTTCCATGGGTTATCATTGCATTACATATGTTTTAACCAAGTGTCACCAAGGGGTACCTCTATGCCACCTGTACAAAGGTCCAAGGAGATAAATCGCATTTGATTTCTCGTTTTTGATAGATCTCAACTTGAGGACATCCATACCGGGACAACATAGAAAATAGATGATGGACTCCTCTTTAATGCTTAAGCATATTCTCATAAGAGATTGAGGATTAATGTCCAAGCTAAAACTTCCACCATGATACATGGCTTTGGTTGACGGCCCAATGTTCTTCTCTAACAATATGCATACTCATTCAACCCATGGCAAATCACCCTTACTTCAGACAAGACGAACATGCATAGCAACTCACATGATATTCAACAAAAGTGTGACAGTTGATGGCGTCCCCAGAAACATGGTTACCACTCAGCAAGCAACTTATAAGAAATAAAATACATAGGCAACATATTCTTTACCACAATAGTTTTTAAGCTACATTCCCATGAGCTATGTATTGCAAAGTTGGTCTTCTTAGTACAGGTGGAGGTTAGCAAAAGACTGGGAGCGACCAACTAAGAGAGCAATGACGGTCATAATCATGCAGAGCGACAAAGCAATATTGAATCAGGCATGGTAGTTATATCGCTACTCAGAAATAAAAGATCATCAAGGGTTGACAGACTTTCTTTACAGTCTTAAATATGCATGAGCATACGCCAAGTCAATCAAAATAAATTCTCGAAGGAAGATATTACTAAACCATACCACATCATAGGCAAACAAATCATGTTGGTACTCTAATAACACATTGGAATCCCCCAGCTATTTCAGACTAACCATAAGAAAACCTGAACTACTAAGCGCCATTATGCACGTATCATCTTTATCATAGACATATCAACCAATGCAACGGAAGCAAACTCTCTTAATACGATAAGCATGATAATTAAAGAGAGTTCAAGCAACCAACTAAACAAAAGCTCTTTGAAAAAATAAGCATGAATACTAAGAGCTGAACATGATAGTAGCTATTAAAAGACAAAGAACACACACAGCAAAGATAGAGATGAAAATTCTATGTTATGTTCTAGGTAGAAGTGGAGCGTGTTTCTCTCCCACTTACAGAAAGCTGAGTTCTGACTCGTTATGAAAAACTAAAAAGGAAACTAAAAGCAAGACGCTCCAAGCATAGCACTTAACACATGAAGTGATAAAAATATAGCGGAACGAAAGACGAACTGATAATGTTGATGGAGAAGGGGATGCACGGGGGCATCCCCAAGCTTAGACGCTTGAGTCTCCTTGAATATTTCTTGGGGTGCACGGGGGCATCCCCAAGCTTGAGCGCTTGACACTCCTGAATCTTTTTATCATCTTCCCTCGCACACTTGAAAACTCCCTTCATACATAACTCATCATAATCTGATTAGCGAGGTTAGTACCCTTAATAAAATAATTATACCTTGCTGGAAATAAAGATATTCTTGAAGGTCTACTGTTTCTCAAGATTGCCAAAAGGTTTTTTGCAAAGAAAAAGCAAGCTCTTGGTTTGCAAAATGAAGGAAAGGCAAAACAGGACAGAATCTGTGAAAAACAGAACAGCAGGTAGTAATTGATTTGTTAGGGGCACTTCTGCAACTCAAATCAAAAAACTCAGAACATACGCACGAAAGACAATTATATAGAGAACGCTGTCGAAAACATTCAGACCAAAAAGATGATCTGGTGATTTTATAAGAATTTTTTTATCCAAGGATAGAATCTGTTTCCTGGACAGCACCTCACAACTTTTGAACTTCCTAGCAATCAGAGCCTATACTTGCCACAAATATGAAAAGCAAAGATACAATGATGATGCTACCGTAGTAAAAAACATCAAGACACAACAAAAGCACAATATAAAAATTTATTCATGTGGGCTGCCTCCCAAAAGCGCATTCTTTTATGCCTTTAAGCTAGGCATAATGCATATAGATCAAGTTTTATCAAGAGTAAAAGAATAGCTAGCCCGTACAACGGACTCAAAAGGTAACTTGATCTTCTTTCGAGGGAAGTGTTCCGTCCCTTTCTTGAGAGGAAACTGAAATTTTATATTACCCTCTTTCATGTCAATGATAGCACCAACGGTGCGTAAAAAGGGACGTCCCAAAATAATTGGACATGAAGGATCACATTCAATATCCATAATAGTAAAATCAACGGGAACATAATTATCATTAACAACGATAAGAACATCGTCAATCCTCCCCAAAGGTTTCTTTATGGAAGAATCAACGAGACGAACACCAAAAGAACAAGAATCATAAGGTTTCAATTTAAGCATATCATATATTCTTTTGGGCATAACAGAGGTACTAGCTCCAACATCACATAATGCATAGCAAGAGAAGTCATTCAACTTAATTTTTATCATAGGATCCCAACCATCTTCTAGCTTTCTAGGTATGGAGGCTTCTACTCTAAGTTTCTCCTCCCTAGCTTTGATGAGAGTATTAGTGATATGCTCTGTAAAGGCAAGGTTAAGCGTGCTAGTGCTGGGGTCTCTAGACATCTTGTGAAGGAAATCAATAACTTCGGTAAGAGTGCAATTATCAAAATCAAGGTCACGAGCATCAAGTAAAGTGGTAGTAGTGTCCTTTAGGCTCACTTGTTTGGTAGTTTCTATAGTCATAGAATCACCATTAATAGGTCCATTGGGACCAGGAGTACATTGGGTGCTAAGAGTTTGGATATCCTCAACAACTTGGATAGTAGCAACAGTGTGGTGGGTAGGAAGGCTCTTAATTCTATCTTCTTCCTCCCTTTCTCTAGCCCATCTTTCTTTAAGTTTAGCCATCATCCTAATGTTCTCATTAATTTGCACTTGAATAGCATTTATAGGAGTGACTTCCCTCTCCTCAAGAGGAGAAGTTTCAATTTTTAGCAATTTTACCTCATTGGCTAAATGGTCTACCTTAAAAGAAAGATCATCTAGTTTATGTAGTTTTTCTTCTACACTCTTATTAAAGGCTTTTTGGGTAGTGATGAAATCTTTAAGCATAGTCTCTAGTTCAGTAGTGGAGTTCTTGGTGATAGGATAAGCATTGTTGTTCCCATAAGAATTAGAGGGGAACGGTCTAGGATTGTTACCAAAGTTACTCCTATAAGCATTGTTGTTAAAATTGTTTCTAGAGATAATGTTCACATCTACTTGTTCTTGAGCAATCAAAGAATTTAAAGGAACATCGCGAGGATCAACAGAAGATTGCTTCGAAAGTAGAGACATGATCAAGTCAACTTTTTCATTTAAGGAGGAAATCTCCTCGACAGAGTTTACCTTCCTACCTGTTGGAGCGCGTTCGGTGTGCCATTGGGAATAGTTGGTCATCATCTCATCGAGAAGCTTTGTGGCAGCACCAAGTGTAGTTGACATAAAAGTTCCTCCCGCGGCCGAATCAAACAAGTTCCGCGAGGTAAAGTTCAAGCCTGCATAAAAAGTTTGGATAACCATCCAAGTAGTCAAACCATGAGTAGGGCAGTTCTTGATAAGAGATTTCATACGTTCCCAAGCTTGGGCAACGTGTTCATTATCCAATTGTTTAAAATTCATTATGTTACTTCTAAGTTGGATAATTTTAGCAGGTGGATAGTATTTTCCGATAAAAGCATCTTTGCACTTGTCCCATGAATCTATGCTATTTCTAGGCAAAGACTGAAACCAAAATTTAGCTCCTCCTCTCAAGGAGAAAGGAAAAAGCTTAAGCTTAACAATATTACCATCTATTTCTTGGTACTTTTGCATATCACAAAGTTCAACAAAGTTGTTTAAGTGTAAAGTAGCATCATCTCCAGCACCGGAGAATTGATCTTTCATGACTAAGTTCAGTAAAGCAGGTTTAATTTCATACGAAGGTGCTGAAGTGGCAGGTGTAGTGATAGGTGTGCTGATAAAGTCATCGTTGTTGTGACTAGTGAAGTCACACAACTTGGTGTTCTCGGTGGAACCCATAGTAGCAAGCAAGCAAGATAACTATTTTTGTGATTTTCGATGAAAGGTACTAAAGCAAAACTGAAAGGTAAACTAACAAGACTAACAAGCAAAGGTAAAAGATAGCATGCAACTACCCTATCCTGAAGAGTGGAGTCCCCGGCAACGGCGCCGGAAAAACTCCTTGATGGGCCTCTAACCCCTCGTTGGTTACCCCAAGTGGAAGGTGTGAGATGCAGTGATGTGGAAGTTTTTCCCTTAGCAAAGATGCCAAGGATCGAATCCCCAGAGACTCCTAGGTTCGACAAGTAGGTGTCAACTTCTAACGGAGCTAGATATTAGCAATCAACGTGGACCTGCACACAGATACAAATAACTTTGCTCCCAACAAGTACAGAGAGGTTGTCAATCCCTCCGGCCTTGTAGTTCACAAAGGATTAAACGCAAATGATAGTAGTGATAGATAATGTTTGCAATAGTAAGTAAAAGCGAAAAGTAAATAACGGATGTGATCAATGATGGTAATACGGACCGGAGTCTCATGATGTTCACTAGTGATGTCTCTCTCCCAAAAGACGATAAAACAGCTATGTGAGGTAAACGAATTACAGCTGGGCAATTGACAGGACCACGAACGCAAACCAATGCTGACTACATTGCAAGAAAGGTTGAGGTTCAAAGTATGGGCGGTACGCCAAAGTAAGTAGACCGAAATCCATCAATATCTACTACTAATCATCCACCTTGAGATATCTATCTAGAACATCTCGCTGGTATTAAGTTGCGAGCCCCACCCATAGTGTAAACTCAATGCAACAGACAACTGCATTAAAAGAACTTTGCGTAAAGTAAACAATCCTTGCACCCGCGGGCACAAGCACCGTTGTTTTCCCCTTGTGGCAACAGCACATCCCCTAGACTCATGTTTCTGTCACTCAAGCTAGTCATCGAGGGGCATGAACCCACAATCAAGCATAACGTTCCCTCTTGGAGTCACTACATATTACTTGGCCAAAGCAATAAATAACAACGGAGAACATGCAAGAATTACTTACGAACATAAATATAAAAGAGGTAGATCAAATATATTACTCAATCACAATCTGAACATAATCTCATAATCCATCGGATCCCAGCAAACTCATCATAGCAACAGCATAAGGATTACATATGTGCCTCGATCATGTAGGGCAGCTCACGAGGACTAATTAGTGAAGCACAAGAACGGGAGGAGAACATCACATAGCTACTGGTCATGGACTCATGGTCCAAGGGAGACTACTCACAACTCATCCGGGAGGCGTCCATGGTGGTGGAGAGGCTCCCGATGATGATCCTCCCCTCCGGCAGGGTGCTGGGAAGAGTTCTCCTGGTGCTCCCGATCTTGGAAGCGGCGGCGGCAGCAGAACAGAGATGAGATTGAGAAAAAGAGTTCCCGTCCCGAGGGTTTCGAAGGACGCTCTAAATATATGCCAAAGGGGGGCACCAGACGGGGCTCGGGGGGCCCAGGCGCCCCCCGGCGCGGCCCATGGGGGGCGCGCCGCCAGGGCGCCTGGGGCCCTGG
>LR738710.1:720987449-721098456 GCA_902687465.1 Secale cereale | reverse complement strand
CGCCCCCCCCCCCCCGGCTGTACTTCGGGCGCAAGGTAGGTTCTGGAACGCTGATTTTTTATATAATTTTTCTGGATTTTTCCTGACAGTTCTCGTAATGTGAAAACCTGAAATACAAAAACAGCCGAAAACAGAAACTGGCACTGGGGTGCACTGGATTAGTAGGTTAGTCCAAATATGATCAAAAGTGTATGGAAGTGTATAAATATCATAGCAATATCACCCAATAGTGGTACGGAGCAAGCAAAAATTATAGATACGTTTTGGACGTATCAGTGTCGCTCACGGCCCCAAACGATGTGTACAGGGTTCCCGAGTCACCAAACGGGCAACCGGTACACCGTGCCACGTACCTGTCGCATCACAGCCCACCCCGAGGGTCAGCGCTGTGCACGACCACCAGTAAACTACAAACACCAGAAACTAATTGCAACTCCTGGACAGAGATCAAGGGTAATTAATAAGTCGAGAGGGTCAATTAAGGATCCCAATGTGTTGTAGTAGCTGAAACTTAAACCACACATACAGATCTCGGGTCCTATGGACGGTTCCAATGAAACAACCCACCACGTACTCCTACATGGCCTTTCATCGATACCTTTACCAAACATGTTCCACACTTCCTTCTCTTTACCGGTATGATCATTTCACTCTGATCCATCACCCAGATGAATCAGACCTGACACAACTCTAAGCATAGCAGGCATCATAAACAAATAGCATGGTGGATCACACATCACATGGCTCAATCAACTCCTACACATGCTAGTGGGTTTCAACTATTTACTGTGGCAATGACAGGTCATGCAAGGGAATAGGGTTCAACTACCGCAGCAAGTAGCAGTTCACACGTTGTTGCCTTAATGCAGTAAAAGAGAGCAGGAGCGAGAAGATGGGTTTGTATCGGAATGATCAATGATTGCTTTCTTGACAGAGTGGTTGTCGGATACTGCTCTTCAGCTGGATACGCAGAAGTATCCTCGGGAGCAGGACCAAACACGGAGAATACCGGCGATACAATCAATAAGCAAACAAATGCAACAATATGATGCATGCTCATGATATGGTAAGATGCATGTGTTTTGGGCTAATGCAACTATAACCAGAAGGGTTTTAGCCCATTTGAATCAAGGATTCAAATTGAAACCCAAACTATTAATTATTTAAGTGCATTATCATGTTTTAAAGTATACAGCAAGGTTAGCTTGCTCAAACATGCATGAAACCGGTGCCATTGGAAAGATTGGATTTTTCTGATCAATTTTCATATATAAATCTTTTCCATCTGAGCTACTGTTGAATTTATATGATTTTTTGAAGTTTAAAGCATTTTCTAGAATTTCCTGAATTGTTTTTAACTCAAATAATCCCAGAAAATCCTTTACTGCGTCAACATGACATCATGCTGACGTCAGCCAGTCAACAAGGCATCCAGGTCAAACCTGACCAGTGGGACCCACTGGTCAGTGTCATAGTTAGTTAACTGATTAATTAAAACTGGATTAGACACTAACCTAGGTTTGACTAATAGACAGGGCCCACATGTCAGTGACCCAAGGGGGTCAAACCCTTGGTCAAACGGGGCTAACTCGCAGGCATTTAGCCGCCGGCGAGGCCAAACGCGGTGGTGAGGAGCAGGATTTGTGCTCCGGCTGCCAAAACAACGGTGGAGCACGCCTACGGGCAGCTGGAAGTGAGCCGCGTCGAGTGGTGGTGGTGGCTGGCCTCGGGGTCGCCGGAAACGACGTCGGCGACGAGTCCAGCGGCTGCCGGAGTTCGGGCGAGGTCGAATTCGTCGGTGCGGTGCTTGTAGAGGTGCGTGGAGTGATCCTACAGCATCTACACAGAACGGTGAAGCTGGTGGGCATGATGGCCGGGCCGTTAAATGGCCGGAGCCTCGTCGACGACGAGCTCCGCGGCGGCGCGTGCAGGTGAGCCTCGTGCGGTGCGTATAGTGCAGCAGAGAACTAATGGAGAGGGGGAGGACGGAGCTGAGCTCACGGTGGTTGCAGTGAACGTCGCGGCGGGCTCGGGGACGGTCGGAGCTGAGCGGGGCAGCAATGGGGATCTCTGCGGCCGGAGTTGGGGAAGACGGGGTCGGGGGCGACTCCAGAGCGGGCGAGCGCTCGAGGCTCAGCCTACTCGACGTAGTCGATGACGACGGAGCGGACGGACACGGTGACGGAGCTCAGGGATGGCGGTGGACGCGGCTATCATGACGGCGCGAGCGCGGCGGCGTCGGCCATGGTGCGGGGAAGGCGAGGGAGAAGAGCTGGGGAGGAGTGGGCGTGTCAGCGAGCTCGGGGAGGAAGTGGGTGATCGATCCCACCCACCAGAACGGCGAGGGGAGGAAGTAGGGCGGCGGGCAGCTGCGTGGCGCGCGCTGCGGCCGCCGTCGAGCACCTGCCTGCCTGCCTGGCCAAGCCAAGCAGCTCGCTGGAGCGGTGGCTGGGCTGGGCCGGCAGGTGGGCCTGTTAGGCGCCAGGTAAGCTCTCTCTCTCTTCTCTCTTTTCTATTTCTTTCTGTTTCATTTCTTTTGCAACTTTGTTGAATTAATAAAAATGCCGTAACATTTTTATAGCTCATGAAACTAGTCATGCCCACTGTACATAAAATGAACAGCATGGAACATTTTAGTTTATGATTATTTGGGCACAAAAAATATTTTATAGCATTTAAATGCCCAAATGCAAATACCATATGAATTAATCCAGAGACCTTGGATATCCTAGAAAATTGTGCACCATTTTTGGCAGAGGTTTAAGACCAAGGCAGAAATGATGAACATTTTTGAAGGGCATTTTTGGTACATTGGAAAAGATTTTATTAAACTCTAGTTGTTAGAAGAGGAGTGCTGGGGTTTCTGTCATTCCCATTTCAAGTTTCTTTGGAACGTAAACATGATGCACATTCTAGCTAGTCCTAAAGCAAGCACTGACTAGGGATGTGACAACTCACCCCACTCAAAATAATCGCGTCCCAAGATTCGGGTTCCTCCGGAAAGAGGGTGGGGTACTCAAGTCGAAGACGATCCTCCCTTTCCCAGGAAGCTTCACTCTCGGAATGATGTGACCATTGAAACTTGAGAAACTTGATATTGTGACGTCAAGTGGTACGCTCGGTTTGATCAAGAATACGAACGGGGTATTCTCGATATGTGAGATTGTCCTGGAGATCAAGTGTTTCGTGGTCCACTCCGCGGACAGGATCCGAGAAGCAACGCCTAAGTTGAGATACGTGGAAGACATCATGAACTCTGGAAAGGTGCGGAGGTAGTTCCAATTGGTAGGCAACTTCTCCTCGTTTGGCAAGAATGTGAAAAGGACCGATGTAACGAGGGGCCAATTTTCCTTTGATACCGAAGCGATGGGTTCCCTTAAGAGGAGTAACCCGAAGGTAAGCCTTATCACCGACTTCAAAAGTCACAGCCTTATGATGATTATCATAATGGCTCTTTTGGCGAGACTGGGTTGTTTTCAATTTCTCACGAACGATGCGAACCTGCTCTTCTGCTTCCTGGATCATATCCAGACCAAAGAATTGTCTTTCCCCGGTTTCTAACCAGTTAAGAGGTGTTCGACACCTTTGTCCATATAGAACTTCGAAGGGAGCATTGCCCAAGCTGGCTTGATAACTATTGTTATAAGCGAATTCGGCAAATGGAAGGCACTTCTCCCATTCCATACCGAAATAGTTGACAGAGGCTCGAAGCATATCTTCCAGAATTTGATTGAAACGTTCCACTTGACCACTTGACTGAGGATGGAAGGCGGTGCTGAAGGAGAGATGAGTCCCCATAGCATTCTAGAAACTTTCCCAGAATTGTGAAGTGAAAAGACTTCCACAGTCTGAGTTGATCTCCAACGGCACACCATGAAGTGATACTATCCGAGAGATATACAAGTTTGCTAGCTGGCTAGCGCTAATACTCTCTCGAACAGGCAGGAAATGAGCTACTTTGGAGAGGCGGTCGATAACGACGAAGATAGCATTATTCCCTTTCCTGGTCCTGGGAAACCCGGTAATGAAGTCCATACCGACCTTGTCCCATTTCCATTGAGGAATAGCTAAAGGTTGAAGGGTGCCAGCAGGCCGTTGATGTTCTGCTTTGACTCGACGACAAACGTCGCAGTTAGCAATAAATTGAGCAATTTCTCTCTTCATCCTAGTCCACCAGAACCTCTGGCGTAGGTCCTGATACATTTTGGTACTACCGGGATGAATCGTGAGAGGAGATTCATGAGCCTCCTTAAGAATCATCTGTCATAGCTGTTGTTTCTTGGGTACCACCAAGCGGTTCTCGAAGTACACAACACCTCGATCATCCATAGAGAAACTTTTAGCAACTCCGCTAGCAATGTTCTCCTTGATCCTAGATATACCTCTATCATACCGCTGGGCAGCTATGATTTGATCCGTAAGGGTAGGTTTCGCCACCAAGGTGGAAAGGAATCCTCGAGGAACAATGTGAAGGTTAAGCTGACGAAATTCCTCGTGGAGAAGTGGTTTCCCTTGTTGTAACATCAAGTTGTTACAATAGGACTTACGACTTAATGCGTCAGCCATGACATTGGCCTTCCCAGCGGTGTAAGTGATTCCTAAGTCGTAATCTGTGAGCAACTCAACCCAACGTCTTTGCCTGAGATTTAGATCTGGTTGGGTGAAGATGTATTTCAGACTTTGGTGATCGGTGAAGATTTCACGGCGATTACCAAGAAGGTAATGTCGCCATGTTTTGAGTGCGTGGACTACAGCTGCAAGCTCTAGATCATGTGTATGATAGTTATCCTCATGTGGACGCAACTGTCATGATGCGTATGCAATCACTTGACGATCTTGCATGAGTATGCAACCTAATCCTTGTCGCGAGACGTCGCAGTAGATAATAAAATCCTTGGAAAAGTCTGGTGGTACCAGTACGGGTGCAGATGTCAGGCGTCTCTTCAGTTCCTGAAAGCTGGACTCGCACTGTGGGGTCCATTCGAACTTTTTATCTTTCTTGAGGAGTTCAGTTAGAGTTTTAGCAACCTTGGAGAAATTCTCGATGAAGCGTCGGCAATAGCTCGCTAAGCCAAGGAAACTCCTAACTTGCTTGACTGATTCAGGGGGAGTCCAATCAAGGACGGCTTGAACTCGCTCGGGATTGACAGCAATACCCTTGCCAGAGATCACATGACCTAGATAGGTCACTTCCGGCAACCAGAATTCACATTTAGAGAATTTGGCATAAAGACGGTGCTCTCGAAGTTTCGTTAATACCAGCCTTAGATGCTCGGCATGATCTTCCTTGTTCTTGGAGGAGATGAGTATATCATCGAGGTATACCACGATGAATTTATCCAAATACTCCATGAATATAGAATTCATTAGCCGGGAGAAGGTGGCTGGGGCATTGGTTAACCCGAAGGACATGACGGTGTACTCGTATTGGCCATAACGAGTAACAAAAGCCGTTTTAGGAATGTCTCCGTTCTTGATTTTGATTTGATGGTAGCCCAACCTCAAATCCATTTTGGAAAAGACTGAGGATCCAGCGAGCTGATCATACAAGTCATTGATCCTGGGGAGAGGATACTTGTTCTTTATGGTGACTAGATTGACAGGTCGGTAATCTACAACCATCTGTTCCGTTCCATCCTTCTTCTTAACGAAGAGGACGGGACAAGCCCAAGGGGAAGAACTAGGACGGATGAAACCCTTTTTCAAGGACACATCGAGTTGTTTCTTAAGCTCAGCTAATTCTAAGGGTGCCATTTTATAAGGTCTCCTAGAGATTGGGATGGTTCCTGGAATAAGATCTATCACGAATTCGACATCTCTGTCAGGTGGAACACCTGGCAGTTCTTCTGGAAAGACATCCGGAAAGTCACGGACTACCAGAATATCTTCGAGTTCTGGTAGAGGGCTGGCATTAAGAGAGTAGAGCTGACGCTCGGCCATTCGGGTCAAGACGTTGACTGTCTTGCCGGATGGGTGTGTAAGTTGGACGGTCCTAGTGTAGCAATCAATCTTGGCGTAATGAGTTGTCATCCAATCCATACCCAAGATGATGTTTATGTCTGAGGACTTGAGAGCGATTAGAGATGCAAGGAAAACAAGTCTATCGACAAGAATTTCATTTCCATGGCTTACCCTAGAGGTTTGCCACTTTGAACCAGGAGTTTGAATGTGGGGACCCCGACTCATAAGTCGTGATCACCGAATGCACGTGTACAGTGATCCCAGAGATCAATGCTCACTGAACACACAGAAGCTGAATAACAAGAGTCTTACATCCTTACATACCGTGTTACACAAATAGGACCATAATGGTCAAGTCTTGAGTATAACATCGCAGCGGAAAATCTTCAATGACAACATGGACCCATGCCATCTGCCTTAACCCTACAGGCATTCTGACTGGGAAGCGTCCTAGCTCGCATGCTCGTCACCATGAAATCTTCATCATAACCTGATCTCTCATGCCTGGCCAATAAAATAACCAGTGGCAAGCCAATGAGTACATTGAATGTACTCGCAAGCAACCCAAGTGTGATAACAGAATAATTATGCAAGGCTCTACTGCTAGGTTGGCAGTTTTGCGGAAAGCTAGTTTTTCGTATGCAAATATGATCAACATGTAACATGGATATGCATGTGTCTGTAACAAGTATCAGGAGGTCACAGACATCATTATCAAGATAGAGTTGTAATCAACTCATGCTCAAGCTCATTGTGACTTCCTTAGGAATCACATCCTCAATATCTCTGATCCGAGTTGTTTCCTCACACACACACACACTAGGTTTCGCAAACATTGGACGTAGCCCAAGAGCGGTTACCCAACTGTCCATGACCGTGGACACGGCTATTCGAATAGTTTTACACTCTGCAGAGGTTGCACACTTTACCCACAAGATCCGGGGAACTTCCGTGTCATCCACGACCCGCGGTACCTCAGGTACCCGGGGTAAGCACCCGATCACTATCGTTCCCTAGACGACACTAACATAGAGTCCACTCGATTGGTAGCAGCCCCGTGCCAAACATTTCACATCTCAAGGTTTGTTGAGACTCGCTCCGTATTCATCACATATCCCAAGCACGGGGTACCAACGGTGTGTCCGGTGCCCTGTAAAGACAGTCATGGCCGCCTATCCAAGCGCGACCCCGTCCCGAGAGTGACCTCATGTCACCCCCGTCACTAGTAATGCGGGCACCATGCTAGTATCGACCTAGGTAATCAATAATGCCCTTTCCCATATAAGGGTAGAGTGGTTGCGCATGTAAGGTTGGAATAACGGTCGCAACTTAAACCAATCCGTTTTCAAAACAACACACACACACTTGCCTCGGTACACCACTTCGTCATCAAGTGGTTACCCATCTCATCATCTCCCTCGGGCATAAATGGCACCCGACGGGGTTTTCGAAAAGTCTTTTGAAAGTATCCTGCCTCCGTCACCATGCATATACCCGTCCCATTTGCATAGCCACTATTAAAGCAACCTAACTACTCCCACCCACATAACCCTCATAGGAAGGTAGGGTCATGTTTGATGCAAGTTTCAACAGTAAAGTAACAAAGGTAGCAACAAAGTGGTTTCCACCTCAACATGATTCCGATGCATTGAATAATAAGGTGTTATGAGACATGCATAAAAAGGTTTCTTGAACATGGTCAAAGGGCTGCTTGCCTTATTCTTCAGAGTCTTCAAACCTTCTGGTCCATCTCCGAATACTCCGTTTATTATGTCAACTAACGATGGAAACAATCATAATAAGCAACACAATCAAAGCAAAAATAAAAGTGCTCTAAAAATAGGAGTTGGACTTTTCTAGGATACCTCTGGTCATATTAGAAATGACCAAGGTGGTTTCATAGGTGTTGGATCAATAGGTAGTTTGGAACATTCCAATATGATGGAACCAAAGGGTTTATGGATTTGGAAGAAGTATACAGAAATATTTTCTTGAATGATGAGCAAAGGTACCCATCATCAAGTCATGATTTTAGAAGCATCTAGGAGTTGGTTTCAATGGATTTGGAATTCAAATGAATTTCCTAGGATTTTCCAAAGCTGATAAATATAAAGAAATGGCTCAATATTTATTGGGGTACAGAAACTATTATTAAAAATATTCCAAAACTAATTTTGGACATGACCAGCATCTAGGAACTTGAATCACTGCATTTGGGTCAAAAATGAGCTCTCTGTGATTTTCTAAAGTTCATCACAGAAAATGAAATATGGGTATTTGATAAATATGTGTGAAGGAAAAGTCTCTGGAATAATGTGCAAGTAGCACCAACAGATAGAGCATGATTTATGGAGACATAGGAAATTTGAATCATGCAATTTGGAGTTCAAATGAATATTTGGGAGATATTTGATGTTTACTGGAAATAGAAAATAAAAGGGAAAAGGGGGTTATACCCTTGCGCGCAGGGCGAAGAGTAGCGGCACCGTGACTGGGCCGGCCCATCAGCACAGCAGCGCGCAGGGACTCGGCCACGTCGAAAGCGCCCGCCAGGAAAGGCGCTTCCGCGCGGGGAAAGCGGTCGTGGCCAGATCCGCCTCCACTTAAACGGAGGGGCCCGCCCACTGGGTCGCTGACGCGCGGGCCCCAGCGGCACGTTCTTCTTCCTCCCGCACGGTACGACGGGGAACAGGGGAGGTGCGGCCGAGCGCTCGCCGTCGTGGCCCCGTCGGCTCGGGCCATCTCCGGCGGCGCTCCGGCAACCGGAGTGACCAGCGCGGAGAGGCGCATCCATCCGTGGGTAGCACGCCTGCCGGGGAGGACCAAGGCAAGCAGGCGTCCAACCGCGGCGGAGGAGGGCTCCGGTCATCTTGAGCTTCGAGCATAGGGGCGTCTTGGGGAGGTTTGGCGGAGGCGTGGAGCTCCCTGGAGGTCGAGCGGTGGCACTGAAGTGGCTAGGAGGAAGAGAGGGGCTCGGGGTTGCCCGAATTCGAGCGGCGGCCGGCGGCTCTGGTCCGGCCAGGGAGGAGGCTGGAGGGCACGGGAGGATGAGTGGGACGGCTTGGGAGGCGTAGGAGAGAAGGGAAAGGACAAGGGAGGTGCAAGGGGGTTCGGGGGTGCCCTATTTATAGGTGGGTGTCGGTCCACCGAGGCGCCGTGCGCCGGCGAGGTCGTGGTCGTTGCTGCGGGCCACCCGAGCCTACCGCAGCGTGTCCGGGGCACTCCTGGAGCTGGTCCACGCCTAGAGGAAGAGAAAGGAGGAGCGGGGAGGCGTCAGAGGGCCGCGCGTGTGAGCTTGCTCACTGGAGCGCTCGGGCGGCCACGGCGCGCGTGCGAGCAGGAGTGAGGAAGGAGAGAGGAGGGGGCCGACCGCCCGGCAGGTTGCGGACGTCGAGGCCTCCTCGGGGGACACGAGGGGGAAGCCCAAGGCTGTCGGGCGTCCCTGATTGGAGGTGGCTACAGTGCGCCAGGGCACTGTAGCGTGCTCCAGAGCGTGAACTTTGCATGCCCTGGCATGCACACGGTGTCATTGGCGTGTCCTCTTGTGTCCAGCCGTGTCCAGAGGATAGAGGGGGTAGTAAACAATGGGGAGGCAGTCTTGGATGCTCTGGGGAGCCTCTGGGATGAGGAGAGAGGTGAGGAAGAGGGTGAAACCTGCTATCCAGCAGTGTAAATTGGGGTTTTACCCCCTCCAATAATTGAGCTGAGGCCATGGGATTGTTACTGGGGGTAGATGATGATCAGAATAGGCTATGGTAAGAATTTGAGGTAAGGAGAAAAAGTAAAAGAGGTTCAAACACTGGTTTTGGTAAATGAACAGAAGGAGTTTGATCAGTGCTTGGTCAAGCAAATGACATCCACTTGACATGGGACTTAACAGGATCAAATGTCACATATAATTAGGCCCCTACACCAAATTTGAGCTCATTTGGGCAAAGTGGCCAATGTAACTTTGGTGAACCCTAGAAATGAACAGAAATGGGTTCACCTTGTTTGAGAGAAGCAATTCATCTCCCCTTGATGCACCACTTGGTGTAGCATCATCATTTGGGGTTATGAACATGCCCACAAAGTTTGAGGCTCCAAATAAAAAGTTGACAATGTAAAGTTGTTCAAATTTGCATTTGAACAGAAAGGGTTTTGGGGTGATCTGATCAAGTTGCTCCATTCCAAATCTTGTGCCATTTGGTCTAGATGCCTTGTTAGGCCATTCTAGCATGTGCACCAAATTTGAGAGCATTTGGACAAGTTTGGCAATGTAGAGTTGCTCAAACTTCAAATATGCACAGAATGGTTTTGAAGGGGTTTGAGGATGTTTCCTTGATCTTCAAGGCATGAGGCTTTGCGAGATCATCAAATATGTCATATATGACATGATAGAATTTCCCTAGAATTTTTGGAGAATATTTCCTTTGTAAATATTTCAAAAGCTTGAAATATCCAGAAAGGGTTTTGGAAGGATTTGCCCAATATTTTGAACATGACCATGTGCTGAAACTCTTATATATGGACAATATATGTCCTATGAGTCTCCCTGAATTTCGGCAAATATTTTTGAAATGATTAAATAAATTTTCCCTATTAAAGACCATTTCTGGCCTTAAGAAAAAGCTTTTAAATAAAATATAAAAATAACTTTTAAAATTATACTTTTGTGGTTTCTGGGAGTCCTATACCTAATAGGATTCAAATAAACTTTTTGAAAGATTTTTCACACCCTAAATAAGGTACTTGCAGTGCAAACCTCAATTCAGGGGTTTTTGAAAAACTAATTTTTGAAAATACCATTTGGCCAAAATATTTTTATAAGAAAATTCTATACTGGTCTATACACATGGCATGATCATTGGGAAAAGGTTTTGGGTCAAGGAGATGAAGTATAAGAGTTGGAGGATTTAATTGATTTTTAGAGCACTAGCAACAGCAGACAGAAGTCAAATCAAGCAAAGTCAAAAACACTCAAAAGTTTTTGCAAATCCACATTTTTAACATGAAAATTAGCTTAAGCAATGTGACATGAAAATCAGGGTGTGACAGACCTACCCCCCTTACAAGAATCTCGTCCCCGAGATTCCCAGACTAGGCGTGGAAAGAAAGGCGGAGTCTTGGATACGGGGTAGTCTTCACTTCTTCTTGTTGGTTCTGCTTCCGAGCGGTGCTCCTTGGAATCTTGAAGTGCTTGATGGTATGGCTTCTTGCTTGATGCCTTCCTTGATGGAGGTTGCTGAGGGGTCTCTTGCATAGGTTAGGTTGGGTTAGCTGTCAAAGGCTCGGTGATCGATGTCCTTGCGGGCATCCGGCTAGCTAGGAGGTAAGAAGTACTTCCAGAGTGGGGGCTCGTGGAAGATTTAGTGCACGGAGGGTATCTCAGGTGGTAGATCTAGCTGGGGAGCCGTCTACTACATGACTTGCAGTGATCTCAAAGGGGTCCAATGAACCTTAGTGCGAGCTTCCCCTTGACGTGGAAACGCTTGTTTCCCTTAAGAGGAGTTACCCGCAGGTACACGTGGTCCCCGATATGGAAACTCATGTTCCGATGGTGAGTGTTAGCATAGCTCTTTTGCCTTGCCTTGGCTGCCTTCAAACGTTCTCTGACTAGTTGGACTTGCTCTACCGCTGCGCGGAGAATATCCGGTCCAAAGACTAGTCCCACTCCAGTCTCTGACCAGTTGAGGGGTGTGCGACATCTGCATCCGCACAACACCTCAAATGGTGCCATCTGAAGGCTCGACTGGTAACTGTTGTTATAGGAGAACTCGGCAAAAAGGAGACATTCCTCCCACTTGGCTCCATATGCCAAGACATAGGCTCGGAGTCATGACTTCGAGAATCTGATTGACTCGCTCAGTCTGACCTTCGGTCTGTGGGTGGAAAGCCGTGCTAAAAGATACTTGGTTCCCAAGGCTTCTCGGAACTTCTTCCAGAACCTTGAGGTGAGCTGGGTTCCTCGACCTGACACAATTCCTTGGGAAATGCCGTGAAGACTTACGATTCGGTCAATGTAGAGAGCTGCCAGCCGGTTGCCATCATAAGTGGTCTTGACAGGAATGAAATAGACCACCTTGGTCAAATGATCGACTATGACCCAGATAGAGCCATGTCCTCTTATCCGACCTTGGTAATCCAGTGACGAAGTCCATTCCGACTTTATCCCACTTCCACTCAGGAACCTTGAGTGGTTGAAGCAATCCGGTGGGTCGCTGATATTCAGCCTTGACCCTTTGGCACACATCACACTTTGCAACATAGGTTGCAAATCTCTCTTTTCATCATGTGCCAGCAGAATCGTGCCTTCAAGTCTTGATGCAACTTGGTGTGAGCATTCCTTCGACACGGAATTGTTCAGTTTCTCCGGGAGGAGTGGTTTGCAGATACGCCCGGTCTTTGTCGCGGAAGTTACTTCTTGATGACGGTGGTCGGTGTAGATCTTCCTCCTTGACAGGGCGGTCTTCAAATGTCTTCTATCCAGCTGTCCGACTCTTCTTTGTCTTCGGGAAGACAAGTAGGCCATCAAATAATGATGTTACCCAACTTGTCCACTTACTCCATGAGGTCTATGGGGTACGCAAGGTAAGCTGGGGTATTGGTGGTGGTCTCGGTTGAGTATTTGCAGAGGCCTTCCTGACTTAGAGCGAAGGCCCGTGGTCAGAATCTGACCAGGTTGTGGCTCGGTGGGGCTTAAGGGTTTCAAGGATTCTAGTGAGTGAGTGAACTTATATCATCTTATCCCTAAGCATAGTTTCTGAGATGCCAATAGCTCTATCTAGTACTCCGAACGAAAAGCAGCCTCTCGCATAGACCAACTTCAATCACCACTCATGCCATGCATAACCTCATGACTCTCAAGAGACGGTGTAACAAAATTGTACTTGTCTAAGATCCCCAAATCCATATGTATGTCTACCTCTAAAATCCAAAGGTAGATCATACATGCTGCTGAGCTTAACTTAAACTCCACAATCCAAGCACTCAACCTAATCTTGCAAGGCTCACGATAATGCATCACCAATCTAAGGAAACACGTCATATGCCACTCCAAGATTTTGTTTCCTTCCTATAGATCAACTCCAATAGCCCGGTAATCCCATCAATCACCACATAATCCAACAATCCTACAAATCCGATGTCTACGGTGTTCCACAAGATCTCAAGTCTCTATAATACCCAAATACTTGGAAGGACTATGCATCACGATAGTAAGTCCACCAAATTCTCATCATCCGGGTCAGTAAACTCCAAGATTACGACTATATAGATCCCTAAATCAACTCCGACAAATAATCCAATCTCCTAGGTTATTGTCCACCGAAAAGCATGATATCATAATCAGGATCATAGGCCTAAATCCAATCTTACTCCGAATCATGCAGACATATCCAGCATCTATACCAACCAGAATCACCTACATAAATCCAAATCTCATGTCCATCGGGCACTTCTACATGCTTTCCCAAAGTCATGATCCCACCAATATGAAAACCTCACAATCCATCAAGGTCTCAGATAGTTCCTCGAAGTCACTGATACAAACCACCAAGTCATCTGTCCAATATCCTTGAACTGGTCTATCTATGGCATCGTCAGACCTCGTGCTATATTAGGATGAAAAATGTGCTCACTCATCGTGTCCACTAGCTCCTTTACGAACCCAGTGTTGTGCAAGGTTATAAAGGCTTAACAGGTTCTCTCGCCTTACCATGGGTTAGGCACATGGTTAAGGATTCGTGCTGGAGTGTCTCGGGAAGTCTCAAAGGGTCTAGGAATGGGGGTTACTGGTCTGGAGGGTTAAACATAACTCTACGGGGTTGCAATTGATCGTGGAGGTTGTAGCAGAAGTCTTCAGTGCCAGTTGGCCATCGAGGTAGAATCCTTGGTACATCTTGTCTTGCGGGTCTTCAATTGGGGAGAGAGAGAATAGAGGGAAGAAGCAGCGTAGAGGAGGGAAATGCCTAAAGGGGGTTCTATAGTGGAGGTGCAACAAACAGGGGCAAAAAGGCCGAAACAAAAGAAACAAGGCAAGGAAGGTGATATAGCCGTGCACTTGTTGCCTCGGGCAAAAGTGCGACTTATATCAAAACACAAACGAATAAAAGCAAACAACACACAATCATGGTTCTATTCGAACCATCATATGGACTCGACTGCGCATAGGGGGTACACGACTCATCCTACCCTAGGGGTTCTCGGACTCAGTGTCGTGACTTGTGCCTCGTGCAGTCTTCTGAGCTTCCTCGGATGTTGCTATGCCCCTTGTAGTTGCTTGATGAATGATCCGGGTTGAGCCTGAAGAATCTTCAACAACTTCTCTCCTGATGAGGTGAGGTGGTGAAGGTGCCTCCTTGTAGCTGGCGTTGACTTGTCTTCTCTTGTCTCTTTAATCATGACGATCCCTTGTGCCTTCTGGGACGTCGAGGGTACCAGGTAGGCAATCCATATGTAATAACAAGGCATAATAGAGGTCCAACATGTCGGTTTCGTTCATAAAACATCGACACCAAGAGCAGGGGACGAAGAGAACCGTTTTCCTACTCACTATAGTGAGGCAGACCAAATGGCAAGGTTCTCGTCCGCCGGTGGTTGTCGATACAACAACGGTAGTGACATGATTACTCTATTAGCGATGCATATCATGATTTTGCATAACCTATAGCCTGGTCATCATAGGCCAATGTTGCATCATCTTGGGGGTTCTTGTCAAGGGTGTGCCCCATCTTCTGGGTCTTCATGTCCTCACTCATCAAGGGTGTATTTCTGTTGGTATCATCTTGTCGTGGTGTCACCAATCTTGCGTTCAGAAGAGGTGGGTAAGTGTTTGGCAAGGTGCACTCCACGAGGATTACAGAAAATCTAGTGGTCACGGGCATAGGGGTTTTAGCGACCAAGGTTTTGAAGGGGAAGATATCAAGTATAGCCTAGTTTTCGAAAAACTTAGAAGGGAAGAGAAGTATAGGTAGTTTTGAAAACTAGCAATAGTTTTGAAAATAGTTTTACCCTAACTAACGACCATGCTAACTAAGGCTTCCTACAGTCAGGATGGCTCTGATACCAGCTCTGTGGGGACCCCGACTCATAAGTCGTGATCACCGAATGCACGTGTACAGTGATCCCAGAGATCAATGCTCACTGAACACACAGAAGCTGAATAACAAGAGTCTTACATCCTTACATACCGTGTTACACAAATAGGACCATAATGGTAAAGTCTTGAGTATAACATCGCAGCGGAAAATCTTCAATGACAACATGGACCCATGCCATCTGCCTTAACCCTACAGGCATTCTGACTGGGAAGCGTCCTAGCTCGCATGCTCGTCACCATGAAATCTTCATCATAACCTGATCTCTCATGCCTGGCCAATAAAATAACCAGTGGCAAGCCAATGAGTACATTGAATGTACTCGCAAGCAACCCAAGTGTGATAACAGAATAATTATGCAAGGCTCTACTGCTAGGTTGGCAGTTTTGCGGAAAGCTAGTTTTTCATATGCAAGTATGATCAACATGTAACATGGATATGCATGTGTCTGTAACAAGTATCAGGAGGTCACAGACATCATTATCAAGATAGAGTTGTAATCAACTCATGCTCAAGCTCATTGTGACTTCCTCAGGAATCACATCCTCAATATCTCTGATCCGAGTTGTTTCCTCACACACACACACTAGGTTTCGCAAACATTGGACGTAGCCCAAGAGCTGTAACCCAACTGTCCATGACCGTGGACACGGCTATTCGAATAGTTTTACACTCTGCAGAGGTTGCACACTTTACCCACAAGATCCGGGGAACTTCCATGTCATCCACGACCCGCGGTACCTCAGGTACCCGGGGTAAGCACCCGATCACTATCTTTCCCTAGACGACACTAACATAGAGTCCACTCGATTGGTAGCAGCCCCGTGCCAAACATTTCACATCTCACGGTTTGTGGAGACTCGCTCCGTATTCATCACATATCCCAAGCACGGGGTACCAACGGTGTGTCCGGTGCCCTGTAAAGACAGTCATGGCCGCCTATCCAAGCGCGACCCCGTCCCGAGAGTGACCTCATGTCACCCCCGTCACTAGTAATGCGGGCACCATGCTAGTATCGACCTAGGTAATCAATAATTCCCTTTCCCATATAAGGGTAGAGTGGTTGCGAATGTTAGGTTGGAATAACGGTCGCAACTTAAACCAATACGTTTTCAAAACAACACACACACTTGCCTTGGTACACCACTTCGTCATCAAGTGGTTACCCATCTCATCATCTCCCTCGGGCACAAATGGCACCCGACGGGGTTTTCGAAAAGTCTTTTGAAAGTATCCTGCCTCCGTCACCATGCATATACCCGTCCCATTTGCGTAGCCACTATTAAAGCAACCTAACTACTCCCACCCACATAACCCTCATAGGAAGGTAGGGTCATGTTTGATGCAAGTTTCAACAGTAAAGTAACAAAGGTAGCAACCAAAGTGGTTTCCACCTCAACATGATTCCGATGCATTGAATAATAAGGTGTTATGAGACATGCATAAAAAGGTTTCTTGAACATGGTCAAAGGGCTGCTTGCCTTATTCTTCAAAGTCTTCAAACCTTCTGGTCCATCTCCGAATACTCCGTTTATTACGTCAACTAATGATGGAAACAATCATAATAAGCAACACAATCAAAGCAAAAATAAAAGTGCTCTAAAACTAGGAGTTGGACTTTTCTAGGATACCTCTGGTCATATTAGAAATGACCAAGGTGGTTTCATAGGTGTTGGATCAATAGGTAGTTTGGAACATTCCAATATGATGGAACCAAAGGGTTTATGGATTTGGAAGAAGTATACAGAAATATTTTCTTGAATGATGAGAAAAGTTACCCATCATCAAGTCATGATTTTAGAAGCATCTAGGAGTTGGTTTCAATGGATTTGGAATTCAAATGAATTTCCTAGGATTTTCCAAAGCTGGTAAATATAAAGAAATGGCTCGATATTTAGTGGGGTACAGAAACTATTATTAAAAATGTTCCAAAACTAAGTTTGGACATGACAAGCATCTAGGAACTTGAATCACTCCATTTGGGTCAAAAAAGAGCTCTCTGTGATTTTCTAAAGTTCATCACAGAAAATGAAATATGGGTATTTGATAAATATGTGTGAAGGAAAAGTCTCTGGAATAATGTGCTTGTAGAACCAACAGATAGAGCATGATTTATGGAGCCATAGGAAATTTGAATCATGCAATTTGGAGTTCAAATGAATATTTGGGAGATATTTGATGTTTACTGGAAATAGAAAATAAAAGGAAAAAGGGGGTTATACCCTTGCGCGCAGGGCGAAGAGTAGTAGCACCGTGACTGGGCCGTCCAACAGCACATCAGCGCGCAGGGACTCGGCCACGTCGAAAGCGCCCGCCAGGAAAGGCGCTTCCGCGCGGGGAAAGCAGTCATGGCCAGATCCGCCTCCACTTAAACGGAGGGGCCCGCCCACTAGGTCGCTGACGCGTGGGCCCCAGCGACAGATTCTTCTTCCTCCCGCGCGATACGACGGGGAACAGGGGAGGTGCGGCCGAGCGCTCGCCGTCGTGGCCCCGTCGGCTCGGGCCATCTCCGGCGACGCTCCGGCCACCGGAGTGACCAGCGCGGAGAGGCGCATCCATCCGTGGGTAGCACGCCTACCGGGGAGGACCAAGGCGAGCAGGCGTCCAACCGCGGCGGAGGAGGGCTCCGGTCATCTTGAGCTTCGAGCATAGGGGCGTCTTGGGGCGGTTTGGCAGAGGCGGGGAGCTCCCTGGAGGTCGAGCGGTGGCACTGAAGTGGCTAGGAGGAAGAGAGGGGCTCGGGGTTGCCCGAATTCGAGCGGCGGCCGGCGGCTCTGCTCCGGCCAGGGAGGAGGCTGGAGGGCACGGGAGGATGAGTGGGATGGCTTGGGAGGCGTAGGAGAGAAGGGAAAGGCCAAGGGAGGTGCAAGGGGGTTCGGGGGTGCCCTATTTATAGGTGGGCGCCGGTCCACCGAGGCGCCGTGCGCCGGCGAGGTCGTGGTCGTTGCTGCGGGCCACGCGAGCCTACCGCAGCGTGTCCGGGGCGCTCCTGGAGCTGGTCCACGCCTAGAGGAAGAGAAAGGAAGAGCGGGGAGGCGTCAGAGGGCCGCGCGTGTGAGCTTGCTAACTAGAGCGCTCGGGCGGCCACGGCGCGCGTGCGAGCAGGAGTGAGGAAGGAGGAGAGAGGAGGGGGCCGACCGCCCGGCAGGTTGCAGACGTCGAGGCCTCCTCGGGGGACACGAGGGGGAAGCCCAAGGCTGTCGGGCGCCCCTGATTGGAGGTCGCTACAGTGCGCCAGGGCACTGTAGCGTGCTCCAGAGCGCGAACTTTGCATGCCCTGGCATGCACACGGTGTCATTGGCGTGTCCTCTTATGTCCAGCCATGTCCAGAAGATAGAGGGGGTAGTAAACAATGGGGAGGCAGTCTTGGATGCTCTGGGGAGCCTCTGGGATGAGGAGAGGGGTGAGGAAGAGGGTGAAACCTGCTGTCCAGCAGTGTAAATTGGGGTTTTACCCCCTCCAATAATTGAGCTGAGGCCTTGGGATTGTTACTGGGGGTAGATGATGATCAGAATAGGCTGTGGTAAGAATTTGAGGTAAGGAGAAAAAGTAAAAGAGGTTCAAACACTTGTTTTGGTAAATGAACAGAAGTTGTTTGATCAGTGTTTGGTCAAGCAAATGACATCCACTTGACATGGGACTTAACAGGATCAAATGTCACATATAATTAGGCCCCTACACATAATTTGAGCTCATTTGGGCAAAGTGGCCAATGTAACTTTGGTGAACCCTAGAAATGAACAGAAATGGGTTCACCTTGTTTAAGTCAAGCAATTCATCTCCCCTTGATGCACCACTTGGTGTAGCATCATCATTTGGGGTTATTAACATGCCCACAAAGTTTGAGGCTCTATATAAAAAGTTGACAATGTAAAGTTGTTCAAATTTGCATTTGAACAGAAAGGGTTTTGGGGTGATCTGATCAAGTTGCTCTATTCCAAATCTTGTGACATTTGGTCTAGATGCCTTGTTAGGCCATTCTAGCATGTGCACCAAATTTGAGAGCATTTGGACAAGTTTGGCAATGTAGAGTTGCTCAAACTTCAAATATGGACAGAATGGTTTTGAAGGGGTTTGAGGATGTTTCATTGATCTTCAAGGCATGAGGCTTTGCAAGATCATCAAATATGTCATATATGACATGATAGAATTTCCCTAGAATTTTTGGAGAATATTGCCTTTGTAAATATTTCAAAAGCTTGAAATATCCAGAAAGGGTTTTGGAAGGATTTGCCCAATATTTTTAACATGACCATGTGCTGAAACTCTTATATATGGACAATATATGTCCTATGAGTCTCCCTGAATTTTGGCAAATATTTTTGAAATGATTAAATAAATTTTCCCTATTAAAGACCATTTCTGGCCTTAAGAAAAAGCTTTTAAATAAAATATAAAAATAACTTTTAAAATTATACTTTTGTGGTTTCTGGGAGTCCTATACCTAATAGGATTCAAATAAACTTTTTGAAAGATTTTTCACACCCTAAATAAGGTACTTGCAGTGCAAACCTCAATTCAGGGGTTTTTGAAAAACTAATTTTTGAAAATACCATTTGGCCAAAATATTTTTATAAGAAAATTCTATACTGGTCTATACACATGGCATGATCATTGGGAAAAGGTTTTGGGTCAAGGAGATGAAGTATAAGAATTGGAGGATTTATTTGATTTTTAGAGCACCAGCAACAGCAGACAAAAGTCAAATCAAGCAAAGTCAAAAACACTCAAAAGTTTTTGCAAATCCACATTTTTAACATGAAAATTAGCTTAAACAATGTGACATGAAAATCAGGGTGTGACATTGAATAACCATGGAAGTAGGCATGTCACAAAAAGTCATGTTGTGCATTAGAGCATAGCTCTCAGATATGAAGGAATGGGATGCTCCAGTATCAAAAAGAACAGATGCCGGATGGCAGTTAACGAGAATCGTACCAAGGACGACGTTAGGATGCTCATAAGCTTTCTCAGCAGAGACATAGTTGACATGACCATGTGCAGTGGGGATTGGCTTGACATAATTCACCTTGCCGGTTGGCTTACCACGGCCAACGGGTTTTCCTGGCTGGTTCTGGGGACACTCACGCATGTAGTGCTCCGGTTCTCCACACTTGAAGCATGTCACAGTGCCAGTGCGTGGAGCAAAATTGGTAGGTGTGTTGGAAATATGCCCTAGAGGCAATAATAAAAGTATTATTATTATATTTCCTTGTTCATGATAATTGTCTGTTATTCATGCTTGAATTGTATTATACGGAAACAGCGATACATGTGTGAATATATCGACCATAATGAGTCCCTGGTAAGCCTCTAGTTACTAGCTCGTTGATCAACAAATGGTCACAGTTTCCTGACCATGGACATAGGTTGTCAGTGATAACGGGATCACATCATTAGGAGAATGATGTGATGGACAAGACCCAATCCTGAGCCTAGCACGAGATCGTATAGTTCGTAATGCATAAGCTTTTCCGCTGTCAAGTATTTATTCCTTAGACCATGAGGTTGTGCAACTCCCGGATGCTGTAGGAATACTTTGGGTGTGCCAAACGTCACAACGTAACTGGGTGACTATAAAGGTACGCAACGGGTATCTCCAAAAGTGTCTGTTGACTTGGTACAAACCGAGACTGGGATGTTGTCACTCCGTGTGACGGAGAGGTACCTCTGGGCCCTCTCGGTAAGACATCATCAAAATGAGCTCAAGGTGACTAAGGAGTTAGTCACGGGATGATGGATTACGGAACGAGTAAAGAGACTTGCCATGACGAGATTGAACAAGGTATCGGGCATACCGACGATCGAATCTCGGGCAAGTACCGTACCGACAGACAAAGGGAATAACATACGGGATTGAGTGAATCCTTGACACAGTGGTTCATCCGATGAAGATCATCGAGGAACACGTGGGAACCAACATGGGTATCCAGATCCCGCTATCGGTTATTGACCGGAGAGTCGTCTTGGTCATGTCTACGTGTCTCCCGAACCCGTAGGGTCAACACACTTAAGGTTCGGTGACGCTAGGGTTGTAGAGATACATGCACGTGGAAACCCGAATGTTGTTCGGAGTCCCGGATGAGATCCCGGACGTCACGAGGAGATCCGGAATGGTTCGTAGGTAAAGAATGATATATAGGAAGTCGAGTTTCGGCCATCGGGTGAACTCCGGGGGTCACCGGGAGTGTCCCGGGACCACCGGAGGGGTCCTAGGGGTCCACCGGGTGGGGCCACCCATCCCGGTGGGGCCCCTAGGCCGCAAGGGGAAGGGGGCCAGACCCTGGTGGGCTGGCGCACCCATATGGGCCCCCCTCCTTGCGCCTACGGTTGAAACCCTAGGGGGAGGGGGCGCCCCCTATGCCTTGGGGGGCAAGTCTGCCCCCCTGGCCGCCGCCCCACCCTGGAGATCAGATCTCCCAGGGCCAGTGCCCCCCTGGGCCCTATATATAGTGGGGGGAGAGGGCAGCCGCACCCCAAGCCTCTGGCGCCTCTCCCCCCTCCCGTCACACTTCCTACTCCTCCGCAGGGCGCCGGCAAAGCCCTGCAGGTTTTCCTGTTGCATCCACCACCACGCCGTCGTGCTGCTGGATCTCCGACGACCTCTCCTCCGCCCTTGTTGGATCAAGAAGGAGGAGACGTTGATGTACCGTACGTGTGTTGAACGCGGAGGTGCCGTCCATTCGGCGCTGGGATCATCGGTGACGAAGAACGCGAAGAGTACGACTACTTCATCCACGTTCCTTCGAACGCTTCTGCACGCGATCTACAAAAGGGTATGTAGATGCACTCCAGTATGCTCGTTGCTAGATGACTCCTTAGATTGATCTTGGTGAAGCGTAGGAAATTTTTTGAATTCTGCTACGTTCCCCAATAGTGGCATCTGAGCTAGGTCTTTGCGTAGCATCTTGCACGAGTAGAACACAAACAAGTTGTGGGCGTTGAGTTTGCTCAATTTTCTTGCCGTCACTAGTCCAATCTTGATTCGGCGGCATTGTGGGATGAAGCGGCCCGGACCGACCTTACACGTACGCTTACGTGAGACTGGTTCCACCGACAGACATGCACTAGATGCATAAGGTGGCTGGCGGGTGTCTGTCTCTCCCACTTTAGTCGGATCGGATTCGATGAACATGGTCCTTATGAAGGGTAAATAGAAATTGACATATCACATTGTGGTTTTGGCGTAGGTAAGAAACGTTCTTACTAGAAAACCTACAGAAGCCACGTAAAACTTGCAACAACAATTAGAGGTCGTCTAACTTGTTCTTGCAGCATGTGCTATGTGATATGGTATGGCCAAGAAGATGTGATGAATGATATATGTGATGTATGAGATTGATCATGTTCTTGTAATAGGGAATCACGACTTGCATGTCGATGAATCTGACAACCGGCAGGAGCCATAGGAGTTGTCTTAATTATTGTATGACCTGCGTGTCACTGAATAACGCCATGTAATTACTTTACTTTATTGCTAAACGTTAGCCATAGTAGTAGAAGTAATAGTTGGTGTGACGACTTCATGAAGACATGATGATGGAGATCATGATGATGGAGATCATGGTGTCAAGCCGGTGACAAAGATGATCATGGTGCCCCGAAGATGGAGATCGAAGGAGCAAGATGATATTGGCCATATCATGTCACTTTAATTGATTGCATGTGATGTTTATCATGTTTTTGCATCTTGTTTACTTAGAACGACGGTAGTAAATAAGATGATCTCGCACTAAAATTTCAAGAAGTGTGTTCCCCCTAACTGTGCACCGTTGCTAAGGATCGTTGTTCCGAAGCACCACGTGATGATCGGGTGTGATAGGTTCTAACGTTCACATACAACGGGTGTAAGCCAGATTTACACAAGCAATACACTTAGGGTTCACTTGACGAGCCTAGCATGTACAGACATGGCCTCGGAACACGGAAGACCAAAAGGTCGAACATGAGTCGTATAGAAGATACGATCAACATGAAGATGTTCACCATTCATGACTAGTCTGTCTCACGTGATGATCGGACACGGGCTAGTCGATTCGGATCATGTATCACTTAGATGACTAGAGAGATGTCAATCTGAGTGGGAGTTCATTAAAATTTGATTAAGATGAACTTAATTATCATGAACTTAGTCTAAATTCTTTACAATATGTCTTGTAGATCAAATGGCCCACGCTCATGTCACCCTCAACTTCAACACGTTCCTAGAGAAATCCAAGCTGAAAGACGATGGTAGCAACTACACGGACTCGGTCCGTAACCTGAGGATCATCCTCATAGCTGCCAAGAAAACTTATGTCCTAGAAGCACCGCTATGTGATGCTCCCGCCCCGGCAAACCAAGATGTTATGAACGCTTGGCAGTCGCGTTGTGATGATTACTCCCTGGTTCAGTGCGGCATGCTTTATAGTTTAGAATCGGGGCTCCGAAAGCGTTTTGAGCACCACGGGGCATATGAGATGTTCCAAGAGCTGAAAATGGTTTTCCAGGCTCATGCCCGAGTTGAGAGATATGATGTCTCCAACGCATTCTATAGCTGTAAGATGGAGGAAAACTGTTCTGTCAGTGAGCAATCCTCAAGATTTCTGGGTTGCACAACCGCTTGTCTCAGTTGGGAATGAATCTCCCAGACGAAGCGGTCGTTGACAGAATCCTCCAGTCGCTCCCACCAAGCTACAAGAGCTTCGTGTTGAACTTCAATATGCAGGGGATGGAGAAGTCCATTCCTAAGGTGTATTCAATGCTGAAATCAGCGGAGGTGGAGATCAAGAAAGAGCATCAAGTGTTGATGGTCAATAAAACCACTAAGTTCAAGAAGGGCAAGGGTAAGAAGAACTTCAAGAAGGACGGCAAGGGAGTTACCGCACCCGGTAAGCCAGTTGCCGGGAAGAAGCCAAAGTATGGACCCAAGCCCGAGACAGAGTGCTTTTATTGCAAGGGAACGGGTCACTGGAAGCGGAACTGCCCCAAATACTTAGCGGACAAGAAGGCTGGCAACGTCAAAGGTATATGTGATATACATGTTATTGATGTGTACCTTACCAGCGCTCGTAGTAGCTCCTGGGTATTTGATAGCGGTGCAGTTGCTCATATTTGTAACTCTAAGCAGGAGTTGCGGAATAAGCGGAGACTGGTGAAGGACGAGTTGACGATGTGAGTCCGGAATGGTTCCAAGGTCGATGTGATCGCCGTCGGCACGCTACCTCTACATCTACCCTCGGGATTAGTTTTAAACCTTAATAATTGTTATTTAGTACCATCTTTGAGCATGAACATTGTATCTGGATCTCGTCTTATGCGAGATGGCTACTCATTTAAATCCGAGAATAATGGTTGTTCTATTTATTTGAGAGATATGTTTTATGGTCATGCCCCGCTGGTCAATGGTTTATTTTTGATGAATCTCGATCGTGATGATACACATATTCATAGTGTGAATGCCAAAAGATGTAAAGTTGACAATGATAGTCCCACATATTTGTGGCATTGCCGCCTTGGTCATATTGGTGTCAAACGTATGAAGAAGCTTCATGCAGATGGAATTCTGGAGTCTCTTGATTATGAATCATTTGACACGTGCGAACCATGCCTCTTGGGCAAGATGACCAAGACTCCGTTCTCCGGAACAATGGAGCGAGCAACCAACTTATTGGAAATCATACATACCGATGTGTGCGGTCCAATGAGTGTTGAGGCTCGCGGAGGCTATCGTTATGTTCTCACCCTCACAGATGACTTGAGTAGATATGGGTATATCTACTTGATGAAGCACAAGTCTGAGTCCTTTGAAAAGTTCAAGGAATTTCAGAATGAGGTTGAGAATCAACGTGACAGAAAAACAAAGTTCTTGCGATCGGATCGTGGGGGTGAATATTTGAGTCATGAGTTTGGCACGCACCTTAGGAACTGTGGAATTGTTTCACAATTGACACCGCCCGGAACACCTCAGCGAAACGGTGTGTCCGAACGTCGAAATCGTACTCTGTTGGACATGGTGCGATCTATGATGTCCCCCACCGATTTACCGCTATCTTTTTGGGTTATGCCTTAGAGACTGCCGCATTCACTTTAAATAGGGCTCCGTCGAAATCCGTTGAGACGACACCATATGAAATTTGGTTTGGCAAGAAACCGGAGATGTCGTTTCTGAAAGTTTGGGGTTGCGATGCATATGTCAAGAAACTTCAACCTGAAAAGCTCGAACCCAAATCTGAAAAATGCGTTTTCATAGGATACCCAAAGGAAACGATTGGGTACACCTTCTACCACAGATCCGAAGGCAAAGTCTTTGTTCCCAAGAATGGATCCTTTCTGGAGAAAGAGTTTCTCTCGAAAGAAGTGAGTGGGAGGAAAGTAGAACTTGATGAGGTGACAGTCACCCCTCCCGAACCGGAAAGTAGCGCAGCGCAGGAAATTGTTCCTGAGGTGCCTGCACCGACAAGGGAGGAAGTTAATGATGATGATCATGTAGATACAGATCAAGTTACTACTGAACTTCGAAGGTCCACAAGGGCACGTTCCGCACCAGAGTGGTACGGCAACCCTGTCATGGAAATCATGTTGTTGGACAACGGTGAACCTTCGAACTATGAAGAAGCAATGGCGGGCCCGGATTCCAATAAATGGCTTGGAGCCATGAAATCCGAGATAGAATCCATGTATGAAAACAAAGTATGGACTTTGGTGGACTTGCCTGATGATAGGCACGCCATAGAAAATAAATGGATATTTAAGAAGAAGACAGACGCGGATGGTAATATGACCATCTATAAGGCTCGGCTTGTCGCTAAGGGTTATCGACAAGTTCAAGGGATTGACTACGACGAGACTTTCTCTCTCGCAGCGATGCTGAAGTCAGTCAGAATCATGTTAGCTATTGCCGCATTCTATGATTATGAGATTTGGCAAATGGACGTCAAAACGGCATTCCTTAATGGCTTCCTCAAGGAAGAGTTGTATATGATGCAGCCGGAAGGTTTTGTCGATCCAGAGAATGCTAACAAGGTGTGCAAGCTCCAGCGCTCGATTTACGGGCTGGTGCAAGCATCTCGGAGTTGGAACATTCGCTTTAATGATGTGATCAAAGCGTTTGGCTTTATACAGACTTATGGAGAAGCCTGTATCTACAAGAAAGTGAGTGGGAGCTCTGTAGCATTTCTCATATTATATGTAGATGACATATTGCTAATAGGAAATGATATAGAATTCTTGGAAAGTGTAAAGGCCTACTTGAATAAGAGTTTTTTAATGAAGGACCTTGGAGAAGCAGCTTACATATTAGGCATCAAAATCTATAGAGATAGATCAAGACGCCTCATCGGTCTTTCACAAACTACATACCTTGACAAGATATTGAAGAAGTTCAATATGGATCAGTCCAAGAAGGGGTTCTTGCCTGTTTTGCAAGGTATGAGATTGAGCAAGGCTCAGTCCCCGACCACGGCAGAAGATAGAGAAAAGATGAGTGTCATTCCTTATGCCTCAGCCATAGGTTCTATCATGTATGCCATGCTGTGTACCAGACCTGATGTGAACCTTGCCATAATTTTGGTAGGGAGGTACCAAAGTGATCCCGGTATGGAACACTGGACAGCGGTCAAGAACATCCTAAAGTACCTGAAGAGGACTAAGGATATGTTTCTCGTCTATGGAGGTGACGAAGAGCACGTCGTAAAGGGTTACGTCGATGCTAGCTTTGACACAGATCTGGATGACTCGAAGTCACAAACCGGATATGTGTATATTTTGAATGGTGGAGCAGCCAGCTGGTGCAGTTGCAAGCAGAGCGTCGTGGCGCATTCTACATGTGAAACGGAGTACATAGCTGCTTGCGAAGCAGCACAAGAAGGAGTCTGGATGAAGGAGTTCATCACCGACTTAGGAGTCATTCCAAGCGCATCAAGCCCGATGACTCTCTTCTGTGACAACACTGGAGCTATTGCCATTACCAAGGAGCCCAGGTTTCACAAGAAGACCAAGCACATCAAGCGCCGTTTCAACTCCATCCGGAATTTTGTTCAAGATGGAGACATAGATATTTTTAAAGTGCATACGGATCTGAATGTTGCAGACCCGTTGACTAAACCTCTTCCACGGGCAAAACATGATCTACACCAGAACTCTATGGGTGTTCGATTCATCACAATGTAACTAGATTATTGACTCTAGTGCAAGTGGGAGACTGTTGGAAATATGCCCTAGAGGCAATAATAAAAGTATTATTATTATATTTCCTTGTTCATGATAATTGTCTGTTATTCATGCTTGAATTGTATTGTACGGAAACAACGATACATGTGTGAATATATAGACCATAATGAGTCCCTGGTAAGCCTCTAGTTACTAGCTCGTTGATCAATAGATGGTCACGGTTTCCTGACCATGGACATCGGATGTCAGTGATAACAGGATCACATCATTAGGAGAATGATGTGATGGACAAGACCCTATCCTGAGCCTACCACGAGATCGTATAGTTCGTAATGCATAAGCTTTTCCGGTGTCAAGTATTTATTCCTTAGACCATGAGGTTGTGCAACTCCCGAATGCCGTAGGAATACTTTGGGTGTGCCAAACGTCATAACGTAACTGGGTGACTATAAAGGTACGCAACGGGTATCTCCAAAACTGTCTGTTGAGTTGGTACGAACCGAGACTGGGATGTTGTCACTCCGTGTGATGGAGAGGTACCTCTGGGCCCTCTCGGTAAGACATCATCATAATGAGCTCAAGGTGACTAAGGAGTTAGTCACGGGATGATGGATAACGGAACGAGTAAAGAGACTTGCCATGACGAGATTGAACAAGGTATCGGGCATACCGACGATCGAATCTCGGGCAAGTACCGTACCGATAGACAAAGGGAATAACATACGGGATTGAGTGAATCCTTGACACAGTGGTTCATCCGATGAAGATCATCGAGGAACACGTGGGAACCAACATGGGTATCCAGATCCCGCTGTCGGTTATTGACCGGATAGTCGTCTCGGTCATGTCTACGTGTCTCCCGAACCCGTAGGGTCTACACACTTATGGTTCGGTGACGCTAGGGTTGTAGAGATACATGCACGTGGAAACCCGTATGTTGTTCGGAGTCCCAGATGAGATCCCGGACGTCACGAGGAGTTCCGAAATGGTCCGTAGGTAAAGAATGATATATAGGAAGTCGAGTTTCGGCCATCGGGTGAACTCCGGGGGTCACCGGGAGTGTCCTGGGACCACCGGAGGGGTCCCGGGGGTCCACCGGGTGGGGCCACCCATCCCGGTGGGGCCCCTAGGCCGCAAGGGGAAGGGGGCCAGCCCCTGGTGGGCTGGCGCACCCATATGGGCCCCCCCTCCATGCGCCTAGGGTTGAAACCCTAGGGGGAGGGGGCGCCCCCTATGCCTTGGGGGGCAAGTCTGCCCCCCTGTCCGCCGCCCCACCCTGGAGATCAGATCTCCCAGGGCCGGCGCCCCCCCTTGGCCCCTATATATAGTGGGGGGGGAGGGCAGCCGCACCCCAAGCCTCTGGCGCCTCTCCCCCCTCCCGTCACACTTCCTACTCCTCCGCAGGGCGCCGGCAAAGCCCTGCAGGTTTTCCTGTTGCATCCACCACCATGCCGTCGTGCTGCTGGATCTCCGACGACCTCTCCTCCGCCCTTGCTGGATCAAGAAGGAGGAGACGTTGTTGTATCGTACGTGTGTTGAACGCGGAGGTGCCGTCCGTTCGACGCTGGGATCATCGGTGACGAAGAACGCGAAGAGTACGACTACTTCATCCACGTTCCTTCGAACGCTTCCGCACGCGATCTACAAAAGGGTATGTAGATGCACTCCAGTATGCTCGTTGCTAGATGACTCCTTAGATTGATCTTGGTGAAGCGTACAAAATTTTTTGAATTCTGCTACGTTCCCCAACAAGGTGGTCCTCCATAAGTCTTGGCAGGTGCATACTGTTGAGTTGGGCGAGGCGCCTCATAGGATGGCCTCGGTGTGTACTTGGGTGGCAGAGCAGTGTTAGGAACCCACACATGGCGCTTGTGAGAGCCAGAGCCGGATGAGGAACCAAAGTCACGAGGAGGCTTGCGTGTGGCTTCAAAATCAATCTGGCCCGTCTCAGCACTGATAGCTTTGTTTACCAGCTTTTGGAAGGAAGTGCACTCGTGCAGTCATAGATCTCGCCGGAGTTCGGGGCTGAGTCCCTTGCGGAACCTCGCCTGCTTCTTGGCATCGGTGGACACTTCCTCAGGAGCATAGCGTGCCAAGTTGCCAAACTCGCGACTATAGCCATCCACTGTTAACCGGCCCTGGGTGAAATTGCAGAATTCCTCCCGCTTGCGATCCATGAGACCTTCCGGAATGTGATGTTCACGGAATGCCTCACTGAACTCAACCCAAGTAGTGATTTGGCCAGCAGGACGCATAGCCTCAAAGTTCTCCCACCAGAGACTGGCAGGGCCCTCAAGATGGTAGGCGGCGTAGATAACCTTATCAGCTTCGGCCACACGGGCAGAGTGTAGCTTGTGGGTGATACTACGAAGCCAGTCATCCGCATCCAGAGGTTCAGTGGAATGATGGAACTTAGGTGGGCACATCTTGATAAAGTCATTGATTGACACCACGTCATTCCTCTGACGGAACCCAATGTTCTGCTCTATGCGTTCCAGCTGACGATTGGTCTCTCTCTTGTTCTGTTCTGCCTCGAGCATAACTTCAGCCAAGGAGGGTGGCTGGGGCAGATTCTCATCTCTAGCCCCACTAGCCTCACCCTGCTCCTGAGCAGCAGGAGTGCTGTGAGTGTTGACCATCCTAGTAAAAACAAAACAACGGTTTAGACAAGGATGGCAAAAACTTGACATAGGAGAGCAGAATGTAATGGATGACACGGAATGCAGAGATGATCATCTGTACGACATGGTAATATAGAAACTGCCATATATACACCAGTGGTCATACACACCATACATAGTTTAGTACAAGCCAAGGCTAAAGTACAACTGCGGTGAAGACGATGCATCCCATCAGAGGCATTCCAAGCTCCTATACATTATTTAACTACACCTTCGGAACTCAGTACTAGTTAAGTCATATTCCACAAGACGCACAGGACTGTGGAAATACAACTACTACGATAGTACTACTGCCACGGTCTAGCTCAAACATTCCCGTAGTAATCTTAGTAAAGATTACCACCGTAGCCTGGAAGTGGAACATATGGATCTTGAAACTCTCGAGCACTCGAAGGTTGTGGACCATAGGGACATGGATGTGGCCTCGAGCCTGATGCTGGTGGTAACCGACGCCCACGTGGAGGTGTAATACCCCCAACATCACGCCAATCCATACGATCAGGCAGACGAGTCCGCACGGGGTACAAATCCCGCATATCCAGATATCCGGCGTGCACAGCAGATGCAAGCCGTGTCAAATTAGTCTAGTGGGCGGCTCGAGTGTTATACAGCACCAGTCGGAGGGCACGGACCTCACGGTCCCTATCCTCCAGCATCTGAACAGTAGTCTGAAGCAGTGGTTCTTCATGAGCAGCATCAGTATACAGTCCAGTGTAGTAGCCTTCCTCTCCGGGGAGTGAGGCTGGCATGTAACAGAACTCAGTGTTCAGCAGCAGGGCATGCCTAGCCCGGAGGATGGTCATCATCGAATAAGCGGCATCCTGCACTGCCATCTCGATAGTAACCCCGAGTCCATAAGACCAATGGATGGGGTCGTTAGCTCCGGGATATGAGGGGTATATCCGGACTGTGCAGAAATACTGACTCTGATTGAAATCCCGGTACTGTTCCTCCAAGGTGTACTCAGGATCCCAGAGGTAACCGGTCTCAGTCAACACACGGACTAGCATGGCCGTGTGACCGAGCACATTACTGCACAGAGTCAAACGAACCACTTGGTGAGGCGTGCGGCCAGACATCTGAAACACGAAGTAATGCAAAGGCATTAGTGTTTCTGGAAGAAATCAGGCAGCATAACAACTGTAAATGCTCAAAAAAGATTTTGAGACATCATACAAATGATAGCATAACCACTCAACATTATAATATCAAGGTTCCGGGTCCAACAAATCATCATACTAAAAGGGTAGAAACTGAACTGAGGCTTGAAACCAACAATCCTAAGAGTCTACGGATTAGTAACACGTGAACCTAGTAAGGATAAGAGGCCTAGTCCTAAATCCCCGTGGAAAGAATAGACTGACTCGGATCAGAAGGGCATAAGGTAAAGAAGTAAAAAGAGCCTTACGTTCCCTTCCACAATCAATTCCCCTAAATATAACTAAGAATTTTTCTAGACTCAACATCGAACAGTTTGGCTTGAGAAACCTACAGGCAGTCCAGCTCTGATGCCAACGCTGTCAGGACCCCGATCCTAAGTCACACCGATCTAGCTGTAACACGTCATATCACTTTGCGGCCTCACACACTTGGCGCCACTGAGATCACCAAGCATGAAATCGTCAAGACCCTTCTGAGATCACTCGACAGCTCATTTGATATCCTTGCATTGATGATTCAAGAATGCCCTGACTTCAAGACTCTCAATCCATATGATATACTTGAGAGTCTCAACACACATGAGTTCCTGCTATCTGAGAAGCGTGACATCTATGGTCCCAACTATGGCTGATCTCGCGCTTTGAAGGCAAAAGATGTTTCCTCATCTGAAGAAGAATCTGACTGTAGTTCTGATGATCCTGAAGACATTGGAAAGGAGCTTGCCATGCTTGTGAAGAAGTTCCAGAAGTTCACTAGGAAGAAGGCTTCAGAAAGTCTTCAAGATCCAGCTCAAGAAATGATGAAGCATCTGCTCATGACTACAAGAAAAGAACATGTCATAAGTGCAAGAAACCTGGTCACTACATCTCTGAGTGTCCTCAGTGGGACAACAAGAAGAAGAAAAAGAAGAGCAAGGAATATGATTCTGATGACAAGAAAAAGAAGAAATACTCAAAGTCTTCTTCAAAGTCTTCATCAAAGTATTCATCGCACAAGAAGAATTCATCTGGCAAGGCTCGCGCTTTTGTTGGCAAGGAGATGGATTCTGAGGAAGAGTCTGCTTCTGAAGAGGTGGAAGTGGAGTCGGAGGAAGAGTCTGATTCTGGTGCTGCAAGTCTGGCTTTAGCCACTGCCTACGTGGGCAAGTC
Organism: Secale cereale; assembly: GCA_902687465.1. NCBI lineage: Eukaryota > Viridiplantae > Streptophyta > Magnoliopsida > Poales > Poaceae > Secale > Secale cereale. The sequence goes on along the minus strand of LR738710.1, from coordinate 721,066,278 downwards.
TATCTTCAACACTGAAGACAATGGCCCCGTCCCCAACAATGATGATGAGGACGACGACTTTGCACCCACCTTCTGCTTCATGGCACGCGGTGCCAAGGTAAAATCACGCGATGCTTACTTTCAAGCATCTAGTGAAGATGACTCTGACTGTGAATCAAAACCTAGCTACAAAACACTTGCTAAAATTGCCACTGAACAGCAGAAAGCCATGGAACATATTCAAAAACTGTTAGACAAAAGCGATGACCTGTTGGACGCGGAAATGACCCGTTCTCAGTCCTTAATTGAAGATATAAAAAATCTTCATGTTAAGTACAAAGAACTTGAAGAGCTTTATTAATCGCTTTCAAAAACTCATGAAAAGGTTTCCCACGATTACATTCAAAGGAAGCGAGAACTTGAGAAAGTGAAAGCGGCTCATGAAGATCTTCAAAAGGAGAATGAGTCACTCCGCGCACAACTGATCAGCTCCACTCACGAAGAGTTTGAACCACCATGTCTAAAATGCATTGAACGTGATAATGCTACATATGTTGCTGAATGCTCTTCTGCTGCCACTGTTGCAATATCTTCAACTATTAATGTGGTAACTAACCCCTCTGCCGAGGAAACCACTACTATTGCTGATGAAAATGCTAGGTTGAAGACTTTGCTTGAAACAAGGATGTACAAAAGCCTCAAAGGGCATCGGACTCTATGTGATGTCCTCAAAAAGCAGATACTGAACCGAATCCCTAGGAAAGAGGGTGTTGGGTTCGACAGGAAAATGAATGCCGATGGTTCATACTGGAAGCCTAAGCAGTATCCCAAAACCACATGGGTTGATGCAAAGGAACCTACAGTGGATCCATCTACCTTATCTGGCTTCACTTGTGCTAATCCTGTAATCATTGATGAATCTCTTGATGCAAACTATAAACTGTTTTAGAATCAAAATGGTGAAGTGTTTGCCAGGTATATTGGTACTAACTGAAGGAATGGACCACCTATGAAGAAGATCTGGGTACCCAAAGGTTGTCTTGAGAAGCTTCCAGCAAATACTATCATGACACCTCCTGGGATGAAGACAAACCCCAGACCAAAGGTTTCATATGGTCCTAAGGCTTCATACAGACAAAGGACTCACCTGAGTCACCCTAACACAGATGTTTTGCAGGGAAATCATACTCAGACCCATGAATATGAGCGTGTTTCTTCAAACCGCTATGTTCATAAATCAAAGAACTTTTCTGCCTATTCTTATGAGTATTATTCTCCTCCTGCAAGGCTATTTGCTAAGGCCCCAAAGCCAAAATTCTCAGATGCTGCTCTTAGACTCATTGCTTCTAAGCCACCCCTGAAGATGTGGGTGGTTAAGAAGAACTAACTTTCTCTTGCAGGGAAAGGTCTCCAGCCTATAATCAAAGGCTTCTGATGCTATTGCTGGGGACCTACAACACTTGTAGGGCCTATCCTCCTTACTGCTCATACTATTCATAAAACACTTGCTGAACATCTTATCAGTCCTGACTTTCATCTAAAGCTTTCATAATCCACTTATGCATCAAATGTTTATGCTTCATAATGGCTTTTGGTGAAGCCTATCCTCCTAACTGCATTGTAGGGGGAGACACCAAAGTCTTCAGAATGGATTATGGATAGCGGATGCACTAATCATATGACTGGTGATCGAAATCTTCTCATGGACTCAACTTTACGTCCATCCAACAAGAGTCACATCACATTTGCTGATACTGGAAAAAGCAAAGTGTTGGGTCTAGGTAGAGTTGCAATCTCAAGAGATCAGCACATGGATAAATTCATGCTTGTTGAATCTCTTGGCTTCAACTTAATGTATGTCTCGATGTTTTGTGACTTAAACATGATTGTGATCTTTGGTAAATTTCGTTGCATTGTATTAATGGAGTCTAACAAGTCTTTCGTCTTTGAAGGATACAAAAAAGGTGATCTGTATATGGTAGATTTCTCAGCAGGACCGCAGATGGCTGTATGTCTTCTAGCAAAAACTTCAGAGTGCTGGCTCTGGCATCGGAGGCTAGGACATGCCGGCATGAGGAACTTGCACACTCTCGCAAAGAAGAAGCATGTCATAGGCATCGAGGAAGTCAAGTTCAAGAAAGATCATCTATGTGGTGCCTGTGAAGCTGGGAAGATGACTAGAGCCAAGCATCCCTCGAAGACAATCATGACAACATCCAAACCCTTCGAGCTGCTCCACATGGACTTATTTGGCCCTACTCACTACTCCACATTCTCTACCACAGCATGTCTCTATGGCTTTGTCATTGTTGATGATTATTCAAGATACACATGGGTGCACATAATACTCTACAAGACTGAAGTGCAAGATGTCTTCAGACGCTTCGCCAACCGTGCCATGAACAATTATGGCATCAAGCCCAAGCACATCAGAAGTGACAATGGCACTGAATTCAAGACACTGGCCTCGATCTTTATCTGGATGAGATAAGAATCACTCATGAATTCTCAGCCCCATATACACCTCAGCAAAATGGGATCGTTGAGCGCAAGAACAGAACTCTAATTGAGATGGCTCGAACGATGCTCGATGAGTACAAAACACCAAGAAGATTCTGGCCCGAAGCTATTGACACTGCATGCCATATCATCAATCGTGTTTATCTTCACAAGCTTCTGAAGAAAACATCCTATGAACTCCTCACTGGAAAGAAGCCAAATGTAAGCTACTTCAGAGTATTTCGAGCTAAGTGCTGGATCAAGGATCCTCATCATAAGTCAAAATTTGCACCCAAAGCTCATGAAGGCTTCATGCTCGGATATGGAAAGGACTCACACTCCTACAGAGTCTTCAACATTTTTCTCTATAAAACTGTTGAAACTGTGGATGTGAGGTTTGATGAGACAAATGGATCACAAAGAGAATCCCTACCAAATGTGCTTGATGAAGCTTCACCAAATGAATCTATCAAGCTAATGGGAACTGGTGAGATCATGCCTTCTGAAGCACAACTTGACAAGGAACTCATCATCTCTGCTCCAAATCAACCTGACAACAATGCTCAGCCTGAAGACAATACTCCTGATGAAGACAATGCACACCAAGAGCAAAATCTTCGCCCAGCTCATCCTCGTGTTGAAAATGATGTACAAGTTGAGAAGATAATTGCTAGCATAAATGCTCCTGGTCCACTCACTCGCTCAAGACAAACACAGCTCGCAAATTTCTGTGGGCATTTTGCTTTTGTCTCAATATCTGAGCCCAAGAAAGTTGCTGCAGCTTTTATGGAGCCTGAATGGATTCAAGTAATGCAAGAAGAACTTCAACAGTTTGAGCTGAACAATGTGTGGGAACTTGTCAAGCGTCCTGATCCTCGAAAGCACAACATAATAGGCACAAAATGGATCTATCGCAACAAGCAAGATGAGCATGGTCAAGTGGTGAGAAACAAAGCTCGTCTCGTTGCTCAAGGATACACTCAAGTTGAAGGGATTGACATCGATGAAACATTTGCTCCTGTGGCTAGACTTGAAGCTATTCGCATACTGCTAGACTATGCAATTCATCACAACATACTTCTATATCAAATGGATGTAAAGAGTGCCTTTCTCAATGGAAGAATTGAAGAAGAAGTGTATGTTGCACAAACACCTGGCTTTGAAGACCCAAAACATCCTGATATGGTATACAAGCTCAACAAGGCACTGTATGGCCTCAAACAAGCGCCTCGTGCTTGGTATGACACCCTCAAAGACTTCCTGAAGAGCAAAGGCTTCAAACCTGGATCCCTAGATCCCACACTCTTCATGAAGACATATGATGATGAGCTATTTGTCTGCCAAATCTATGTGGATGACATTATCTTCGGCTGCACGAACAAGAAATACAATGATGAGTTTGGTCACATGATGCAAGAACAATATCAAATGTCCATGATGGGCGAGCTGAAATTCTTCCTTGGTCTTCAAATTCGTCAGCAAAGCAACGGCATCTTCATATCTCAAGAAAAGTACCTCAAAGATTGCCTGAAAAAGTTTGGAATGCAAGACTGCAAAGGGTACTCGACGCAAATGCCTGCTAAACATCATCTGGGTCCCGACGCCAATGGTAAAGAGTTTGATCAACAGGTATACCACTCCATGATTGGTTCTTTACTTTATTTATGTGCATCTAGGCCAGATATTATGCTTAGTGTTTGCATGTGTGCTCGATATCAAGCGGCACCAAAGGAGTCGCATCACTTAGCTGTGAAGCGAATACTTCGATATTTGGCTTACACCCCAACACTAGGATTATGGTATCCAAAGGACTCAGAGTTTGATCTAGTAGGATTTTCAGATGCTTATTATGCTGGTGACAAAGTTGATCGTAAGTCCACATCTGGCACATGCCACTTTCTAGGACGATCACTTGTCTGTTGGTTTTCAAAGAAGCAGAACTGTGTATCACTCTCCACTGCTGAATCTGAATACATTGCTGCTGGATCTTGCTGCGCTCAGCTTCTCTGGATGAAGCAAACACTCAAGGACTATGGAGTCCATCTGAAGCATGTGCCACTCTTCTGTGATAATGAAAGCGCCATCAAGATTGCCAACAACCCAGTTCAGCACTCAAAGACAAAGCACATTGAAATTTGTTATCACTTTCTCAGAGATCATGTTATGAAGGAAGATATTGATATCATACATGTCAACACTGAAGAGCAACTGGCAGATATCTTCGCAAAGCCCTTGGATGAGAAAAGGTTTTGCAAGTTGCGGTGTGAGCTAAATATCTTAGAATCCTCAAATGTCCAGTAATCAGGCACACATCCTAACACTTATGCATATTGATGACTTAGATGTGCAACACACGAAGTAAAGTATATCTTCAATCAATGAAGACTTACATTCTAAGTGTGAATACATTAACATGGAATTTGACTTCGGAGCGCCACGATAATTGTCCGCCGTGTCTGGGTCTAATACTTCCTATACGGTGGGTAACACCACCACCAAATTCTTGTTTGAAGCTTTTCTTGTGGCGTTACATTTGCAAAGTCTTCGCACTTGCTTTGTCTTCATATAGGACATATATATAAATAGAGTTGTGTTATGTCCTCAACAGCATTCACTTATAGCTATGTCTTCATATTTGAATCTTTTGGACTAAGTGAATGTGATCGGACCCTAACCTCTCTATGCTTTCTCATCTCAAATTTTGTCTGTCCAAATCATATGCATTCTGTTGAAACAGTCGAATATCTTCTCTGCATGCTTGTCAGCAGAAGATACGGAGACAAACTTTAATTCTGATTTTAATGCTCCATCCGTTATGCCTGAAACCCGGAGAAGCCGGAACGACTACTCCGACAGTCGTGTTGTACGTGGGATCGTGGGACAACTCCCAATGCATTACATGACCGCCACGTGTCACTCGTACGTGAACCGTCAGGGGCACCTGAGTAATTACGATGTGCCGTCTCCCATGCCTATAAATGCATGTGCCATCACGGTCAAAAGTTTCTTCCACCACCTCTCCACCTCGAACAACCCTAGCACCTCTGCTAGCTTCTGACGACGAAGCGCTTCGCTGCCGCAACTTTGTCGACGCCGTCCTCACGCCGGCCGCGGACCTCTTCTACTCCGCCGTCGCCGTAGCTGTCCTCCGTCGCCAAGTTAGGGCACGGACGACCAAACTGTTGGGCATCCAACTCCTACTCCGTCTAAGCAGTTCATCGTGTGGTAAATAAAACTTGCTTTTTACCATCTTCTAGATCCATAACGATTCATCTACTTTACCACAGGAGGTTTCTGCCTACTTAGATATATAGATCTATCATGTCTGCATCTCATATCTTGCCTAGTACATTCACATATGCTTCAACCATAGTTAGATTCCTCACTTGTACTTATTCGTGGATTCGTACAAATCTGGAACCAACTCCCATGAGTGAATGTCTTCGCACTATGAGGTCAAAGTCTTCAAAATTGTTTTAATCTTCAAAACTTCTGAGAATGCATATGACCTCTTCCCCTTCCCTCGCATCTCTAATGTTGTCACAGGTACATGTCCGTGGGAGAATCCCTTGGTTCTCATAGTCTGCATTCATTTGCAGAGTTTTTGCAGCGTCACATTCATTCCCCTGAAGCTAGTTCCTGTCTGACCAGCAAACCGAAGCATTTGCCAGTTTTGAAGCCATTCAATTTGAAGCAAATGACAACTAACAAGACAATAAGAAAGGGTGGTAGACAGCGCCGTGGCAACACCTCCCGTGATTTGCCTCCTGATCTCAGTGAGATATACAAGACTGATCCAGAGGAGGATTACAATCAGAGGAAGACCCGAATCCAATGGATTCGAAGATACTGGGCTGAACAATGGTTCAAATATAAGTTCGTGACCCAAGAGTATGCCGAGAAAAATGCCATCAAGCATCCTTGGGGAGATATCACTTATAAAAATCTTCCCCCCAAGACTCGTGCTGAAGCCATTGCTCAAGGCTTCTATCCTTGCATGGTTAGAGGGCCACAGCCTGCTGATGCTGATCCAAGCGCTCTGCTCTGGTGTCGTGACGACAATCTGTTCAAGCGAAATCTTCAATTCGCCAAGAACTCGGCCAAGGAAAACAAGAAGCTGTGGGGATTAGACTTCAATCCTGGCCCCTCTGCACCCCCGCGCTGATGGCTCGCGCGAAGCTGAACCAAATCTGGTTGGGCCCTTCTACAACCTAGAGGGCCTCATCAGTCACATAAGGGTTCAAGGGGCAGATGTAGATCATCCTGAAGCAGATGATGACTCTGAAGAAGCACCTGCAACGCCGAAGCCCCAGAATAAGAAATCAAAGGCTTCAAAGGCTACTACACTAAGAGCTTCTAGAGTGAAACCTTTGGCCACTGCTCCACCTGCACCAAGTGCGCAATCTGAGGAACACTCTCGAATCTCCAAGAGCAGACAGCTGAAGAGGAAGCCAACACGCAACCCCAGTCCAGCTCTCACTCCAGATGCACTACTGAAGACTGCCAATGATGCCCTTGATCTATCAAGTGATGAAGATCTTGGAGATGATGCTTTGGAGCTATTGATCAAGAGAAAACAGGATGCTGAAATCTTCAATGATTTGCCGCTCTTTGACGTTGAAGTGCTCAATAACTTCATTGATGAATGGTTTGACACTCCCAACCTGAGCTTCGACGATCTTCAACTTCCAGTTGGCCTCAGCGTCTCCTTCCATGGCGCCATTGCTTCTGAGCTGGCTCTGGCTCAAAGAATTGTTGAGCTGAAGCAAAAGATAGATTATGAAAAAGCTCAGTTCAAGAAGCATATGGACAAGCTCAGCGTGCAAGAAGTTCAAAACTTCAAGGTTATGATGCAAGAGCTCAAGGAAGCCTTTCGCCAGAGGCGTGAAGAAGCTAAAGGTTCTCGAGAGCGCATCAAGGACTTGGCTGCAAAATGCGTTCAAGCTTTCAATGAAGCTGGAAAGCGCAAGGCACTTGGGCGTCCTGGCATTGATCCAAGGATGGCTTCCAAGAAGAAGAAGAAGCAGCATGTGCCCGAAGCTGAAGCATCTGCGCAAGAAATGCCTCGCATAGTCTTCCCTGCTAGCATGACGGGCACGAAGCCTAAGGCAACTCCAATCGCTTCAAATCTCAAGAAGGCTAAGGTGACTGAAGCTGAAGCTCGCAAACATAAGCAATCTACTGATGAAGCTCCACCCACCAAGAAGCGAAAGACCAAGAAGGATAAGGCTGCTTCCAAAGAGCCTATCTTTGTCGAGCCAATCTTAGTTGCTCGCCCTGCTTCTGCCCAGAGAGAACAAAGACTTACCATTCATGAGCCTGCTCCCACAGAGGCTGAAGACATTCCAGTTGTCGACCCCATCGTAGCTGAAGACATTGGTCCTCACGACAATGTTGAAGATGATGAAGTCCTTCCTCAAATCGAATACAACATTGACTCTTCGCCTGTTCTCACGAATAGCGAACGCATCAGCATTGGCCGTCCATTGACGTCAATTGCTCAGGATGACTCGTGGGCTGATCACCCATAGGATACGCAAGACACTTCCCAGCAAACTCAAGACACCAGTATGGTGCTTGAAGACGAATACTTTGAGGCCCAACAACCTCCATCTCCTCAGGCGTCACCAGCTTTTCACAGGCTTCGCAAAGGACAAAGGCCTCAAGTCACTGCCCCAACTGCTCCAGAAGGAGTAGAGCAACCACCTGCACCTGATGCTGCTCCTATTGGAAGCCACTCGGAATCTAAAGCCAAAGCGGCTGAAGATATTCCGGCTGCATCAGCCGAAGAAGAACCACCCCAACAAGAAGAAGAACAACCCCAAGTTGATGAAGAAAGTACTGTCGCACCACCTGTTCTCGAGGAGAACGTGTCCGAACCTCCAGCTCCTAAAGTGGCGGTAACAAATCCAGAGGCTGCCACCACCAACACTGAAGCCAATGACGTGGTCATGGCTGAAGCTTATGTGGCACCTGAAGATACTGTGGCGCCTGAAGCACCTGCGCCTGAAGTAACTGTTGTGCCCGAAGCCAGTGTTGTGCCTAAAGCCAGATTTGTGCCTGAAGCCAGTGCTATGCCTGAAGCCAGTGCTTCGCCTGACGCCAATCTGTAACTTGAAGACAATGCCTCTGCTCCTGTTCCGCCTCCACGGCCTTATACCATTGAGCAAGCATACAATAGGGATGATCAGCTTGTTACTGTTCGGTGGCCCATTCTGATTCCGCCACCTACAACTGAACCACGTGCTCCTGGTCCTCAGTTTGATCATCATGTTGCGCACAGGCCCCAAGTTCAGAAGCCTAAGCCAAGACTTCCAAGGCTTCCAGGTATTGCAACATCTTCAGGGTCATTCAATGCCAATAGCTTCACTTCACACAACACCTTCTTTGACAGTGCCAAGAACCCATATTCCAAGCCAAGAATATCGTCAGATAGGTTCTGGAGCCATCAACAGCGCAGCTACTACTCAAGAGTACTCTATGATCAAGGCCGCATTTTCCCTCATATGCGCCTTGACACTGATGTTGTTGCTGGTCTGCCCTGCTTGGAGGAAGTCCTTAACTGCTTCCGTGATGCTGGCCTCCTCATTTGTCCTGGATAGAGAGCATTGGAATGAAGAGCTACTTCTGCAATTCTATGCAACACTCCACATCCGAGGCTACAGCAGGGATCCGAAGACTTGGGTCCTTGAGTGGATGACAGGCGATGTGCATCATGAAGCTAAAGCCTTTGATCTCATATGAACCTGGCTGTCAACTGCACACTGAAGCCTTGGAGAGTATCATTCAGAAGCGTCAGCCCAACATGAGCCAAATGCTCAGCATGATGAAGCCTCTGCCAAGTGATGCTGAATATCCTAAGGAATTCTTTGTTGAAGACCTTGAGTACCTGCCGCGCACCATCTATCACATTATAAGGCGTACTCTATGGCCAATCAAAGGACATTCTTCATCAGCCAAGCTTGAAGGCGCTATGAAGACTTTGGTCTTCTATATCTTCAATGGCATCAGCTTCAATGCTCAAGATTTCTTCATCAGGCAACTCGCTATGTCTGGAGCTGATCTATTTGGACTAAAATTTTATGCACCTTGGATAATGCTCCTCATCAAGTTGCACTCAGCTATCATTTATCAGCCCTCTGCTCGCAACCATCAGATTTTCTTGCCTGAGGTTGATATGTCAGCTGAAGCCATTTACCAAGAGCCTGCTAAAGAACCAGTTAGTCTTCACAATGCTGATCATCAAAGCTTCACCCAGCGGATTGAAGGAGTTCCAGCAGTCTCACGCGTCTATACTCTTGCTGGACGTACTCGTCTACCTCGACACACTGAAACCGAAGCCACTGAAAGCACCATCGCTCAAAGGCCTCAGAAGCGATCTCGTGTCCTGAATAACCGAGAGCTTCTGGTAGCCCTTCATCAGAAACAGGACAAGCATCACCTCTGGTTAAAGCGTCAAATGCAAAGCCTCTTGCTGGATGTCAATCGCATTCGCAATATTGCCACCAAGAATGCTTTTGTTGCTCATGAAACATGCAGGAGGTCTTGGAAGAGTTTGACCTTGCTGAGTGCTAAAGCAGATCTTCAAGACGATGGCTTCACTGAGAGATTCAAGTTTGACAACACTCCTCCAAGGACTGCTGTTATGCGTCGAACTCCATCCCTTGAAGACTCTGAATACTCCTCCTTCGCTGCAACAATCGACGCCAGGGTGATCAATGATCAGGATGATGCTACTTCACCGCCTCCTACTTCAGCGTGCATCGACACTGCACCAACCACCTCTGCACCGCCAAACAACAACACCGACCCTGCATCCTCTTCTGCTCCACCTGGGAACGAGTAGAGGCTCTAGGTCTTCAAACCTTTGTGGTCCTTACTGTCAAAAGGGGGAGAAGCATATGAGTTGATAGTCTTCAAGCGGGTCCATATGGGCGGGTGCTTTATAATTTGCCTAGTGTTTACAACTCTCGTTTTGCTACATTTGGTTCTTTGAGTTGTAACACTTAAACTAATGGTCGTCTGCTACGTTTTTATGCTACTTTGTAATGCGATGATAAATTCCGCATCTGCTACCTTATATTCCGCACTTAGACATTATTGCAGACGTCCATTTTTCATTATGCATGTCATTATCTTCAACATATCAATTATGCATGATGAATTGTCTTCATAAGTTGAAGAGGATCTCCACAAGTACAACCTGCCATGTGCATTTGCATTCAAAGGCAAATCAACTATATGCACATCTTCAGGGGGAGCCTTTTGCTACTTACGAAGACAATACCTTATCCTTTACAATTTCACATATCTTTATCCCCGTTGAAAACTTCAACCAGTTTGTCATCAATCACCAAAAAGGGGGAGATTGTAAGTGCATCTAGTGCCGCCCCTAGTGGTTTTGGAGTATTGACGACAAATCTGGTTGAGGGACTAATGTGTTTGTGAGAATTGCAGGATAACACAGGTAGTGGTCCCTCATTGATTCGGTTAACCTACCGGAGATGACCCCTAAAAATTTATGAAGACATTGATAAAACTGGTGGTATATGAAGATAATCATAGTGAAGACTATGACATGAGAAGACATTGTGTGAAGACTATGGAGAGCGAAGACGTAGATGTTTCGTTGTTTCCTTTTCTTCTTTGTTGAGTCATAGGAACCACCGCACTGTTAAGTGGGGTCCAAGTGAACTAAGTCAGAGTGACTGAAGTGATGCTCAACCAAATCCTATGTCTTCGAGCGAAGACTATGAGAGCAAATCTTATCCTGAGGCGGATGAGTCAGCTTTACTTGGAGCTCAAGTAAAGCTGTCGTGTGTGTTTGAAATCTGACCGTTGGAACATGTGTCAATTCCCTAGTGACCCAGGGTCACTTCGGACAAATCAGGTCGGGTTGCCTAGTGGCTATAAATAGCCCACCCACTACACCATAAATTGGTGGCTGCTCAGAGTTATAACACGGCTTTTGTCGTTTGAGAGCAACCCACCTCCGAAGCATTTGAGAGAGAAATCCTTGCGAGGACAAAGCCCAAACACCCAGAGCCAAAGAGTGTTAGGCATCACTGAAGTCTTTCTGTCTGTGTGACCTGAAGACTTATTACACTTGAGGACTGTGTTTCCTCCAGCCGGTTAGGCATTGCGTTCTGAGCATCCAAGAGTAATTGTGGATTGCCGGTGAACGAAGTCTGTGAAGGTTTGGAAGTCTACCTTGAAGACTTACCAGAGTGATTGGGCGAGGACTAGATGTTCTTAGCTCAAGGGGAACAAGGTGAAGACGCGGTCTTCTGAGTTAAATCTCAGCCTCCCTAACCAGACGTACAGTTGTCACAGCAACCTGAACTGGTCTAACAAATCACTATCTTCCCCGAGCTACTGGTTCTATCCTTTCCTTCCCTTTACTTAATGCTCCATGTTGTGAAGACATTGCATGTTTGCTTTATCTGATTGTCTTCACTGAGTATCTACTTGTTGTGATTGGCTTCATTCCTTCTTCCTTTGTGATCACTACTGCCTAGTTGCAATTAGTCTTCATGCTTTCACTTCATTGAATACATGACTATGGCTTATCTAGTGCAGTCCACTTTCCGCTGTGTACTAATAGGCTTGAGCTCATCATTTGTCTTCGAAACTATCATGTTTTGAAGCATTTCATAAAAATCGCCTATTCACCCCCCTCTAGTCGATATACTGCACTTTCAGTATTTGTATTACCACAATCGAGATTCAATAAGAATAGACCATTCCTCAAGGGTGCATGACCATAAAGGATATTACCCATATAAATAGAACAACCATTATTCTCAGACTTAAATGAATAACTGTCTCGCATCAAACAAGATCCAAATATAATGTTCATGCTCAATGCAGGCACCAAATAACAATTATTTAGGTCTTAAACTAATCCCGAAGGTAGATGTAGAGGTAGTGTGCCGACGGCGATCACATCGACCTTGGTACCATTCTCGACGCGCATCGTCACCTCGTCCTTAGCCAATCTTCGTTTAATCTACAGCTCATGTTTCGAGTTACAAATATGAGCAACCAAACCAATATCAAATACCTAGGCACTGCTATGAGCACTAGTAGGAACACATCAATAACATGTATATCAAATATACCTTTGTTCACTTTGCCATCCTTCTTATCCGCCAAATACTTGGGACAGTTCCTCTTCCAGTGAATACTCCATATGTAGTAGAAGCACTCAGTTTCAGGCTTAGGACCAGCTTTGGGTTTCTTCGTGGGAGCGACAACCTATTTGCCATTCTTCTTGAAGTTCCCTTTATTTCCATTGCCCTTTTTCTTGAAACTAGTGGTCTTTTTATCCATCAACACTTGATGTTCCTTCTTGATTTCTACCTCCGCTGATTTCAGCATCGCGAAGAGCTCGGGAATTGATTTTTTCAATCCCTTGCATATTATAGTTCATTACGAAGCCTTTGTAGCTTGGTGGCAGCGATTGAAGAACTCTGTCGATAACACTGTCAGGTGGAAGAGAGATTCCCAACTGAGTCAAGTAGTTATGATACCCAGACATTTTGAGTATGTGTTCACTGACAGAACTATTCTCCTCCATCTTGTAGCTATAGAACTTGTTGGAGACTTCATATCTCTCAATCGGGGCATTAGCTTGAAATATCATTTCAGCTCCTAGAACATCTCATATGCTCCATGACATTCAAAACGTCTTTGAAGTCCCGGTTCTAAGCCGTAAAGCATGGCACACTGAACTATAGAGTAGTCATCACTTCGCGCTTGCCAGATGTTCACAGCATCCAGGTTAGCGGGATCGGGTGGGTCACCTAGCGGTGCATTAAGGACATAATTCTTCTGTGCAGCAATGAGGATAATCCTCAAGTTACAGACCCAGTCCGTGTAGTTGGTACCATCATATTTCAACTTAGCTTTCTCTAGAAACACATTAAAATTCAAGGGAACAGTAGCACGGGCCATGATCTACAATATAGACATGCAAATACTACCAGGACTAAGTTCATGATAAATTAAGCTCAATTAATCAAATTACTAATAAACTCCCACTTAAATTAACACCCCTCAAGTTATCTAAGTGATATATGATCCAAATCACCTAAACCATGTCTGATCATCATGTGAGATGGAGTAGTCATCAATGGTGAACATTGCTACTTCTCGAGCTTGCATTGTATTTCCTCGAAGAGGAAAGGGATATGCAACACAGTAACGTAAGGATTTCCCTCGGTTTTTGAGAACCAAGGTATCAATCCCGTAGGAGACCACGCGCGAGTCCCTTGCACCTGCACAAACAAACAAGAACTTTGTAGCCAACGCGATAAGGTGTTGTCAATCCCTTTACGGTCACTTACGAAAGTGAGATCTGATAGAGATGGTAGTTTGATATTTTTGGTATTTTTGGTTATAAGAACAGAAAGTAAAAGCGGAAAAGTAAAGTAGATTGTAGATTGATATGTTGAGCATAGACCCGGGGGCCATAGTTTTCTCTAGTGGCTTCTCTCATGATAGCGATATTCTACGACAGGTAAACAAATTACTGTCGAGCAAATGATAGAAAAGTGAATAATTATGAGACTATCTAGGCATGATCATTATATATAGGCATCATGTCCGAAACAAGTAGACCGAAACGATTTTGCATCTACTACTATTACTCCACACATCGACCGCTATCCAGCATGCATCTAGTGTATTAAGCTCATAAGAACGGAGTAACGCCTTAAGCAAGATGACATGATGTAGAGGGATAAACTCAAACTTAGTGATATAAACCCCATCTTTTATCCTCGATGGCAACAATAAAATATGTGCCTTGCTGCCCCTATTGTCACTGGGAAAGGACGACGCAAGATTGAACCCAAAGCCAAACACTTCTCCCATTGCAAGAACTATAGATCTAGTAGGCCAAAACCAAACCAATAATTCAAAGAGACTTGCAAGGATATTATAATCATACATAAAGAGTTCAGAGAAGAACCAAATATTACTCATAGATAATCTTGATCATAAACCCACAATTCATCGGATCTCGACAAACACACCGCAAAAAGAGATTACATCGAATAGATCTCCTCGAAGACCGAGGAGAACTTGGTATTGAGATCCAAAGAGAGAGAAGAAGCCATATAGATACTAGCTATGGACCCGAAGGTCTGTGGCAAACTACTCACAACTCACGGTGAGGTGATGATGATGATGTAGAAGCACTCTGTGGAAGATCCCCCCCTCTAGTGGAACTCTGGAACATGCCCCAAGATGGGATCTCATGGGAACAGAAGGTTGCGGCGGTGGAACTAGGGTTTTCTCTGTTGTTCTGATAGTTTCGGGGTACGTAGGTATATATAGGAGGAAGGAGGGTACCGGGGGCCAGAAGGGGTGCCCACGAGGCAGGGGGCGCGCCCCCACCCTCGTGGACGCCACCTCAGCCCTATTTCGTGGTTCTCAAGTCTCTCATGCGTATTTTGCTCCAAAAATATCTCTCCCGAAGGTTTCATTCCATTTGGACTCCGTTTGATATTCCTTTTCTGTAAAACCCTGAAACAGGAAAAAACAGCAATCTGGACTGGGCCTTTGGGTTAGTAGGTTAGTCCCAAAAATAATATAAAAGTGGATAACAAAGCCCATTAAACATCCAAAACATCATAAATAATAGCATGGAACAATCAAAAATTATACATACGTTGGAGACGTATCAAGCATCCCCAAGCTTAGTTCCTGCTCGTCCTCGAGTAGGTAAATGATAAAAACATAATTTTTGATGTGTAATGCTAACCAACATAGTTTTTCAATGTAATTCTCTTAATTGTGGCATGAATGTTCAGATCTGGAAGATTCAAGACAAAAGTCTATATTGACATAAGAAATAATAATACTTCAAGCATACTAACAAAGCAATCATGTCTTCTCCAAATACTATGGCTAAAGAAAGTTATCCCTACAAAATCATATAGTCTGGCTATGCTCCCTCTTCGTAACACAAAATATTCATATCATGCACAACCCCGATTTCAGCCAAGCACTTGTTTTCATACTCTATTCTTTCAAACCTTTCAACTTTCATGCAATACATGAGCGTGAGCCATGGACATAGCACTATGGGTGGAATAGAGAGGTGGTTGTGGAGAAGACAAAAAGGAGGGAGATAGTCTCACATCAACTAGGCGTATCAACGGGCTATGGGGATGCCCATAAATAGATATCAACGTGAGTGAGTAGGGATTGCCATGCAACGGATGCACTAGAGCTAAAAATGTATGAAAGCTCAACAAAAGAAACTAGTGGGTGTGCATCCAACTTGCTTGCTCATGAAGACCTAGGGCATTTGAGGAAGCCCATCGTTGGAATATACAAGCCAAGTTCTATAATGAAGATTCCCACTAGTATATTAAAGTGGCTAAACATGAGACTCTATATCATGAAGAACATGGTGCTACTTTGAAGCACAAGTGTGGAAAAAGATAGTAGCAATTTTCCCTTCTCTCTTTTCTCTCATTTTTTTGAGGGGCTTTCTCCTTTTTTTAGCCCCTCTCTATTTTTTTCTGGGCCATCTCTTTTTTTATTGGCCTTTCCTCACATGGGACAATTCTCTAATAATGATGATCATCACACTTTTGTTGTTTTACAACTTGATATTACAACTCGATACTAGAACAAATATGACTCTATATGAATGCCTCCGGCGGTGTACCGGGATGTGCAATGAATCAAGAGTGACATGTATGAAAAATTATGCATGGTGGCTTTGCCACAAATACGATGTCAACTACATGATCATGCATGGCAGTATGACAATATGATGCGTGTCATATGAACGAAACGGTGGAAAGTTGCATGGCAATATATCTCGGAATGGCTATGGAAATGCCATGATAGGTAGGTATGGTGGCTGTTTTGAGGAATATATATAGTGGCTGTTTAGAGGAAGGATATATAGTGGGTGTATGGTACCGGCGAAAGTTGCGCGATACAAGAGAGGCTAGCAATGGTGGAAGGGTGAGAATGCGTATAATCCATGGACTCAACATTAGTCATAAAGAACTCATATACTTATTGCAAAAATCTACGAGTCATCAAAACAAAGCAATCAATGCATGCTCCTAGGGGGGTTGGTAGGACTTAACCATCACGCACCCCCGACCTCCACACAAAGGTTGACACTCTAAAAATACCTCATGCTCTAACTTCATCACATAGCGGTTCACCATACGTGCATGCTACGGGAATCACTAACCTTAACACAAGCATTTCTCAATTTCATAATAACTCCACTAGCCTGACTCTAATATCACTATCCTCATATCTCAAAACAATTATCAAGCATCCAACTTCTCATCTTATTCAATGCACTTAGTGTGAAAGTTTTTACTACATTGATATTTGATGTCTATCATGTGAAGACTAGTTTTATAGCCTAAGCACATTACCATGCTGTTTTAATAGACTCTCAAAAGGATATAAGTGAGGCATGAGAGATCAACAATTTCTTCAAAATATTATCACCACTGTGCTCTAAAAGATATAAGTGAAGCCCTAGAGCAAAAACTATTCAACTCAAAAGGTATAAGTGAAGCACATAGAGTGTTCTATCAATTCCTAGGCCATATTTAACTCTCTCAAATAGGTGTGTCCAGAAAGGATAATTGAGTCAAACTAACAAGCAAAGACTCAAATTATACAAGACGCTCCAAGTATAACGCATATCATGTGGTGAATAAAAATATAGCTCCGAGTATAGTTACCGATGGATGAAGACTAAAGAGGGGATGCCTTCTCAAGGCATCCCCAAGCTTAGGCTTTTGGTTGTCCTTAAATTTTACCTTGGGGTGCCTTGGGCATCCCCAAGCTTAGGCTCTTGCCACTCTTTGTTCCATAGTCCATCAAAGCAATACTCAAAACTTGAAAACTTCACAACACAAAACTTAGACAAAAATCTCGTGAGCTCCGTTAGTATAAGAAAGCAAACCACTACTCAAAGTTACTGCAATGAATTCATTCTTTGTTTATATTGGTGTTAAACCTACTGTATTCCAACTTCTCTATGGTTCAAACTTCCCAATACTACTCATAGATGCATTGAAATAGCAAACAACACACGAAAAACAGAACAGTCTGTAGTAATATGCAGGTTTCGCATACTTCTGTAACTTCAAAAAATTCAAACTAAATTGGTAAACGTGAGGAATTTGTCTATTAATCATCTCCAAAAAGAATCAACTAAATAGCACGCTCCAGTAAAATCTGGTGATTATTCTAGCGAGCACTAACGATTCTGTTTTTCATAGCAAGATCATATAAACTTCACACAAGTCTTTCCAATGGTTCTACTTGGCACAAACACTAATTAAAACACAAAACCACATCTAGACAGAAGCTAGAAGCAATATTTATTTCTAAACAGAAGCAAAAACAAAAAATATAAAATTGGGTTGCCTCCCAACAAGCGCTATCGTTTTATGCCCCTAGCTAGGCATGATACATGGATAGATCTAGGGAATGCCATAATGATACGATATATCGCGAAAAATCATCTCATATTCCCTACGTTCAGAAGCAAGTTTCCTTTGGGGCAAGCAAAAGTAATCAAAAGGGCTAAATTGGGACAAAAGTCCCCCATATCAAGCTTAGGAGGAATAGGTTCCTCTTTTGGCCCCTTATAGTGAACAACCAACTCATCATTATAGGCATTCTTTTGGTAGAAGGTCATGGGCCTTCGCTCAAGGGAGAAGCCTAACCCATTGTTTTGAATAGCAAAGTCATCGTTCAACTCAGAAATTCTATCAACCAAGACATCGGTAGGAACTTTTTTTCTAAGGTTTTCATTAAAAGCAACATGATCATGAGATCGTAACCGCATTATGTCTTCTTGATTAAATAAGATAGACTCTATGGGAGGTCGGCCAGCATCTACTCTGTAATGAGCAAAGATTTCTTTGGCCTCTTTCATGATAAATCCAAATTCATGAGCCAAAAACATAGTAGATGCACTCTTAACGGAGGAATGCTCAATATTGGAAAATTCTAGAAAGATTCTCTGAATACAGGGATGCATATGGATAAATTGCCTTTCAATTTCAACTACAAGCATAGATATGGCATCCGCAAGGCTACTAGTTCTACGAAGAATAGAGCCACCCATAGTCGGCAAAGCACCGGCACAAGTAAAGAAGTCTTGAAGAACTCCTTTTCCAATGATATTACCACGACCAACCCAGAGCTTCTTAATATGTAAAGTGGTAGTTTCATCCGGGGGGTCAACATAGACGGTGCCCTCAACATTACTACCCTTCTCTATAAAATCTTCCCCCATCTCAGACATGAGGGCAAGCGAAAGATAAACACACGGCAGAAGAAGGGCAAATAAAGCGGCAAGGGTGAAGTGAGGGAGAGGAAAACGAGAGGCAAAAAAATGTAATGCGAAGGATAAGGCTTTGTGATAGGTACATGGTATATGACTTTTGCGTAAGCCTCCCCGGCAATGGTGCCAGAAAGTCTTCCTGCTACTTCTCGAGCTTGCAATGTATTCCCTCGAAGAGGAAAGGGAGATGTAGCACAGTAGCGTAAGTATCTCCCTAAATTTTTGAGAACCAAGGTATCAATCCAGTAGGAGACCACGCGCGAGTCCCTCGCACCTGCACAAACAAATAAGAACTTCGCAGCCAACGCGATAAGGGGTTGTCAATCCCTTTACAGTCTTACGAAAGTGAGATCTGATAGAGATGATAGTTTGATAGTTTTGGTATTTTTGGTTATAAGAACAGAAAATAAAAGCGGAAAAGTAAAGTAGATTGTAGATTGATATGTTGAGAATAGACCCGGGGGCCATAGTTTTCTCTAGTGGCTTCTCACATGATAGCGATATTCTACGTCGGGTAAACAAATTATTGTCGAGCAATTGATAGAAAAGCGAATAATTATGAGACTATCTAGGCATGATCATTATATATAGGCATCACGTGTGAGACAAGTAGACCGAAACGATTCTGCATCTACTACTATTACTCCACACATCGACCGCTATCCAGCATGCATCTAGTGTCTTAAGCTCATAAGAACGGAGTAACGCCTTAAGCAAGATGACATGTTGCAGAGGGATAAATTCAAACTTAGTGATATAAACCCCATATTTTTATCCTCGATGGCAACAATACAATATGTGCCTTGTTGCCCCTACTGTCACTGGGAAAGGACACCGCAAGATTGAACCAAAGCCAAGCACTTCTCCCATTGCAAGAACTATAGATCTAGTAGGCCAAACCAAACCAATAATTCGAAGAGACTTGCAAGGATATTATAATCATACATAAAGAGTTCAGAGAAGAACCAAATATTTCTCATAGATAATCTTGATCATAAACCCAAAATTCATCGGATCTCAACAAACACATCGCAAAAAGAGATTACATCGAATAGATCTCCTCGAAGACCGAGGAGAACTTGGTATTCAGATCCAAAGAGAGAGAAGAAGCCATCTAGATACTAGCTATGGACCCGAAGGTCTGTGGTAAACTACTGACAAATCATGGTGAGGCGATGATGATGATGTAGAAGCACTCCGTGGAAGATCTTCCCTCCGATGGAGCTCCAGAACAGGCCCCAAGATGGGATCTCACGGGAACAGAAGGTTGCGGCGATGGAACTAGGGTTTTCTCTGTTGTTATGATAGTTTCGGGGTACGTAGGTATATATAGGAGGAAAGAGGGCATCGGGGGCCAGAAGGGGTGCACATGAGGCAGGGGGCGCGCCCTGTAGGGGGGGCGCGCCCCCCGCCCTCGTGGACGCCACCTCAGCCCTATTCCGTGGTTCTCAAGTCTCCCGTGTGTATTTTGCTCCAAAAATATCTCTCCCGAAGGTTTCATTCCGTTTGGACTCCGCTTGATATTCCTTTTCTGTAAAACAGGCAAAAACAGCAATCTGGACTGGGCCTTTGGGTTAGTAGGTTAGTCCCAAAAATAATATAAAAGTGGATAACAAAGCCCATTAAACATCCAAAACATCATAAATAATAGCATGTAACAATAAAAAATTATAGATATGTTGGAGATGTATCAAGCATCACTATGTTGATCATATCTACTATATGACTCATGTTTGACCTTTCGGTCTCCAGTGTTCTGAGGCCATGTCTGTACATGCTAGGCTCGTCAAGTTTAACCCAAGTATTCCGCGTGTTTAAAAGTGTTTTACACCCGTTGTATGTGAACGTAGAGTCTATCGCACCCGATCATCATGTGGTGTCTCGAAATGACAAACTGTAGCAACGGTGTATACTCGGGGAGAACACTATTATATTGAAATTTAGTGAAGGGATTATCTTATAATGCTACTGTCATTCTAAGCAAAATAAGATGCATATATGATAAACATCACATGCAATCAAATATGTGACATGATATGGCCATGATCATCTTGTGCTTTTGATCTTCATCTCCAAAGCATCATCATGATCTCCATTGTCACCGGTTCGACACCTTGATCACCATCATTACGTCGTGGTCGTCCCGCTAACTATTGCTTCTACGACTATTGCTAACTCATAGTGATAAAGTAAAGCAATTACATGACGTTTGAATTTCATACAGTAAAGAGACAACCATAAGTCTCCTCCCGGTTGCCGATAATTTACAAAACAAGATCATCTCATACAATAATGTATAACTCATCACGTCTTGATCATATCACATCACAACATGCCCTGCAAATACAAGTTAGACGTCCTCTACTTTGTTGTTACAAGTTTTACGTGGCCGCTACGGGCTTCTAGCAAGAACCATACTTACCTACGGCACAAAAACCACAAAACTGATTTATCAAGATTGTTGTCTTAAGTCTTAACCATCAACAAGGACCGGCCGCAGTCAAATTCGGTTTAACTAAAGTAGGAGAAACAGACACCCACCAGCCACCTTTATATAAACAAGTTGCATGTGACAGTGGAACCGGTCTCATATACGTGGAGAAGTAATGTTGGCCCGGGGCACTTCATCTTACAATACCGCCGAATCAAAATAAGACATTGGTGGTAAGTGATGTCTAATACGCAACTTTATTCTTGTAGACATCTGTTGGGCCTCCAAGCGCAGAGTTTTGTAGGATAGTAGCAATTTTCCCTCAAGTGGATGACCTAAGGTTTATCAACCCGTAGGAGGTGTAGGATGAAGATGGTCTCTCTCAAACAACCCTGCAACCAAATAGTAAAAAGTTTCTTGTGTCCCCAACACACCAAATACAATGGGAAATTGTATAGGTGCACTAGTTCGGCGAAGAGATGGTGATAGAAGTGTAATATGGATAGTAGATATGAGTTTTTGTAGTGCGAACAATAAAAACAGCAAGGTAGCAAGTAACAAAAGTGAGCGCAGACGGTATTGCAATGCTTGAACACAAGGCCTAGGGTATGTACTTTTGCTAGTGCAATCTCTCAACGATGCTAATATAATTGGATCACATAACCACCCCTCAACGAAACCACCTCAAAGTTATTCTTTCTGTTCAATCTATCAGGAGTTCATACTAAAACAACATCAAGTTGTCCTTTCCGATCTATCTATCAAGAGTCCGTACTAATCATAACCCCAAGACAAATTCATATTCATAATACTCAAGGAGTGCCCCACGATTTCTACCAGAGAAACAAAGATAAGAATGTGCATCAACCCCTATGCATAGATTACCCCAATGTCACCTCGGGAATCCGCAAGTTGTGTGCCAAAACATATATCAAGTGAATCAATATGATACCCCCATTGTCACCACGAGTATTCAATTGCAAGACATATATCAAGTGTTCTCAAATCCTTAAAAGTATTCAATCCAAAGAAATCTCAAAGGGAAAACTCAATTCATCATAAGATAGAGAGGGGAAAACACCATATGATCCAACTATATTAACAAAGCCCCTGATACATCAAGATCCTGCCATCAAGAACATGAGAGAGAGAGAGATACAACACATAGCTACTGGTACATACCCTCAGCCCCGAGGGTGGACAACTCCCTCCTCATCATAGTGGCCGCCGGGATGATGAAGATGGCCACCGGTGATGATTTCCCCCTCTGGCAGAGTGACGGAAAGGGCTCTAGATTGGATCTCGTGGACTACAGAGCCTTGCGGTGGTGGAACTTCTGATCTAGATCTACCCCGAAGGGTTTCGTAATATTTGTGAATTTATAGGGTAAACAGGCGGTGCGGGAGGCCATCCAGGTGGGCATAACCCACCTGGGCGCGCCATGGGGGCCTGGCACACCCTGGTGGCTTGTGCCCCCTCGGGGCACCCCCCCCCCCCAGGTGCTGCTTCAGCCCATTGGGTGTCTTCTGGCCCATAAAAATTCTCCAAAAAGTTTCACGGTGTTTGCACTCCGTTTGATATTGATTTCCTGTGATGTAAAAAACATGTAGAAAACAACAACTAGCACTCGGCACTATGTCAATAGGTTAGTACCAAAAAATGATATAAAATGATTGTAAAATGGTTGCAAAACATCCAAGAATGATAATATAACAACATGGAATAATAAAAAATTATAGATACGTTGGAGACGTATCAGCATCCCCAAGCTTAATTCATGTTCGTCCTCGAGTAGGTAAATGATAAAAATAGAATTTTTGACGTGGAATGTTGCCTGCATGTCATATCATATTCTTTTCTTTATAGCATGGACATTTGGACTTTTATATGGTTCAAAGCAATAGTCTAGTTTCGACATGAGATTTAAATACTCAAACATATCAACAAGCAACCATGTCTTTCAGAATATCAAATGCTAAAGAACGTTATCCCTACAAAATCATATAGTCTTGTCATGATCTATCTTCCTAGCTCAAAGTATAAATCATGTACTACCCCGGTGTCAGCCAAGCAATTGGTTCATACTTTTTAATGCGCTTCAGCATTTTCAACTCTCACGCAATAGATGAGCGCAAGCCATGGATATAGCTATATAGGTGGAATAGAATGCGGTGGTAGTAGACAAAAGAAGGGGAAGAAAGTCTCACGTCAACTAGGTGTATCAATGGGCTATGGAGATGCCCATCAATCGATATCAATGTGAGGAGTAGGGATTGCCATGCAACGGATGCACTAAGAGCTATAAGTGTATGAAAGCTCAATATGAAACTAAGTGGGTATGAATCAAACTATACTATAGAAAATTCCCACTACTATATGAAAGTGATAACATAGGAGACTCTCTATATGAAAAACATGGTGCTACTTTGAAGCATAAGTGTGGTATTTGCATGCCCCTTCTCTTTTTTCTTTCATTCATCATTTTTTTCTCTTTTTTTCTAGTCCGGAGTCTCATCCCGACTTGTGGGGGAATCATGGTCTCCATCATCCTATCATCATTGGGACATGCTCTAATAATGGATAATGATGATCATCACACTTCTATTTACTTATAACTCAAAAGAAATAAAAATTACAACTCGATACCTATAACATAGTATGACTTTATATGATGAAAAATGAATGCTCAAGTCAACTATATGATGGAAGTGCATGGCAATATATCTCGGAATGGCTATGGATATGCCATAATAGGTAGGTATGATGGTTGTTTTGAGGAAGGTTTAATAAAGTTTATGCACCGGCAAAAATTGCACGGTACAAGAGAGGCTAGCAATTATGAAAGGGTGAGAGTGTGTATAATCTATGGACTCACATTGGTCATAAAGAACTCATATACTTATTGCAAAAGTTTATTAGCCCTCGAAGTAAAGTAATACTACACATGCTCCTAGGGGGGAGGTTGGTAGGAGTAAACCATCGCGCGCCCCGACCTTCACACAAAGATCGGACAATCAAGAATAAATTGTGCTCCAATTTCCCGGCATAACGAGAGACTATACGTGCATGTTTCGGGAATCACAAACCTTAACACCAATATCTTACTAAAGCACAATTACTCGTCAAAACATGACTCACATATCACATCATCATTTCTCAGAACTATTACAAGGAATCAAGTTTATTTTGTCCAATGATCTTCATGAAAGTTTTTATAATATCCTTCTTGGATATCTATCATTTTGGGACTAATTTACTTGTGTTGCTTTTTATAAGCTCAAACAAATATAAGTGAAGATCATGACCATAATATTTCTTTATCTCGAATTAATATAAGTGAAGCAAGAGAGAATTTCTTGAAAAATACTAAAGCACATCGTGCTAAAAAAGATATAAGTGAAGCACTAGAGCAACGGTGCTGGTAAAAGAGCTTCTTTGATGGGATGTGAATGCCGCTTATCTAGCCTCCCTGGCAACTATTTGGGGGCTCTATTTTATTTTAAAAAATCAGATCTAAGTATTTTATTAAAACAGCAAGCAAAGAAAATAAAAAGATATTTCAAGAATAGCACATCTCATGTGAAGAAGCAAAAACTTAGGATCAACCGATACTAACCAATAATTGTTGATGAAGAAAGGTGGGATGCCTATCGGGGCATTCCCAAGCTTAGATGCTTGAGACTTCTTGAAATATTATTTTGGGGTGCCTTGGGCATCCCCAATCTTGAGCTTTTGTGTCTCCTTAATTATTCTCATATCACGGTTTTCCTAAATCTCAAAAGCTTCATCCACACAAAACTCAACAAGAACTCGTGAGATAAGTTAGTATAAATCAATGCAAAACCTTATCATCCTCTATTGTAGCAAATCACTAAAATTATGCATACTAAATGCCTCTGCATATTTAATACTCATATCCTCAAATAGAATCATTAAACACGCAAACAAATGCAAACAATGGAAGCATAACAGCAATCTGTCAAAACAGTACAGTCTGTAAATAGTGGAATTGTTCTCTTACTTCCCTAGCTCTAAAAATTCTGAGAAATTACCACATTACAGAGAACTTATTCATGCTAACTTTGTAAAAATTTGAAGATTTTATCACTTTCTGGATATCCAGAAGAATTCAGACACTAATAAAAAAACTTTTTGTTTTCAAACAGCAGCATATAGACTTGCAAAATAAGCATGGTAAAGGCTATCCTTGATACTTTTATTGAAATAAAAGATACAAAACATTATTATAAATACCAAGAAGCTAATTCTAACAAAATAAATTGACACTCCAAGCAAAACACATATCATGTGACGAATGAAAACATAGCTTCAAGTGAGGTTACCGATAATGTTGGAGACGAAAGAGGGGATGCCTTCCGGGGCATCCCCAAGCTTATTTGCTAGGGTATTCCTTGAATATTCCCTTGGGGTGCCTTGGGCGTCCCCAAGATTAGGGTCTTTTCACTTTGTGTTCTCCTCATATCGTTATCTCACCCAAAACTTGAAAACTTTAATCACACAAAACTTCGTGAGATGGGTTAGTATAATAAAACAAATCATTCACTTTGGGTACTGTCAAAGAAAAGATTCATAATTTTCTCACACAATGCCTACTGTAGCATATCATTTCTATAATTTATATTGATCAACATAAGCCATAGAAACTAGAAAACAAGCAAACTATGCATTGAAAACAGAATCTGTCATAAACCGAACAGTTTGTAATGATCTGGACATTCACCCTGCTTCTGCAACTCTAAAAATCTTGAAAAATATGACCATGTGGGAAATTTGTATATATAACGTCTTCAAAAAGAATAAACTTAAAATCACTCTTCTGTTAAAAATGAGAATTTTTCTCATGAGCGCAAAAGTTTCTGTTTTTCAGCAAGATCAAATCTACAATTACCCAACATGATCCTAAGGCCTTGCTTGGCACTTTATTGAAACAAAAGCTATAAAACATGATTACTACAGTATCTTAACCATGGGAACACACAAAAATAGTATGTATAAGTATTGGGTTTTCTCCCAACAAGCGCTTTTCTTTAATGCCTTTTAGCTAGGCATGATGAGTTCAATGATACTCGCATAAAAGATAAGAATTGTAACATTAAAGAGGGCATAATGAATCACATGGCAAGCAAATTTAAGTATAACCCACTTCATATGCATAGGGATTTTGTGAGCAAACAATTTATGGGAACAAGAATCAACTAGCATGGGAAGGCAAAACAAGCAAAACTTCAAAACTTTCAACACATAGAGAGGAAACTTGATATTTTTGAAATACCTACAAGCATATGTCCCTCTCTCATAATAGGTTTCAGTAGCATCATGAATGAATTCAACAATATAGCCATCACATAAAGCATTCTTTTCATGATACACAAGCATAGAAATTTTATTACTCTCCACATAAGCAAATTTATTCTCATGAATAATAGTGGGAGCAAACTCAACAAAAGAACTATCATGAGATTGAAAATCAAAGTCATGATGACAAGTTTCATGGTTATCATTATTCAATATAGCATACATGTCATCACCATAATCATCATAGATAGCAACTTTGTTATTATAGTCAATTGAAACATCCTCCAAAGTAGTGGATTCATCACTAAATAAAGTCATGACCTCTCTAAATCCACTTTTATCAATATAATCATCATAAACAGGAGGCATGCTATCATCATAATATATTTTCTTGTCAAAACTTGGGGGACAAAAAATATCATCTTCATCAAACATAGCATCCACAAGCTTATGGCTTTGCATATCCTTAGCATCATGGATATTCATAGAGTTCATACTAACAACATTGAAATCATGCTCATCATTCAAATATTTTGTGCCAAACATTTTATTGACTTCTACTTCTAACAATTGAGAATAATTTTCCGACCCTTCATTTTCAAGAAAGATATTATAAAGATGATCAATAATATGATGCAACCACAATTCCATTTTTTTTTAGTTTTATTTTACAAAACCAAACTAGTGATAAAACAAGAAACTAAAAGATTCGATTGCAAGATCTAAAGATATAACTTCAAGCACTCACCTCCCCGGAAACGACGCCAGAAAAGAGCTTGATGTCTACTACGCAACTTTATTCTTGTAGACACGTGTTGGGCCTCCAAGCACGGAGTTTTGTAGGACAGTAGGAATTTTCCCTCAAGTGGATGACCTAAGGTTTATCAATCTGTAGGAGGTGTAGGATGAAGATGGTCTCTCTCAAACAACCCTTCAACCAAATAGTAAAAAGTCTCTTGTGTCCCCTACACACCAAATACAATGGGTAACTGTATAGGTGCACTAGTTCGGCGAAGAGATGGTGATACAAGTGTAATATGGATAGTGGATATGAGTTTTTGTAGTGCGAACAATAAAAAATACTCCCTCCGTCCCAAAATAAGTGACGCAAAAGTGACTCAACTTTGTACTAACTTTAGAATAAAGTTGAGTCACTTTCGCATCACTTATTTTGGGACGGAGGGAGTAGCAAGGTAGCATGGAACAAAAGTTAGCACAAACAATATAGAAGTGCTTGAAAACAAGGCCTAGGGTCCGTACTTTCGCTAGTGCAATCTCTCAACGATGCTAATATAATTGTATCACATAACCACCCTCAATGAAACCACCTCAAAGTTATTATTTCCATTCAATCTATCAAGAGTTCGTACTAAAACAACATAAAGTTATCCTTTCCAATCTATCTATAAAGAGTCCGTAGTAATCATAACCCCAAGACAAATTCAGATTCATAATACTCAAAGAGTGCCCCAAGATTTCTACCGGAGAAACAAAGCCAAGAATGTGCATCAACCCCTATGCAAAGATTACCACAATGTCACCTTCGGAATCCGCAAGTTGAGTGCCAAAACATATATCAAGTGAATCGATACGATACCCCATTGTCACCACGAGCATTCAATTGCAAGACATATATCAAGTGTTCTCAAATCCATAAAAGTATTCAACCGAAAGAAATCTCAAAGGGAAAACTCAATTCATCACAAGATAGAGAGGGGAAAACACCATATGATCCAACTATATTAACAAAGCCCCCGATACATCAAGATCGTGTCATCAAGAACACGAGAGATAGAGAGAGAGATACAACACATAGCTACTGGTACATACCCTCAGCCCCGAGGGTGGACTACTCCCTCCTCATCATGGTGGCCGCCGGGATGATGAAGATGGCCACCGGTGATGGTTTCCCCCTCCGATGGAGTGCCAGAAAGGGCTCTAGATTGGATCTCGTGGACTAGAGAGCCTTGCGGCGGTGGAACTTCTGATCTAGGTCTACCCCGAAGGGCTTCGGAATATTTGTGAATTTATAGGGTAAACAGGCGGTGTGGGAGGCCACCGAGGTGGGCACAACCCACCTGGGCGCGCTAGGGGGGCCTGGCACACCCTGGTGGGTTGTTCCCCCCTCGGGGCACCCCCCAGGTGCTGCTTCAGCCCATTGGGTGTCTTCTGGCCCATAAATATTCTCCAAAAAGTTTCGCGGTGTTTGGACTCCGTTTGATATTGATTTCCTGCGATGTAAAAAACATGCAGAAAATAGCAACTAGCACTTGGCACTATGTTAATAGGTTAGTACCAAAAAATGATATAAAATGATTGTAAAATGGTTGTAAAACATCCAAGAATGATAATATAACAACATGGAATAATCAAAAATCATAGATACGTTGGAGACGTATTAGTAAGCAGTATGACGATCACCGCCCACAACACTTTGAGTTCTACTCGTGCATATCATCTACGCATAGACCTGGCTCATGATGCCGCTATTGGGGAACATTGCATGGAAAACAAAAAAATATCTACGCACACACAAGCTCTATACATGGGGATGCATAGCTACGAGAGGGGGAGAGAATCTTCATACCCTTGAAGATTGCTAAGAAGAAGCGTTTATCAACTCGGTTGATGTAGTCGCACACCTTCACGATCCGTCCCGATCAAGTGGCGAACGTACGGCACCTCCACGTTCAACACACGTTCAGCTTGATGACATCTTCGCCTTTTTATTCCAGCAAGACAGGTGAAGTAGTAGGTGAGTTCTGACAGCACGATGGTGTGGTGACTGTTGGTGATGAAGAACAATATCTGCAAGGCTTCGCCATGCACTACAGAAACTAGACGAAGGATAAACTAGAGGGGACGGGGTTGCTGGCACATGGCTTGGTGTCTTGGGTGCTAGCCCTACCCTCTATTTATATGTTGAGCCCTGGGGTCGAAACTTGGAGCAAAAGCATCCTCAAAGTTGGATTTGCCTTAAAGGCAAGAGTCCCACTCGGGCTCCAGGGCCAGACGCCAGGGTTCCCGACGTCTGGACCCAGACGCCAGGGACCTTGGTGTATGGCCTCTAGCCTCCACAAAACTTCCTTTCATGCTTTCCAAAACCCACGTGGGCTTTACCCCTTGGCCCAAATAAAGTGTTATCGTGCCCAAACACTTCGGGAAACATCTGAAACCCCTTCCAGTGAATTTCGGAACCTTTCCGGAGATCAATCACTATTATCCCATATATTAATATTTACCTCCGGATTATTCCGGAGCTCCTCGTCGTGTCCGTGATCTCATTCGGAAATCCGAACAACATTTGGTCACCAACATACATAACTCATTCAATACTATATCGTCAATGAACGTTAAGCGTGCGGACCCTACGGGTTCGAGAACTATGTAGACATGACCGAGACACCTCTCCGGTCAATAACCAATAGCGGAACCTGCATGCCCATATTGGCTCCTCATATTCTACGAAGATATTTATCGGCCGAACCATTATGACAACATGGACAATTCGCTTTGTCCGTCGGTATGTTACTTGCCCAAGATTCGATCGTCGGTATCTCTATACCTAGTTCAATCTCGTTACCGTTAAGTCTCTTTACTCGTTCCATAATATATCATCACGTGACTAACTCATTAGTCATTTGCTTGCAAGGCTTATTATGATGTGTATTACCGAGAGGGCCTAGAGATACCTCTCCGATACTCTGAGTGACAAATCCTAATCTAGATTCGCGCCAACCCAACAAAACAACTTTGGAGATACTTGTATAGCATCTTTATAATCACTCAGTTACGCTGTGACGTTTGATAGCAGACAAGGCATTCCTCCGGTATCCGGGAGTTGCAAAATCTTATAGTCAAAGGAATATGTATTTGACATACATGAAAGCAATAGCAATAAACTGTATGATCAAATGCTAAGCTAACGGATGGGTCTTGTCCATCACATCATTCTCATAATGATGTGATTCCGTAATCGAATGACAACTCATGTCCATGGTTATGAAACCTTAACCATCTTTGATTAACGAGCTAGTCTAGTAGAGGCTTACTAGCTAGGGACACAGTATTTATTTATGTATTCACACGTGTATTTAGGT
The DNA here is from genome assembly GCA_902687465.1 of Secale cereale. NCBI lineage: Eukaryota > Viridiplantae > Streptophyta > Magnoliopsida > Poales > Poaceae > Secale > Secale cereale. Next base: position 721,035,602 of record LR738710.1, on the reverse strand, counting down.
TTTCGGTCAATATAATTCTAGCATGAATAATAAACCTTTATCATGAATAAAGAAATATAAAATAATAACAACTTTATTATTGCCTCTAGGCCATATATCCATCAACCGGACCCATCAGTATGCAGCTCGCCATTCCTACCATACCCACGGATACCATTAGAGCTAGTGCGCTTTTGCTACTCTGGCGAACTAGTTCTACTGATCCGGCGATCAAGCTAAAGGAGTGAGATTGACAACAAGGAGGAGACCACTCGCGCGCTGCTCCAACTCTTCTTACATTGCAAGGATGTCATGTCTAGTGGTAATCCCGTGATCTATCTCCTACGAATGCTCCTTGTTGATCTACGCGCTAGGATTAAATCTTACTTTTTCGTATATGCACGCCGCGTAGCCCATCATCTAGCACCAGTGAAGAACTTGCAATCCCATAAGCTTTATATCACATGTGATATTACATGCGGCTTATCAAAATTGATCAACAGAATAAAATGTGGGCAACCGTGGTATCTATAGCCCCGTCTTAGGGAGATTCGGGAAAGAAGAATGGTTCTAATTTTGATGTATGTAAATTAGTTAACAACTCTATGTCACTTTACAATGGTCGTTTTATTTGGCTCCTTGAGACCTGAGACTCTTCCATTGTACACATGAACACCTCTTGAGTAAAGACCACAATATTTACCTAATAATAAAGTAGTAACTCGCACATTTTACAGAGAAGTTCCTGCATTTTCATGAAATCAACCCGCGGTCCTGATTTAACTGAGAATAAGAAAATGTTTTGTGTTTTGCAGAAAACCACCCGAGGTTTTGGTTAATCAACTTGCAGTCCTATTTTAAGTGAGAATAGAAAATGTTTCACTTTTTACACAGAACCCCCTAAGATTTTGATTAATAAACCCGTTTCCGTGTAGAAAATAACGTTTTTACATAGATTCAATTTTAAAAATAAATATGAAAATTGATTAGGAAAATGAGTTGAATCTGAATATGATGTTGTTTCACATGTTAATAATTTTTTTAAATGCTGTTTAGAATGCAACATTAATAAGTAGCGCACGAACTGTCTTTCTTTCGTATTGATGTCGATTCAAACTGAAAATGAACACCTCAACAAAAACAAATTGGAGATGAAAGAAACCATCTATGACCATGCATGTCTGTCAACGAGAGTGGGAAGAAGGATAAACGGTAAGACTGATAAGATGCCATGTTGATATAAAGGACGTGGACCTATTGAGGTCTTGAGTCATGGTTATTGTGTTAGGGACGTGCAGCATTTTTTTCTTCCATTGCAACACACGGGCTCTTTTGTTAGTTACGCCAAAAAAACAGTTCGCCCTGCCAGGGCTCAGGTACACGCCGACACCAAGCTCGGGCACGCACCCAAGGTGCAAATACATTAAATTATCCTATGCAAATGACCAAAACTACTCTTGACGGACTACCTTTGTCCTAATTTATTGGCCCCCTACGTATTTTGTGTCAGACTTTGACCGTAGATTTAAATAATAAAATGATAATGCATGTCACCGAAAATTATATCGTTGGATTCGTATTTGAACATAGTTTTCCTTGATATTTTTTTATAACATGCTTTGACATTTTGTTAGTTAAAACTATGGCCAAAATTTGGCACTAAATACAAAGAGGACCAATAAACCAGGATGGAGGTACTAGTACGTAGGAGGGGTCCATGAGGTAATTTGTGGCATCTAAGTCCATGTTAACTAGGAGTTATCATAGACTAGGCCAACTATCCCTCCATCTATTTGGGATTATTCAAGTTGTGTTTGTTCCCTGAATTTGTTTTTTCACCTCTCCTTCATCTTTGTCTTGTTGACTTGACTTAGGGCTCGTTCGGAAGCTCTCCAGCTTCCGATACAAGCCAGCTTCTCATGGGAGTTGGGCGAGCAGGCTTCTCGTAGGAGCCGCCGCTCCATTCGGCAGCAGCACCTGCTCCAGCTTCCGTTTGCATGGGCTGGTAGCACAGGAAGCATGCTTGGAGCCCATTTGTGTGGTTTCTCGTACGGGGGAGATAACCTATCGAGAGCAAGAGATCAAGCGAACTGGTATGCTGCCTCAAGGTCACTTGGCGATGGCATATATCGGGTAATTTTGTTGAACATCTCCTCCTTCGATTTTGGGATATGGGTTCGACCAGCTTCTCGTTTTTGCATTGCAGGCCGCTCGTTCTCCAGGAGCTGGATTCTGGGAGCTGCACCATTCGGCTAGCTTATCGTTGGCTTCTCGCCAAGCTGGAAGTTGGAAGACATCCGAATGGGGCCTTAGTTTCTCAGACTCTGTTGACCTAGTTTGACTTCTATAATTTTCCATGTAGAAGATGGCAAAGACTAGATTTTTGCGTGACAAACTTCCAATCTGCTCATCATGGTAGTACAAAGAACACCAGAGATATTAAAAATTACAACCATGTTCGTGGACAACCTAGTGTTGACTACATGCACTAGAGCAAGCCAAAGCCCCACCGCCATCATCGCATGTCTCTCGCTGGAGCTGGACAAACCTTGTTGTAGTAGACAGCCCGGAAGTCGCCGTGCTAAGGCCCCATAGGATCAGTGCACCAGAGTAGCAACCATCATCGATGAAGAAATTATAGATCGGAATGATCAAACCTATACACACCCAAATGAAGACAAACAAAGATTGAATATAAACAGATCCATCGAAGACCAGCACCGACCAAATACCGTGAATCCTACGGATACATACCTCTACATGCACTCGGACGTGAAGGAAATATGCCCTAGAGGAAATAATAAAGTTGTTATTTATATTTCCTTGTATATCATGATAAATGCCTTTTATTCATGATAGAATTGTATTAACCGGAAACTTGATACATGTGTGAATACATAGACAAAATAGAGTGTCCCTATTATGCCTCTACTAGACTAGCTCGTTAATCAAAGATGGTTATGTTTCCTAACCATAGACATGAGTTGTCATTTGATCAACGAGATCACATCATTAGGAGAATGATGTGATGGACAAGACCAATCCGTTAGCTTAGCACTATGATCGTCTAGTTTTACTGCTATTGCTTTCTTCATGACTTATACATGTTCCTATGACTATGAGATTATGCAACTCCCGAATACCGGAGGAACACCTTTTGTGCTATCAAACATCACAACGTAACTGGGTGATTATAAAGATGCTCTACAGGTGTCTCCGAAGGTGTTTGTGGTGTTGGCATAGATCGAGAATAGGATTTGTCACTCCGAGTGTCGGAGAGCTATCTCTGGGCCCTCTCGGTAATACACATCGTAATAAGCCTTGCAAGCAAAAGACTAATGAAGTGTTGATGGTTAACATGACCACTAGTTTCAATAAAAAGGGCAAGGGAAAGAAGGGGAACTTCAAGAAGAATAGCAAGACAGTTGCTACTCCCGGAAGAAACCCAAGTCTGGAGCCAAGCCTGAAACTGAGTGCTTCTACTGCAAAGGGACTGGACACTGGAAGCGGAACTGCCCCAAGTATTTGGCGGATAAGAAGGATGGCAAAGTGAAAGGTATATTCGATATACATGTTATTGATGTGTACCTTACTAATGCTCGTAGTAGCACCTAGGTATTTGATACTGGTTCGGTTACTAATATTTGTAACTCGAAACGGGGGCGATGGATTAAACAAAGATTATCTAAGGACGAGGTGACGATGCGTGTGGGAAATAGTTCCAAACTCAATGTGATCGCCGTCGGCACGCTACCTCTACATCTACCTTCGGGATTAGTTTTAGACCTAAATAATTGTTATTTGGTGCCAGCGTTGAGCATGAACATTATATTTGCATCTTGTTTGTTGCAAGACGGTTATTCATTTAAATCAGAGAATAATGGTTGTTCTATTTATATGAGTAATATCTTTTATGGTCATGCACCCTTAAAGAATGATCATTTTTTGTTGGATCTTGATCGTAGTGATACACATATTCATAATATTGAAGCCAAAAGATGCAAAGTTGATAATGATAGTGCAACTTATTTGTGGCACTGCAGTTTAGGTCATATTGGTGTAAAGCGCATGAAGAAACTCCATGCTGATGGACTTTTGGAATCACTTGATTATGAATCACTTGGTGCTTGCGAACCATGCCTCATGGGCAAGATGAATAAAACTCTGTTCTCCGGAACAATGGAGCGGGCAACTGACTTATTGGAAATCATACATACTGACGTATGCGGACCAATGAGTGTTGAGGCTCGCGGCGGGTATAGTTATTATCTAACCTTCACAGATGATTTGAGCAGATATGGGTATATCTACTTGATGATACACAATTCTGAAACATTTGAAAAGTTCAAAGAATTTTAGAGTGAAGTAAAGAATCGTCGTAACAAGAAAATAAAGTTTTCTACGATCTGGTCGCGGAGGCGAATATTTGAGTTATGAGTTTGGTATACATTGGAAACAATGTGGAATAGTTTCACAACTCACGTCACCTGGAACACACCATGGCGTAATGGTGTGTCCGAACGTCGTAACCGTACTTTATTAGATATGGTGCGATCTATGATGTCTCTTACCTCAAGATGGCAATGGGGCCCCGAAACCCGCGTCCCCGCGGGTTTTTACCCTATTAGGGGACGAGGGTGGGCTTCTTTTTAACCCTGCGGGGCTGCTGCTGGGTAAGATATAAAACCCGACACGTTTCATGGGTTCAAACCCGTTTGAGCAATACCCGAACCCGAAACCCGTCATCCCCGCCAAAATACCACACTAAGTCTAATTAGACAGCATATTGAACCATGTATGGTTGAATAATGCTCCTATTTGTTGTGGAAATATGCCTATGCAGATGTTGTTACTACTCTTTCTAGTTGTTGTTATTGCTCTTTTTGATCAAGTTATGCCACTGAAATATGCTCCTTGTAGCTGATGTTATTGCCCTTTTTGCTCGAGTTATGCTCGTGAAATATGCTCCTTGTAGCTGTTGAACCATGTACCATTGTATTGTGCTGAAATTTTCGCAAGTTATGTTGCTGAAATATGCTCTTTTTGCTGTCAAAATGCTATTCTTTGCTACTATTATGTTTGCTTAAATATGTCGATTTCCCTGTGGGCTCCCCGTGGGTTTCGAAAACCCGATGGGTTTAGGGGACGGGCAAAAAACTAGCCCCGCACACACTGACGGGGACGGGGACGGGTTTGTGATTTTCTCGTGGGGATGGGTTTGGTCAGGCAAAACCCGATGGGTTTCGTCCCCATTGCCATCTTGACTCTTACCTATTTACCACTATCGTTTTCGGGTTATGCTTTAGAGACAGCTGCATTCACGTTAAATAGGGCACCATTTAAATCCATTGAGACGACGCCTTGTGAACTGTGGTTTCGCAAGAAACCCAAGTTGGCATTTCTTAAAGTTTGGGGCTGCGATGCTTATGTGAAAAAGCTTCAATCTGGTAAGCTCGAACCCAAGTCGGAGAAATGTGTCTTCATAGGATACCCAAAGGAAACTGTTGGGTACACCTTCTATCACAGATCCAAAGGCAAGATATTCTTTGCTAAGAATGGATCCTTTCTAGAGAAGGAGTTTCTCACGAAAGAAGTGAGTGGGAGAAAAGTAGAACTTGATGAGGTAATTTTACCTTCTCCCGAGTTGGAAAGTAGTACATCACAGAAACTAGTTCCAGGGATTCCTACACCGATCAGTGAGGAAGCTAATGATGATGATCATGAAACCTCAAATCAAGTTACTATTGAAGCTCATAGGTCAACCAGAGTATGTTCCACGCCAGAGTGGTACGATAACCCGGTTTTGGAAGTTGTGTTACTAGACCATGATGAACCTACGAACTATGAGGAAGCGATGATGAGCCCAGCACTACTAGGAAAAGGCCTACTAATGGCGCACCTATTTTGGCCATTAATGGCGCATTAGTGGTACGCCATTACTGCCACGCCATTAGTATATTTTACTAATGGCGCTCCTGTGGTGCGCCATTAGTATCTGGTATACTAATGGCGCACCACAGATGCGCCATTAGTATATACCATGGTGTGCCATTAGTATGCCTCCCAGGGGGCCATATATACCCAGGTGCTTTGGCATACTAATGGCGCACTCTTGCCTGACGCGCCATTAGTAACTTTGGCATACTAATGGCGCACTGTTGGTTGATGCGCCATTAGTATCCTTTGGCATACTAATGGCGCACTGTGATGTGATGCGCCATTAGTATGAATATTAGGTTTTTTTATTTATTTTTTAATTTTCTGTATTTTGCACAGGTTACAAAATGTATTATTGGACAGAATATAGACAGCACCAGCACATAGCAACAACAGATTCATCGAATACAATAGAAGATTAGTCTCTGAATACAATTCATTATATTAGTCTCCGAATACAATTCATCATATTAGTCTCCGAATTCGAAAGACCGAACAAAGATAGAACATTATATTACAAGTCTCGAGACCGCGAGTAGCGAGTTTGTCTTCACATTACAAGTCGATATCGATCATCTAAACTACCATCACATAGAAGAGAGCTGCGGTCATCATGATGAGCATCATCACGATGAAACTCGTCTTCATCCGGTTCCTCCAATGCTCCATCCCCTCTCCCGCTAGATAGCGGGCGTATCTAGATTCCACCTCGGCCCTAGTGGTGTACCCTTTGTAACTATTACCGCTGAATCGGTGAACCTGTCTCCGACACTCCTCCCAGTCGTCGTAGACTCCGGGAACCTTACCCTTGTACATGACATACGACGGCATCGCTATGCACTAGCCAAACGAAACGTTAGTACCAATTCACACACAATAAATAAGCAATATATAAGTATGCAATAGAACGATCGGAAGAGAAAAGCAAGACATTAATAGCATCGATTACATCTAAGTTGAACGACTGTCGAAACCAAAGAGACATACTACAAGTTCATTAAAGTTTAATTACAACATGAGCCAATCGATGTTTCAGAACTAGACACAGCATCACTACTTTCGACTCGACTCAAGGGACCGGAGCATGGATGAAGCCGCTGTCTATCGTGGGAGTCATGAAATCGCGGGCGTTGTCAGCCTGCATTTGTAGCATTGTGTCGATGTCACTGTTGGACGGTTGATTTCGGAGGTAGAACTAGCCCGAGGTACGAAGGACATCTTGATGGATGATTTCCGCAAACTCCGACTGGAAGCGAAAGAATTCTTGTCTGATGTCCGTGTCCTGGATTGCCGACACGCTCGCGGCCCAATCTTTGAGTTTACTCGGTAGCAGAAGTTGATGATGGCCCCGTACGATCGCCCGCATGTGATGGATGGCGTAGTAGGCACCCTTCTGACCGCCAGGCGGCTGCTTGACGCAGCAGAATGTCGTATTGTGGGAGAACACGTGCTTGCCGTACTTACGAATAGGCCTGGTGAAGGTGCCTCCAGATTTGGCGTAGCCGGGGAGAACATCATCAAGAACATTCTTGACATTTGTGTAGTCTACCTTCGACTGACGGTCCGAGTCGAAATACGTGGCCATGGAATATTTGGGGCTTAGGAGGATGAGTGTGCAATGTGTGTCACTGCACAAAACACGGAATGTTAAAAGAAAAACGATCAAAATCTAAGAATTCATATGTTACGGGGCGGTTGAGGGGAGGACTTACTCGAGAAAGTAAGGCACGAGGAAGTTATCCTTATCTCGGTTTGCCAGAATGACGCCTTCGAGGTAAGAACTCGCGACTTGCCGGTCCCCAGCGCTGCCCAAGATCTTGGCACGCATGTAGAAGGGGTCGACTATCACGATGTCCGGGGTCTTGTCGCGAATGATCCGCATCTCCATACTCAGCGAAAATAGCCGAACGAAGGTGTAGTGCAGCGGATGAAGGTTCAACATAGCGTAGATGTCATCAAACCGCAGGACGATCGTACCCCCGATGGAGTTATCCACAAAGCCATTGCCCTGTGGCACCTTGGCCGCGAAAACCGGGTATGCCACATCCTTCTCTCTGAGACGCCGCTTCTCCAAAGAAAGAACACTGTCATGCAGACTCCGCATAGCACCGGTTGCAGCATTGAGCATATTACTCGGTAGCATCGCCCTACCCGCCACATGCACCCTCCTCATTACACCCTCAGGTGAAGGTGGCCCGTCCTGAGCACAGATCGTACTCGGTGCCGGCTGGCTCGCACCCTTGTTAGTCTTTCTTTTCCCTGCCTTCTTCTTCTCCTGTAATGGGACCGAGTTCTGCTCACAGACCGCCTTCTTGAGTGTGTTGGGGCTGATAATATTTCGCACCTCGCCTATCTGAGGCTCGGTGAAGTCGGCAGCTGGAGGCGTCTCCTGAGAACTGAACGGCAGACGACGCCTATTGCAACTTGGTTTCTCCGCGGTACCAGTTAGATCGCGCACGTCTTTTGTAGGGTTGGGTTCTTGAGAAGGAGGCCCCATGAAGTCGCCACAGTACCCATGATCGGCAAAGTACTGATCGACGTCGGCAAATGTATCGTCGTCGTTGTCGTCGTCGTCGTTCGGATCATGTGCCATATGCATGTTTGGATCCAGTGGCATAGGGATGTCCGGCACCGTTGCGGCGATCTTGCCATGGGGCCGACTTGGCGCGGGCACGACTGGCGGTGTTGTCTTTGGGGTGGTGTCCCCCGCCCCCAAATGAATCTGGCTCTTCGGCCAAAGCAGGGGCCAACTCAGGCAGGCGCTGAGGGTCATCACGTCATCTTCGTCGGCCCCGGCGGGTCGAATCGGAGGTAACAACTCGTCGCAGCCTGGCAACACCCGAACCAGTTGAACCCTATACAAGTTGGGTGGCATCCTAGTACCGTGGAACACGGGGTTGCCTGGTTGAACGATTTTGCCCTTGGCGACATCGACCAACTCGTTGTTCACAAAGTGCAGGAAAATGCACGGAACGTCGGCGACGCCCTGCGAAAACATGTAGGGCGTTGATACGTCCAAAATGCATCACTATTTTATATCGTAATTCATCCTTATTCATTGATATATTTCACATTACGATGATGTTCTTATGTTGTATTGGCCTATTTTACACAGTTTGCAACTTTCCGATGCCGAAGCAGCAGACGCAGGATTCAGCGGTAAAAAGTGGACGCTGAGTTGCTGAAGAAGAATACCTCCAAATTACCTGAAAATCGACGGAGGGTATTTTCCAGAAGGATCACGAAGATACGCAAAAGAGCAACCAGAGGGGGGCCATAGGGTGCCCAGGCGGCCACCTAGCGCGGCACCCACCCTGGCCGCGCGGGGAGGGCGCCTGGAGCCCCTGTCCCACTCCCGGCTCTCCCCTTTTGCCTATATACTCCTCGTCATCCAAAAACCATAAAAAGGAGAGTTTTGACGGAGTTCTGCCGACGCTCCGTGGCGGAAACCTACAGAGAAGAAAAACCAATCTCCGGCGGGCAGATTCCGCCGGGGAGATCACCTCCCGGAAGGGGAGATCATCGCCATCGTCATCACCATCGTCACGGGCATCATCGAGATCATCATCAACATCATCCCCAACATCAGCACCATCTCCATCTTCATCCAATCTCATCTCACAATTGCAACTTGTGTTGTAATCGTACTATCTATCCTCTCTACCCTATCGGTGTTGATTACTACTTTGTGCTGAATGCTATTGAGTTTTGTTGGAGAAATATCATTATGTCCAGATTGTTTATCACCCATCTATCTCCACTGATGATGATCTCTTTTATGTCTTGTGAGTAGGTACTTTAGTTCTTGAGGACATGGGAGAAGTCTTGTTGTTAGTAGTCATATGATGTTGAAGTAATATATGTTGTTTGATACTTAAGTTGTGTTGTTATTTTCCTAGTGGTGTTGTGTGAGTCGAACACTCAACACTTCGCCTTATTAAGGACCTAGGGGAATACATTGTGTACAAAAAATGCTTACGGTGGGTTGCCGGAGTGACAGAAACCTGAACCCCAGTTTGCACGCTTTTGCACAAGGGAACACTGGATCATCGATCGTATTGCTATGGTTAGGCTTTTGCCTTAAATACTATCTTGTATTTGCAGATGCTTGCAAGGTGTTTAATCATAAGAGTGCACTCATCTTAGTCTAGAGAGTGTACTAGCATAGATCCACCCACTTAACACTTATCAACACATCACATAGTACCGATACGAAATATGGCGAAAGCACATGACTACCTCTCTCGTGTGTCCTCAAGAACACTTTAGCCTTTATAAGTTCAGTTGCTAGGCCTCTCCTTTGCTCAGAAAGGATTGGGCCACTTGTTACTCTCCAGTGCCTTTTACTTTGCTCGCTTTTACTTTCCTATTGCTTATATCAAGAAAACCCCTAAAAAGATATCTTTCAGTGCTTGCAGTTATTCCTTGCTCAGAATCACTTGTCAATACCTTCTGCTCCTCGTTGGGTTTGACACTCTTACTTATCGAAAATGCTGCAATAGATCCCTTACGGTTGTGGGTCAACAAGTACCGTTTTCTGGCGCCGTTGCCGGGGAGTGTAGCACTATTGGTAAGTGAAGCTGGTAAGGAAGTTTTTATATTTCTGTTTTTATTTTGCTGTTGCTGCTCTTTGTCCTTATGGACAACCTTGCTATTGGATCGTTGCTTGTGGGAATACGCCCCACACCTGTGGTGGTTGCTCCTCCCCCTACTGAAATTGTGCCCTATAAAATACCGGCTGGTATTATCGATTATGTTTTGGCTAATCGTTATGCAGGAGACAGACATCCCGGTGAACACTTGCTATATCTATCACAACTATGTTCATTATTTAAGCTTGCAGGTGTATCAATGGAGTTTGTCATGAGGAAATTGTTCTCCGTATTGCTTATAGATAAAGCTTCATATTGGTATAAGCTTCTCGATAACTCATACTTGCTTGATTGGCAAGAGCTTATGTCTCTCTTTTATACCAAGTTTTATCCTCTTCATGAAATTCATCGAGACAGGAACTATATCTATAACTTTAGGTCTCGTGACGGAGAAAGCATTGCTCAAGCTTGGGGGAGATTGAAGTCCCTAATGCTCAAATGTCCTATTCATGAGCTCCCCAAGAAAATTATACTTACAAATTTTTATGCCAGGCTTTCTCGTCAGGATAAGGAGATGCTGGATGCCTCCTCTAGTGGGGTATTTCAGACGAAGAGCGTTGAAGAAAGGTGGCATCTCCTTGAAAGGATCCAGAGAATACCGAAGATTGGGAAATCGATAAAGGTATTGAACCAGCTATAAATTATGAGCGCGATTATATTGAGAGCTATGTGAAAACTGATTACTTCAATACCTTTTGCTCTAAGATTGGTCTTGATTCCCATCTAATGATTGATTTTTGTAAGGATTTTGCCTCTCACATTGATTCTTTTAAAAAGAAGAGAGATCAGCATCATGAACCTTTCAAAGAGTTACCTGTTGATATTCATGTTGCTGACCCTATTTTGCCTGCAGTTATATATGAAAAGCCTCCTTTTCCCGCAAGGATAAGGGAGCACTCTCTTGTGACAGGCATTATAAATAAAAGTGAGAGAAGAATTGATGAGCCTGAGGACCAGATCAAGGTCGATCCTCAAGTTGCATTGGTTAAAGACCTTCTTACTAATGATGTTTTGGATTCCAATGTAAATTTTTGTGCTGTTTCCACTAACCTTGTCACAGCCAAGAATAAAGGCCCAATTTCAGGTACTCCAGTAGTATCTGTTAAAATAGGAGTTCACAATTATTATGGGCTATGCGATTTGGGATCGAATGCTAGTGCTATCCCCTATTCACTTTATCAAGAGATCATCGGTGAGATTTCACCTTGTGAGATGAAAAAGTTGATGTTACCATTTATCTTGCAAACAGAGCAACTATCTCTCCTATCGGAATTGTGAGAGATGTTGAAGTCCTATGTGGAAAGGTAAAATACCCTACCGACTTTCTAGTACTTGGTTCAGTGAGGGACAATTTTTGTCCTATTATTTTTGGTAGACCTTTTCTCAGAACTTGTGGAGCTATAATAGATTGCAAGAAAGGTAAAGTTTCTGTTGAATTCAATGGTGAGCCATATGAATTTAACTTTTCTAAGTTCTCTAAGCAGCCTCGTGGTACCGATTTACCTAGTGATGATAAAATTATTGAAAGTATTGCTCCTATTGCTATTCCCCCTAATGATACTTTGCAGCAATATATGGAGGACCACGAGAATGATTTGCATATGCAGGAAAGAAATGAACTAGATGAAATATTCTTGAGACAACCTGCTATCCTGAAGCACAACCTTCCGGTTGAACCTTTGGGAATTTTATCAAAACCAAAAGAAGACCCGGTGTTCGATCTTAAACCTCTTCCCAATACGCTCAAGTATGCTTATTTAGATCAAAAGAAAGTATATCCTGTTATTATCAACTCTAACCTTTCAGGATATGAAGAAGAGCGACTATTGGAAGTACTTCGTAAACACCGAGGTGCAATTGGCTATACCCTTGATCACCTTAAGGGGATTAGTCCATCTGTCTGTCAACATACTATCAACCTTGAGCCCGATGCTAAACCAGTTGTTGATCATCAACGACGGTTGAACCCGAAGATGATGGATGTTGTAAGAACTGAGATTCTCAAGCTTCTAGCCGCAGGTATTATCTACCCTATAGCTGATAGTAAGTGGGTAAGCCCGGTACATTGTGTTCCTAAGAAAGGAGGTACAACTGTGGTTCCTAATGATAAGAATGAACTAATACCTCAGAGAATTATTATTGGATATAGAATGTGTATTGATTACAGGAAGCTGAACAAGGCAACCAGGAAGGATCACTACCCGTTGCCGTTCATCGACCAAATGCTTGAAAGGTTATCCAAAAATACCCACTTTTGTTACCTCGATGGTTATTCTGGCTTCTCTCAAATTCATGTTAACACTGCTGATCAAGAGAAGACCACTTTTACTTGTCCCTTTGGTACTTATGCTTACAGGCGTATGCCTTTTGGTTTATGTAATGCCCCTGCTACTTTTCAAAGGTGTATGTCTGCTATCTTTCATGGTTTCTGTGAGGAGATTGTGGAAGTCTTCATGGACGATTTCTCCGTCTATGGAACTTCCTTTGACCATTGTCTCCACAACCTCAATAAAGTTTTGCAGAGATGTGAGGAGACAAATCTGGTACTCAACTGGGAGAAGTGCCACTTCATGGTTAACGAAGGAATTGTTCTTGGCCACAAGATTTCCGAAAGGGGAATTGAGGTGGACAAGGCCAAGATCGAAGCAATTGAGAGGATGCCCTATCCAAGGGACATCAAAGGTATTCGCAGTTTTCTCGGTCATGCTGGTTTCTATAGAAGATTTATTAAATACTTTTCTAAGACTTCGAGACCCCTCACTAATCTTCTCCAGAAGGACGTTCCTTTTGTATTTGATGAAGATTGTAAGGTGGCTTTTGAAGTTCTTAAGGAAGCTTTAATAACCGCTCCTATAGTACAACCACCTGACTGGAATTTACCTTTTGAGATTATGTGTGATGCTAGTGATTTTGCTGTTGGCGCTGTTTTAGGGCAAAGGGTTGATAAGAAATTGAATGTTATACGTTATGCTAGTAAAACCCTTGATAACGCTCAAAAGAATTATGCTACTACTGAGAAGGAATTCTTAGCTGTAGTGTTTGCTTGTGATAAGTTTAGGCAGTATATTGTTGATTCCAAAGTTATTATTCATACTGACCATGCTGCCATTAAGTACCTTATGACAGAGAAGGATGCCAAGCCAAGGCTTATCAGATGGGTACTCCTTCTTCAAGAATTTGATTTGCAGATTGTTGATAGGAAAGGAGAAGACAATCCGGTGGCGGACAATCTTTCAAGGATGGAAGATATATCGCATGATCCCATCTCAGTCAACGACAGTTTTCTAGACGAGCAACTTACCATTGTAAAAGTACAATCTCTTTCCGATCCTTGGTTTGCAGATTATGCTAATTTTATCGTTGCGAAGTATTTGCCTCCAGGTTCAACATTTCAGCAAAGGAAGAAGTTCTTTCATGATTTGAGGCACTACTTTTGGGATGACCCACATCTTTTCAAAGAAGGACCAGACGGGATCGTGAGAAGATGCATACCGGAACATGAGCAGAAGGACATTCTCAGACAGTGTCATGATAGTCCCTATGGAGGACATCATGCCGGTGAGAGGATCGCACATAAGGTTCTTCAATCAGGTTTTTATTGGCCTACTCTCTTTAAGGACGCTAGAAATTATGTTTTAGCCTATGATAAATGTCAGAGAGTTGGTAACATTAGTAGAAGGAATGAGATGCCTATGAATTACTCACTAGTGATTGAACCTTTTGATTGCTGGGGTTTTGATTTTATGGGTCCTTTTCCTTCTTCGCACAAGTACACTCACATTTTAGTAGTTGTTGATTATGTGACCAAGTGGGTTGAAGCAATCCCCACTGAAAGTGCTGATCACAAGACATCTTTGAAAATGCTCAAATATGTGATTTTCCCTAGGTTTGGTGTACCTAGGTATCTCATGACTGACGGAGGATCACACTTCACGCATGGAGCTTTTAGAAAAGCTTTAGCCAAGTACGATGTCAATCATAGAATTTCTTCACCGTACCATCCTCAAACTAGTGGGCAAGTTGAGCTCACCAATAGAGAGATCAAGTTGATCTTGTAGAAGACAGCAAATAGAAATAGAAAGGACTGGTCAAATAAGTTAGGAGATGCTTTGTGGGCGTATAGAACTGCTTACGAAAACCCCATGGGCATGTCCCCCTATAAGATGGTTTATGGCAAGGCTTGCCATTTGCCATTAGAATTAGAGCACAAAGCTTTCTGGGCTGTTAGAGAGCTGAATGCTGATCCAAAGTTAGCTGGTGAGAAGCGTCTCATGAACTTGACTTCTCTAGATGAGTGGAGAAGTGAAGCTTACGAGAGCGCTAAAATGTTCAAGGAAAAGGTAAAGAAGTGGCATGATAAGAGGATTCTGAAACGTGAATTTAATGTTGGTGATAAAGTTTTGTTGTTTAGATCCCGTTTCAGGTTTTCTCCAGGCAAACTACTTTCCAGGTGGGAAGGGCCATTTCATATTGAAGAAGTCTATCGGTCTGGTGCAATCAAGATTAACAATTTTGAAGGCACCAAACCTCAAGTTGTGAATGGGCAAAGACTTAAGCATTACATAGCAGGAGACCCTGTCAATGTTGATGTGAATATGATATACACAAAAACTCACGAAGAACATGTTGCAACCCTGTTTAAGACACCAGCAGAAGCAGAATAAGAAAAGTTATGTATTACGGTAAGGAAACGTCGCGAACCGCCATAAAAGTTCCATATTATGAGTTTTTGCAAAATTAGTAAAATTCTAAGTCTAAGTGGAGCCGGAGACAAGCTCCAAGGGGCACAGGCGCCCCCCTGGCGCGCCCTACCTCCTGGCCGCGCCGGGAGGCCGCCTGGGCACCCAGGAGTCCGTCTCCGACCCCGTTTTAGCTTGTTACCTTCCTTTCTGTGCATAAATTTTTGCTATATATTTGCCCGGATTGTTTCGGCAACGTATCTCACGATTTCGTGTGTTTTCTTTTCGATCTATTTCTGCCAGGAAATCTTTTAGCTGGACCTAGGTGCCATGGCTTCTCCAAGTTCCCCCAAGGACAAGTTCGTCATCAACGTCATCAACCCTTACCTCGCTGAGGTGAAGAAGCACCCTCAGGTTGTTCGGATGGAGGACGGTGTCCTCCATCAAGAAGATCTGAAGGGACCTATCAAGGAGGGGAGCATCCAGGCCAGGCTAGAAGAAGTGGAGCAAGAAGTCTTCAAGTACAAGGAGATGATCGAGCGTGGTGTTGAAGCTAACTTTGACATCATCAACGAGCTGAAGACCTACTTCCTGAAGGAGATGAAGGAGATGTGGAAAAGCATCACCGCATCTGAAGAAAGAATTGAAGAGCTCCAAGGGCAAATTTATGATCTACATCACCAAAACTATGAGTATGAACTAAGGTTTATGCGCATGGGTATGGGTGCTGCATGCAGGATTCGGGAGACAAACTTCTCATATGAGACTGGAGAACCCCTTCCATGGAAGCGCTTCGCCGAGGACTACGTGATCAACGTCAACAAGAATGAGGAGTGAAATCTCCTTGGGTAATGGCATCCCCTTGGCTTGTTCCAAGCTTGGGGGAGTGCCCGGTATCTTTATCTTTATCTTTTGTCTTTTAGAGTCAAGTAGAGTCGTATCATGTCTAGGGAGGTTATTTTATGAAATAGGTGTGTGCATTGAGGTCTATCACTCCTTCTGTGGAGAGATTGTATCCGTGAGTGTGGAGTCGTCTATGATGGAATATTAATGAGAAGTCTATTGGTTCCTTTGCTGCACTCGGTATTCTCTTCACGCAATCGACCTTATATGATGATTCTTATGGGGAGTATTGACCTTATATCAGGTATGGCTTTGAAAACCTTATTTAATCTTGGCAAACATAGCTTTGGTCATAACAACAAGCATGATTTTCTTAAAGTAGCGACATAGCCAAAACCTTTATGTTATTATGCTTCAAGTGTTATGCTGACAAGGAAGACAACTTGATGTGTTATGCTTATTTTAGTGTTTATGCTTTATATTGCTTTGCATCTTAGTCATCATCAATTGTCTGTTCTCTCAAAGCCTTTGCTAGCCTAAACTCTGTACTAAGCGGAATTCTGCTTGTGCATCCATACCCTTAAACCAATACCTTCCATATGAGTCCACCATACCTTCCTATTCGTGGTATTCCACTACCACCTCCTAAAGTATATAATTTGTGTGTTATCCTTAAATGTTCAAAATCTTCTATTTTGTGCCCCTGTTTTAGCTCATGAGGAAATAGTAGTTAATTCATGATCTTTTTAAGTTGGACAAGTTATACCCCGGGATTGCATGTCTAATGTGCAAACCCCTAATACGAGAAGGAACTGGCATGAGTGCGCCCGGCTCATAAAAGATAATACAACAAACAAACCTTCCTTCACGCATTGTTCATGAGAAATCAGAAAACTTTTGGCAGCGATAAACAAAGGAGATTAAGGGGATGTGATCATCCCCGTACGGGAGCCGTTCCTCGAAACTTGTCCAGCTCGAGAAGTAATTGAGTTATCTATTAGCATTCGTTGACAAATCATGCACCTCTCAAAACTTGTTTCCATTCTGTTTGATTTAAGGATAGCACATGAGTTTTCCCTACTTCCCTAGAGCAGGGCCTATCTCTTAGTTTTAGGATGAGTCAGTTATTCCTACTTTCTTCTATTCTTAAAGAGAGCAGACATTTGATGTTGACGAGGATTCATTCATATAAAGTTGCATTAAGATTTGTCATATCATATCCTTGTTGACATTATCATTTGATAGGTAAGTTGTTTGTCAAGCCTAGCTAAAGCAAACATCTTCCTTTGTGTTAACACTTTCACTTCTTGCATAATAACATGTTCTTTCAAAAGCTTCAATTAATCTCATCAAAACATAAAGAGAAAGAGCAAAAGTAAAAGCTATTAGTTGTTCTTTGACCAAAGGACATGTTTGCCATGATTTGATGAGTTTCCTTAGCCCTACTTTCGATTATAAGTGTTACCACTCTTTTATAAGGGCTTTATGAGTTGTAAATTGATGTTGAGGATGTTTGAGTTTGATGAAGAAACTGTGATGCTTCTTGTCCGTATTCTATTTATCGACACTTCACTCTCTAAACTTGTGGACAGGTTTACCGAGCTCAGTATTCGCTTGGGGACAAGCGAGGTCTAAGCTTGGGGGTGTTGATACGTCCAAAATGCATCACTATTTTATATCGTAATTCATCCTTATTCATTGATATATTTTACATTACGATGATGTTCTTATGTTGTTTTGGCCTATTTTACACAGTTTGCAACTTTCCGGTGCCGAAGCAGCAGACGCAGGATTCAGCGGTAAAAAGTGGACGCTAAGTTGCTGAAGAAGAATACCTCCAAATTACCTAAAAATCGACGGAGGGTATTTTCCAGAAGGATCACGAAGATACACAAAAGAGCAACCAGAGGGAGGCCACAGGGTGCCCAGGCGGCCACCTGGCGCGGCCCCCACCCTGGCCGCGCGGGGAGGGCGCCTGGAGCCCCTGGCCCACTCCCGGCTTTCCCCTTTTGCCTATATACTCCTCGTCATCCAAAAACCCTAAAAAGGAGAGTTTTGACGGAGTTCCGCCGCCGCTCCATGGCGGAAACCTACAGAGAAGAAAAAGCCATCTTCGGCGGGCAAATTCCGCCGGGGAGATCACCTCCCGGAAGGGGAGATCATCGCCATCGTCATCACCATCGTCACGGGCATCATCGAGATCATCATCAACATCATCCCCAACATCAGCACCATCTCCATCTTCATCCAATCTCATCTCACAATTGCAACTTTTGTTGTAATCCGTACTATCTATCCTCTCTACCCTATCGGTGTTGATTACTACTTTGTGGTGAATGCTATTGAGTTTTGTTGGAGAAATATCATTATGTCCAGATTGTTTATCACCCATCTATCTCCACTGATGATGATCTCTTTTATGTCTTGTGAGTAGTTACTTTAGTTCTTGAGGACATGGGAGAAGTCTTGTTGTTAGTAGTCATATGATGTTGAAGTAATATATGTTGTTTGATACTTAAGTTGTGTTGTTATTTTCTTAGTGGTGTTGTGTGAGTCGAACACTCAACACTTCGCCTTATTAAGGACCTAGGGGAATACATTGTGTACAAAGAATGCTTACGGTGGGTTGCCGGAGTGACAGAAACCTGAACCCCATTTCGCACGCTTTTGCACAAGGGAACACTGGATCATCGATCGTATTGCTATGGTTAGGCTTTTGCCTTAAATACTATCTTATATTTGCAAATGCTTGCAAGGTGTTTAATCATAAGAGTGCACTCATCTTAGTCTAGAGAGTGTACTAGCATAGATCCACCCACTTAACACTTATCAACACATCACATAGTACCGATACGGAATATGGGGAAAGCACATGACTACCTCTCCCGTGTGTCCTCAAGAACACTTTAGCCTTTATAAGTTCAGTTGCTAGGCCTCTCCTTTGCTCAGAAAGGATTGGGCCACTTGTTACTCTCCAGTGCCTTTTACTTTGCTCGCTTTTACTTTCCTATTGCTTATATCAAGAAAAACCCTAATAAGGTATCTTTCAGTGCTTGCAGTTATTCCTTGTTCAGAATCACTTGTCAATACCTTCTGCTCCTCGTTGGGTTCGACACTCTTACTTATCAAAAACGCTGCAATAGATCCCTTACGGTTGTGGGTCATCAGGCGTCAGGGATGCCCAGTCAAAGGCAAGGAGATGAAGTCCTCGGCCGAGAGAGGCTTAATTAGTTACCGTGATGATGGCGTCGAGCTCGGCTAATGTCGAGGCACCGCCAACAGCGGGCGTGCAGTTGACGGACGGGCCGCTTGCTGCAGAGGTGTCGGTCGGCGTACACCTGGGTGCATTAAGCTCCCGTGCCGGCGTCAGAGACACCAATGCCGCCTCCGCCGGAGACACCAATGGCCCCGCCATCACGTTCTACGAGTTGCTGGCCGTCAAGCTGGGAATCGGGGGCGGCCCCTGTTGGCCGCCCGAAATTGATAACCCTCAACCGTAAGGGATCGAGATAGTCTTCGCGGGTAAGAATAACCCAATTTATAGATTCGACACACGGGGAGCCAAAGAGTATTTATAAGCTTTGACAGATGAGTTGTCAATTCAACCGCACCTGAAATATACTTACTTGCAACAAAAGATAAGTGGTAACGGTGATATGATAGTGATGGTGGTGACAGCAAAAGTAAACAGCAAAAGTAACAACTAATAACCAGCAGGATTGAAACACTGTAGGCTAGGGAGATGGATGGTTGGGCGCTGCATGTATGAGATACTTCATGAATCTAACTTGGGGCAAGGCACACAGAAAAGTAATGATCATCTAGGCAAATATCAAACATTAGGCATGTATCCCACAGGTAGTTGTACGTGCTTGCAATAAGAACTTGCACAACATTTTTTGTCCTACCATCCCGCTACGAACGGGGCCAAAAGGAACTTATGGAGATTAAGGTGCTCCTGTCAAAGAGCATCGGAACAAAGCAATAAACTCAATGGATACATGGAATCCTCAAATTATGGACCATCCCCTTTGGTGTCCCAAGCTGTCACTTTTGGGATATCCGGTTCCGGACCGTAATAGGTGCAAACAACTCATAGATAGGATCAAGAACACAAATATATTCATGCAAACACATATGGTTCAGATCTGAAATCATGGCACTCGGGCCCTAAGTGACAAGCATTAAGAGCAACAAGTTGAAGCAAAGATGATAAACACCAAAGTAGATGATAGGCAACATGCCCCCAACAATCTGATAAACTATTACATGATCTAACTCATCCAATCCCTACCATCCCCTTTGCCTACAGCAGGGAATTACTCACACATGGAAGGAGAAGTCATGGAGGGAGGATGGAGTGGTGATGATGATGACGATGGCGACGATCTCCCCTCTCCGGAGGCCAAATCAGCCTCCAGATTAGCCCTCCCGAAGAAGAACAGAGGGTGGCGGCGGCTCCGCGACGAAAACTGGGAAAACGACTTCTGTTCTGGGGTTTTCTCGTCACGGGGATAAATACGAGTCAAAGTAGGGCACCAGAGGGGGGAGGACCCTCCCAGGCGGCCTCCCGGCGCGGCCAGGGGTGGGGCCGCGCCACCAGGGCGCCTGGGGCCCCCCTGGCTGCCCTCTGGCCCCACTTCTGGCACAATGGCCCTTTGGGTGCGTGGATTTTCTGTGATTTTTCTTGGAATTTTCTGAGACACCTAAAAATCCGTTTTCCTGCACACAATAAAACCATACAGGCAGCTCTGCAGAAAGCAGCGTCAGTCCGGGTTAGTTTAGTTCAAATCATGCAAGAATGAGGTCAAAACAATAGCAAAAGTGTTTGGAAAAGTAGATACGTTTGAGACGTATCAACTCCCCCAAGCTTAGCATATTGCTTGTCCTCAAGCAATTCAGTTCAACGAACTGGACGCGACAAAGAAAACTTTGACAAACTCTTTTGCTTCATTAGATGTATATAAGCATGTACTACGAAAAGAGTCTAGCAAGTATTGAAACAATGATATGAGGACAATGCACGGAGCAATCCTTCTTTCAAGTGACCAATCACAAATACCTAAAAGTAAATAATATACTACTGAAAATCAAGACAAGATTACATTGCACATAGCTTGAACATACTAGAGTGGTATCTCGCTAGCCTCCATGAGTGAAGCAAAACATAAATGCAGAAACTCCTCCAGAGTTTTAAAGGAGACTAGAACTAAGAATTTCAGAATAAATAATATCACAAGCATGCAGAAGACAATGTAATACTTTGGGACAGTGCACATTACACTCAGAATGACAATTATGCTCTCCTAGTTGGTGCTTTGAAGAAAGAAGGT
This sequence comes from Secale cereale, assembly GCA_902687465.1. Lineage (NCBI taxonomy): Eukaryota > Viridiplantae > Streptophyta > Magnoliopsida > Poales > Poaceae > Secale > Secale cereale. The sequence continues at coordinate 721,014,179 of LR738710.1, read as the reverse complement.
GGAGACTCTCGAACCGTGGAATTTGATGGCGAGGTTGAAAACCCATGGTTGGAAGCAAAGACTAAACATGTACCAGAGCTCTTGGTTTTGAAAACAGAGGTAAAAATGATTTTGGGAGGTGCATATTTCGTCAACGAATGTTAGTAGACAACCCAATCACTTCCTGAACTGGACAAGTTTCGAGGAACGGCTCCCGCACGGGGACGATCACACCCCCTTAATCTCCTTTGTTTATCACTGCCAAAAGTTTTCTGATTTCTCATGAACAAAGCGTGAAGGAGGGTTTGTTTGTTGTATTATCTTTTGTGAGCCGGGCGCACTCATGCCAGTTCCTCCTCGTATTAGGGTTTTGCAGATTAGACATGCAATCCCGGGATAAAACTTGTCCAACTTAAAAAGATCATGGATTAACTACTACTTCCTCATGAGCTAAAACAGGGGCACAAAATAGAAGATTTTGAACAATTTCGAGATGGTACAAGAAAGTCTTCGTTAGGATGGCAGGTAAACACCACATAGGAAGGTATGGAATAACTGGTTTGAAAGGATGTGGATGCACAAGCAGAATTCCACTTAGTGCGAGCGAAGGTTAGCAAGAGACTGGGAAGCGACCAACTAAAGAGCAATAACGGTCATAATCGTGCAGAGCGACAAAGCAACATTGAATTGGGCATGAAAGTGATATAACTATTCTAAAACTCAAAGATCATCAAGGCAAAGCAGACTTTTTAGTCGTAAACATGTGTAAACATGTGCCAAGTCAATCCAAGAATTCTCCAAAAGGAAATACCACCTTAGTATACCAAACTATGAACAATGCAATGCATGTAAATCATTTCAATAACACATTATATACTCTAGCTATTTGAGACTAGCCACAAGGAAAGCATGAACCACTGGGAAAGCATTGTAAACATAGCACTATGTCGCTACAAGCTGGTCTCTAGATCATAAGTACAGGCATATGTACAAAAGTAGAAACAAGAAGAGTTCATACCGGTTTTCCTTGTTGCTTCCCTTCCGTCGATCTTCGTCATTACTGCCTTGTCACTTGCACGATCGAACGTAGGAAATATAATTAAATGCCATCACGGACTCGAGCTGAACTCTGAAAACAAAGCAAACTAAAGAGAGAAAGGAAATCTTTTTGGGTTTTTTTTCAAAGGTTGAACGAGAGCAAAAGAAAGAGAAAATATTTTTGTTGTTTTTGCAAAGAAAGAACAAAGAAGAACGGGCAAAAACTTCGAAAAGATCAAAGCGAACAAAAATACAACGGATAATACAATGGAAAAGTGAGAAGGGCACGTACTCCCCCAAGCTTAGGCTTTTGGCCTAAGTTGGTAGTAGCTACTGCCCCCAGGAGCCTCCTGCTCCGGGGGGGTGCTGGTGAGTCCAAGGGTCGTAAAAGGATTCCGGCGCGTACACCGAACTCCTCGGATCCTCCCACGAAGAAGGGTCCGCACTCCAAGCAGAAGAAGACCCTTCACCAAACTAGGTGACGGTCTCCCCTTGAAAAGGTGGTAACTCACCGTGCTCCTCCTCGTCGGGCACAACCCCCTCCATAGGGTTATGAAACTGATGCTGGACCATGAACTCATCGAACTGGATAACATCAAAGGACCATCCGTTCCTGCGAGAAAAATCAAACAAAAGAGGTGCAGGTAGACGGATCTTGCGTTCCGCGGTAGTTCCGAAACGCAAGATATAAACAAGGTTACCAAACTCAGAGGTCATGGTAACAAACTTATGCCTTTTCATAGCAGCAAGATCAAAACTTAAATAAGTAAAAGGCTCATCATCAGGGTGTGGGGTGCCTTTAAGATACTCTAAGATAAGTGTGGCATAAATGCCACCAAATAAATCTCCCCTGTTACCGTTCATAGCAAGGCGTCGTGCAATTAAGGCACCCACATTATAATCAAACCTCCCTGAGAGGGCGGTTGCCAGGATAGCAATATCCGGCGCAGAAATGTTGCTCGTGTTGTCACGAGCTAATACCCCTCTAGCAACATAATACGCAAAATACCTGAGGTGAGGGAATAAGATGCTGGAGATTTTTGACCGATGAATATCCCTCGTACCCATGCTGCAGAGAGAGTTGAAGACGGTTTTCAGCTCGGAGGGCTGAGAGGTCATCTTCGCCGTCCGCCCAATGTTTGGCACACCTATTATTTCACAAAACTTTTCCAAGGGCATGGTCAAAAGATCATTGTAAATTTTAAACTCAATAGAACCAGTATCGAGGTTATATCTAAAACTGTTAATGAAACCGGAGGTGAGTTTTTGATACTGAGTAACACGGCACGTGACGAGCCGTGTCAGACCTGCATTAGCACAAAGGTTATAAAACTCATCCTTAATTCCTGCAGCTTCAAGGAATTCATCACATGGGAACATCATCGCACGTGCTGGATTTGTGTCTTCCAACAACTCTAGGAGCACATGATCTTCATTGTAGCTCACCCTAGCAGTTGAGGGTGAAGCTGCGGCTCTAGTAACTCGATCGGAGCGCGTGAGCCTCTTCTTCTCAAGCCACCCTTTTGCCCTTCCTAACAAACTCATTTCTCAAATTTTTGAAAAATTACAAAAACAAGGATTTAAACAAAGTGGATTAAGGCAAACTACTCAACTCACTTACCTAAGGCATAAACTTGCATCAAAACTTGGAAAATAAATTTCTACACATGCATGCAAGCTCATCTACACAGCACCAAGAACTACTAAATACTCACAAATGAAGCCACCAACCAAAAATCTAATTGGAGGGGTGGAGGAGTTACATACCAGGGAGTATTTGTTCAAAATCTCAGCTCGAATGATAGGTTGTAGAGAGAGATCGAAAATTGCCTCCAAGAATAGCAAGAACGCAAGAACAGGTGCAGAACTCGTGTTTTTGGAAAGAAAGAGAGAGAGAGAGGAAGAAGACTCACCTGGAGGCGGGACCTGTGGGCCCAGGCGCCCTATGGGCGCGGACAGGGGGTAGGCCGCGCCAGCTGGCCGCCTGGGCCACTGGTGGCCCCCCTGGTCAGCCCCAGGTGCCTCTGTGTCACTCCCGGCATGGAAATTTTTATTTTTATTTTTCTGGAATTTTTCTGAAAACTTCACTGTTGAAAATTTTTTGAAGTTCAAAAAGCTGCAAAACTTTCTGAAAACTTAAAGCAGTGATTAGTATTGTGAAGCTTCAAAAACATAAACACTTGGTACAGCAAGGAGAACAAAAGCTAAAACAAATGAAAACATAACAAGCTCAACTTTTACCTATATAAAACATGCTCACTAGTAAGGTTGATCAAGTCTTACCAACAAACCGGCGATACATAGAGCAAAAAGTCCCACCTCTTACGAAGTGATCATTGCACCTTTACTTTAATGGACATTGTCCCCACCATAATAGTTTTGTATTTGTGGTGCACATGTAGTGGACAGTCCCATTCTTCAATCTTCACGGTCTCGATATCTTCTATAGAGTTAAGGCCATGCCTCTTGTCGGTCTTCTTTGGAAAATACACCGTGTGTTCTTTTCCTGAAAACACAACCAGCACAACTATCCAAATAGGACCTGGATTCATCAGTTAGACCAGCATAAAATATATCGATTAATTCATTCTTAGGGACTCCATGTCCTGGTCTAGCCCGGATCAGACTACAGTACCTCCCCCAAGCTTTAGGGAGGTGCTCATCCTGCAACTGTTTAAAGTTATAAATTCTTTGTAAAGAAGCATGTTGCATATGAGCAGGAAAGTACTTATCAACAAAAGAGTGAGCTAAGTCTTCAGGATTCTTAATGGAACCACATGGTAGTGCATCATACCATGTTTTAGCACCTTCCTTCAAAGAGAAAGGAAGAAGCTTAGTCACATAAAAGTTTCGTATCTTTTCATTCGTGGTAAACAAGCCGCCGAACTCAGTGAGTTTGGTCAGGTGTGCAATAGCATCATCATTTTCTCTGCCATAAAAGGGGTCAGCTTCAACCATAGATATAAGTGAAAGATCAACAAAGAAATCATAATCAGGGTCATTGATGCATATAGGAGATGTAGCAAATTCAGGATCAGGAACAGTCTTGTTCTTCAAGGAGTGTTTTTCAAGCAGCTACTTAATAGCTTCAGGGTCAGAGTCGGCAAACTCTGTCAGTTCCCTGCATAAATCATCATCAAGCAAAATGTAATCATCATCAAGGAGTCTCTCCTTGAGTTTACTCAAATCAGGATAATCATAAGTTCCACCAATAGGGTAGCGAGTAACAGGAATTTCAATTCCAGATTTTTTTTGCAGCAGCAGCGATCTGTTTCTCAAGAGCATAACCAAGTGAACCAATATCATCAAGAGTAGTAGAAGCATCATCAAAAGTATCGGACATAGTAACAGATTCAGTAGAAGCATCATGTGGTGGTGGTGAGGCAAACTTACTCATAACAGAAGGTGAATCAAGTGTAGCACTAGTGTTCAGAACAGTACCTCTTCTTGTAGTGGATAGTAAGATCGGAACATTGGGGTCTCCTTTCTTACCCATAGCGGATGAAGTGCAGCAGGTAGGATACTTCAAGTAGACTTGTAAATATTGCTATGCTCCCCGGCAACGGCGCCAAAAAACGGTACTTGATAACCCTCAACCGTAAGGGATCGAGATAGTCTTCGCAGGTAAGAATAACCCAATTTATAGATTCGACACACGGGGAGCCAAAGAGTATTTATAAGCTTTGACAATTGAGTTGTCAATTCAACCGCACCAGAAATATACTTACTTGCAACAAAAGATAAGTGGTAACGGTGATATGATAGTGATGGTGGTGACAGCAAAAGTAAACAGCAAAAGTAACAACTAATAACCAGCAGGATTGAAACACTGTAGGCTAGGTAGATGGATTGTTGGGCGCTGCATGGATGAGATAATTCATGAATCTAACTTGGGGCAAGGCACACAGAAAAGTAATGATCATCTAGGCAAATATCAAACATTAGGCATGTATCCCACAGGTAGTTGTACGTGCTTGCAATAAGAACTTGCACAACATCTTTTGTCCTACCATCCCGCTACGAACGGGGCCAAAAGGAACTTATGGAGATTAAGGTGCTCCTGTCAAAGAGAACCGGAACAAAGCAATAAACTCAATGGATACATGGAATCCTCAAATTATGGACCATCCCCTTTGGTGTCCCAAGCTGTCACTTTTGGGATCGCCGGTTCCGGACCGTAATAGGTGCAAACAACTCATAGATAGGATCAAGAACACAAATATGTTCATGCAAACACATATGGTTCAGATCTGAAATCATGGCACTCGGGCCCTAAGTGACAAGCATTAAGAGCAACAAGTTGAAGCAAAGATGATAAACACCAAAGTAGATGATAGGCAACATGCCCCCAACAATCTGATAAACTATTACATGATCTAACTCATCCAATCCCTACCATCCCCTTTGCCTATAGCAGGGAATTACTCACACATAGAAGGAGAAGTCATGGAGGGAGGATGGAGTGGTGATGATGATGACGATGGCGACGATCTCCCCTTTCCGGAGGCCAAATCAGCCTCCAGATTAGCCCTCCCGAAGAAGAACAGAGGGTGGCGGCGGCTCCGCGACGGAAACTAGGAAAACGACTTCTGTTCTAGGGTTTTCTCGTCACGGGGATAAATACGAGTCAAAGTAGGGCACCAGAGGGGGGAGGACCCTCCCAGGCGGCCTCCCGGCGCGGCCAGGGGTGGGGCCGCGCCACCAGGGCGCCTGGGGCCCCCCTGGCTGCCCTCTGGCCCCACTTCTGGCACAATGGCCCTTCGGGTGCGTGGATTTTCTGTGATTTTTCTTGGAATTTTCTGAGACACCTAAAAATCCGTTTTCCTGCACACAATAAAACCATACAGGCAGCTCTGCTGAAAACAGCATCAGTCCGGGTTAGTTTAGTTCAAATCATGCAAGAATGAGGTCAAAATAATAGCAAAAGTGTTTGGAAAAGTAGATACGTTTGGGACGTATCAGCAATCCACGCCTGCAACCCCTCAATCAAGGTAGGCATAATGGCGGTGAGCGTCGCTCCCAGTTGTTATTGCACTTGCTCTTGGACAATCTCTGGAACCCGCGCCACTTGTGCCTTGAGTTCTTGAACCTTGCGCGACTGGCTTTCCGAGCTGGTCTTTTTCTCCTTTCGCCCACCAGCGTTATAGTATGACGACCATTTGTGGACAAGCCTTTGCCGGCCACACGACCAGCTGACGACGGCTTATTGAGATTATCCTTTTTCTTCATTACATTCAACGCCCTATTTAGAGTGGTGTCCCAAGGGTTGCTCTTAGTCGACCCCGCGCTACTGCTTTCAGTCGCCTGCGGAAGGAATGTGAACCATTTAGAAATTTGGCTTCATTAATTAGAATGCAACCATATGGAGCTAATTACGCGGGGGTGTATTCCTTACCAGAACAAGCTCAAGCGCCCTGGTCTTTGGATCCGTGGTAAGCTCCTTTGTTTTCGGGTCCTTCTTGTACCGAGGCCTGACAAAGTTCCTGGTCTGCTTGTCACCGTATTTATCGAAGAGGGACGGTAGGCCTTGCTCGGCATGGTCCGCCTCCTCCTTGTCCCATATAGGCTCCGCCACTCTGTAACCGCCGGGACCGAGTGTGTGTTCCCCTACGTTCAGCTCCTGCATTTCTTTCCCCCACTGACTTGATTCGGAGGTTGCGGTGCTCGAGCACTTGATCTTGAAGTCGTTGTAGTCATCTTCGGTGATCGAAGGATTTTTCTCCTTGATCTTCTCATAACTATCACCTTCGTCGATCATTCTCTTCACCGTGCTTTTCCAAGTAGACAGGGTCGTGCTCATCCTCGTGAGGGCAGTATTGTTCACTTTATTCCCTTTAAGGCTTGTGTTTTCAAATTCAGCGGGGAACTTGTATCGTTCGTGCAGCTTCGTGAAGAGGAGGCTGCGCAAATTCCCTCGGTCAGGATGCCTCAAGTTCTCGGTGTTGATCGAGACGGTGCTCCGGAGAATGCACCCGAGCTGAAGCGAGTACCCCTTGACTATTCTATCGGGCGCCGTTGGATTCCCGTCGGAGTCCACTTTAGTAAATTCCTCCTTGACGGTGCGGAGCACGGTCGGGCGCCGGTCCTTCTGTTGCCTCTTCGGTTGGCTGTCATCTGTGCGTGCGCCGCCATCATCAGTGGTGGTATCCTCGGCGGCACCATCAGTGGTGTCATCCCCGACGGCACCATCAGTGGGGTCATCCTCGGCGGCACCATCAGTGGTAGTGTCAGGATCGGTGGGGAAGGCGGCGTCCTCATACAAGTGAGGTTGTTCCTCCATCTCCTGGGACAGCTCCCAGAATGCCTTGCCGCCCGAACCCCCAGCCTCATCGTTGTTGGCCATGTTTCTCTCTAAATAGGAAAAAAGTTTGGTCAAAAAGTTGGTTATTGTCAAGGAACAAGATCATGGTCTCATCATTTAGGGTTTGTCGACATCGAGGCATCCTAAAAGCTAAGCTTTTATCATTGAGGGTTTTTCGATGCCGAGGCACCCTAAAAGCCTAAGCTTTCATCATTTAGGTTCTTATCGACACCGAGGCACCCTAAAAGCCAAGGTTTTATAATTTATGGTTTGTCGACACCGGGGCATCCTAAAAGCTAAGCTGGGAAGGAGAATTCTAAGTTGGGCCTAATCACTTGGCTCTATTGCCGCCTATGGTTTAATGCAGCAAGAATAAAGGGGCAGTTGATCCTACTTAATTAACTACTAAGATACCCCGACCCATGCATTAGTCACAAGTACCCCATATGTCCTATTTTTAGCAAAGTCATGCTAAAATTCACGGAAAATTTCAGCATGACCTTTGCTGAAAATAGGACATATGGAGTACCCGAATTTGCCGGAACGGAAGTTAATCGACATTCCAGCAAACTCAAGGGCCTCTCGGGGTACCTGCAAAATCATCACGACACGATGGTCGGAGACAAAACCCAGCAAAAAAACCACTTGCATATTACAATTATTGTTTCCATGCTATTACGCACATTCAGGTTGCCGCAACTATCACAAATCACAAGAGTTAATTTCTTTATGCACATGAACCCTCACAACCTTCAAATGATTTTCTAGTTAAAATGTTGTACTTAAAATGATGTTTTTGCTGGATGGTGGGGTGCCAATCCGATAACAAAATATAGTCCGGTTGCAAAAGAGAGTAAAATGTTCACAATAAGCCAACTGGATTCGAAGTTGTGCTCTATGTGTACCTAGATTGCAACTGCCCCCCCCCCTAAAGTGCCTGTCCCGTGTTGTTGTCAATGCATATTCAGTTGCCTCTTCAAAAAAGAAAGGAAAGTTCCCTAGTACTCCCTCCGTAAACTAATATAAACATGTTTGGATCACTAATTTAATGATCTAAACTCTCTTATATTAGATTACAGAGGGAGTATATAATAACTGATGTCTTGTCATATATGTATAAATCAAATTACCACTATGTCTTCCCTAGAAATTCCTGATATATATGCTTAGGTGTAGATCTCCATATCTTCTCGTGTCATAATGAAAAAGAATAGTGTTGGAGTGAGACAAACAAACAAACAGAAAATCAGAGTAGAAAGATTCTGACACTCAGGATCCTTGTAAGTTTGATCAGTTTTCTAGAACTGAAGACATGATTTTCTACTGTTGTACACTCCTATCATAAGTTTGATCAGTACTCTCCTATATAAGATGATTTACTGTCTCTTCCAATAGAAAATCAACAATCTACTGTTCAAACAGTAATAACAATCTAAATTATCGAATTGCCATAAGTTCTCCAATTGCGAGATACTATATAGGATCAGTAAGGAAGAAGAAGAAGGTTTATTACCCTCACAACGAACACAATCCATGTCCACGACACGCGAACAAACAATCAGAAATTGGCAAACTCACTAGGCTATGGCCAATGTCATAGAGCTTGAGCACGTCACTTCCTTCCCCAATAGCAAGTGTAGACTCTTAGCTATCTCGAAATTGGCAAACTCACTAGGCTGTGGCACAAAAATTCTCCAAAACTAGACAAGAAAAACAACCTCTCTACTTGGGTACTTACTTAACATTAACAACCTAGGGTTTATTAGGGGACTGCACGAATCACACGAATGAGTGTACAAGGAAGCGAGGAAGACGCACCTGGCGGCGTCAGAGCTCCGCGGGAGAGGGCGGCGCGCGTCGGGGACGGGGAGGCCGCGCGGCACCGGGGCTCCACGGGAAGGCGGTGCACGTCGGGGACGGGGAGGCAGCGTCGAAGCGGGCCGGGGGGGACGCCTGGCCTCGGCGGGAACAACAGCGTAGTGCGGTGTTGGAAGGCGCCGGAGTTGTGCGGGGAGGGCGGCGTCGCGGGTCCTCTGGGCGGCGTCGAAGAGCGAAGGAGAGGGAGCGAGCGAGCGGGGAACGGCGCGGAGAGGGGACCAGCGCGAGAGGGAGAGGTGTGGGGGTGGAGGGTAGACAGGGGTAATTTGGTCTGAGAATAGATGGAGTGGGGGAGAATACTCATGGCGCACCCCCTTGCGGTGCGCCATTAGAATGTGATAGCAATGGTGCACCAGTGGGACGGTGCGCCATAAGTAATTTTTTATATTATTTTTTTTAGATAGCAATGGCGCACTAGCCAGCGGTGTGCCATAAGTAAAAAATTTTATTATTTTTTTTGTTGCATCTAATAGTTTTTTTAGAAAATGAATATGAATATGAAATAGTAATAAATTTTTATAAAAACAGTAATAATTTTTTTTTAAATATCATCAGATTTTTTTATTTGAAAATATTTATGAATATAAAAAAATATCATCAAATTTGTTATTTGAAAATACCATCAAATTTTTTATTTGAAAATATAATCAAATTTGTTTTTTGAAAATATAATCAAATTTTTTTAGTTGCATTCATTTGTGACGGTGGAGCGGGGGAGGGTGCGGGGGTCGTCGGCGGTGGTGGAGCGGGGGAGGGTGCGAGGGGTCCTCGGCGGCGAGGGGGGTCTGGCAAGGGGAATCTGGCGAGGGGGGATAACGATCAAGATGGAGGGGGATCGAGATCGAGTGTCCTCATGAATATTCAATATTTTTTTCATGAATTCAAAAAGTGCCCATGAAATTTAAAAATATTCATGATAGTTCAAAAAGTGCCCATGAATACAATCGAGAAATGAAGATTACAATTTAAATACAATCGATCTTAGCTAGCTATATGTTCACAATCTTCTTGCCCTTCTTTTTCGCAAATGGAGTTCTTCTGTGGAATGGACGTCCTTTAGGTAGGGTGGTCCTGCTTCTTCTTGTGGTGTATGCTGCTACTTCATCATCGTCGTCATGTTCGATCTTCGGGTCGCCGTACTTGTCGAAGTCTTGCTCACTGGCTACTCCATCCATTCCGATGGTCTTCCTTTTGCCTCTCCTCGCGACAACACGACTGGGCTTTGACGGGTCGGTAATGAAGAAGCATTGGTCAACTTGGGAAGCCAGTACCCATGGCTCATTTTTCGCGGTGACGTTTGCGCCCGCGGTCTTGGATTTGGCTTCGGGTATAACCATGGTGGTGAAATACCGGTCTTCTTTTAGGACGCTCTTGGCCCATCTGACACGGAACATCGGGACCTTCTCTCCAGCGTAGCTCAGCTCCCAGATCTCCTCGATCCTTCCGTAGTATCTGTCCTTGTCGTTACCAGTGTAGGATTCCATCGTTACCCCGGAGTTTTGATAACCATCGCTCTTCATGTCCTTGGCCTCGGTGTAGAATGTGTAGCCGTTGATATCGTACGCCTCATAGGTCATCAGGTTGTGCTCGACGCCCTGTGACAAGGCAAATATGAGTTGTTCTTTCGTGGAAGAATCCTCATGTAAAGGGTACGACAGAAGCTTCTGCTTGAACCAACGCGTGAAACATGAGTTGTGCTGTTTGATTATATCTCCGTCCGTCCTCTGTTGGCCTCGGTCATTGTACGTCTTCTCAATAAAGGTTTTGTGCTCTACCACCCAAGGATCGACCACGTCTATGTGTTGTAGCGCGACTAGGTTTGCTCTTTCAAAGTCGGCGAGTCGACCCTCGAAGTCGACATGCATTTCGTGGCGACCCTCACGGTGACCCCATCCAGCGAGCCTGCCGAGGTGCCTGTTGACGGGCAGACCAACGGGGTTCTCGATGCCTAGATAATTTGTGCAGTGGGAGATGCACTCTTCGGTCAGAAAGCCCCTGGCTATGCTTCCCTTTGGACGTGACATGTTGCGAACGTATCCTTTGATGACACCATTCATCTTTTCGAACGGCATCATGCTGTGCAGGAACGTCGGCCCGAGTTGGATGATATCGTCCACGATATGGACCAGCAGATGCACCATAACGTCGAAGAATGCGGGCGGCAAGTACATCTCAAGCTCACATAGTATCACCACGATCTCTTCTTGTAGCCTTCTGAGTTGCCTCACGCCAACCGACTTCCGAGAGATGACGTCGAAAAAGTTGCATAGGCCAAATAGCGTTTCACGGACGTGCGCGTTCATGATCCCACGGATTGCAACTGGAAGTATCTGCGTCATCAGCACGTGACAGTCGTGAGACTTCATCCCGCTGAACTTCTGCTTCGCTGGGTCTAGGTATCTGCTTATCTTCCCCGCGTAACCGTAAGGAAGTTTTACTCCTACGAGGCAGGTGAAAAACTGCTCGATCTCCTCCTGACTTAGAGTGAAGCACGCGGGAGGGTAGTCATTTCCGGTCTTCTTGGCCTTTTTGCCATTGCGACGACTTTCCGTGCCCTGCTTCGCCTCATCATCATCATCATCATTAGCGTGAAGCTCCTGCCTGATGCCCATTGATTTCAAGTCTGCCCTTGCTTTTGGCCCATCTTTGGTCCTCTCTGGCATGTTGAGCAGGGTACCAAGCAGACTCTCGCACACGTTCTTCGTGATATGCATGACATCAAGGCTGTGAGGCACACGGTGGATCTTCCAGTACGACAAGTCCCAGAAAACAGACCTCGTTTTCCATACCTTCAGCAGTGGCTCTGGCGCCTTTCGCTTCTTTCCCGGCTCTGGCGCCTTTTGCTTCTTTCCCGGCAGTGGGCAATTTTTCCAATTTTTCAACAGCTCGTCTATTTCCTCGCCACTCCTCGTACGCGGGCGTCCTCGGGGTTCGGTTTCACCATCGAACAGATCCTTGCATTTTCTCCACAGGTCATCGTCGCAAAGCCACCTTCGATGTCCCATGAACACGGTTTTCGAAGACCCGGGATCTCTATCTAGCTGGCAATACGTTGTGTCATCCATGCATCTGACGCATCCAGAAAATCCGTGGACCACCTGCCCCGCGACATATCCGTAACCGAGATAGTCGTGCACCGTCGTGAGCAGTGCGGCTCTCATAGGGAAATATTCTTTCTCTGCGGCGTCCCACGTATTGGCTGGCGTTTTCCACAGTGTGTCTAGCTCCTCTTTCAGCAGCCCCAGATACAGATTGATGTTGTTCCCTGGTTGTTTCGGTCCTTCAATTAGCATACTCATGTGAATGTACTTCCTCTTCATGCACAACCATGGGGGAAGGTTGTACATCCACACAAACACAAGCCAGGTGCTATGTGTGCTTCTCTGGCTGCCAAACGGATTGACCCCATCGGTGCTCGCGCCCAGCACGATGTACCTTGGATCGTTCCCAAATTCTAGGTCTTCGAAGTTCAACGCTTGCCACTGGCTCGCATCCTTAGGGTGACTCAGCATCTTGTCTTTTTTATCTATCTCTGGATCATTTGCGTCATCTTCTCGCTTCTTCTCCTCCGTATCCGCGTGCCAACGCAGGAGCTTTGCTACCTTAGGGTCCGCGAAATACCGCTGCAGACGAGGAGTGATCGGAAAGTACCACACCACTTTTCGAGGAGCTTTCTTCCTCTTCTTGTATCGAGTGACGCCGCACACCGGACATATGGTAGACTCCGCGTGCTCGTCCCGATAAATGATGCAATTGTTCATCCACACATGGTATTTCACGTGCGGTAAATCCAGAGGACACACGATTTTCTTCGCCTCCTCGAAACTGGTCGGGCATTTGTTCCCCTTGGGAAGACGTTCGTGCCAGAATGACATGTTCTCGTCGAAGCATGCGTCGGTCATTTTGTGTTTTACCTTCATCTCCAGAGCCATGAGCGTTACTTTCAGGCGGGTATCCTCGGGCCTGCATCCTTCATACAATGGAGTAACCGCGTCTATCTCCAGTTGATCCATCTTGGCTTTTTCTCGGGCGGCAGCTCTTGCGTTATCCGTCTGCTTGAGAAGCAACTCTTGAATATGAGGGTCCTGCACCCAGCCCATCGATGGTCCAGCATCGTCTGCTCCGCCGGCATCATCATCTTCATGATCATGCCCGTCGTCTGCTTCGGCATCTTCCTCATCATCATGTCCTGCATCTTCTACATGATGACTGTGCACGTGTACAGCATCACCGTCGTTATCATCTCCTGGAGATTCTTCGTCTTATCGCCCGCCCGAGCCGCGGTGGTTGTCTTCCTGCCCTTCCTCATTTCTTTCCCGGCCCCCGTGGACGACTTTGTAGTCATCTTCATCACCTTGCCACCAATATCCATCCATGAAACCACGCAAGAGCAGGTGGTCCCGCACCTGCCCAGAATCCGGGTCCGCAATAAGGCTCTTCAGCTTGCATCTTCGACACGGACATCTTATCTCCATCTCGTTCTTTTGAAGCATCTCGGCCTTCGCGGAGCTCAAAAACCTATTCACGATGCCTTCGGTCATCATGCGGACCATGGTCGCCTGCGGGGTAGAGCAAAACGATATTTTAGAACCAAGAAAAAATTTGGCATGACTTTCCCTAAAAATAGGACCAAAAAGAATGCTTAATGCCAAAATTCTCGCCGAAACGGAAATGAATCAACATTCCGGCAAAATATTGGCAACTATCGTATTTCAAATACCGGTACACCTGCAAATACAAACACATATGCAACACCATAAACATATGCAACACCACGAACATACATAGATCTAGCTAGGCCATAAAAAGTGCATGTGCACATTGTTGTAGGGAGAACAACATAAATATAGCTTCCCCCCTTACTTACCTATCAAAAAAGGTAATTTAACCACTTAATTTGAATGAATCTATGGTGGAAATGAGGTGACAAAGAGGAGGCACCCGAGACAAGCTTTGGAGGAGGAGGTGGAGAGAATGAAGTGGGGAGAAAGTGAGTGGGTAGGAGTGGCTGTCCAAAATATCTTGTTGGTGCCCACTTACTAATGGCGCACCACCTCCAAATGCACCATTAGTAACCCAGGTTACTAATGGCGCACCTGTTGGTGGTGCGCCATTAGTAGTTTTGAAAAAAAAACATACTAATGGGGCACTGTGCCAAAGTGCGCCATTACTAGTTTAAACTAGTAATGGCGCACTGTGGAACAGTGCGCCATTAGTAGTTTTGCAAAAAAAAGAATAAAAAATATAATAAAAAAAACATGACTGGTGCGCCATTACTAGTTACAACTAGTAATGGCGCACTGTGTCTGGATGCGCCATTAGTATGTTTGGAAAAGGAAAAAAAAGAATTTGATATTAATGGCGCACCCTGAGCTAGGTGCGCCATTAGTGTATTCAACTCTAATGGCGTACCAGAAGGTGGTGCGCCATTAGTATATACTAATGGCGCACCACATGTCTGGTGCGCCATTAGTGTCAATCCCATCTATAGCCCTTTTTCTAGTAGTGCAGATTCCTCAAAATGGCTTGAAGCCATGAAATCTGAGATGGGATCCATGTATGAGAACAAATTGTGGAGTTTGGTTGACTTTCCCGATGATCGGTAAGCCATTAAAAATAAATGGATCTTTAAGAGGAAGACTGGCGCCGATGGTAATGTTACCATCTACAAAGCTTGACTTGTTGTGAAAGGTTTTCGACAAGTTCAAGGAGTTGACTACGATGAGACTTTCTCACCCGTAGCGATGCTTAAGTTTGTCCGAATCATGTTAGCAATTGCCGCATTTTATGATTATGAAATCTGGTAAATGGATGTCAAAACTGCATTCCTTAATAGATATCTCAAAGAAGAGTTGTATATGATGCAACCAGAGGGTTTTGTCGATCCTAAAGGTGCTAACAAAGTGTGCAAGCTCCATCGATCCATCTATGGACTCGTGCAAGCATCTCGGAGTTGGAATATACGCTTTTATGAGGTGATCAAAACATATGGTTTTATACAGACTTTTGGAGAAGCCTGTATTTACAAGAAAGTGAGTGGGAGCTCTGTAGCATTTCTGATATTATATGTGGATGACATATTGTTGATTGGAAATGATGTAGAATTTCTGGATGGCATAAAAGGATACTTGAATAAGAATTTTTTAATGAAAGACCTCGGTGAAGCTGCTTATATATGGGGCATCAATATCTATAGAGATAGATCAAGACGCTTAATTGGACTTTCACAAAGCACATACCTTGATAAAGTTTTGAAGAAGTTCAAAATGGATCAGTCAAAGAAAGGGTTCTTGCATGTGTTACAAGGTGTGAAGTTGAGTAAGACTCAATGCCAGACCACTGCATAAGATAGAGAGAAAATGGAAGTCATTCCCTATGCCTCAGCCATAGGATCTATCATGTATGCAATGATGTGTACCAGACCGGATGTGTGCCTTGCTATAAGTTTAGCAGGGAGGTACCAAAGTAATCTAGGAATGGATCACTGGACAGCGGTCAAGAACATCCTGAAGTACCTGAAAAGGACAAAGGATATGTTTCTTGTTTATGAAGGTGACAAAGAGCTCGTCTTAAACGGTTACATCGATTCAAGCTTTGACACTGATCCGGATGACTCTAAGTCACAAACCGGATATGTATTTTTGTTGAACGGTGGAGCTGTCAGTTGGTGAAGTTCCAAGCAGAGCATCGTGGCGGGATCTACGTGTGAAGCGGAGTACATAGCTGCTTCGGAAGCAGCAAATGAAGGAGTCTGGATGAAGGAGTTCATATCCGATCTTGGTGTAATACCTAGTGCATCGGGTCCAATGAAAATCTTTTGTGACAACACTGGAGCAATAGCCTTGGTGTAGGAATCCAGGTTTCACAAGAGAACCAAGCACATCAAGAGACGCTTCGATTCCATCCACGATCAAGTCAAGGAGGAGACATAGAAATTTGCAAGATACATACGGATCTGAATGTTGCAGACCCGTTGACTAAGCCTCTTCCACGAGCAAAACATGATCAGCACCAAGACTCCATGGGTGTTAGAATCATTACTATGTAATCTAGATTATTGGCTCTAGTGCAAGTGGGAGACTGAGGGAAATATGCCCTAGAGGCAATAATGAAGTTGTTATTTATATTTCCTTGTATACCATGATAAATGTCTTTTATTCGTGCTAGAATTGTATTAACCGGAAACTTGATACATGTGTGAATACATAGACAAAACAGAGTGTCCCTAGCATGCCTCTACTAGACTAGCTCATTAATCAAAGATGGTTATGTTTCCTAACCATAGACATGAGTTGTCATTTGATCAACAAGATCACATCATTAGGAGAATGATGTGATGGACAAGACCCATCCGTTAGCTTAGCACTATGATCGTTTAGTTTTACTGCTATTTCTTTCTTCATGACTTATACATGTTCCTATGACTATGAGATTATGCAACTCCCGAATACCAGAGGAACACCTTGTGTGCTATCAAACGTCACAACGTAACTGGGTGATTATAAAGATGCTCTACAGGTGTCTCCAAAGGAGTTTGTGGTGTTGGTATAGATCGAGGATAGGATTTGTCACTCCGAGTGTTGGAGAGGTATCTCTGGGCCCTCTTGGTAATACACATCGTAATAAGCCTTGCAAGCAAAAGACTAATGAGTTAGTAACGAGATGATGTATTAAGGAACGAGTAAAGAGACTTGCCGGTGACGAGATTGAACTAGGTATGATGATACCGGCGATCGAATCTCAGGCAAGTAACTAACCGATGACAAATGGAACAACGTATGTTGTTATGCGGTTTGACCGATAAAGATCTTCGTAGAATATGTAGGAACCAATATGAGAATCTAAGTTCCGCTATTGGTTATTGACCGTAGATGAGTCTCGGTCATGTCTACATAGTTCTTGAACTCGTAGGGTCCGCACGCTTAACGTTCGATAACGATTAGTATTATGAGTTTATGTGCTTTGATGTACCGAAGGTTGTTCGGAGTCTCGGATGAGATCACGAACATGACGAGGAGTCTCGAAATGGTCGACACATAAATAATAATATATTGGATGATGTTATTCAAACACCAGATGAGTTCCTCGGGTCACCGGATAATTATCGGAGTGCCGGAAGGGTTATCGGAACCACCGGAGAAGTAGTGGGCCTTATTGGGCTTTAGGGAAGAGAGAGGGAGGCTGCCTAGGGCAGGCCACGCCCCCCCCCCCCATGGCCTAGTTCGAATTGGACTAGGGGGAGGGGCGGCGCCCCCTCCTTCCTTCTCTTCTCTCCCTCCCTTCCTTCTTCTCCTAGTTGGAGTAGGAAAGGGGGATTCCTACTCCTAGTAGGAGTAGGATTGCCCCCCTTGGGCGTGCCTATAGGGGCCGGTCGGCCTCCCCCTTGATCCTTTATATACAGGGGCAGGGGGCACCCTAGACACACAAGTTGACAATTGTTTTAGCCGTGTGCGGTGCCCCCCTCCACTGTTACACACCTCGGTCATATTGTCGCAGTGCTTAGGCGAAGCCCTGTGTCGGTAACTTCATCAACACCGTCACCGTGCCGTCGTGCTGATGAAACTCTCCCTCGGCCTCAACTGGATCAAGAGTTCGAGGGACGTCACCGAGCTGAACGTGTGCAGATCACGGAGGTGCCGTGCGTTCGGTGCTTGATCAGCTGGATCGCGGAGACGTTCGACTACATCAACCGCGTTACTAAACGCTTCCGCTTTCGGTCAACAAGGGTACGTAGACACACTCTCCCGCACGTTGCTATGCTTCTCCTAGATAGATCTTGCATGATCGTAGGAAATTTTGTTTTTAAATAATATGTTCCCCAACAGGACGAAGCTAGACGCAACATTGAGACATGGATAGAATGTGGGAGACATTATTCCTGCTTAGGGACATCGCCACCGCCACACATCCCTAACCAAGATGTTGAACCAAACAAGAATGAGAACGGGTTCCCTCCCTCCGCTAGGGGGCCGAGGTCCTCTCGACCTCCATGGACCAAAGGCCATTGGAGATGGGATGGACCGGTGGCAGCACCGACGGGAGAAGGAAGAAGACCTAGGCTCTTATTTAATTTGAAGTAGGAAAAGAAGCATATATACACGTGAGTATTTGGAGATGGCAAAGACTAGATATGATCCCGATAAGATCTATTCCCCCAACATTGTTATAGTGTTGAATCCTACAAATCAAATATTCTACCTAGAGATTTTCCTTAAGAATCGTAATCCTTCGAAATCCATAAGAAAATCTTTGAATCAAAGAGAATTTTGGGGAAGCCTTCCGAGGTAGGGAATTTTTCTACAAGTGAATTTGCGTGCGGTAGACTAGATCGGTGGGGAGTGGAAAAATAATTGTTAATGTGCAGGCTCCATCTTTAAACCTAAATTAAACAAGTTCTTATATATACAAGTATTTTTAGTTTGCTTTAGCATACGAGGTGGGAAATTCCTTATGGACAACGTAAGAGCATCTCCAATAGGTTTCACATGATAAGGCACGACCACTTTTTGGGCCCAAATAATGCTCCAATAGGTGCCCTATATGTTAAAAAATTACTTCAAATTTGCAACACCACCAAAATGGGGAACCAAGTGTTGGAAACATGCAACACCTGTGCGGCTGGAGTAAAACAAATAGCCGCACCCCAACTCCATGCGACAGCCGCACCACCGCCGCATCATCGCTGCCCCTAAATAAACCGAATCTGCACGCCGTTGATGTTGGATCTGCCAACTTCATCGCCGCTGCACCACCTCCACACCGCCGCCGCATCCGCACGCTCGATTCAATCATCACCCGTCCCCAACCCACCAATGCCCATCCCCACCCGACGCCACACCACTTCTGCGCCGCCGCCGTCTCGTCCTTGCCCTCATCACCGTACCCCCGTCGATGCCATGCCGCTGAACCTCAAGTTCAAGAGCAAGACCGCCTCAAGGGGGTGCGGGCGCGTGGCTTCGTCCACTTTGGCGCTGAGTTCCAGTGCGACAACCAACGCTACTAGCTCGTCATGTTCAATATGGCGGATATCGTGCCTATGACGTCACCGCTTGGCGGTTCGGTCGGACGCGAGAGAAGCTCAACTTTTTGGAGATTGCAACCCGGGAGGAAGTGGAGTTCATCTGTCCGGCTGTGACCATTGTGCCGGTCAATGAGGAGGAGGAGAAGAAGAAGTACATCAACATTGTTCCCGATGAGAGTGATACGGAGGCCATGGCAAGGTTTGCCAGAGAGAACCCGCAGTATGTCTAGTACGATGTGGAAATCTTCTCGAAGCTATACCACACCAAGAAGAAGGAGGTAAAGGAGGAGGACGAGTCTGGCCCATCGCGGTGATCAACCTTTCAGCGGCGTCGTCGGAGGAGTTCGCCTCCGATCAAGAGGAAACCTTAGTGTATTGGAATTCAGTCGATACCGACTATGTGTCGGACGAGTAGAGTATTGGCGATCTTTTATGTTTGATCAAGTAGTATGGTGAACTTTTTTATTTAAGGTTAAAATCTATACAATGTTTAGATGTTTGTTTGAATCGATTTATGCGATATGCTTTCAAAAAATATATAAATTGTTTTTAGGGCGTCTATTGAAGTTGGAAGTCTTTGGTGTTGTAAAAAAACAGTTTTGTGTGTTGTAAAATTTAGTTGAGCCACCTTTTGGTGCCCTATTATAGGGCACCTATTGAAGATGCTCCAAGGGAATACGTGTAGAAAAGAAGAACACGAAGCGGGATGAATGTACAATTGTACTCAATCTTTGGAGTGTACATCCATACTACAAGCTTAATATATCGAATAAGTTATTTTACCGGAGATGGGAGGTACCGGTGTTGGATCCATCATTGGTCACTTTCGTCAAGGTCTGTACCGCCCCTCCGTATAAGTTAGTAATTGCAGCGACAAGTTTATACAATGGTAATACCAATGTCCAGACTGACACGTTTGTACAAAATACAATATAATGTGGGTCCTTTGAATGTTGCTGTCAGCTTTTGTCAGGAGAGAGATAAAATGTTCGTAGAAGACCGATTGCATGCATGCTAACATATTCCCTCTCTCCCCATGAAAAGATTTCCATTTAGTTTCATTGTGAAATTTTGGATGATAGATATCTTTTGAATGAAAACACTAATTTTGAATATTTTTATATATTTGAATTCACAGAAAGAAGTCCTTCAGAATAAGATCAATTATGGATATATTTGAACTAGTTTCAATTTCACTGATTTCAAAAAACATATTTCACTCAAATTGAAAAAAAAAATCACTCATCTCCAAAAAAATCATTTAAGACAATTCAAAATAATAATTCACAAATTTAAAAAATATGAACTCACTCTTTTCAATTGACATATTTCATGCATTTCTTAAAATATATTTCACCCATATCTTTAAGCTGATTTCATTCCTTCCAAAAAACAATTTACTTGTTTCATATAACATTCACTGCTTTAAAAACACACGTATGTTTAAAAACTTATTTCACTCATTTTAAGAATATAATTTCACTCATTTTAAAATATAATTTCACTCAAAAACTAACTTCACTGGCTTCATTCATTTAAGAATATAACTTCACTCATTCAAAAAACGTGTTTCAATCATCAATAGACCGATTTCACTCGTTTTGCAAGAAAAAATATTTCAATCATTTGAATTTTTGATTTCAATAATTTCAAAACCCGATTTCAATTATTACTAAAAAGCATTCACTTCATTAAACATATTTCACTCATCACAAAAAGTTTTGAAATAATCTAAATTTCGCGTGTTTGAAATAACTAGTTTAAAAATTCTAAATAACAAGGTTCACGTATTTCACACTGAAAAATGTGTCACGTGTATGAAAAAAGATTTCACTTATTTCACTCGTGAAACGGTGCATGTCTCACTTATTAAACGAGTGAAATACGTGAACCTCGATTCAAAAAATCTTTTTCACTTATTTTGAAAATATCATTTCAAAAAAAAATCAGAAGTTTCAAACAAGGTTTCGCTCATTTAAAAAATAAATGTGGTAAATAACCAACTTTGACTCTTTCAGCACTGTAATATGCAATTTTGAGAAAACACAATGAAATATGTTTCATGTACTTAAAAAAACTAATTCGTATAAAACTGATTTCATTCATTTCAAAAGAACTAACTTCACTCAGTTCATTAAACTTATTTCATTCATTACAATTTTTTTTTTGAGATAATCGGGTTGACATGTTTGAACAAACTAGTTTTAGAAAACTGATTTCACTTATTTCAAAAAATATTTTCATTAGTTTCAAAATCGATTCCAATTATTTTGAATAAGTAAATTTGAAATAAGTGAAATTAAAATTTTGATATGATTGAAATCAAAAAACTTAAACTAGTTTAAATATATTCAAAATTAGACTTTTATAAACGGATCACATGTTCACTCAATTCAGAAAATTATATATTCACAAAAAAAAAATCGCTCGCTCCATAAAACAGAGTTTGCTCATTTCAAAAATTAATTTCACTCATATCATAAATGATTTCACTCATTCAAAAAATGATTTCTCCCAGTTCATAAAATTAGTTTCATGCAATTAAAAAAACTATTTCATTTATTTCAGAAAAAAATCATACGCATGCAAAACTGATTTCACTCATTTATAAAAATGGTTTCAATCGATTCAAAAAACCTACTCCACTTATTTCTGAAAAATTGTTTCATATGTAGTTATGTACGCAAAACAGATTGCACTCATTTCAAAAAAACTGGTTTCACTCAAATACTAAAAACCTATTTCACTACTTTTAGGAAGCTGATTTCACTCATTTCTAAATTTCAAATATAAACATATTTGAAATGTATTCAAGAGGGATCTCATTCTAAAGGTCTTGGTGCATGGAATTCAAATATATATATAATTAAAAAATGAAATTATGGTTTAAAAATATGGTTGATTTAAACTAGCATGAATTGAATAAAAGTATGTTGTGTGGCACTGAGACAGAGGAGGGACAGTCAATATATTTTATTCTGGTATGCATGCACGTCTCTGGAACTTAGCATGTGAATGGTGGATGCTATGCCAGTAGCTCCCGGCTCCGGTAAAAAGAAGTTTGTGTATTATATATGCGCACAGAGCGCGGTTACATAAGTCATACAAGCGATGAAATTGCACGTGATATTCAGCTATACACCATATTCAGTAGGGGAAAATACATTGTATTCCAATAAGGCATCCCTTGAACAAGGTCTAATTCAAACACGATACATACTACGAATGCGCGCGCAATTCTGGCGCGTGGATCAAAATTGATATTTCGTGGGCGCGTACACATACACAATCGCTCGCGTGTTTCTTTCCGCATTAGTATATAGTAACATAATATGGCGCCTCCTTATCCCTAGCGTTAAAGGTTTCCAAACTCGTTGCGTTTCTTTCCGCATATAACATATGGCGCCTCCTGCAGTTAAAGGTTACCAAACTAGCTTTGTTCCTAACTTCCTATATAAAGGCAGCAATGTCGACGGGGAAATGCACCAAACAACACACTCTCCTCGACAGTTTCACCAGTCCCTCCCTCTCCAAACTCCATTCTCCACCAACTTCCGTGCTCATGGCCTCCGCTGGCGCTGATGAGTCGAGCAACGTCATGACGAGCGGCGGCTCCACCGACCACTACGACGACCGCACGGGCTCTGAGTCCGGCGGTGCAGGCAGCCGTCCGTCGCCCCAGCACAAGCGTCCACGCGGCCCCGGCGATCTCCTCTTCGGACGCGTCCCGTTCGTCGCGGCGGACTCTGCAGGTCCGTCGCCGTCTCCTCAATCTCATCACCAACGCTACACTAGGCAGCACTACAATCCCGCATCGACATGGAAGCCCCAGCCTGTTGTTGAGAGCCCGGTGTTCAAGAACACAACGGTGGTAAATATGATGAGGCTGATGAACTACGAGGTGGGCTCCGGCTCTGGCCTCGGCAAGCACGGCCAGGGCATCACATCTCCTGTGAAGGTGGTGAAGCGGCCAGAGAGCGCTGGTTTGGGCACGGTCGGCGCCGAGGGAGAAGGATCATACTACAACGGACTTCCCAACAAGGTCCCGGAAACCGTGCCGGCCAAGTGGGGAGCTGACCAGTGCACGGACGTAAGCTCTCAACTGGTCTACAACGACTGGGAGAAGGGCGACGCCGATGGATCACGGCAGCAAGGCCGGGAGTTCTGCGAGAAAATCCTCGCTGAAGTGCGGGAGCTGCAAGATGGTGCCCTGGACGACGGCGAGCATATGGTGGTGGACGCGGCGGAGGTGATCATGAAGGCCGTGACCCTGGTGCACGAGAAAAGTGCATCTGGAGAGCTGACGGTGGGCGACCTCATCTTCGAATTTACAAGGCTGAAGAAGAAGTTCCCGGAGGAGTACCAGACGTACCTCCTTGGCAGGTATATGTCATTTCTTGAGAGAAAATAGAAACATTATTTGAGAGACCGCAACTCTGCAACTAATGTATGCATGTGTGGCCAAATGCAAAACACATACTCCCTCCGTCCTAAAATAAGTGACGCAAAATTGACTCAACTTTGAGTACAAAGTTGAGTCACTTTTGCGTCACTTATTTTGGGACGGAGGGAGTATTTTCTGTGTCAAACTGCAATCTCAAGTTTGAGTACATATTTTTCCCATACGCAAAGTTTTCTTCATTATTACTAGACATCTATATATGGCTCCAATCTCAGACCTTCTTACACAATTCAGAAGAAAACATAAGTCACCAAACAATGCAATGAACTCCTTTCAGAGCAGAGTCTTATGGACGAAAGATAGCAGAAAACAGAAGAGATCGAGGCAGGCTCTTAAGTAACACTTCTGCATCACATCCACATCCAGATCACTGCTATGCCCACACTCGAGAATATTTACATTACATGATTCTCAAAAATGTATGTTAGTATTACATCCCAGTGTGGATTACTCAAGATTAATAAAACCTCTAAAGATAATAACAAGAACGTTCTTCAGAGCCGTTAACATTAGATAACATTCAATTAGATTTCTAGTTCAGCGATCGAAAAGACAACCAGAGGTCTTAGGTAATGGTTGTTTTATCAATCTCAAACTTTGGGGGGGGGGGGTAATTTGGATATTTTTCATGTCTATGAGTTCCTTGCAACATCATTGTACTAGTGTTTCAAGATGAAAAACAGATACAGTTGTAGGAGATGGTTAACGGCACAGAAGGTCATAAGCCCCTCCATTTTAATAAATTGGAGGGCCGAGAAACTTGTTGAGTTAAGCAGATGTTTACTTTTTTATCATGGATTACCAGTGCATGAATCTTGCGTACTTCTGAACTTTAAATTCCTTTTATTGTTATTATTTCTTGATAAAATTTAGAAATGATTGAGACATCTTATTTCCTGCAAGTCTTCCACTAATGTATGCATGTGCGGTCAAATGCAAAATACATATTTCCTCGGTCAAACTGCAATCTCAAATTTGAGTACAGATTGTTCCTATGCAAAGTTTTCTTCATTACTAGGCATGTATTGCTCAAATCTCGAAGCATGCTTACGTAAGTCAGAAGAAAAGTAAGGTGCCAAACAATGCAATGAACTCCAGCGAGACTTAATCGACAGAAAATTAGCATCAAACACAAGTTAGTTTAGGACATTCTTATTCGCGCCGCAAGTGAGGGTTGCAATTTGCAAACCCTTTTGGCCAATACTATGATCCCAGGTCCTAAGACTAAAGTAACACCATTGTCATTTTGAATTCATATTCACATCCAGATCACTGCCATACCAGCACTCAAGAATATTAATATTATGTGAATTTGGCCTTATCAGAAAGGTTAAGTCAAGAGCTCCAATTTAGTTGATTCTTTTTGCAAATCGAAGCTCTTGGCTTAACCTTTTTGATAAGGCCAAATTCACATAATTTTGGTACTCTTAGAAATTGGTTTCTGTTTCAAGAGTCATTCGTTTGTTTTCGAAGTTTTTCGAAGTGTTTTATTCGTTCTATCTGATCTTCCTGAGTGATTGCTTATGTGTGGTTACTATTGCTTGCGTACGATAGATTGACCGGAGTATGACGAGTAGAGCTATCAAGAGTTTTGAGTGCGAATCATCTTCATCAACATTACAGGCAAGTTCACACTTTGATCATATCTTTTCCAATACCCAGTTTTCATAGCATTAGTATTATCCTCAAACACACTGCATGAGTAGGATCAAATAACATGTGGGACTGGGGAGTAGATGAGGTAGTACCTATTACCTGCATTATTTTCAAACCCTTGGGAGTTACTTCTATGTTTGCTGTTATGCCATGGTATGCTAGTAGACGTGGATTGGGTGAGTATATCCATGACAGATGTGAGATTGTTAATTTAATGGTTCAACTTAAGGTGGCAACTTAAACACACATCTGGGTGGATTGAGGCACCTGGGTATTCCAGCGGTTGCCTGTTTTTCTTTATGGACCGCCACCCAGGCTCAAAGGGATCATGAGGTTATTCATACTAGAAACTTCCGTGTGCAGCCACAAGCTATTATGGGATCTAGCATAGCTGACTAAGTCGTGCGAACTCTTACAGTGGTGTACTAGCAGATGTAGGGGATGTAGGTTGGTATGGTCCACCCGATCGTAAGGTGCTAGTGCTTCTGAAAGACTATGTCTCGGTCATCTATTCCTCAAACAACATGAAGTGCGAGAATCCCAACGGAGGAGATTGGGTCTTGTGGGGAAAAGTGTGCAAACCTCTGCAGAGTGTACAAACTAATCATGATTAGCCGTGTCCCTGGTTATGGACGTCTTGAGTATCTAGTACTTGGATTATCGTGTGAATCTCATCATGTTACTTTAATTAATATTGTTCGGTTTTAGTGATGATGATTAATTGGGATTGAGAGGATGTCTATCTTCTCAATGTTCAACAACCACCATGGTAGTTAAATGAAAATTTATTCCTTTGTTGTAGGGAAATTTTGGCTTTACGCAAAAACTTTAACCTTACAGCCTCCACCAGCCAAATATGCATGTAGTTGTAGGCATTGTTCCTCATTATCATTACAGTGTGAAATTGCCAGTACATTCAATGTACTGACCTACATGGCTGCAACGTCTCATGTTGCAGGAATTATTCGACCAGTAAGTGTTATGTTAGGGTTACGATTTCTACACTCAACTTTGACGTTGGAGTTGATGGGAATCCACAACCTTGTTGCTTCCGCTATTTGGATTGAGGTAATAGTATTTACGTTACTTTATACATGTGATTTACCTCTGTTATAAATCCTCGAGTACTGTGTGTGTCAGCATACCGATCCAGGGATGACACTTAAGCACAGAGACTTGATCCATTTGGGTCGGGTCGCTACAGCTACTGTGATGCATCTCCCTTTCCTCTTCGAGGGAATACAATGCAAGCTCAATAGGTAGCAAGAAGAATTTCTGGTGCCGTTGCCGGGGAGGCTTACGCAAAAGTCATATACCAAGTACCTATCACAAACCCTTATCCTTCGCATTACATTTATTTGCCTCTCGTTTTCCTCTCCCCCACTTCACCCTTGC
>LR738710.1:720947807-720987439 GCA_902687465.1 Secale cereale | reverse complement strand
CGCTACCCATCTAAACAACTTTGTTGATTTGTGTGATATGCAAAAGAAAAGGGATACGGGTAACGATATTGTTAAACTGAAGTTATTTCCGTTTTCACTTAGAGATCGTGCTAAAACTAGGTTTTCCTCTTTGCCTAGAAATAGTATTGATTCGTGGAATAAGTGCAAAGATGCTTTTATCTCTAAGTATTTCCGTCCTGCTAAGATCATCTCTCTTAGAAACGATATTATGAATTTTAAGCAACTAGATCATGAGCATGTTGCACAAGCTTGGGAGAGAATGAAATTGATGATACGTAATTGCCCTACACATGGTTTGAATCTATGGATGATTATTCAGAACTTTTATGCTGGCTTGAATTTTGCTTCTAGAAATCTTTTAGATTCGGCCGCCGGAGGCACTTTCATGGAAACTAGCTTAGGAGAAGCTACCAAACTCCTAGATAATATTATGGTTAATTATTCTCAATGGCACCCCGAAAGATCTACTAGTAAAAAAGTGCATGCTATCGAAGAAATTAGTGTTTTGAGTGGAAAGATGGGTGAACTTATGAAATTGTTTGCTGCTACGAGTGCTTCTTCTGATCCTAATGATATGCCTTTGTCCACTTTGATTGAGAATAACAATGAATCTTTAGATGTGAATTTTGTTGGTAGGAATAATTTTGGTAACAATGCTTATTGAGGTAATTTTAATCCTAGGCCTTTTCCTAGTAATTCCTCTAATAATTATGGTAATTCCTACAACAACTCTTATGGAAAGATGCCTTCTGAATTTGAAACTAGTGTTAAGGAGTTTATGATTTTGCAAAAGAATTTCAATGCTATGCTTCAAGAGAAATTGCTTAAGGTTGATGAATTGGCTAGAAGTGTGGATAAAATTACTCTTTATGTTGATTCTTTGAAACTTAGATCTATCCCACCTAAGCATGATATCAATGAGTCTCTCAAAGCCATGAGAATTTCCATTGATGAATGCAAAGAAAGAACCGCTAGGATGCGTGCTAAAAGAGAAGATTATATTAAATCATGTTCTTCTAGTTATCGTGAAAATAAAGATGAAGATCTGAAAGTTATTGATGTGTCTCCTATTAGATCCTTGTTTTCTAGTATTAATATTGATGAAAATAGGATTGGAGATGATTCTTCTTTAAGGTGTCCCAATGATTCGGTGTTTTTTGATCTTAATGCTAAAATTGCTAAAAGTGGGAGTGAAGAGATTAAAACCTTGCATAGTGATGAACCCACTACTTTGGATTTCAAGGGATTCAATTATGACAATTGCTCTTTGATTTATTGTATTTCCTTGTTGCAATCCGTGCTAAATTCGCTGTATGCTTACAGTCAAAATAAAGCTTTCACCAAACACATAGTTGATGCTTTGATGCAATCTTATGAAGAAAAACTCGAGTTGGAAGTTTCTATCCCTAGAAAGCTTTATGATGAATGGGAACCTACTATAAAAATAAAAATAAAAGATCATGAATGCTATGCTTTGTGTGATTTGGGTGCTAGTGTCTCCACTATCCCAAAAACTTTGTGTGATTTGCTAGGGTTCCATGAGCTTGATGATTGTTCTTTAAATTTGCATCTTGCGGATTCCACTATCAAGAAACATATGGGAAGAATTAATGATGTTCTTATTGTTGACAATAGGAATTTCGTGGGCGCGTACACATACACATTCGCTCGCGTGTTTCTTTCCGCATTAGTATATAGTAACATAATATGGCGCCTCCTTATCCCTAGCGTTAAAGGTTTCCAAACTCGTTGCGTTTCTTTCCGCATATAACATATGGCGCCTCCTGCAGTTAAATGTTACCAAACTAGCTTTGTTCCTAACTTCCTATATAAAGGCAGCAATGTCGACGGGGAAATGCACCAAACAACACACTCTCCTCGACAGTTTCACCAGTCCCTCCCTCTCCAAACTCCATTCTCCACCAACTTCCGTGCTCATGGCCTCCGCTGGCGCTGATGAGTCGAGCAACGTCATGACGAGCGGCGGCTCCACCGACCACTACGACGACCGCACGGGCTCTGAGTCCGGCAGTGCAGGCAGCCGTCCGTCGCCCCAGCACAAGCGTCCACGCGGCCCCGGCGATCTCCTCTTCGGACGCGTCCCGTTCGTCGCGGCGGACTCTGCAGGTCCGTCGTCGTCTCCTCAATCTCATCACCAACGCTACACTAGGCAGCACTACAATCCCGCATCGACATGGAAGCCCCAGCCTGTTGTTGAGGGCCCGGTGTTCAAGAACACAACGGTGGTAAATATGATGAGGCTGATGAACTACGAGGTGGGCTCCGGCTCTGGCCTCGGCAAGCACGGCCAGGGCATCACATCTCCTGTGAAGGTGGTGAAGCGGCCAGAGAGCGCTGGTTTGGGCACGGTCGGCGCCGAGGGAGAAGGATCATACTACAACGGACTTCCCAACAAGGTCCCGGAAACCGTGCCGGCCAAGTGGGGAGCTGACCAGTGCACGGACGTAAGCTCTCAACTGGTCTACAACGACTGGGAGAAGGGCGACGCCGATGGATCGCGGCAGCAAGGCCGGGAGTTCTGCGAGAAAATCCTCGCTGAAGTGCGGGAGCTGCAAGATGGTGCCCTGGACGACGGCGAGCATATGGTGGTGGACGCGGCGGAGGTGATCATGAAGGCCGTGACCCTGGTGCACGAGAAAAGTGCATCTGGAGAGCTGACGGTGGGCGACCTCATCTTCGAATTTACAAGGCTGAAGAAGAAGTTCCCGGAGGAGTACCAGACGTACCTCCTTGGCAGGTATATGTCATTTCTTGAGAGAAAATAGAAACATTATTTGAGAGACCGCAACTCTGCAACTAATGTATGCATGTGTGGCCAAATGCAAAACACATACTCCCTCCGTCCTAAAATAAGTGACGCAAAATTGACTCAACTTTAAGTACAAAGTTGAGTCACTTTTGCGTCACTTATTTTGGGACGGAGGGTGTATTTTCAGTGTCAAACTGCAATCTCAAGTTTGAGTACATATTTTTCCCATACGCAAAGTTTTCTTCATTATTACTAGACATCTATATATGGCTCCAATCTCAGACCTTCTTACACAATTCAGAAGAAAACATAAGTCACCAAACAATGCAATGAACTCCTTTCAGAGCAGAGTCTTATAGACGAAAGATAGCAGAAAACAGAAGAGATCGAGGCAGGCTCTTAAGTAACACTTCTGCATCACATCCACATCCAGATCACTGCTATGCCCACACTCGAGAATATTTACATTACATGATTCTCAAAAATGTATGTTAGTATTACATCCCAGTGTGGATTACTCAAGATTAATAAAACCTCTAAAGATAATAACAAGAACGTTCTTCAGAGCCGTTAACATTAGATAAC
The DNA here is from genome assembly GCA_902687465.1 of Secale cereale. Taxonomy (NCBI): domain Eukaryota; kingdom Viridiplantae; phylum Streptophyta; class Magnoliopsida; order Poales; family Poaceae; genus Secale; species Secale cereale. The sequence continues at coordinate 720,984,063 of LR738710.1, read as the reverse complement.
ATTCAATTAGATTTCTAGTTCAGCGGTCGAAAAGACAACCAGAGGTCTTAGGTAATGGTTGTTTTATCAATCTCAAACTTTGGGGGGGGGGGGTTAATTTGGATATTTTTCATGTCTATGAGTTCCTTGCAACATCATTGTACTAGTGTTTCAAGATGAAAAACAGATACAGTTGTAGGAGATGGTTAATGGCACAGAAGGTCATAAGCCCCTCCATTTTAATAAATTGGAGGGCCGAGAAACTTGTTGAGTTAAGCAGATGTTTACTTTTTTATCATGGATTACCAGTGCATGAATCTTGCGTACTTCTGAACTTTAAATTCCTTTTATTGTTATTATTTCTTGATAAAATTTAGAAATGATTGAGACATCTTATTTCCTGCAAGTCTTCCACTAATGTATGCATGTGCGGTCAAATGCAAAATACATATTTCCTCGGTCAAACTGCAATCTCAAATTTGAGTACAGATTGTTCCTATGCAAAGTTTTCTTCATTACTAGGCATGTATTGCTCAAATCTCGAAGCATGCTTACGTAAGTCAGAAGAAAAGTAAGGTGCCAAACAATGCAATGAACTCCGGCGAGACTTAATCGACAGAAAATTAGCATCAAACACAAGTTAGTTTAGGACATTCTTATTCGCGCCGCAAGTGAGGGTTGCAATTTGCAAACCCTTTTGGCCAATACTATGATCCCAGGTCCTAAGACTAAAGTAACACCATTGTCATTTTGAATTCATATTCACATCCAGATCACTGCCATACCAGCACTCAAGAATATTAATATTACATGATTCTCAAAATTATATATTGATATTAAATGTAAGTGTGGAGTACTCGACTTCATAATCTCGTCCTTGTGCTCATCGTCATACCAACGCCGATGCCATGCCGCTGAAGCGCAAGTCCAAGAGCAAGACCGGCTTCAAGGGGTGCATGTGCTTGCCTCCGACCACTTCGGCGTCGAGTTCTAGTGCGACAACCATGCTACTGGCTCGTTGCATTCAAGACGGCAGGCATCGTGGTGGTTCGGTCGGCCGATGGACATCGAGGGTGATCAAGCTTTCATCGTCGTTGTAGTCGTTGTCAGAGGAGGAGTTCACCTCCGATCAAGAGGAGACCCTGGTGTAGTGGAACTCAATCGACACAAACTATGTGTATGACAAGTAGATTAGTAGTGATATTTCATGTTTGATCAAGTAGTATGATGAAATTTTGTGTTTAAGGTTTAAATCTATGCAATGTTTGGATGTTTGTTTGAACTGATCTATGCAATATGCTTCAAAAACATAATAATTTATGTTTAGGGCATCTATTGAAGTTGGAGTTCTTTGGTGTTGTACAAAACCAGTTTTGAGTGTTGTAAAATTTACTTTAACGACCTTTAGGTGCCCTATTATAGGGCACCTATTGGAAATGCTCTAAGAGAATAAGTGTAGAAAGGAAGAACATATGTTGTATAATGTAGAATTGTAGTCTTTGGAGCATACATTTATACAAGCATTATATATCCTCAAAGAGCGTGATTCCATAAGTCATATCATCTCTACTTGTCCAAATGAACATAATGTAGTTTTCTAAGAAATAATGAATTATTGGAAATGGAATTAACTTATAAGAAGAAAGAAGATCATAATAAGATTTACACACAATTACGCAGAAACTGCTCTTTTTTATAATATGAAAGAATACGCATATAATTGTGGGATTTACTAAAAAAAATAAGCTTCCTAAGAAGGAATGAATTAGTACCACCAGTATTACCATTAAAAAAAGAAATGAAATAAAAAGTAAAATAAAATCAAAATAATGAAGTTCTCTAAGGAAGAATGAATTAGTGGCATCAGTATTACCCTTTAAGAAGAAAGAAAAGCAAAAAAAAACAAATGAAGACAAATTTTGAACATGATTTGCAAAGAATTTGCACTATTTTTATAATATGCAAGAGTAAGCATATAATAGTTTTCACAAAAACTATTTCCTAAGAACGAATAAATTAGTGGCATTAATATTACCCTTAAGGAAGAAAGAAAATTAATTTTCCTAAAATGAAATAAAAGCTTAACTAAAAGCCAAATAATGAAGCTTTCTAAGAAAAATGTATTACGCTGCGTTTGGATGTCTGTATTGGAGGCCTTCGTATTGAAATGGTTTCAATACCAATTCGTCAAGGAAACTGTAATGGACATGAATACGAATTCACTTGTTTAGATGCTCATGAATTGGCCCATGGAATCTCTGTGAGGTTTCAATACCATATCATGTTTGGATGTCAAACTATGGATTTGCATAGTGCTTTTTGTATGCAACAAATCAAAATTTGTACAATGTGTGACTATAAAAATTAACAAATATCATATCATATCATCTATTCAGCTGATTTTTTTACAAGTTAGATCTTTTATTTTATTTTTCTTTACATTCAATCTGTGCTAAACTGAATAATACCCAGTCTTCTAAAACAGACGAATAAAAACTAATGAAAATCCTTTTGCTGCAAATAGATCATGCATCTAGAGCAATTCCTGATATAAATCTGAATAAAAATCCTTCTGAAGCAACTCACTCTATGCTCTTTTGGCGTCTTGCTGAAGCAATGTCATTCATGAGCGCGTGAGAACATCTTCTTGCGGACTATCATGTCAGTGCTGTAACAAATACATATTCGAATTTATGCCGACAAACAATTTGTAGCTGCCCGATTGATACCATCCAGATCACCATCACAATAAAAGGGACATAGCAGTATTCACACTGCAGCAAGTCAATGTTTCTATCTGAATATAATATGCCACAGAGGAGGAGATGGGCGATGGAGTAGTAGAGGAACCGAAGGCAGAGGAGAAGGGGGTACGGTGCACGCTGGAGCAGGGTTAGAGGAGGAACAGCGGGGGCGGACGGCTAGATCCAGGCCAGGGTGGCCATGGAGGAGATGGGCGACGGCCGGGGGAGAGGCGGCGGAGAATATGGAGCGGCCATGCGAGGAGGGGAACATGAGCTACGGTGGCGGGGTTGCATGCGCCGGTGTCGGAGCAGGAGGAGGGCCGGCGAGGAGAGGTACTTGTGCGCCGCCGTCGGTGGTTTTCACTGGGCGCCGCCTCCTCTTTTCTAGGTCGCGCGGTCGTCCATGGTCGAGCGGGTGGTCGGAGAAAAAAGATGGACCGAATCGTTTTCTTTTGCGGGGACAGGTATTTCCAGCCAAATCGGAGAGGTAGCGTTCGGAAACTCGGGAAGGCTCAGCGCGTGCGGCCGATTTCAGGACTGTATTCATCCGATTTCCGTCGGCTGTTTCCGTGCGCATACCAAACAACCGAATTGGAAGTTTGGAAATACAAAATCTGATTCAGGGTCTGAATACAGACATCCAAACACAGCATTAGTGTCATTGGTTTACCCTTTAAAAATAAAAAAATAAGGAGAAAAATTGCAAACAATTCACACCAAAATTGTGCGTTCATAAATATGCAAGAATAAAAATATAATAATTGAATTTTCACAAAAAAGGAAGTTCCTAAGAAGAAATGAATTGTCGCATTGGTATTATCACTAAAGAAGAAAGGAAATAAAGTAAAACTAAGAAGACCAAAGTTCCAATTTTTTCTAGACATGATGAATTAGTGGCTTTGGTATTAGTCTTTAAGAAAAATAAAGATGAAATAAAACTAAGATTGTAAGAAGAAACAAAATAAATAAAAATAATAAAAATATTTTCTATGGAAGAATAAATTAGAGGCATTGATATTATCTTTAAAAGAAATAAAATAAAAATTAAAGCAACCAACGGCAAAAATTGCACACAATATTCAAAAAAATGTGCTTTTCAAAAATATTCAAGAACAAACATATTATTGTGTAATTTTCGCCAAAAGATTCTTAAGGAGAGAAATACGTGGTGGCATTGGTTTTATCCCTTGAAGAAGAAGAAGAAAATAAAATATATTTTTCGAAAGTAAGGTACCAAGAATTTGTAGCATTAATATTACCCTTTAAAGAACAAAGATAACACGAAAGCTTTTTGTTAGAACGTGCACATAACTTTGCTCTGAAAATGCACTATTGTAGTATGCAAACAATAATAATGTAATAGTGTAACTTTCGCACAGATTGCATAGTGTTTACGTGTATACATTTATACCCACCCATAATCCCAAAAATACCCACAGAAAAAAATAAAAATCAACTAACAAAACGAAACAAAAAGAAGAAGCAAAAAGACATAAAAGGGACAGAGGGGAGAGCTGATTGCATAGTTAATGGGCTTCGGCCGAGTAGCAAATTCACTACCCCGGAGATATGGGGTACAGTAAAAAAAAAAACAAGCCTAGCACAACAAACAACACAGGTTAGAAAAAAAAGTATGAATCTCGGAGCAAAAATTAACAGCCAAGAAATCAACTAATCCAAATTATAAATTCAGTTGACTGATATATAATAACTAAAGTAAAGGGAATAAGTGTAGAAAGGAAGAATATGAAGTGGGATGAATGTACAATTGTATTCCGTCTTTGTAGCCGTTAACATTAGATAACAATCAATTAGATTTCCAGTTTAGCAATCCAACAGAGGTCATATGTAATGGTCGTTTTATCAATCTCAAACTGAGGGGGAGGGGGATAATTTGGAGATTTTTCATGTCTATTGAGTTCCTTCCAACATCATTGCACAAGTGTTTCAAGATGAAAAATTGATACCGCTGTAGGAGATGTTAAACGCCACAGAAGGTCATAAGCCCCTCCATTTAAATAAATTGGAGTGCTGAGAAACTTGTTGAGTTAAGCACACATTTACTTTTACATCATGGATTTCCAGTGGATGTATGTATGCATGTGTGCTCAAATGCAAAATACATATTTCCTCTGTCAAACTACAATCTCAAATTTGAGTACATATTGTTCATATGCAAAGTTTTCTTCATTACAAGGCATGTATTGCTCAAATCTCAAAGCGTGCTTACATAATTCGGAAGAAAATGTAACGTACCAATCAATGCAATGAACTCCGGAGCAAGACTTAATCGACCAAAAAATAGCATAAAACACGGGATAGTTTAGGACATTCGTATTCATGCCACAAATGAGGGTTGCAATCTCTTTGGGCCAATACTATAATCCGAAGTCCCGACTCTAAAGTAAGACCAGTGTCATTCTGAATTAATATCCATATCTAGATCACTGCCATACCAACACTCAAGAATATTAATATTACACGACTCTTGTTTGATGTGTATAGTCCCCTTTACTGTATATCCCCATTGTACAAGGGGTTTCTTGCACTTTACCACATATGTACATATGTATTGGCCTTTGGCCCTCAGTGAATACCAGTTGCTCATTATCCAATGTGGTATCAGATGCAAGGTTAGCCCCTCTCTCTCTCTCTCTCTCTCTCTCTCTCTCTCTCTCTCTCTCTCTCTCTCTCTCCCGCACGATGCAGCTTTGTGCATGCTCTAAGATCTGCTCATCGCCGGTCATTCTCGACCGGATCTGACGCTCCCCGACGACCTCCTCGTCTCCACTCGTCGCTGGCTGTCCTCGCCTGGACCTGACGCCCCCGACGGCTTCTTCGTCTCCCGTTCCCGCTGCTGGCCTCGATCGGCTGCCGCCGTCTCCAGCACGACCGCCTGCTGCTGGCCTCACCCGGCTGCTGATGCCTCCCTCGTCCATCAGCAGTCGCTCATGCCTGCCTCGCCCCGCCAGCTGCCTTGCCTAGCCGCCTTTGCCTCTTACCTCGAACGGTCGCCCTTGACCCCTCCTCTCCTGCTCCGGCCGCCCCCGTCCCCTCGTCTCCTACTCCGGCCGGCTGCCGCGGCTCCCTTGCCCGGCCGCCATGTCTAGTATGATGTGGAAATCTTCTCGAAGCGATACCACACGAAGAAGAATGACGTAAAGGAGGAGGACGAGTCTGGCCCATCACGGTGATCAACCTTTCAGCGGCGTCGTCGGAGGAGTTCACCTCCGATCAAGGGGAAACCTTAGTGTATTGGAATTCAGTCGATACCGACTATGTGTCGGACGAGTAGAGTATTGGCGATCTTTTATGTTTGATCAAGTAGTATGGTGAACTTTTTTATTTAAGGTTTAAATCTATACAATGTTTAGATGTTTGTTTGAATTGATTTATGCGATATGCTTTCAAAAAATATATAAATTGTTTTTAGGGCGTCTATTGAAGCTGGAAGTCTTTGGTGTTGTAAATTTTTTAAATATAATCGGGTTCAATTGACATATTTCATGCATTTCTTAAAATATATTTCACCCATATCTTTAAGTTGATTTCATTCCTTCCAAAAAACAATTTACTTGTTTCATATAACATTCACTGCTTTAAAAACACGCGTATGTTTAAAAACTTAATTCACTCATTTTAAAAATATAATTTCACTCATTTTAAAATATAATTTCACTCAAAAACTAACTTCACTGGCTTCATTCATTTAAGAATATAATTTCACTCATTCAAAAAACGTGTTTCAATCATCAATAGACCGATTTCACTCGTTTTGCAAGAAAAATTATTTCAATCATTTGAAATTTTGATTTCAATAATTTCAAAACCCGATTTCAATTATTACTAAAAAGCATTCACTTCATTAAACATATTTCACTCATCATAAAAAGGTTTTGAAATAATCTAAATTTCGCGTGTTTGAAATAACTAGTTTAAAAATTCTAAATAACAAGGTTCACGTATTTCACACCGAAAAACGTGTCACGTGTATGAAAAAAGATTTCACTTATTTCACTCGTGAAACGGTGCATGTCTCACTTATCAAACGAGTGAAATACGTGAACCTCGATTCAAAAAAACTCTTTCACTTATTTTGAAAATATCATTTCAAAAAAAATTCAAAAGTTTCAAACAAGGTTTCACTCATTTAAAAAATAAATGTGCTAAATAACCAACTTTGACTCTTTCAGCACTGTAATATGCAAATTTGAGAAAACACAGTGAAATATGTTTCATGTACTTAAAAAAACTAATTCGTATAAAACTGATTTCATTCATTTCAAAAGAACTAACTTCACTCAGTTCATTAAACTTATTTCATTCATTACCAAAATGTTTTGAAATAATCGGGTTGACATGTTTGAACAAACTAGTTTTAGAAAACTGATTTCACTTATCTCAAAAAATATTTTCATTAGTTTCAAAATCGATTCCAGTTATTTCGAATAAGTAAATTTGAAATAAGTGAAATTAAAATTTTGATATGATTGAAATTGAAAAACTTAAACTAGTTTAAATACATTCAAAATTAGACTTTTATAAACGGATCACATGTTCACTCAATTCAGAAAATTATATATTCACAAAAAAAATCGCTCGCTCCATAAAACAGAGTTTGCTCATTTCAAAAATTAATTTCACTCATATCATAAATGATTTCACTCATTCAAAAAAGGATTTCTCCCAGTTCATAAAATTAGTTTCATGCAATTAAAAAACTATTTCACTTATTTCAGAAAAAAATCGTACACATGCAAAACTGATTTCACTCATTTATAAAAATGGTTTCAATCAATTCCAAAAACCTACTCCACTTATTTCAGAAAAATTGTTTCATATGTAGTTATGTACGCAAAACAGATTTCACTCATTTCAAAAAACTGGTTTCACTCAAATACTAAAAACCTATTTCACTACTTTCAGAAAGCTGATTTCACTCAATTCTAAATTTCGAATATAAACATGTTTGAAATGTATTCAAGAGGGATCTCATTCTCAAGGTCTTGGCGCATGGGATTCAAATATATATATATAATTTAAAAAATGAAATTATGGTTTAAAAAATATGGTTGATTTAAACTAGCATGAATTGAATAAAAATATGTTGTGTGGCACTGAGGCAGAGGAGGGACAGTAAATATATTTTATTCTGGTATACATGCACGTCTCTGGAACCTACTTGTACCTTTTAACAGAGAATGAGAGAGATAGAATTCTATCATACCTAGTTATACATATGGATGAGCCCTACTTATGCACGTATCATAAAGCATGTGAATGGCGGATGCTATGCCGGTAGCTCCCGGCTCCAGTAAAAAGGAGTTTAGTTTGCGCATTACATATGCGCAGAGAGCGTGGTTGCATAAGTCATACAAGCGATGAAATTGCACGGGATATGCAGCTATACACCATATTCAGTAGGGGAAAATACATTGTATTCCAATAAGGCATCCCATGAACAAGGTCTAATTCAAACACGATACATACTACTCTGGCGCGTGGATCAAAATTGATATTTCGTGGGCGCGTACACATACACATTCGCTCGCGTGTTTCTTTCCGCATTAGTATATAGTAACATAATATGGCGCCTCCTTATCCCTAGCGTTAAAGGTTTCCAAATTCGTTGCGTTTCTTTCCGCATATAACATATGGCGCCTCCTGCAGTTAAAGGTTACCAAACTAGCTTTGTTCCTAACTTCCTATATAAGGGCAGCAATGTCGACGGGGAAATGCACCAAACAACACACTCTCCTCGACAGTTTCACCAGTCCCTCCCTCTCCAAACTCCATTCTCCACCAACTTCCGTGCTCATGGCCTCCGCTGGCGCTGATGAGTCGAGCAACGTCATGACGAGCGGCGGCTCCACCGACCACTACGACGACCGCACGGGCTCTGAGTCCGGCGGTGCAGGCAGCCGTCCGTCGCCCCAGCACAAGCGTCCACGCGGCCCCGGCGATCTCCTCTTCGGACGCGTCCCGTTCGTCGCAGCGGACTCTGCAGGTCCGTCGTCGTCTCCTCAATCTCATCACCAACGCTACACTAGGCAGCACTACAATCCCGCATCGACATGGAAGCCCCAGCCTGTTGTTGAGAGCCCGGTGTTCAAGAACACAACGGTGGTAAATATGATGAGGCTGATGAACTACGAGGTGGGCTCCGGCTCTGGCCTCGGCAAGCACGGCCAGGGCATCACATCTCCTGTGAAGGTGGTGAAGCGGCCAGAGAGCGCTGGTTTGGGCACGGTCGGCGCCGAGGGAGAAGGATCATACTACAACGGACTTCCCAACAAGGTCCCGGAAACCGTGCCGGCCAAGTGGGGAGCTGACCAGTGCACGGACGTAAGCTCTCAACTGGTCTACAACGACTGGGAGAAGGGCGACGCCGATGGATCGCGGCAGCAAGGCCGGGAGTTCTGCGAGAAAATCCTCGCTGAAGTGCGGGAGCTGCAAGATGGTGCCCTGGACGACGGCGAGCATATGGTGGTGGACGCGGCGGAGGTGATCATGAAGGCCGTGACCCTGGTGCACGAGAAAAGTGCATCGGGAGAGCTGACTGTGGGCGACCTCATCTTCGAATTTACAAGGCTGAAGAAGAAGTTCCCGGAGGAGTACCAGACGTACCTCCTTGCGAACACGGCGGGCGTGCTCGTGGCGCCGCTCGTTGGCCCGGTGCTCCAAAGGTGGCACCCTCTTTGGGACCCGGCCATGTGGCTGGACGTGTTCGTCCACCTGAAGAATTCACTGGACGACGGGTCGGCCATGTCGCCGTACGCGGAGCTCGTCGACGCCACGGTGGTTCCGGCGGTCCAGGTATTGGACTGGAAGGCCACTGACTCCGAGCGGATGCGCCGCTTCCTGGCGCAGTGGAAGGACACACTACCTCCTTCCTCCGCGCACCGCATCCTTGTAGAGGTCGTCATGCCGGAGTTGACCGCCGAAGTGGAGTCATGGGACCCGCGGGATGCCTGGCAGGCCGACTGCTGTCACCACCTGCTTCGCCCGTGGATGCCGCTCGCCGGTCCGCTGCTGGAGAGCCTGTGCGTCACCGTGAGAAGCAAGCTCGAGAAGGCGCTGCGGGAATGGGACGACGCCGGCCACGCCTTGCTCTCCAAGTCCAACCTTAACCTGGTGGCGCCGTGGAAGGCCCTGTTTGGCCCGGCGAGCTGGGAGGAGTTCGTCGACGGGATCGGCGTCGTGCGGCACCTGGAACAAAGCCTGCGGAGCCTCCGGATCACGCCGCCGAAGCAGAATGACAACGCGTTCTTGGAGGTGATCATGAAGTGGGCGCCGCTGGTGCGGGTGGAGGACATGGTGCGGCTCCTGGAGGCCGAGTTCTTCAGCAGGTGGCGGCACGCACTCCGTCACTGGCTGCTGGCCGCGAAACCCGCCACCAGAGAGGCCGTCGAGTGGTGCAACGGGTGGGGGCGCGCCTTCACGTCGGAGCTGCGCGAGGATGAGCGCGTGCATGCGCGCCTCGAGGCTGGCCTGTCCATGGTCAACAGTGCGGCGCAGGGGCTGGAGATTTAGCGGCGCGTGAGAAGGCAGCTCATGACTGGCCGTGATACTTGGAATTCTTTTTATGATTATTTACATGTGTGTGTGGGTATATGTCATTTCTTGAGAGAAAATAGAAACATTATTTGAGAGACCGCAACTCTGCAACTAATGTATGCATTGTGTGGCCAAATGCAAAACACATATTTTCTCTGTCAAACTGCAATCTCAAGTTTGAGTACAGATTTTTCCTATGCAAAGTTTCTTCATTATTACTAGGCATGTATATATGGCTCCAATCTCAGAGCTTCTTACACAATTCAGAAGAAAATATAAGTCACCAAACAATGCAATGAACTCCTTTCAGAGCAGAGTCTTATGGACGAAAGATAGCAGAAAACAAAAGAGATTGAGGCAGACTCTTAAGTAACACTTCCGCATCACACCCACATCCAGATCACTGCTATACCAGCACCCAAGAATTTTTACATTACATGATTCTCAAAAATATGTTAATGTTACATGTCAGTGTGGATTACTGAAGATTAATAAAACCTCTAAAGATAATAATAAGGACGTTCTTCAGATCCGTTAACATTAGATAACAATCAGTTAGATTTCCAGTTTAGCGATCGAGCAGACAACCAGAGGTCCTATGTAATGGCTGTTTTATCAATCTCAAACTGTGGAGGGAGAGGGGGATAATTTGGATATTTTTCATGTGTATGAGTTCCGTGCAACATCATTGTACTAGTGTTTCAAGATGAAAAACAGATACAGTTGTAGGAGATGGTTAACGCCACAGAAGGTCATAAGCCCCTCCATTTTAATAAATTGGAGGGCTGAGAAACTTGTTGGGTTAAGCAGATGTTTACTTTTACATCATAGATTCCAGTGGACGAATCTTGTGGATTTCCAGTGGATGAATCTTGCATACCTCTGAACTTTGAATTCTTTTTATGATTATTGATTGTCACTCTCAAATTTGAGTACATATTGTTCCTATGCAAAGTTTTCTTTGTTACTAGTCATGTATTGCTCAAATCACAAAGCATGCTTACATAATTCAGAATAAAATGAAAGGTGCCAAATAATGCAATGAACTCCGGAGCGAGACTTAATCGACAAAAATATAACACCAAACAGCATAAAAAACAAGTTAGTTTAGGACATTCTTATTCGTGCCACAAATGAGGGTTGCAAACCCTTTTGGCAATACTGTGATCCTAAGTCCCAACTCTAAAGTAAGATCACTGCCATACCAGCACTGAAGAATATTAATATTACATTATTCTCAAAATTATATACTGATATTGCATGTAAGTGTGGAGTACTCAACTTCATAATCATTAGTCTATGCAAACAAGATTAGAAATAAAAATAGAAAAAGAGGAGAAAATAATATGACAGAAAAAAGTAGGAGAGAGAGAAAAACCGAGAGAAGCAAAAGTAAATTTCGAAGGTTTAGTTACGGAAGCCCTACCGAATGGAATGTTCCGTACATTGAGAAATGGATTCTTATATCAAACTATAGCTATTGCATTAAAGAAGAAAAGAAACTAATAGAAGTGGAAGACGCAGAATGATAGTGAATAGAGAGAAAGATTCTTCTGATGTTCTTCACATTTGGAATTACACAAAAAATATTTTTCATCGGAAAGAGATCTACAAAGACTTTTGGGAAAACATGGGCGTTTGCTGGCTTATTTGGCAAAGAAATCTCCTCGGTCCACAAAGAAAAAAATGTAGGACTGGTGCCGACAGTTCATAATAGAGGCAAAGGTGTCCCGACCTTTCCATGAGATGATAACTATCGATTTGGTGGAGTCGACTTTGACGATCCGAGTACAAACGTGCACGACGTTGCACCTTAGCAATCGCTAAACCAATCTCCAGGGGTTACTGACGATGCCAGAAGCGTGATCAGCCTGACCAAGAAGGTCTATTCATGCATGCAATCAAAGAAAAAGCAAGAATATGATAAATCAATCTGAATATTGTGAATATAGATGAAGTATTGATAAAGGTGGGGATCCGAAAGCGGTCTTGGTCTGGTCGTTGGACACAAACGAAGTACACGAAGTTGCAATGGCTAACTTTTGACTGAACAAATCCCAAGCGAAAAGCTACTAGATAGATCTACTTATATAGGAGCAATGGGTGGCGGCCAAGGAGGTGGGAAGATGCCCCAATGCAGCCTAAAACTAACCCTAGGTCGTACAAGGTGAAGGAAATATGCCCTAGAGGCAGTAATAAAGTTGCTATTTATATTTCCTTATATATCATGATAAATATCTTTTATTCATGCTAGAATTGTATTAATCGGAAACTTGATGCATGTGTGAATACATAGACAAAACAGAATGTCGCTGGTATGCCTCTACTAGACTAGCTCGTTAATCAAAGATGGTTGAGTTTCCTAACCATAGGCATGTGTTGTCATTTGATTAACGGGATCACATCATTAGGAGAATGATGTGATGGACAAGACCCATCCGTTAGCTTAGCACAATGATCGTTTAGTTTTATTGCTATTGCTTTCTTCATGACTTATACATGTTCCTCTGACTATGAGATTATGCAACTCCCGAATACCAGAGGAACACCTTGTGTCCTATCAAATGTCACAACATAACTCGGTGGTTATAAAGATGCTCTATAGGTATTTCTGAAAGTGTTTGTGGTGTTGGCATATATCAAGATTAGGATTTGTCACTCCGAGTGTCGGAGAGGTATCTCTGGGCCCTCTCGGTAGTACACATCATAATAAGCCTTGCAAGCAAATGACTAATGAGTTAGTCACGAGGTGATGTATTATGGAACGAGTAAAGAGACTTGCCGGTAACGAGATTGAACTAGGTATGAGGATACCAATGATCAAATCTCGGGCAAGTAACATACCGATGACAAAGGGAACAACGTATGTTGTTATGCGGTTTGACCGATAAAGATATTAGTAGAATATGTAGGAGCCAATATGAGCATCCAGGTTCCGCTATTGGATATTGACCGGAGATGTGTCTCGGTCATGTCTACATAGTTCTCGAACCCGTAGGGTCCGCACGCTTAACGTTCGATGACGATTGGCATTATGAGTTTATGTGATTTGATGTACCGAAGGTTGTTCGGAGTCCCGGATGAGATCACAAACATGACGAGGAGTCTCGAAATGGTCCATATTTAAAGATTCATATATTGGAAGCTTATATTCGGACACCAGAATGTTTCGGGTCGTATCGGATAAATTACGAAGCACCGGGGGTTACCGGACCCCCCCCCTCCCGGGAAGCTATTGGGCCTCATGGGACTTAGTGGAGATGAGAGAGGGCTGGCCAGGAGGTGGCGCGCACCCCCCTTGCCCCAATCCGAATTGGACAAGGGGAGGGGGCGGCGCCCCCCTCCTTCCTTCTCTCCTCCTCCTTCCCCCCTTCTCCTACTTGGACTAGGGAAGGGGGAAACCTACTCCTACTAGGAGTAGGATTCCTCCCCCTTGGCGCGGACCTTGTGGCCGGCCGGCCTCCTCCTCCCCTCCTTTATGTACGGGGGAGGGGGCACCCCATAGACACAAGTTGATCTTTAGTCGTGTGCGGTGCCCCCCTCCATAGTTTTCCACCTCGGTCATATTGTCATAGTGCTTAGGCGAAGCCCTGCGTCGGTAACTTCATCATCACCGTCACCATGCCGTCTTGCTGAAGAAACTCTCCGTCAGCCTCAGATGGATCAAGAGTACGAGGGACATCACCGAGCTGAACGTGTGCAGATTGCGGAGGTGCCGTGCGTTCGGTTCTTGATCGGTTGGATGGCAAAGATGTTCAACTACATCAACCGCATTACTAAACGCTTCCGCTTTCGGTCTACGAGGGTACGAGGACACACTCTCCCCGCTCATTGCTATGCTTCTCCTAGATAGATCTTGTGTGATTGTAGGAATTTTTTTTTTGAAATACTACGTTCCCCAACAGTGGCATCATGAGCCAGGTCTATGTGTAGATGATATGCACGAGTAGAACACAAAGAGTTGTGGGCGATAATAGTCATACTTCTTACCAGCATGTCATGCTTTGATTCGGCGGTATTGTTGGATGAAGCGGCCCGGACCGACATTACATGACCGCGTTCATGAGACTGGTTCTACCGACGTGCTTTAAAGATAGGTGGCTGGCGGGTGTCAGTTTGTCTAACTTTAGTTGAATCGAGTGTGACTACGCCCCGTCCTTGTTGAAGGTTATAACAGGACACTTGACGAAAAATCGTTGTGGTTTTGATGCGTAGGTAAGAGCGGTTCTTGCTAAGCCCGTAGCAGCCACGTAAAACTTAAAACAATAAAGTAGAGGACGTCTAACTTGTTTTTGCAGGGTATGTTGTGATGTGATATGGTGAAGACGTGATGAGTTATACGATATTGTATGAGATGATCATGTTTTGTAAATTATCGACAACCGGTAGGAGCCTTATGGTTGTCTCTTTATTGTATGAATTGTGAAAGCCATGTAATTGCTTTACTTTATCACTATGAGTTAGCGATAGTAGTAGTAGCAATAGTTGGCGAGACGACCAGGACGCTACGATGAAGATCATGGTGTCTAGCCGGTGACGATGGAGATCATGACGATGCTTTAGAGATGGAGATTAAAAGCACAAGATGATGATGGCCATATCATGTCACATATTTTGATTGTATGTGATGTTTATCTTATTATGCTTCTTATTTTTCTTAGTATGGCGGTAGCATTATAAGATGACCCCTTACAAAATTTCAAGGTACAAGTGTTCTCCCTGAGTATGCACCGTTGCGACAATTCGTCGTGCCGAGACACCACGTGATGATCGGGTGTGTTAAGTTCTACGTTCACATACAACGGGTGTAAGACATTTTTGCACATGCAGAATACTCGGGTTAAACTTGGCGAGCCTAGCATGTACATACATGGCCTCGGAACACTGGAGACTGAAAGGTCGAGCGTGAATCATATAGTGGATATGATCAACATAAGATGTTCACCATTGAAAACTACTCCATCTCACGTGATGATCGTACATGGTTTAGTTGATTTGGATCACGTGATCATTTAGATGACTAGATGGATGTCTATCTAAGTGGGAGTTCTTTAGTAATATGATTAATTGAACTTAAATTTATCATGAACTTAGTCCTGATAGTTTTTGCATATCTATGTTGTTGTAGATCAATGGCCCGTTGATACGTCTCCGACGTATCTATAATTTTTTATTGTTCCATGCTATTATTTATGAAGTCTTGGATGTTTAATGGGCTTTATCATTCACTTTTATATCATTTTTTGGACTAACCTACTAACCCAAAGGCCCAGTCCAGATTGCTGTTTTTTGTCTATTTCAGGGTTTTGCAGAAAAATAATATCAAACGGAGTCCAAATGGAATGAAACCTTCGCGAGAGATTTTTTTGGAGAAAATCGCGCACGCGGAGCTTGGGAACCACGTCAGGGGATCAAAGGGTGGCCCACGAGGGTGGGGGGCGCGCCCCCTGCCTCGAGGCCCCCTCGAGCGTCCCTCGATGCCCTCCTTCTTCCTATATAAGTATACGTACCCCAGAAACTCCGTGAACAGAGAGAAAACCCTAATTCCACCGTCGTACCTTCTGTTCCCGTGGAGATCCCATCTTGGAGCCTGTTCCGGAGCTCCACCGGAGGGGGATCCATCACGGAGGCCTTCATCATCATCATCATCGCCCTCACCATGAGTTGTGAGTAGTTTACCACAGACCTTCGGGGTCCATAGCTAGTATCTAGATGGCTTCTTCTCTCTCTTTGGATCTCAATACAAAGTTCTCCTCGGTCTTCGAGGAGATCTATTCGATGTAATCTGTTTTTGCGGTGTGTTTGTCGAGATCCGATGAAAGATCAAGGTTATCTATGAAAGATATTTGGTTCTTCTCTGAACTTTTTATGTGTGCTCATAATATCCTTGCAAGTCTCTTCGAATTATTGGTTTGGTTTGGACTACTAGATCTATAGTTCTTGCAATGGGAGAAGTGTTTGGCTTTGGGTTCAATCTTGCGGTGTCCTTTCCCAGTGACAGTAGGGAAAGCAAGGCACGTATTGTATTGTTGCCATCGAGGATAAAAAGATGGGGTTTATATCATATTGCTTGAGTTTATCCCTCTACATCATGTCATCTTGCTTAAGGCGTTACTCTGTTCTTATGAACTCAATACACTAGATGCATGCTGGATAGCGGTCGATGTGTGGAGTAATAGTAGTAGATGCAGGCAGGAGTCGGTCTACTTGTCTCGGACGTGATGCGTATATACAATGATCATGCCTAGATAGTCTCATAATTATTTGCTTTTCTAGCAATTGCTCGACAGTAATTTGTTTACCCGCCGCAGAATATCGCTATCATGAGAGAAGCCACTAGAGAAAACTATGGCCCCCGGGTCTATTCTCAACATATCAATCTATATCTACTTTACTTTTATCGCTTTTATTTGCTGTTCTTATAAACTAAAAAATACCAAAAATATAAACTATCATCTCTATCAGATCTCACTTTCGTAAGTGACCGTAAAGGGATTGACAACCCCTTATAGCGTTGGCTGTGAAGTTCTTATTTGTTTGTGCAGGTGCGAGGGACTCGTGCGTGATCTCCTACTGGATTGATGCCTTGGTTCTCAAAAACTGAGGGAAATACTTCCGCTACTGTAGCGACCCGACCCAAATGGATCAAGTCTCTATGCTTAAGTGTCATCCCTAGATCGGTATGTTGACACACACAGTACTCGAGGATTTATAACAGAGGTAAATCACATGTATAAAGTAACGTAAATACTATTACCTCAATCCAAATAGCGGAAGTAACAAGGTTGTGGATTCCCATCAACTCCAACGGCAAAGTTGAGTGTAGAAATCGTAACCCTAACGTAACACTTACTCGTCGAATAATTCCTGCAACATGAGACGTTGCAGCCATGTAGGTCAATACATTGAATGTACTGGCAATTTCACACTGTAATGATAATGAGGAACAATGCCTACAACTACATGCATATTTGGCTGGTGGAGGCTGTAAGGTTAAAGTTTTTGCGTAAAGCCAAATTTTCCCTACAACAAAGGAATACATTTTCATTTAACTACCATGGTGGTTGTCGAACATTGAGAAGATAGACATCCTCTCAATCCCAGTTAATCATCATCATTAAAACCCAACAATATTAATTAAAGTAACATGATGAGATTCACATGATAATCCAAGTACTAGATACTCAAGACGTCCATAACTGGGGACGCGGCTAATCATGATTAGTTTGTACACTCTGTAGAGGTTTGTGTACTTTTCCCCACAAGAACCGATCTCCTCCGTTGGGATTCTCGCACTTCATGTTGTTTGAGAAACGGATGACCGAGACATAGTCTTTCAGAAGCGCTAGCACCTTACGATCGGGTGGACCGTACCAACCTACATACCCTACATCTGCTAGTCCACCACTGTAAGAATTCGCACGACTTAGTCAGCTATGCTAGAGCCCATAATAGCTTGTGGCTGCACACGGAAATTTCTAGTATGAATAACCTCATGATCCCTTTGAGCTTGGGTGGCGGTCCATAAAGAAAAACAGGCAATCGCTGGAATACCCAGGTGCCTCAATCCACCCAGATGTGTGTTTAAGTTGCCACCTTAAGTTGAACCATTAAATTAACAATCTCACATCTGTCATGGATAAACTCACCCAATCCACGTCTACTAGCATAGCATGGCATAACAGCAAACGTAGAAGTAACTCCCAAGGGTTTGAAAATAATGCAGGTAATATGTACTACCTCATCTACTTCCCAGTCCCAGATGTTATTTGATCCTACTCATGCAGTGTGTTGAAGATAATACTAATGCACTGAAAACTGGGTATTGGAAAAGATATGATCAAAGTGTGAACTTTCCTGCAATGTTGATGAAGATGATTCGCACTCAAAACTCTTGATAGCTCTACTCGTCACACTCCGGTCAATCTATCGTACGCAAGCAATAGTAACCACACATAAGCAATCACTCAGGAAGATCGGATGGAACGAATAAAACACTTCGGAAAACTTTGAAAACAAACGAATGACTCTTGAAACAGAAACCAATTTCTAACAGTATCTAAATTATGTGAATTTGGCCTTATCAGAAAGGTTAAGTCAAGAGCTCCAATTTAGTTGATTCTTTTTGCAAATCGAAGCTCTTGGCTTAACCTTTTTGATAAGGCCAAATTCACATAATTTTGGTACTCTTAGAAATTGGTTTCTGTTTCAAGAGTCATTCGTTTGTTTTCGAAGTTTTTCGAAGTGTTTTATTCGTTCTATCTGATCTTCCTGAGTGATTGCTTATGTGTGGTTACTATTGCTTGCGTACGATAGATTGACCGGAGTGTGACGAGTAGAGCTATCAAGAGTTTTGAGTGCGAATCATCTTCATCAACATTACAGGCAAGTTCACACTTTGATCATATCTTTTCCAATACCCAGTTTTCATAGCATTAGTATTATCCTCAAACACACTGCATGAGTAGGATCAAATAACATGTGGGACTGGGGAGTAGATGAGGTAGTACCTATTACCTGCATTATTTTCAAACCCTTGGGAGTTACTTCTATGTTTGCTGTTATGCCATGGTATGCTAGTAGACGTGGATTGGGTGAGTATATCCATGACAGATGTGAGATTGTTAATTTAATGGTTCAACTTAAGGTGGCAACTTAAACACACATCTGGGTGGATTGAGGCACCTGGGTATTCCAGCGGTTGCCTGTTTTTCTTTATGGACCGCCACCCAGGCTCAAAGGGATCATGAGGTTATTCATACTAGAAACTTCCGTGTGCAGCCACAAGCTATTATGGGATCTAGCATAGCTGACTAAGTCGTGCGAACTCTTACAGTGGTGTACTAGCAGATGTAGGGGATGTAGGTTGGTATGGTCCACCCGATCGTAAGGTGCTAGCGCTTCTGAAAGACTATGTCTCGGTCATCTGTTCCTCAAACAACATGAAGTGCGAGAATCCCAACGGAGGAGATTGGGTCTTGTGGGGAAAAGTGTGCAAACCTCTGCAGAGTGTACAAACTAATCATGATTAGCCGTGTCCCTGGTTATGGACGTCTTGAGTATCTAGTACTTGGATTATCGTGTGAATCTCATCATGTTACTTTAATTAATATTGTTCGGTTTTAGTGATGATGATTAATTGGGATTGAGAGGATGTCTATCTTCTCAATGTTCAACAACCACCATGGTAGTTAAATGAAAATTTATTCCTTTGTTGTAGGGAAATTTTGGCTTTACGCAAAAACTTTAACCTTACAGCCTCCACCAGCCAAATATGCATGTAGTTGTAGGCATTGTTCCTCATTATCATTACAGTGTGAAATTGCCAGTACATTCAATGTACTGACCTACATGGCTGCAACGTCTCATGTTGCAGGAATTATTCGACCAGTAAGTGTTATGTTAGGGTTACGATTTCTACACTCAACTTTGACGTTGGAGTTGATGGGAATCCACAACCTTGTTGCTTCCGCTATTTGGATTGAGGTAATAGTATTTACGTTACTTTATACATGTGATTTACCTCTGTTATAAATCCTCGAGTACTATGTGTGTCAGCATACCGATCCAGGGATGACACTTAAGCACAGAGACTTGATCCATTTGGGTCGGGTCGCTACAGCTACTGTGATGCATCTCCCTTTCCTCTTCGAGGGAATACAATGCAAGCTCAATAGGTAGCAAGAAGAATTTCTGGTGCCGTTGCCGGGGAGGCTTACGCAAAAGTCATATACCAAGTACCTATCACAAACCCTTATCCTTCGCATTACATTTATTTGCCTCTCGTTTTCCTCTCCCCCACTTCACCCTTGCCGTTTTATTTGCCCTTCTTCCGTCGTGTGTTTATCGTTCGCTTGCTTCTTGTTTTCTTGTGTGTGTTGGATTGCTTGCTTGTCACTATTGCTCAGAACAATACCAAATTGTGTGACTTCTCCAATACCAACAACAATGATTTTATTAGCACTCCGATTGCTCCTATTACCGATGCTAAATCTAGTGAGATCAATGCTGCTTTGTTGAATCTTGTCATGAAAGATCAATTCTCCGGCCTTCCTAGTGAAGATGTCGCTACCCATCTAAACAACTTTGTTGATTTGTGTGATATGCAAAAGAAAAGGGATACGGGTAACGATATTGTTAAACTGAAGTTATTTCCGTTTTCACTTAGAGATCGTGCTAAAACTAGGTTTTCCTCTTTGCCTAGAAATAGTATTGATTCGTGGAATAAGTGCAAAGATGCTTTTATCTCTAAGTATTTCCGTCCTGCTAAGATCATCTCTCTTAGAAACGATATTATGAATTTTAAGCAACTAGATCATGAGCATGTTGCACAAGCTTGGGAGAGAATGAAATTGATGATACGTAATTGCCCTACACATGGTTTGAATCTATGGATGATTATTCAGAACTTTTATGCTGGCTTGAATTTTGCTTCTAGAAATCTTTTAGATTCGGCCGCCGGAGGCACTTTCATGGAAACTAGCTTAGGAGAAGCTACCAAACTCCTAGATAATATTATGGTTAATTATTCTCAATGGCACCCCGAAAGATCTACTAGTAAAAAAGTGCATGCTATCGAAGAAATTAGTGTTTTGAGTGGAAAGATGGGTGAACTTATGAAATTGTTTGCTGCTACGAGTGCTTCTTCTGATCCTAATGATATGCCTTTGTCCACTTTGATTGAGAATAACAATGAATCTTTAGATGTGAATTTTGTTGGTAGGAATAATTTTGGTAACAATGCTTATTGAGGTAATTTTAATCCTAGGCCTTTTCCTAGTAATTCCTCTAATAATTATGGTAATTCCTACAACAACTCTTATGGAAAGATGCCTTCTGAATTTGAAACTAGTGTTAAGGAGTTTATGATTTTGCAAAAGAATTTCAATGCTATGCTTCAAGAGAAATTGCTTAAGGTTGATGAATTGGCTAGAAGTGTGGATAAAATTACTCTTTATGTTGATTCTTTGAAACTTAGATCTATCCCACCTAAGCATGATATCAATGAGTCTCTCAAAGCCATGAGAATTTCCATTGATGAATGCAAAGAAAGAACCGCTAGGATGCGTGCTAAAAGAGAAGATTATATTAAATCATGTTCTTCTAGTTATCGTGAAAATAAAGATGAAGATCTGAAAGTTATTGATGTGTCTCCTATTAGATCCTTGTTTTCTAGTATTAATATTGATGAAAATAGGATTGGAGATGATTCTTCTTTAAGGTGTCCCAATGATTCGGTGTTTTTTGATCTTAATGCTAAAATTGCTAAAAGTGGGAGTGAAGAGATTAAAACCTTGCATAGTGATGAACCCACTACTTTGGATTTCAAGGGATTCAATTATGACAATTGCTCTTTGATTTATTGTATTTCCTTGTTGCAATCCGTGCTAAATTCGCTGTATGCTTATAGTCAAAATAAAGCTTTCACCAAACACATACTTGATGCTTTGATGCAATCTTATGAAGAAAAACTCGAGTTGGAAGTTTCTATCCCTAGAAAGCTTTATGATGAATGGGAACCTACTATAAAAATAAAACTAAAAGATCATGAATGCTATGCTTTGTGTGATTTGGGTGCTAGTGTCTCCACTATCCCAAAAACTTTGTGTGATTTGCTAGGGTTCCATGAGCTTGATGATTGTTCTTTAAATTTGCATATTGCGGATTCCACTATCAAGAAACATATGGGAAGAATTAATGATGTTCTTATTGTTGCCAATAGGAATTATGTGCACGTAGATTTCATTGTTCTTGATATAGATTGCAATCCTTCATGTCCTATTATTCTTGGTAGACCTTTCCTTAGAACGATTGGTGCAATTATTGATATGAAGGAAGGAAATATTAGATTCCAATTTCCGTTAAGGAAAGGCATGGAAAACTTTCCTAGAAAGAAAATCAGATCACCATATGAATCTATCATGAGAGCCACTTATGGATTGCCATCCAAAGATGGCAATACCTAGATTTATCTTGTATCGTGCCTAGCTAGGGGCGTAAAACGATAGCGCTTGTTGGGAGGCAACCCAAGTTTATATTTTTTGTTTTTGTTGCTGTTAGGGAATAAATATTTCATATAGCCTCTGATTAGATGTGTTTTCATATTTTTCTAGTGTTTGTGCCAAGTAGAACCTTTGGGAAGACTTATGTGAAGTTTATGTGATCTTGGTGTGAAAAACAGAATCGTTAGCGCTCGCTAAAGTAGTCTTCAGATTTTACTGCAGAGTGATTTTTAGTTGATTCTTTTTGCAGATGATTGGTAGACAAATCCCACAGATTTACCAATTTAGTTTGAATTTTTTTGGAGTTCCTGAAGTAGGCGAAACCTGCAGATTACTACAGATTGTTCTGTTTTTGACAGATTCTGTTTTTCGTGTGTTGTTTGCTTATTCCGATGCATCTATGAGTAGTATTGGAGGATATGAACCATAGAGAAGTTGGAATACAGTAGGTTTAACACCAATATAAACAAATAATGAATTCATTGTTGTACCTTTGAGTAGTGGTTTGCTTTCTTATACTAACGGAGCTCACGGGAATTTTTGTCTAAGTTTTGTGTTGGGAAGTTTTCAAGCTTTGAGTATTGCTTTGATGGACTATGGAACAAGGAGTAGAAAAGGCCTAAGCTTGGGGATGCCCATGGAACCCCAAGTAAATTCAAGATAATCAAAAGCCTAAGCTTGGGGATGCCCCGGGAAGGCATCCCCTCTTTCGTCTTCATCCATCGGTAACTATTCTTGGAGATATATTTTTATTCGCAACATGTTATGTGTTTTGCTTGGAGCGTCTTGTATAATTTGAGTCTTTGCTTGTTAGTTTGCTACAATCATCCTTGCTGGACACACCTATTTTAGAGAGTTAAATATGGCCTAGAAATCATAGAACACTCTATGTGCTTCACTTATATCTTTTGAGTTGAATAGTTTTTGCTCTAGTGCTTCACTTATATCTTTTAGAGCACGGTGGTGGTAATATTTTGTAGAAATTGTTGAACTCTTATGCTTCACTTATATCCTTTTGAGAGTCTATTAAACCATCATGGTAATGTGTTTAGGCTAAAGAAACTAGTCTTCACATGATTAACATCCAATGTCAATGTAGTAAAAAAATTCACACCAAGTGCATTGAATAGAATGAGATGTTGGATGCTTGATAATTGTTTTGAGACATGAGGATAGTGATATTAGAGTCATGCTAGTGGAGTTATTATGAAATTGAGAAATACTTGTGTTAAGGTTAGTGATTCCCGTATCATGCACATATGGTGAACCGCTATGTGACGAAGTTAGAGCATGAGGTATTTGTAGAGTGCCAACCTTTGTGTGGAGGTCAGGGGCGCGCGATGGTTAACTCCTACGAACCTCCCCCCTGGGAGCATGTGTTGATTGCTTTATTTTAATGACTCGTAGATTTTTGCAATATGTATATGAGTTCTTATGACTAATGTTGAGTCCATGGATTATACGCACTCTCACCCTTCCACCATTGCTAGCCTCTCTTGTACCGCGCAACTTTCGCCGGTGCCATAAACCCACTATATATCATTCCTCAAAACAGCCACCATATTGTTCCTCAAAACAGCCACCGTACCTACCTATCATGGCATTTTCATAGCCATTCCGAGATATATTGACATGCAACTTTCCACCTTTCCGTTCATATGACACGTATCATATTGTCATATTGCCATGCATGATCATGTAGTTGACATCGTAGTTGTGGCAAAGCCACCATGCATAATTTTCATATATGTCGCTCTTGATTCATTGCACATCCCGGCATACCGCCGGAGGCATTCATGTAGAGTCATACTTGTTATAGTATCGAGTTGTAATTTCGAGTTGTAATAAAATGTGTGATGATCATCATTATTAGAGCATTGTCCCATGTGAGGAAAGGCCAATAAAAAAGGGAGATGGTCCAAAAAAAATATAGAGAGGGGCTAATAAAAAAAGAGAAAGCCCCTCCAAAAAATGAGATAAAACAGAGAAGGGACAATTGCTACTATCATTTTTCCACACTTGTGCTTCAAAGTAGCACCATGTTCTTCATTGTAGAGAGTCTCATGCTTAGTCACTTTCATATACTAGTGGGAATTTTCATTATAGAACTTGGCTTGTATATTCCAACGATGGGCTTCCTCAAATACCCTAGGTCTTCGTGAGCAAGCAAGTTGGACGCACACCCACTAGTTTCTTTTGTTGAGCTTTCATTCATACTTAGCTCTAGTGCATCTGTTGCATGGCAATCCCTACTTACTCACATTTATATCTATTGATGGGCATCTCCATAGACCGTTGATACACCTAGGCGATGTGAGACTATCTCCCTCCTTTTTGTTTTCTCCACAACCACCTCTATTCCACCCATAGTGCTATATCCATGGCTCACGCTCATGTATTGCGTGAAAGTTGAAAGGTTTTAAAAGATAGAGTATGAAACAAATGCTTGGCTGAAATCGGGGTTGTGCATGATATGAATATTTTGTGTGCTGAAGAGGGAGCATAGCCAGACTATATGATTTTGTAGGGATAACTTTCTTTGGCCATAGTATTTTGAGAAGACATGATTGCTTTGTTAGTATGCTTGAAATATTATTATTTCTTATGTCAATATAGACTTCTATCTTGAATCTTTCAGATCTGAACATTCATGCCGCAATTAAGAGAATTACATTGAAAAACTATATTGGTTATCATTCCACATCAAAAATTCTTTCTTTATCATTTACCTACTTGAGGACGAGCATGAATTAAGCTTGGGGATGCTTGATACGTCTCCATCGTATATATAATTTTTTAGTGTTCCATGCTATTATTTATGAAGTCTTGGATGTTTAATGGGCTTTATCATTCACTTTTATATCATTTTTGGGACTAACCTACTAACCCAAAGGCCCAGTCCAGATATTTGTTTTTTGTCTATTTCAGGGTTTTGCAGAAAAAGAATATCAAACGGAGTCCAAACAGAATGAAACCTTCGCGAGAGATATTTTTGGAGAAAATCACGCACGCGGAGCTTCGGAACCACGTCAGGGGATCAAAGGGTGGCCCACGAGGGTGGGGGCGCGCCCCCCTGCCTCGAGGCCCCCTCGAGCGTCCCCCGGTGCCCTCCTTCTTCCTATATAAGTATACGTACCCTAGAAACTCCGTGAACAGAGAGAAAACCCTAATTCCACCATCGTACCTTCTGTTCTCGTGGAGATCCCATCTTGGAGCCTATTCCGGAGCTCCACCGAAGGGGGATCCACCACGGAGGCCTTCATCATCATCATCATCGCCCTCACCATGAGTTGTGAGTAGTTTACCACAGACCTTCGGGTCCATAGCTAGTATCTAGATGGCTTCTTCTCTCTCTTTGGATCTCAATACAAAGTTCTCCTCGGTCTTCGAGGAGATCTATTCGATGTAATATGTTTTTGCGGTGTGTTTGTCGAGATCCGATGAAAGATCAAGGTTATCTATGAAAGATATTTGGTTCTTCTCTGAACTTTTTATGTGTGCTCATAATATCCTTGCAAGTCTCTTCGAATTATTGGTTTGGTTTGGCCTACTAGATCTATAGTTCTTGCAATGGGGGAAGTGCTTGGCTTTGGGTTCAATCTTGCGGTGTCCTTTCCCAGTGACAGTAGGGGAAGCAAGGCACGTATTGTATTATTGCCACCGAGGATAAAAAGATGGGGTTTATATCATATTGCTTGAGTTTATCCCTCTACATCATGTCATCTTGCTTAAGGCGTTACTCTGTTCTTATGAACTCAATACACTAGATGCATGCTAGATAGCGGTCGATGTGTGGAGTAATAGTAGTAGATGCAGGCAGGAGTCGTTCTACTTGTCTCGGACGTGATGCCTATATACAATGATCATGCCTAGATAGTCTCATAATTATTCGCTTTTCTATCAATTGCTCGACAGTAATTTGTTTACTCGCCGTAGAATATCGTTATCATGAGAGAAACCACTAGAGAAAACTATGGCCCCCGGGTCTATTCTCAACATATCAATCTACATCTACTTTACTTTTACCGCTTTTATTTGATGTTCTTATAAACTAAAAAATACCAAAAATATAAACTATCATCTCTATCAGATCTCACTTTCATAAGTGACCGTAAAGGGATTGACAACCCCTTATCGCGTTGGCTGCGAAGTTCTTATTTGTTTGTGCAGGTGTGAGGGACTCACGCGTGGTCTCCTACTGGATTGATACCTTGGTTCTCAAAAACTGAGGGAAATACTTACCCTACTGTGTTGCATCTCCCTTTCCTCTTCGAGGGAATACAACGCAAGCTCAAGAGGTAGCACCCGTGCTACCGTTCCCTTGAATTTTATGAGTTCTTAGAGAAAGCTAAGTAGAAAGATGATGGTAGCAACTACACTAACTGGGTTCGTAACTTGAGGATTATCCTCATTGCTGCATGGAAGAATTATGTCCTGGAAGCACCGCTAGGTGAAAAGCCCGCTGCAGATGCAACATCGGATGTTATGAGCGTCTGGCAGAGCAAAGCTGATGACTACTCGATAGTTCAGTGTGCCATGCTTTACGACTTAGAATCGGGTCTCCAAAGACGTTTTCAACGTCATGGAGCATCTGAGATGTTCCAAGAGTTGAAGTTAATATATCAAGCAAATGCCCAAGTTGAGAGATATGAAGTCTCCAACAAGTTCTATAGCTGCAAAATGGAGGAGAACAGTTCTATGAGTGAACACTTCCTCAGAATGTCTGGGTACTACAATCACATGACTCAACTTGGAGTCAAAGTTGATGAATATAGTGTTATTGACAGAGTTCTTCAATCACTGCCACCAAGCTATAAAGGCTTCGTTTAAAGTGGCAACGGGGACGGGGATGACTCCACCATCCCCGCCCCGATCCCCACCAATCCCCATACCCGTGATCCCCGTCAAGCTTCGTGGAGACAAAATGCCCCCCATCCCCATTAATAGCGGGTACCCGGTGCCTGTCGGGTATCCATGGGGATTTCAAAGCTGACTAGGATAGGTGAGATTGGAGTAGACATGGTTGTTGGGGGAGGTGGAGAAAAATAATTGTGTGAAATATCTAGGTATTAATCTATATATTCTGCATTTATAGTACGAATGGCATAGTTTTCGGGTATCCATGGAGTCCCCATGGGGGGAATTTTATACCCATCCCCGGCCCGTGAGACTAAGGGGTACCCACCAAATAATACCCATGGGGATAATTTGCCCCCCATCCCCGCTCCATGACGGGTAAATCCCCGGGTGTTCCCATCCCCACGGGGAATATTGCCATCTTGAGGCTTTGTGATGAACTATAATATGCAAGGGATGCAGAATACAATTCCCGAGCTCTTCGCTATGCTCAAAGTTGCGGAGGTATAAATAAAAAAGGAGCATCAAGTGTTGATGGTTAACAAGACCACTAGTTTCAAGAAAAAGGGCAAGGGAAAGAAGGGTAATTTCAAGAAGAATAGCAAGCCAGTTGTTACTCCTGCGAAGAAACCCAAGTCTGGAGCCAAGCGTGAAACTGAGTGATTCTACTACAAAGGGACTGGTCACTGGAAGCGGAACTGTCCCAAGTATTTGGCGGATAAGAAGGATGGCAAAGTGAACAAAGCCTGAGTATTTGATACTGGTTCGGTTGCTCATATTTTAACTCAAAACAGGGGCTACGGATCAAACGAAGATTAGCTAAGGACGATGTGACGATGCGCGTGGGAAATGGTTCCAAAGTCGATGTAATCACCGTCGACGCGCTACCTCTACATCTACTATCCTTGTTTGTTAAGATACGGTTATTCATTTAAATCGGAGAATAATGGTTGTTCTATTTATATGAGTAATATCTTTTATGGTCATGCACCCATGATAAGTGGTCTATTTTTGTTGTATCTCGATTGTAGTGATACACATATTCATAATATTGAAGCCAAAAGATGCAAAGTTGATAATGATAGTGCAACTTATTTGTGGCACTGCTGTTTAGGTCATATTGGTTAAAGCGCATGAAGAAACTCCGTGCCGATGGACTTTTGGAATAACTTGATTATGAATCACTTGGTGCTTGCGAACCATGCCTCATGGGCAAGATGACTGAAACTCCGTTCCCCGGAACTATGGTGTGAGCAACTAACTTATTGGAAATCATACATACTAATGTATGCGGTCCAATGAGTGTTGAGAGGCTCGCGGCGGTTCTCGTTATTTTCTGACCTTCACACATGATTTGAGTATATATGGGTATATCTACTTGATGAAGCACAAGTTTGAAATATTTGAAAAGTTCAAAGAATTTCAGAGTGAAGTAGAGAATCATCGTAACAAGAAAATAAAGTTTTGATGATCTGATCGCGGAGGTGAATATTTGAGTAATGAGTTTGGTATTCATTTGAAACAATGTGGAATAGTTTCACAACTCATGCCACCTGGAACCCCACAGTGTAATGGTGTGTCCGAACGTTGTAACCGTACTTTATTAGATATGGTGCGATCTATGATGTCTCTTACCGATTTACCACTATCGTTTTGGGGTTATGCTTTAGAAACAGCCGCATTCACGTTAAATAAGGCACCATCTAAATCCATTGAGACGACACCTTATGAACTGTGGTTTGGCAATAAACCCAAGTTGTCATTTCTTAAAGTTTTGGGCTGCGATGCTTATGTGAAAAAGCTTCAACCTGATAAGCTCGAACCCAAGTTGGAGAAATGTGTCTTTATAGGATACCCAAAGGAAACTGTTGGGTACACCTTCTATCATAGATCCGAAGGCAAAATATTCGTTGCTAAGAATGGATCCTTTCTAGAAAAGGAGTTTCTCTCGAAAGAAGTGAGTGGGAGGAAAGTAGAACTTGATGAGGTAATTGTACCTTCTCCCGAATTGGAAAGTAGTTCAACGCAGAAACTAGTTCTAGTTATTCCTAAGCCTATTAGTGAGGAATCTAATGATGATGATCATGAAACTTCAGATCAAGTTACTACCGAACCTCGCAGGTCAACCATAGTACGTTCCGCACCAGAGTGGTACAGTAACCCTGTTCTGGAAGTCATGTTACTAGACCATGATGAACCTACGAACTATGAGGAAGCGATGATGACACCAGATTCTGCAAAATGGCTAGAGGCCATGAAATCTGAGATGGAATCCATGTATGAGAACAAAGTGTGGACTTTGGTTGACTTGCCCGATGATCGGCAAGCCATTGAAAATAAATGGATTTTTAAGAGGAAGACTGACGTCGATGGTAATGTTATTGTCTACAAAGCTCGACATGTTGTGAAAAGTTTTTGACAAGTTCAAGGAGTTGACTATGATGAGACTTTCTCACCCGTAGTGATGCTTATCTGTCTGAATCATATTAGCAATTGCCGCATTTTATAATTATAAAATCTGGCAAATGGATGTCAAAACTGCATTCCTTAATGGATATCTCAAAGAAGAGTTGTATATGATACAACTAGAAGGTTTTGTCGATCCTAAAGGTGCTAACAAAGTGTGCAAGCTCCAGCGATCCATCTATGGACTGGTGCAAGCAAGTCGGAGCTGGAATATACGCTTTGATGAGGTGATCAAAGCATATGGTTTTATACAAACTTTTGGAGAAGCCTGTATTTACAAGAAAGTGAGTGGGAGCTCTGTAGCATTTCTTATATGATATGTGGATGACATATTGTTGATTGGAAATGATGTAGAATTTCTGGATGGCATAAAAGGATACTTGAATAAGAATTTTTCAGTGAAAGACCTCGGTGAAGCTGCTTATATATTGGGAATCAAGATCTCTAGAGATAGATCAAGACGCTTAATTGGACTTTCACAAAGCACATACCTTGATAAAGTTTTGGAGAAGTTCAAAATGGATCAGTCGAAGAAAGGGTTCTTGCCTGTGTTACAAGGTGTGAAGTTGAGAAAGACTCAGTGCTCGACCACTGCAGAAGATAGAGAGAAAATGAAAGACATTCCCTTTGCTTCAGCCATAGGTTCTATCATGTATGCAATGCTGTGTACCGGACTTGATGTGTGCCTTACTATAAGTCTGGCAGGGAGGTACCAAAGTAATCCAGGAGTGGATCACTGGACAGTGGCAAGAACATCCTGAAGTACCTGAAAAGGATGAAGGATATGTTTCTCGTTTATGGAGGTGACAAAGAGCTCGTCGTAAATGGTTACATCGATGCAAGCTTTGACACTGATCCGGATTACTCTAAGTCACAAACCGGATAAGTATTTTTGTTAAAGGTGGAGCTGTCAGTTGGTGAAGTTCCAAGCAGAGCGTCGTGGCGGGATCTACGTGTGAAGCGGAGGACATAACTGCTTAGGAAGCAGCAAATGAGGGAGTCTAGATGTAGGAGTTCATATCCGATCTAGGTGTAATACCTAGTGCATCGGGTCCAATGAAAATCTTTTGTGACAACACTAGAGCAATAGCCTTGGCGAAGAAATCCAGGTTTCACAAGAGAACAAAGCACGTCAAGAGACGCTTTAATTCCATCCACGATGAAGTCAAGGAGGGAGACATAGAAATTTGCAAGATACATACGGATCTGAATGTCGCAAACCCGTTGACTAAGCCTCTTCCATGAGAAAAACATGATCAGCACCAAGACTCCATGGGTGTTAGAATCATTACTATGTAATCTAAATTATTGACTCTAGTGCAAGTGGGAGACTAAAGGAAATATGCCCTAGAGGCAATAATAAAGCTGTTATTTATATTTCCTTATATATCATGATAAATGTCTTTTATTCATGCTAGAGTTGTATTAACCGGAAACTTGATACAAGTGTGAATACATAGACAAAACAGAGTGTCCCTAGTATGCCTCTACTAGACTAGCTCGTTAATCAAAGATAGTTGAGTTTCCTAACCATAGGTATGTGTTATCATTTGATGAATGGGATCACGTCATTAGGAGAATGATGTGATGGACAAGACCCATCCGTTAGCTTAGCACAATGATCGTTTAGTTTTATTGCTATTTCTTTCTTCATGACTTATACATGTTCCTCTGACTATGAGATTATGCATCTCCCGAATATCGGAGGAACACCTTGTGTGCTATCAAACTTTACATCGTATCTGGGTGATTATAAAGATGCTCTACAGGTGTTTCCGAAAGTGTTTGTCGTGTTGGCATAGATCAAGATTAGTATTTCTCACTCCGAGTGTCGGAGAGGTATCTCTAGGCCCTCTCGGTAATACACATAATAACAAGCCTTGCAAACAAATGACTAATGAGATAGTCACGAGATGATGTATTACAGAATGAGTAAAGAGACTTGCCGGTAACGAGATCGAACTAGGTATGAGGATACCAACGATCAAATCTCGGGCAAGTAACATACCGATGACAAAGGGAACAACGTATGTTGTTATGCGGTTTGACCGATAAAGATCTTCGTAGAATATGTAGGAGACAATATAAGCATCCAGGTTCTGATATTGGTTATTGACCAGAGATGTGTCTCGTTCATGTCTACATAGTTCTCGAACCCGTAGGGTCCGCACGCTTAACGTTCGATGACGATTGGTATTATGAGTTTATGTGATTTGATGTACCGAAGGTTGTTCGGAGTCCCGGATGAGATCGCGGACATGACGAGAAGTCTCGAAATGGTCCAGACATAAAGATTCATATATTGGAACGTTATATTCGGACATCGGAATGGTTCGGGTCGTATCGGATAAATTACGGAGTACCGATGGTTACCAAGACCCCCCCTGGGAAGCTATTGGGCCTCATGGGCCTTAGTGGAGATGAGAGACGGCTTGCCAGGAGGTGGTGCGCCCCCCTTGCCCCAATCCGAATTGGACAAGGGGAGGGGGCGGCACCCCCCTCCTTCCTTCTCTCCTCCTCCTCCTTACCCTCTTCTCCTACTTGGACTAGGAAAGGGGGAAACCTACTCCTACTAGGAGTACGATTCCTCCCCCCTTGGCGCGCCCCTTGTGGCCGGCCAGCCTCCTCCTCTCCTCCTTTACATACGGGGGAGGGGGCACCCTATAGACACAAGTTGATCTTTAGCTGTGTGCGGTGCCCCCCTCCACAGTTTTCCACCTCGGTCATATTGTCGTAGTGCTTTGGTGAAGCCCTGTGTCGGTAAATTCATCATCACCGTCACCACGCTGTCATGCTGACGAAACTCTCCCTCGGTCTCAGCTGGATCAAGAGTACGAGGGACGTCACCGAGCTAAATGTGTGCAGATCGCGGAGGTGTCGTGGTTTCGGTACTTGATCGGTTGGATCGCGAAGATGTTCGACTATATCAACCGCGTTACTAAACGCTTCCACTTTCGGTCTACGAGGGTACGTGGACACACTCTCCCCACTCGTTGCTATGCTTCTCCTAGATAGATCTTGCGTGATCGTAGGAATTTTTTTGAAATACTATGTTCCCCAACACAAGGCTCATGGGCCCAAGTGGAGGTGATGCAACACCTTTGGACTTGTAGTTTGACTCAGATTCTACTTTTGGTCGTCAGATTGTTTCATTCATAACTCAACACTCCACACGAATTTGAGGGTTAATCCAATTGGGTTGGAAAGTGCACAAAATCTACTTTACAACAAAAAAGAATACCCAATTTGGAGTCCGTATGAAAGAGATGTTGACGTTTTGAGTTGGGTATGTATGTGCATTCCGAATCCGAATCTAGGACGTGGAAGACTTGGGTTCTATCTTCTCTTGGGCCAAAAGTGATGTGAGAGGACTTTTTGAACAGCACATAAACTTCTTTTTTTCCTTATCTTCATATGTCGATTGTACAAATGTCCCATACACCTGCAATTAAACATGGCAAAAAAAGTCTGTGAAGTATTTTTATCATGGATGACATAAATAAATTATTGCATAGTTTGCTTTAGAAATCATCTCACAAATATACGTGTATGCAATATTTTTGGTTGTATCCAAGTTAGTCATGTCCTCATCAATTCATCACAGAAAAAAGAACTCACAGAGCCGGGATCGGTAACTAATAGTACTACTAACTAATACTAATATATAGAAATAGACATCTAGAAATAGATAGTAACGGCCGACCGCTCTACCACTGAGCTACTGAGGAACAAGGGGGGATTCGACCTCCTAGAGTTCAACTCCCGCTCTCAACCGATGTACAATATGAGTCTGAAGCTTCTTTCGTAACTCCCATAATTTCTTCGTAGTGGCTCCATTCCACAACAATTAAGAAACTTTTTTCCTAACTTGCTGCATCAAAAACGAAATCACAAGCTTCTAATAAAAAAACGAGCCTCATGCTCATGACCTATTTGGACCCAAACCAGTTCGCTGATGCTTTGAAATAAATACAGAAGCCGGAGCATTCTTTATGTAACAAGTTGAAAGAAAGACTAATCACGGTCAAATAGGTATGCGTAGAAAACGACAGGGCAAACATAACAAGAGATGTAAATGCAACATAAAGCATCGGATCCTCTGAGGTACATCGCTGGATGTCTAGTAAACCCTACTATATGGTCGAAGTTTTATGAAATAATAGCAGCTGCAAGAAATGATTAATGCCCCAGTAACCCTCCATTTCAATAATTTGGAGGGCTGAGAAACTTGCTGAGTTAAGCAAATGTTCACAAATTATTCTTTGTTCATGGATTTGCCATGTCTGAATCTTTTGGAAGCCCCGCGGATTCCTATCTTCTCATAGTAAGATGCCAAAGATAAGGGTTTTTTTTGCTTCAGTTTCCTCTCACATTGTTCCCAACACACCATGTTTGTGAACTTCAGTATCTCTCCAACATACGAAAGACTCTGTTGTGCTGAATCCACAGCTACTGTAGCCAACGTCACCATATCTGTAAAACAACACATTAATCTCATATTCTCTGTCTGCGAGTAATGGATCAAAAGATGTTCAAGACAAAGTAATTGACCAATAGAAGTTGGTTCATTACAACCCTCACAAGCATTCAGTAGTAAAAAGGAAGCTAAGCATGCAATGATTACAAGGAAGCGTAACTCACCTCTAATCTTGACCAAGTGAGCAATCCCGCAAGCGTGTGCATTCTGGCCTTCAAATTCTACATGGCATGCAGAATTTCAAGCTATCCAGGTATTGTTCAAGATGCAATATATTAGCGAGGAACTTCACTTGTGAGCTGATTTGCTAAAACAGTTGGGACATTGGACCTTCATCATATGCAACTTGAAGAAGGGACTTAGCTATGCCAGTGGCAGACACTTGATTTTGGTGTTCAAGATGAAGTACGTAGATGAATCAGTTCACCAATATAGTATTGCAGGCCCTATGTGTTTCTATTACTCTAACTGAGAGTACCCAAAGACACAAATGACTTAAACAGTTTACTTGGCAAGTTTATGTACTAATATCATTTCCTTCAACCTTTCTATTAAGTAAAATAAATTAATCCTTGTATTCGGTTAACTAAACAACCAACAAGGTCCGCCGGCAAGAGAGATGGGATTCTTTAATATTGGATTTGGGATGCACAAAATGGTATAGGTTCACTATAATGAGCGTCCATTGGAGCTAATGATACATATCAAGCATCTCCATCTACCTTGCACGGCATTGTAATTTCCTCTATTCTAGCATACTCTTTGGTTGACACATATCTGCAAGTGATAATGCATGGCATAGTTGTCGTGAGAAGAAGTCTTCTTAAAATAGCATAAACACTCAAAACAGGAATATCATTAGAGCATGTCCTCATTACCTAACATTAAAACAACATAACCGCCACAAAAAGATCATTATTAGAATTGATTATCATTAGCAAACACTAAACAAACTAAACAGTAGAAATCTATAAATTGGAGAAACTATGGTTAGACGGAGTTGTCATAACCTAACACGAAGACAGGAAAGCTTGAATTTGTAAAGCTACATAGTACGATGTGCATGGCTAACATAATAAATTTGCCATTCAATTATAACCATGGGATGTGAACCTATGTAGCAACAATAAAAATGCCAACTAATTCCTGGGTTGAAGAATGGATAGAACCAACATATGGAATATTATCAGAAGGTATGTTTTTGTGTCTATTTGTAGTGCTTATACTTATGAGGAATTGTGTAGAAGCACTAGTAATGCATTCAACTTTTGAAGACCTTGACATGGTATATTATTGTATAAATTGGTTCCGATGGCTGCAAAGTCGTGTGGTTACTTCCAATTGAATTCTATAACATATCAATATAAGGTCATCTTTAGAACAATCTGCTATGTTTTTGTGTCTATTTGTACATCGCATAATGTATATTGCCCATGTGCCTGAACATGAATCAGAAACATGGCGAAATGACATGCTTCCGGGACAGCAGAACCTCTTAACAACTAGAAGACCTTATATTCAAAAGCCTATCGTGATGATTTTATGATCAATATGTATATCTTGATGATTTTATGATCAATATGTT
Organism: Secale cereale; assembly: GCA_902687465.1. Lineage (NCBI taxonomy): Eukaryota > Viridiplantae > Streptophyta > Magnoliopsida > Poales > Poaceae > Secale > Secale cereale. The sequence continues at coordinate 720,948,396 of LR738710.1, read as the reverse complement.
GAAATACTATTCTGAGTAATAGTCTATTCAAACCAACTATCATCAGATGCCTAGTCAAAGCCTCTCATGTGTGTGTCATCTATTTATCCGAAAAAGGCTTTCGCCCCGCTTTATATATAAAGCAACGACCAGAGGTACACACCCGGATACAACACGCCACCAACACACACACACACACACACACACACACACACACACACACACCAAACTCCCCAAGGCAAGATACAAGGGTGCCGACGCATCGCAACACTACTCGATTGACCACCAAGCACACTACAGATGATCAAAGAGAACCGCAAGGGGCCGACGAGGACCTCCCGAGAGTTAGCTACCCAGAAGAAGTGAAGCAGGGCAATGTCGAAGCATGGACTCCAAGGTGGTGCCTTCAAGAAGAGAACAACACTGAATTGTCGCCACTGCCCGATCCCGAAAATCAAGTTTTCACCCGGAGCAACGTGAAGGAAAGGGAAAACCGCGACGGACCCTTCATGAAGGAAACGACGCCCGCGGCCGCCACCACCATTGGCCGAAGAAAACCGGTCAAGTAATGCACTCCTGTGTTAACCCCCCCCCCCCCCCCCCCCCCCCC
>LR738710.1:720934208-720947314 GCA_902687465.1 Secale cereale | reverse complement strand
CCCCCCTCCGCCGACTATGCTACATTGGACATCACCAACCATGCCACCCGCGTGACCATGGCTGCCCGACCGCACCCAAGACGCGCGCTCCGCCCACGAACACTTCATCTCCCACCGCCAGTGCCACCGCCCTGCTGATAACCCACAAGTGTAGGGGATCAGTTGTATCCTCTTTAGATAAGAAAGAGTGTCGAACCCAACGAGGAGCTAAAGGTAGAACAAATATTCCCTCAAGTTCTATCGACCACCGATACAACTCTACTCACACTTAACATTTACTTTACCTAGAACAAGTATGAAACTAGAAGTACTTTGTAGTTTTTGTAGGATAGGTTTGCAAGAATATAAAGAGCACGTAAATATAAACTAGGGGCTGTGAAGATAAAGAATCAATAAAGTTAGTGATAGCGAGTGTGGAAAAGTGGTGGTAGGAGTTGCGAAATTGCCCTTAAGCAATTGACTATGTTACTAGATGATACGTCTCAAACGTATCTACTTTTCCAAACACTTTTGATATTGTTTTGGCCTCATTCTTGCATGATTTGGAATAAACTAACCCGTACTGACGCTGTTTTCAGCAGAGCTGCCTGTATGGTTTATTTGGGTGCAGGAAAACGGATTTTTAGGTACCTCAGAAAAATCCACAAAAAATCACAGAAAATCCACGCACCCGAAGGAACCAGGAACCAGAAGTGGGGCCAGAGGGGGGCCAGGGGGTGCCCAGGCGCCCTGTGGGCACCCCCCCCCTGGGCCGCGCCGGGGGGGGCGCCTGGGCAGGTCCCACGCCCCCTGGTGCCCTACTTTAGCCCGTATTTTTACTCCCGATGCAGAAACCCCAGATCGGAAGTTCTTTCGCAGTTTTTCGTCGCGGAGCCGCCGCCACCCTCTGTTCTTCCTCGGGAGGGCTAATCTGGAGGCTGAATTGGCCTCCGGAGAGGGGAGATCGTCGCCATCGTCATCATCATCACCACTCCATCATCCCTCCATGACTTCTCCCTCCATGTGTGAGTAATTCCCCCGCTGTAGGCGAAGGGGATGGTAGGGATTGGATGAGTTAGATCATGTAATAGTTTATCAGATTGTTGGGGGCATGTTGCCTATCATCTACTATGGTGTTTATCATCTTTGCTACAATTGTTATTCTTAATGCTTGACACTTAGGGCCCGAGTGCCATGATTTCAGATCTGAACCATATGTGTTTGCATGAATATATTTGTGTTCGTGATCCTATCTATGAGTTGTTTGCACCTGTTACGGTCCGGAACTGGCGATCCCAAAAGTGACAGCTTGGGACACCAAAGGGGATGGTCCGTAGTTTGAGGATTACATGTATCCATTGAGTTCATTGCTTTGTTCCGGTGCTCTTTGACAGGAGCACCTTAATATCCATAAGTTCCTTTTGGCCCCGTTCGTAGCGGGATGGTAGGACAAAAGATGTTGTGCAAGTTCTTATTGCAAGCACGTACAACTACCTATGGGATACATGCCTAATGTTTGATATTTGCCTAGATGATCATTACTTTTCCGTGTGCCGTGCCCCAAGTTAAAACTATCTCATCCATGCAGCGCCCAACCATCCATCTCCCTAGCCTACAGTATTTTAAATCCTGCTTGTCACTAATTGCTACTTTTGCCGTTTACTACTGCTATTTACTGTTGATATTTACTTTTGCTGTTTACTTTTACTATTACTATCATCACTATCATATCACTGTTACCACTTATCTTTTGTTGCAAGTAAGTATATTTCAGGTGCGGTTGAATTGACAACTCAACTGTCAAAGCTTATAAATAGTCTTTGGCTCCCCGTGTGTCGAATCAATAAATTGGGTTATTCTTACCCGCGAAGACTATCTCGATCCCTTACGGTTGAGGGTTATCAAGTACCGTTTTCTGGCGCCGTTGTCGGGGAGCATAGCAATATTTACAAGTCTACTTGAGGTATCCTACCTGCTGCACTTTATTCACTATGGGTAAGAAAGGAGACCCCAAGGTTCCTATCTTACTATCTACTACAAGAAGAGGTACTGCTCTGAGCACTAGTGCTACACTTGATTCACCTTCTGTTATGAGTAAGTTTGCCTCACCACCACCACATGATGCTCCTACTGAATCTATTACTATGTCTGATACTCTTGATGATGCTTCTACTACTTTTGATGATGATATTAGTTCGCTTGGTTATGCTCTTGAGAAACAAATTGCTGCTGCTGCTGAAAAATATGGAATTGAACTTCCTATTGCTCGCTACCCTATTGGTGAAACTTATGATTATCCTGATTTGAGTAAACTCAAAGAGAGGCTCCTTGATGATGATTACTATATGCTTGATGAAGATCTATGCAGGGAACTGACAGAGTTTGCTGGCTCTGACCCTGATGTTATTAAGAAAATATTTGAAAAACACTCTTTGAAGAACAAAACTGTTCCTAATCCTGAATTTGCTACATCTCCTATATGCATTGATGATCCTGATTATGATTTCTCTGTTGATCTTTCACTTATACCTATGGTTGAAGCTGACCCCTTTTATGGCAGAGAAAATGATGATGCTATTGCACACCTGACTAAACTCGGTGAGTTGGGTAGCCTGTTTACCACAGATGAGAAGATACGATACTTTTATGTGACCAAGCTTCTTCCTTTCTCCTAGAAGGAGGGTGCTAAAGCATGGTATGATTCACTCCCATGAGGTTCCATTAAGAGTCCTCAGGACTTAGCCCACTCTTTTGTTGATAAGTACTTTCCTGCTCACATGCAACATGCTGCTTTACAAAGAATTTATAACTTTAAACAGTTGTAGGATGAGTCCCTCCCTAAAGCTTGGGGGAGGTACTTCGGTCTGATTCGGGCTAGACCAGGACATGAAATCCCTAAGAATGAATTAATCGATATATTCTATGTTGGTCTAACTGATGAATCCAGGTCCTATTTGGACAGTTGTGCTGGTTGTGTTTTCAGGAAAAGAACACCGGACGATGCGGAAGATTTAATGGGCAGGATTGCCAAAAACCATGAAGATTGGTCCGTCCCTGAACCACCTCCACCAACAAAGAAGAGGGGCATGTTTGTTGTGAGCCCCGAGGATATGCGAGAAGCAAAGAAGTCTATTAAAGAGAAAGGTATTAAAGCTGAAGACGTGAAGAATCTACCCCCTATTGAGAAGCTGTGTGAGCCTACTACTCACCCTCCTATGGTAGAGGTACACTCTCTTTTAGATTTCAATGCAAGTGACATCCCTCATGGTAAGCCTCCTGGTCAATGTTTAGATGAGTTTGATAATTTTATTATGAAACAAAATCATTTTAATGAGAGGATAGAAAGTCAGTTGCATGATAATTCCCTTGCTATCAAAAAACTGCTTGATGTTTTAGATAGAACAGTTAATGATGTTCAGTGTCTTGTGAAGCATTTTCATATGGTTCAAACTCAGCTTGATCAAATTTCTAATGTGCAAAGAGATTTGCTTGCTAACAATGTCAAACAAGATAATTTGCAGGCTTTCGGGATTAAGACCCGAGGAGGAACTAGCACTCAAGATCCTCTTTATCCAGAGGGGCATCCGAAGAGAATCGAGCAGGATTCTCAAATACAGGAAGAAGAAATTGTTGGCTCTCCAAAGAAAAAGAAGAAACATAAGGAGACTGACAATTCTAATGATCCTATTGCAGATGAAGAACCAGCTATTGATCCCAACAGTGTATCTATCTCCGATGCTGAGACAGAAGACGATGCTGAACCTGAAGGAAATAATAATGAGAAGAATGATCCGCCTGAAGTTCGAGAAGAAGAAGCACCTGACAAACGTAAGAGGTACACTAAAGAAGACTTCCTCGCAAGAAAACATGGGAAGGAAAGAGAACCATGGGTACAGAAACCCATGCCCTTTCCAGGTAAGTCCATCAAATCTAAAGAAGAAGAGCATTATAATAAGTTTTGTGAGTGGATTAAACCTCTTTTTCTTCAGATACCCTTGACTGATGCTATTAAGTTACTTCCTTATTCAAAATATATGAAAGATATTGTCACTAATAAAAGAAAAGTTCCTAATGATGCAATATCTACCATGCTTGCTAACTATTCTTTCAGTGGAAAGATTCCTGAGAAGCTCGGTGATCCAGGTATACCCACCATTCCTTGCTCCATAAAGAATAATTATGTCAAAACTGCTTTATGTGATCTTGGGGCAGGAGTGAGTGTTATGCCTCTCTCTCTTTACGAGAGGCTTTGTTTAGAGAAACTAATTCCTACAGATATCTCCCTTCAGATGGCTGACAAGTCAACCACTGTTCCGATAGGTATTTGTGAGGATGTTCCAGTTGAAGTTGCTAATTGTTTAATTCTTACTGATTTTGTTGTGCATGACATGCCCGAGGATGGGAGCATGTCCATTATTCTTGGTAGACCTTTCCTTAACACCGCAGGTGCTATTATTGATTGCAATAAAGGGAAGGTTACTTTTCATGTGAATGATAAAGAACACACGGTATATTTTCCAAAGAAGACCGAGAGGAGGCATGGCCTCAACTCTATAGAGAATATCGAGACCGTGAAGATTGGAGAATGGGATTGTCCACTACATGTGCCTCATAAATACAAAACTATCATGGTAGGGACAATGTCCATCAAGGTAAAGGTTCAGTAACTACTTCGTATGAGGTGAGACTTTTTGCTCTATATATCGCCTGCTTATTGGTAAGACTTGATCAACCTTATTAACAAATATGTTTTATATGGATAAAAATTGAGCTTGTTATGTTTTCACTTGTTTTTAGTTTTGTCCTACTTGCTGTACCAAGTATTTATGTTTTTGAAGCTTCACAATACTACTAACTGCTTCAAGTTTTCAGAAAGTTTCGCAGCTTTTTGAACTTCGAAAAAAATTCAACAGTGAAGTTTTCAGAAAAATTCCAGAAAAAATATAATAAAAATTTCCACGACGGGAGAGACCCAGAAAGTCCTGGGGCCAGCCAGAGGGGGCCACCAGTGGCCCAGGCGGCCAGCTGTCGCGGCCCAGCCCCTGGCCGCGCCCACAGGGCGCCTGGGGCCCACGGGACCCCCCCTCCAGGTACTTCTTCTTCCTCCCTCTCTCTCTTTCTCCAAAAACACGAGTTTTGCTTTTCTTCTTGTGTTCTTGCTGTTCTTGGGGGCGATTCTTCGATCTCTCTCTACAGCCCATCATTTGAGCTGAAATTTTGAGCAAATGCTCCCTGGTATGTGACTCCTCCACCCCTCCAATTAGATTTTTGATTGGTGGCCTCATTTGTGAGTATTTAGTAGTTCTTGGTGTTGTAGAGATGAGCTTGCATGCATGTGTAGAAAGTTATTTTCCAAGTTTTGATGCAAGTTTATGCCTTGGGCAAGTGAGTTGAGTAGTTTTCCTTAGCTCACTTTGTTTTAATCCTCATTTTTGTAAATTGTAAAAAAAAAATCAGAAATGAGTTTGTTAGGAAGGGCAAAAGGGTGGCTTGAGAAGAGGAGGCCCGCACACTCCGATCGAGTTACTAGAGCCGCAGCTTCACCATCGACTGCTAGGGTGAGCTATAATGAAGATCATGTGCCCCTGGAGTTGTTGGAAGACACAAGTCCAGCACGTGCTAAATTATGACCTTGCATAGTGATGAACCCACTACTTTGGATTTCAAGGGATTCAATTATGACAATTGCTCTTTGATTTATTGTATTTGCTTGTTGCAATCCGTGCTAAATTCGCTGTACGCTTATAGTCAAAATAAAGCTTTCACCAAACACATAGTTGATGCTTTGATGCAATCTTATGAAGAAAAACTCGAGTTGGAAGTTTCTATCCCTAGAAAGCTTTATGATGAATGGGAACCTACTATAAAAATAAAAATAAAAGATCATGAATGCTATGCTTTGTGTGATTTGGGTGCTAGTGTCTCCACTATCCCAAAAACTTTGTGTGATTTGCTAGGGTTCCATGAGCTTGATGATTGTTCTTTAAATTTGCATCTTGCGGATTCCACTATCAAGAAACATATGGGAAGAATTAATGATGTTCTTATTGTTGACAATAGGAATTTCGTGGGCGCGTACACATACACATTCGCTCGCGTGTTTCTTTCCTCATTAGTGTATAGTAACATAATATGGCGCCTCCTTATCCCTAGCGTTAAAGGTTTCCAAACTCGTTGCGTTTCTTTCCGCATATAACATATGGCGCCTCCTGCAGTTAAAGGTTACCAAACTAGCTTTGTTCCTAACTTCCTATATAAAGGCAGCAATGTCGACGGGGAAATGCACCAAACAACACACTCTCCTCGACAGTTTCACCAGTCCCTCCCTCTCCAAACTCCATTCTCCACCAACTTCCGTGCTCATGGCCTCCGCTGGCGCTGATGAGTCGAGCAACGTCATGACGAGCGGCGGCTCCACCGACCACTACGACGACCGCACGGGCTCTGAGTCCGGCAGTGCAGGCAGCCGTCCATCGCCCCAGCACAAGCGTCCACGCGGCCCCGGCGATCTCCTCTTCGGACGCGTCCCGTTCATCGCGGCGGACTCTGCAGGTCCGTCGTCGTCTCCTCAATCTCATCACCAACGCTACACTAGGCAGCACTACAATCCCGCATCGACATGGAAGCCCCAGCCTGTTGTTGAGAGCCCGGTGTTCAAGAACACAACGGTGGTAAATATGATGAGGCTGATGAACTACGAGGTGGGCTCCGGCTCTGGCCTCGGCAAGCACGGCCAGGGCATCACATCTCCTGTGAAGGTGGTGAAGCGGCCAGAGAGCGCTGGTTTGGGCACGGTCGGCGCCGAGGGAGAAGGATCATACTACAACGGACTTCCCAACAAGGTCCCGGAAACCGTGCCGGCCAAGTGGGGAGCTGACCAGTGCACGGACGTAAGCTCTCAACTGGTCTACAACGACTGGGAGAAGGGCGACGCCGATGGATCGCGGCAGCAAGGCCGGGAGTTCTGCGAGAAAATCCTCGCTGAAGTGCGGGAGCTGCAAGATGGTGCCCTGGACGACGGCGAGCATATGGTGGTGGACGCGGCGGAGGTGATCATGAAGGCCGTGACCCTGGTGCACGAGAAAAGTGCATCTGGAGAGCTGACGGTGGGCGACCTCATCTTCGAATTTACAAGGCTGAAGAAGAAGTTCCCGGAGGAGTACCAGACGTACCTCCTTGGCAGGTATATGTCATTTCTTGAGAGAAAATAGAAACATTATTTGAGAGACCGCAACTCTGCAACTAATGTATGCATGTGTGGCCAAATGCAAAACACATACTCCCTCCGTCCTAAAATAAGTGACGCAAAATTGACTCAACTTTAAGTACAAAGTTGAGTCACTTTTGCGTCACTTATTTTGGGACGGAGGGAGTATTTTCTGTGTCAAACTGCAATCTCAAGTTTGAGTACATATTTTTCCCATACGCAAAGTTTTCTTCATTATTACTAGACATCTATATATGGCTCCAATCTCAGACCTTCTTACACAATTCAGAAGAAAACATAAGTCACCAAACAATGCAATGAACTCCTTTCAGAGCAGAGTCTTATAGACGAAAGATAGCAGAAAACAGAAGAGATCGAGGCAGGCTCTTAAGTAACACTTCTGCATCACATCCACATCCAGATCACTGCTATGCCCACACTCGAGAATATTTACATTACATGATTCTCAAAAATGTATGTTAGTATTACATCCCAGTGTGGATTACTCAAGATTAATAAAACCTCTAAAGATAATAACAAGAACGTTCTTCAGAGCCGTTAACATTAGATAACATTCAATTAGATTTCTAGTTCAGCGATCGAAAAGACAACCAGAGGTCTTAGGTAATGGTTGTTTTATCAATCTCAAACTTTGGGGGGGGGGGGGTAATTTGGATATTTTTCATGTCTATGAGTTCCTTGCAACATCATTGTACTAGTGTTTCAAGATGAAAAACAGATACAGTTGTAGGAGATGGTTAACGGCACAGAAGGTCATAAGCCCCTCCATTTTAATAAATTGGAGGGCCGAGAAACTTGTTGAGTTAAGCAGATGTTTACTTTTTTATCATGGATTACCAGTGCATGAATCTTGCGTACTTCTGAACTTTAAATTCCTTTTATTGTTATTATTTCTTGATAAAATTTAGAAATGATTGAGACATCTTATTTCCTGCAAGTCTTCCACTAATGTATGCATGTGCGGTCAAATGCAAAATACATATTTCCTCGGTCAAACTGCAATCTCAAATTTGAGTACAGATTGTTCCTATGCAAAGTTTTCTTCATTACTAGGCATGTATTGCTCAAATCTCGAAGCATGCTTACGTAAGTCAGAAGAAAAGTAAGGTGCCAAACAATGCAATGAACTCCGGCGAGACTTAATCGACAGAAAATTAGCATCAAACACAAGTTAGTTTAGGACATTCTTATTCGCGCCGCAAGTGAGGGTTGCAATTTGCAAACCCTTTTGGCCAATACTATGATCCCAGGTCCTAAGACTAAAGTAACACCATTGTCATTTTGAATTCATATTCACATCCAGATCACTGCCATACCAGCACTCAAGAATATTAATATTACATGATTCTCAAAATTATATATTGATATTAAATGTAAGTGTGGAGTACTCGACTTCATAATCTCGTCCTTGTGCTCATCGTCATACCAACGCCGATGCCATGCCGCTGAAGCGCAAGTCCAAGAGCAAGACCGGCTTCAAGGGGTGCATGTGCTTGCCTCCGACCACTTCGGCGTCGAGTTCTAGTGCGACAACGATGCTACTGGCTCGTTGCATTCAAGACGGCAGGCATCGTGGTGGTTCGGTCGGCCGATGGACATCGAGGGTGATCAAGCTTTCATCGTCGTTGTAGTCGTTGTCAGAGGAGGAGTTCACCTCCGATCAAGAGGAGACCCTGGTGTAGTGGAACTCAATCGACACAAACTATGTGTATGACAAGTAGATTAGTAGTGATATTTCATGTTTGATCAAGTAGTATGATGAAATTTTGTGTTTAAGGTTTAAATCTATGCAATGTTTGGATGTTTGTTTGAACTGATCTATGCAATATGCTTCAAAAACATAATAATTTATGTTTAGGGCATCTATTGAAGTTGGAGTTCTTTGGTGTTGTACAAAACCAGTTTTGAGTGTTGTAAAATTTACTTTAACGACCTTTAGGTGCCCTATTATAGGGCACCTATTGGAAATGCTCTAAGAGAATAAGTGTAGAAAGGAAGAACATATGTTGTATAATGTAGAATTGTAGTCTTTGGAGCATACATTTATACAAGCATTATATATCCTCAAAGAGCGTGATTCCATAAGTCATATCATCTCTACTTGTCCAAATGAACATAATGTAGTTTTCTAAGAAATAATGAATTATTGGAAATGGAATTAACTTATAAGAAGAAAGAAGATCATAATAAGATTTACACACAATTACGCAGAAACTGCTCTTTTTTATAATATGAAAGAATACGCATATAATTGTGGGATTTACTAAAAAAAATAAGCTTCCTAAGAAGGAATGAATTAGTACCACCAGTATTACCATTAAAAAAAGAAATGAAATAAAAAGTAAAATAAAATCAAAATAATGAAGTTCTCTAAGGAAGAATGAATTAGTGGCATCAGTATTACCCTTTAAGAAGAAAGAAAAGCAAAAAAAACAAATGAAGACAAATTTTGAACATGATTTGCAAAGAATTTGCACTATTTTTATAATATGCAAGAGTAAGCATATAATAGTTTTCACAAAAACTATTTCCTAAGAACGAATAAATTAGTGGCATTAATATTACCCTTAAGGAAGAAAGAAAATTAATTTTCCTAAAATGAAATAAAAGCTTAACTAAAAGCCAAATAATGAAGCTTTCTAAGAAAAATGTATTACGCTGCGTTTGGATGTCTGTATTGGAGGCCTTCGTATTGAAATGGTTTCAATACCAATTCGTCAAGGAAACTGTAATGGACATGAATACGAATTCACTTGTTTAGATGCTCATGAATTGGCCCATGGAATCTCTGTGAGGTTTCAATACCATATCATGTTTGGATGTCAAACTATGGATTGTATGCAACAAATCAAAATTTGTACAATGTGTGACTATAAAAATTAACAAATATCATATCATATCATCTATTCAGCTGATTTTTTTACAAGTTAGATCTTTTATTTTATTTTTCTTTACATTCAATCTGTGCTAAACTGAATAATACCCAGTCTTCTAAAACAGACGAATAAAAACTAATGAAAATCCTTTTGCTGCAAATAGATCATGCATCTAGAGCAATTCCTGATATAAATCTGAATAAAAATCCTTCTGAAGCAACTCACTCTATGCTCTTTTGGCGTCTTGCTGAAGCAATGTCATTCATGAGCGCGTGAGAACATCTTCTTGCGGACTGTCATGTCAGTGCTGTAACAAATACATATTCGAATTTATGCCGACAAACAATTTGTAGCTGCCCGATTGATACCATCCAGATCACCATCACAATAAAAGGGACATAGCAGTATTCACACTGCAGCAAGTCAATGTTTCTATCTGAATATAATATGCCACAGAGGAGGAGATGGGCGATGGAGTAGTAGAGGAACCGAAGGCAGAGGAGAAGGGGGTACGGTGCACGCTGGAGCAGGGTTAGAGGAGGAACAGCGGGGGCGGACGGCTAGATCCAGGCCAGGGCGGCCATGGAGGAGATGGGCGACGGCCGGGGGAGAGGCGGCGGAGAATATGGAGCGGCCATGCGAGGAGGGGAACATGAGCTACGGTGGCGGGGTTGCATGCGCCGGTGTCGGAGCAGGAGGAGGGCCGACGAGGAGAGGTACTTGTGCGCCGCCGTCGGTGGTTTTCACTGGGGGCCGCCTCCTCTTTTCTAGGTCGCGCGGTCGTCCATGGTCGAGCGGGTGGTCGGAGAAAAAAGATGGACCGAATCGTTTTCTTTTGCGGGGACAGGTATTTCCAGCCAAATCGGAGAGGTAGCGTTCGGAAACTCGGGAAGGCTCAGCGCGTGCGGCCGATTTCAGGACTGTATTCATCCGATTTCCGTCGGCTGTTTCCGTGCGCATACCAAACAGCCGAATTGGAAGTTTGGAAATACAAAATCTGATTCAGGGTCTGAATACAGACATCCAAACACAGCGTTAGTGTCATTGGTTTACCCTTTAAAAATAAAAAAATAAGGAGAAAAAATGCAAACAATTCACACCAAAATTGTGCGTTCATAAATATGCAAGAATAAAAATATAATAATTGAATTTTCACAAAAAAGGAAGTTCCTAAGAAGAAATGAATTGTCGCATTGGTATTATCACTAAAGAAGAAAGGAAATAAAGTAAAACTAAGAATGACCAAAATTCCAATTTTTTCTAGACATGATGAATTAGTGGCTTTGGTATTAGTCTTTAAGAAAAATAAAGATGAAATAAAACTAAGATTGTAAGAAGAAACAAAATAAATAAAAATAATAAAAATATTTTCTATGGAAGAATAAATTAGAGGCATTGATATTATCTTTAAAAGAAATAAAATAAAAATTAAAGCAACCAACGGCAAAAATTGCACACAATATTCAAAAAAATGTGCTTTTCAAAAATATTCAAGAACAAACATATAATTGTGTAATTTTCGCCAAAAGATTCTTAAGGAGAGAAATACGTGGTGGCATTGGTTTTATCCCTTGAAGAAGAAGAAGAAAATAAAATATATTTTTCGAAAGTAAGGTACCAAGAATTTGTAGCATTAATATTACCCTTTAAAGAACAAAGATAACACGAAAGCTTTTTGTTAGAACGTGCACATAACTTTGCTCTGAAAATGCACTATTGTAGTATGCAAACAATAATAATGTAATAGTGTGACTTTCGCACAGATTGCATAGTGTTTACGTGTATACATTTATACCCACCCATAATCCCAAAAATACCCACAGAAAAAAATAAAAATCAACTAACAAAACGAAACAAAAAGAAGAAGCAAAAAGACATAAAAGGGACAGAGGGGAGAGCTGATTGCATAGTTAATGGGCTTCGGCCGAGTAGCAAATTCACTACCCCGGAGATATGGGGTACAGTAAAAAAAAAACAAGCCTAGCACAACAAACAACACAGGTTAGAAAAAAAAGTATGAATCTCGGAGCAAAAATTAACAGCCAAGAAATCAACTAATCCAAATTATAAATTCAGTTGACTGATATATAATAACTAAAGTAAAGGGAATAAGTGTAGAAAGGAAGAATATGAAGTGGGATGAATGTACAATTGTATTCCGTCTTTGTAGCCGTTAACATTAGATAACAATCAATTAGATTTCCAGTTTAGCAATCCAACAGAGGTCATATGTAATGGTCGTTTTATCAATCTCAAACTGAGGGGGAGGGGGATAATTTGGAGATTTTTCATGTCTATTGAGTTCCTTCCAACATCATTGCACAAGTGTTTCAAGATGAAAAATTGATACCGTTGTAGGAGATGTTAAACGCCACAGAAGGTCATAAGCCCCTCCATTTAAATAAATTGGAGTGCTGAGAAACTTGTTGAGTTAAGCACACATTTACTTTTACATCATGGATTTCCAGTGGATGTATGTATGCATGTGTGCTCAAATGCAAAATACATATTTCCTCTGTCAAACTACAATCTCAAATTTGAGTACATATTGTTCATATGCAAAGTTTTCTTCATTACAAGGCATGTATTGCTCAAATCTCAAAGCGTGCTTACATAATTCGGAAGAAAATGTAACGTACCAATCAATGCAATGAACTCCGGAGCAAGACTTAATCGACCAAAAAATAGCATAAAACACGGGATAGTTTAGGACATTCGTATTCATGCCACAAATGAGGGTTGCAATCTCTTTGGGCCAATACTATAATCCGAAGTCCCGACTCTAAAGTAAGACCAGTGTCATTCTGAATTAATATCCATATCTAGATCACTGCCATACCAACACTCAAGAATATTAATATTACACGACTCTTGTTTGATGTGTATAGTCCCCTTTACTGTATATCCCCATTGTACAAGGGGTTTCTTGCACTTTACCACATATGTACATATGTATTGGCCTTTGGCCCTCAGTGAATACCAGTTGCTCATTATCCAATGTGGTATCAGATGCAAGGTTAGCC
>LR738710.1:720903318-720934198 GCA_902687465.1 Secale cereale | reverse complement strand
CTCTCTCTCTCTCTCTCTCTCTCTCTCTCTCTCTCTCTCTCTCTCTCTCTCTCTCCCGCACGATGCAGCTTTGTGCATGCTCTAAGATCTGCTCATCGCCGGTCATTCTCGACCGGATCTGACGCTCCCCGACGACCTCCTCGTCTCCACTCGTCGCTGGCTGTCCTCGCCTGGACCTGACGCCCCCGACGGCTTCTTCGTCTCCCGTTCCCGCTGCTGGCCTCGATCGGCTGCCGCCGTCTCCAGCACGACCGCCTGCTGCTGGCCTCACCCGGCTGCTGATGCCTCCCTCGTCCATCAGCAGTCGCTCATGCCTGCCTCGCCCGGCCAGCTGCCTCGCCTAGCCGCCTTTGCCTCTTACCTCGAACGGTCGCCCTTGACCCCTCCTCTCCTGCTCCGGCCGCCCCCGTCCCCTCGTCTCCTACTCCGGCCGGCTGCCGCGGCTCCCTTGCCCGGCCGCCATGTCTAGTATGATGTGGAAATCTTCTCGAAGCGATACCACACGAAGAAGAATGACGTAAAGGAGGAGGACGAGTCTGGCCCATCACGGTGATCAACCTTTCAGCGGCGTCGTCGGAGGAGTTCACCTCCGATCAAGGGGAAACCTTAGTGTATTGGAATTCAGTCGATACCGACTATGTGTCGGACGAGTAGAGTATTGGCGATCTTTTATGTTTGATCAAGTAGTATGGTGAACTTTTTTATTTAAGGTTTAAATCTATACAATGTTTAGATGTTTGTTTGAATTGATTTATGCGATATGCTTTCAAAAATATATAAATTTTTTTTAGGGCGTCTATTGAAGCTGGAAGTCTTTGGTGTTGTAAATTTTTAAAATATAATCGGGTTCAATTGACATATTTCATGCATTTCTTAAAATATATTTCACCCATATCTTTAAGTTGATTTCATTCCTTCCAAAAAACAATTTACTTGTTTCATATAACATTCACTGCTTTAAAAACACGCGTATGTTTAAAAACTTAATTCACTCATTTTAAAAATATAATTTCACTCATTTTAAAATATAATTTCACTCAAAAACTAACTTCACTGGCTTCATTCATTTAAGAATATAATTTCACTCATTCAAAAAACGTGTTTCAATCATCAATAGACCGATTTCACTCGTTTTGCAAGAAAAATTATTTCAATCATTTGAAATTTTGATTTCAATAATTTCAAAACCCGATTTCAATTATTACTAAAAAGCATTCACTTCATTAAACATATTTCACTCATCATAAAAAGGTTTTGAAATAATCTAAATTTCGCGTGTTTGAAATAACTAGTTTAAAAATTCTAAATAACAAGGTTCACGTATTTCACACCGAAAAACGTGTCACGTGTATGAAAAAAGATTTCACTTATTTCACTCGTGAAACGGTGCATGTCTCACTTATCAAACGAGTGAAATACGTGAACCTCGATTCAAAAAAACTCTTTCACTTATTTTGAAAATATCATTTCAAAAAAAATTCAAAAGTTTCAAACAAGGTTTCACTCATTTAAAAAATAAATGTGGTAAATAACCAACTTTGACTCTTTCAGCACTGTAATATGCAAATTTGAGAAAACACAGTGAAATATGTTTCATGTACTTAAAAAAACTAATTCGTATAAAACTGATTTCATTCATTTCAAAAGAACTAACTTCACTCAGTTCATTAAACTTATTTCATTCATTACCAAAATGTTTTGAAATAATCGGGTTGACATGTTTGAACAAACTAGTTTTAGAAAACTGATTTCACTTATCTCAAAAAATATTTTCATTAGTTTCAAAATCGATTCCAGTTATTTCGAATAAGTAAATTTGAAATAAGTGAAATTAAAATTTTGATATGATTGAAATTGAAAAACTTAAACTAGTTTAAATACATTCAAAATTAGACTTTTATAAACGGATCACATGTTCACTCAATTCAGAAAATTATATATTCACAAAAAAAATCGCTCGCTCCATAAAACAGAGTTTGCTCATTTCAAAAATTAATTTCACTCATATCATAAATGATTTCACTCATTCAAAAAAGGATTTCTCCCAGTTCATAAAATTAGTTTCATGCAATTAAAAAACTATTTCACTTATTTCAGAAAAAAATCGTACACATGCAAAACTGATTTCACTCATTTATAAAAATGGTTTCAATCAATTCCAAAAACCTACTCCACTTATTTCAGAAAAATTGTTTCATATGTAGTTATGTACGCAAAACAGATTTCACTCATTTCAAAAAACTGGTTTCACTCAAATACTAAAAACCTATTTCACTACTTTCAGAAAGCTGATTTCACTCATTTCTAAATTTCGAATATAAACATGTTTGAAATGTATTCAAGAGGGATCTCATTCTCAAGGTCTTGGCGCATGGGATTCAAATATATATATATAATTTAAAAAATGAAATTATGGTTTAAAAAATATGGTTGATTTAAACTAGCATGAATTGAATAAAAATATGTTGTGTGGCACTGAGGCAGAGGAGGGACAGTAAATATATTTTATTCTGGTATACATGCACGTCTCTGGAACCTACTTGTACCTTTTAACAGAGAATGAAAGAGATAGAATTCTATCATACCTAGTTATACATATGGATGAGCCCTACTTATGCACGTATCATAAAGCATGTGAATGGCGGATGCTATGCCGGTAGCTCCCGGCTCCAGTAAAAAGGAGTTTGCGCATTACATATGCGCAGAGAGCGTGGTTGCATAAGTCATACAAGCGATGAAATTGCACGGGATATGCAGCTATACACCATATTCAGTAGGGGAAAATACATTGTATTCCAATAAGGCATCCCATGAACAAGGTCTAATTCAAACACGATACATACTACTCTGGCGCGTGGATCAAAATTGATATTTCGTGGGCGCGTACACATACACATTCGCTCGCGTGTTTCTTTCCGCATTAGTATATAGTAACATAATATGGCGCCTCCTTATCCCTAGCGTTAAAGGTTTCCAAATTCGTTGCGTTTCTTTCCGCATATAACATATGGCGCCTCCTGCAGTTAAAGGTTACCAAACTAGCTTTGTTCCTAACGTCCTATATAAGGGCAGCAATGTCGACGGGGAAATGCACCAAACAACACACTCTCCTCGACAGTTTCACCAGTCCCTCCCTCTCCAAACTCCATTCTCCACCAACTTCCGTGCTCATGGCCTCCGCTGGCGCTGATGAGTCGAGCAACGTCATGACGAGCGGCGGCTCCACCGACCACTACGACGACCGCACGGGCTCTGAGTCCGGCGGTGCAGGCAGCCGTCCGTCGCCCCAGCACAAGCGTCCACGCGGCCCCGGCGATCTCCTCTTCGGACGCGTCCCGTTCGTCGCGGCGGACTCTGCAGGTCCGTCGTCGTCTCCTCAATCTCATCACCAACGCTACACTAGGCAGCACTACAATCCCGCATCGACATGGAAGCCCCAGCCTGTTGTTGAGAGCCCGGTGTTCAAGAACACAACGGTGGTAAATATGATGAGGCTGATGAACTACGAGGTGGGCTCCGGCTCTGGCCTCGGCAAGCACGGCCAGGGCATCACATCTCCTGTGAAGGTGGTGAAGCGGCCAGAGAGCGCTGGTTTGGGCACGGTCGGCGCCGAGGGAGAAGGATCATACTACAACGGACTTCCCAACAAGGTCCCGGAAACCGTGCCGGCCAAGTGGGGAGCTGACCAGTGCACGGACGTAAGCTCTCAACTGGTCTACAACGACTGGGAGAAGGGCGACGCCGATGGATCGCGGCAGCAAGGCCGGGAGTTCTGCGAGAAAATCCTCGCTGAAGTGCGGGAGCTGCAAGATGGTGCCCTGGACGACGGCGAGCATATGGTGGTGGACGCGGCGGAGGTGATCATGAAGGCCGTGACCCTGGTGCACGAGAAAAGTGCATCGGGAGAGCTGACTGTGGGCGACCTCATCTTCGAATTTACAAGGCTGAAGAAGAAGTTCCCGGAGGAGTACCAGACGTACCTCCTTGCGAACACGGCGGGCGTGCTCGTGGCGCCGCTCGTTGGCCCGGTGCTCCAAAGGTGGCACCCTCTTTGGGACCCGGCCATGTGGCTGGACGTGTTCGTCCACCTGAAGAATTCACTGGACGACGGGTCGGCCATGTCGCCGTACGCGGAGCTCGTCGACGCCACGGTGGTTCCGGCGGTCCAGGTATTGGACTGGAAGGCCACTGACTCCGAGCGGATGCGCCGCTTCCTGGCGCAGTGGAAGGACACACTACCTCCTTCCTCCGCGCACCGCATCCTTGTAGAGGTCGTCATGCCGGAGTTGACCGCCGAAGTGGAGTCATGGGACCCGCGGGATGCCTGGCAGGCCGACTGCTGTCACCACCTGCTTCGCCCGTGGATGCCGCTCGCCGGTCCGCTGCTGGAGAGCCTGTGCGTCACCGTGAGAAGCAAGCTCGAGAAGGCGCTGCGGGAATGGGACGACGCCGGCCACGCCTTGCTCTCCAAGTCCAACCTTAACCTGGTGGCGCCGTGGAAGGCCCTGTTTGGCCCGGCGAGCTGGGAGGAGTTCGTCGACGGGATCGGCGTCGTGCGGCACCTGGAACAAAGCCTGCGGAGCCTCCGGATCACGCCGCCGAAGCAGAATGACAACGCGTTCTTGGAGGTGATCATGAAGTGGGCGCCGCTGGTGCGGGTGGAGGACATGGTGCGGCTCCTGGAGGCCGAGTTCTTCAGCAGGTGGCGGCACGCACTCCGTCACTGGCTGCTGGCCGCGAAACCCGCCACCAGAGAGGCCGTCGAGTGGTGCAACGGGTGGGGGCGCGCCTTCACGTCGGAGCTGCGCGAGGATGAGCGCGTGCATGCGCGCCTCGAGGCTGGCCTGTCCATGGTCAACAGTGCGGCGCAGGGGCTGGAGATTTAGCGGCGCGTGAGAAGGCAGCTCATGACTGGCCGTGATACTTGGAATTCTTTTTATGATTATTTACATGTGTGTGTGGGTATATGTCATTTCTTGAGAGAAAATAGAAACATTATTTGAGAGACCGCAACTCTGCAACTAATGTATGCATTGTGTGGCCAAATGCAAAACACATATTTTCTCTGTCAAACTGCAATCTCAAGTTTGAGTACAGATTTTTCCTATGCAAAGTTTCTTCATTATTACTAGGCATGTATATATGGCTCCAATCTCAGAGCTTCTTACACAATTCAGAAGAAAATATAAGTCACCAAACAATGCAATGAACTCCTTTCAGAGCAGAGTCTTATGGACGAAAGATAGCAGAAAACAAAAGAGATTGAGGCAGACTCTTAAGTAACACTTCCGCATCACACCCACATCCAGATCACTCCTATACCAGCACCCAAGAATTTTTACATTACATGATTCTCAAAAATATGTTAATGTTACATGTCAGTGTGGATTACTGAAGATTAATAAAACCTCTAAAGATAATAATAAGGACGTTCTTCAGATCCGTTAACATTAGATAACAATCAGTTAGATTTCCAGTTTAGCGATCGAGCAGACAACCAGAGGTCCTATGTAATGGCTGTTTTATCAATCTCAAACTGTGGAGGGAGAGGGGGATAATTTGGATATTTTTCATGTGTATGAGTTCCGTGCAACATCATTGTACTAGTGTTTCAAGATGAAAAACAGATACAGTTGTAGGAGATGGTTAACGCCACAGAAGGTCATAAGCCCCTCCATTTTAATAAATTGGAGGGCTGAGAAACTTGTTGGGTTAAGCAGATGTTTACTTTTACATCATAGATTCCAGTGGACGAATCTTGTGGATTTCCAGTGGATGAATCTTAAATACCTCTGAACTTTGAATTCTTTTTATGATTATTGATTGTCACTCTCAAATTTGAGTACATATTGTTCCTATGCAAAGTTTTCTTTGTTACTAGTCATGTATTGCTCAAATCACAAAGCATGGTTACATAATTCAGAATAAAATGAAAGGTGCCAAATAATGCAATGAACTCCGGAGCGAGACTTAATCGACAAAAATATAACACCAAACAGCATAAAAAACAAGTTAGTTTAGGACATTCTTATTCGTGCCACAAATGAGGGTTGCAAACCCTTTTGGCAATACTGTGATCCTAAGTCCCAACTCTAAAGTAAGATCACTGCCATACCAGCACTGAAGAATATTAATATTACATTATTCTCAAAATTATATACTGATATTGCATGTAAGTGTGGAGTACTCAACTTCATAATCATTAGTCTATGCAAACAAGATTAGAAATAAAAATAGAAAAAGAGGAGAAAATAATATGACAGAAAAAAGTAGGAGAGAGAGAAAAACCGAGAGAAGCAAAAGTAAATTTCGAAGGTTTAGTTACGGAAGCCCTACCGAATGGAATGTTCCGTACTTTGAGAAATGGATTCTTATATCAAACTATAGCTATTGCATTAAAGAAGAAAAGAAACTAATAGAAGTGGAAGACGCAGAATGATAGTGAATAGAGAGAAAGATTCTTCTGATGTTCTTCACATTTGGAATTACACAAAAAATATTTTTCATCGGAAAGAGATCTACAAAGACTTTTGGGAAAACATGGGCGTTTGCTGGCTTATTTGGCAAAGAAATCTCCTCGGTCCACAAAGAAAAAAATGTAGGACTGGTGCCGACAGTTCATAATAGAGGCAAAGGTGTCCCGACCTTTCGATGAGATGATAACTATCGATTTGGTGGAGTCGACTTTGACGATCCGAGTACAAACGTGCACGACGTTGCACCTTAGCAATCGCTAAACCAATCTCCAGGGGTTACTAACGATGCCAAAAGCGTGATCAGCCTGACCAAGAAGGTCTATTCATGCATGCAATCAAAGAAAAAGCAAGAATATGATAAATCAATCTGAATATTGTGAATATAGATGAAGTATTGATAAAGGTGGGGATCCGAAAGCGGTCTTGGTCTGGTCGTTGGACACAAACGAAGTACACGAAGTTGCAATGGCTAACTTTTGACTGAACAAATCCCAAGCGAAAAGCTACTAGATAGATCTACTTATATAGGAGCAATGGGTGGCGGCCAAGGAGGTGGGAAGATGCCCCAATGCAGCCTAAAACTAACCCTAGGTCGTACAAGGTGAAGGAAATATGCCCTAGAGGCAGTAATAAAGTTGTTATTTATATTTCCTTATATATCATGATAAATATCTTTTATTCATGCTAGAATTGTATTAATCGGAAACTTGATGCATGTGTGAATACATAGACAAAACAGAATGTCGCTGGTATGCCTCTACTAGACTAGCTCGTTAATCAAAGATGGTTGAGTTTCCTAACCATAGGCATGTGTTGTCATTTGATCAACGGGATCACATCATTAGGAGAATGATGTGATGGACAAGACCCATCCGTTAGCTTAGCACAATGATCATTTAGTTTTATTGCTATTGCTTTCTTCATAACTTATACATGTTCCTCTGACTATGAGATTATGCAACTCCCGAATACCAGAGGAACACCTTGTGTCCTATCAAATGTCACAACATAACTCGGTGGTTATAAAGATGCTCTATAGGTATTTCTGAAAGTGTTTGTGGTGTTGGCATATATCAAGATTAGGATTTGTCACTCCGAGTGTCGGAGAGGTATCTCTGGGCCCTCTCGGTAGTACACATCATAATAAGCCTTGCAAGCAAATGACTAATGAGTTAGTCACGAGGTGATGTATTATGGAACGAGTAAAGAGACTTGCCGGTAACGAGATTGAACTAGGTATGAGGATACCAATGATCAAATCTCGGGCAAGTAACATACCGATGACAAAGGGAACAACGTATGTTGTTATGCGGTTTGACCGATAAAGATATTAGTAGAATATGTAGGAGCCAATATGAGCATCCAGGTTCCGCTATTGGTTATTGACCGGAGATGTGTCTCGGTCATGTCTACATAGTTCTCGAACCCGTAGGGTCCGCACGCTTAACGTTCGATGACGATTGGCATTATGAGTTTATGTGATTTGATGTACCGAAGGTTGTTCGGAGTCCCGGATGAGATCACAAACATGACGAGGAGTCTCGAAATGGTCGATATTTAAAGATTCATATATTGGAAGCTTATATTCGGACACCAGAATGTTTCGGGTCGTATCGGATAAATTACGAAGCACCGGGGGTTACCGGACCCCCCCCCCTCCCGGGAAGCTATTGGGCCTCATGGGACTTAGTGGAGATGAGAGAGGGCTGGCCAGGAGGTGGCGCGCACCCCCCTTGCCCCAATCCGAATTGGACAAGGGGAGGGGGCGGCGCCCCCCTCCTTCCTTCTCTCCTCCTCCTTCCCCCCTTCTCCTACTTGGATTAGGAAAGGGGGAAACCTACTCCTACTAGGAGTAGGATTCCTCCCCCTTGGCGCGGACCTTGTGGCCGGCCGGCCTCCTCCTCCCCTCCTTTATGTACGGGGGAGGGGGCACCCCATAGACACAAGTTGATCTTTAGTCGTGTGCGGTGCCCCCCTCCATAGTTTTCCACCTCGGTCATATTGTCATAGTGCTTAGGCGAAGCCCTGCGTCGGTAACTTCATCATCACCGTCACCATGCCGTCTTGCTGAAGAAACTCTCCGTCAGCCTCAGATGGATCAAGAGTACGAGGGACATCACCGAGCTGAACGTTTGCAGATCGCGGAGGTGCCGTGCGTTCGGTTCTTGATCGGTTGGATGGCAAAGATGTTCAACTACATCAACCGCATTACTAAACGCTTCCGCTTTCGGTCTACGAGGGTACGAGGACACACTCTCCCCGCTCATTGCTATGCTTCTCCTAGATAGATCTTGTGTGATTGTAGGAATTTTTTTTGAAATACTACGTTCCCCAACAGTGGCATCATGAGCCAGGTCTATGTGTAGATGATATGCACGAGTAGAACACAAAGAGTTGTGGGCGATAATAGTCATACTTCTTACCAGCATGTCATGCTTTGATTCGGCGGTATTGTTGGATGAAGCGGCCCGGACCGACATTACATGACCGCGTTCATGAGACTGGTTCTACCGACGTGCTTTAAAGATAGGTGGCTGGCGGGTGTCAGTTTGTCTAACTTTAGTTGAATCGAGTGTGACTACGCCCCGTCCTTGTTGAAGGTTATAACAGGACACTTGACGAAAAATCGTTGTGGTTTTGATGCGTAGGTAAGAGCGGTTCTTGCTAAGCCCGTAGCAGCCACGTAAAACTTAAAACAATAAAGTAGAGGATGTCTAACTTGTTTTTGCAGGGTATGTTGTGATGTGATATGGTCAAGACGTGATGAGTTATACGATATTGTATGAGATGATCATGTTTTGTAAATTATCGACAACCGGTAGGAGCCTTATGGTTGTCTCTTTATTGTATGAATTGTGAAAGCCATGTAATTGCTTTACTTTATCACTATGAGTTAGCGATAGTAGTAGTAGCAATAGTTGGCGAGACGACCAGGACGCTACGATGAAGATCATGGTGTCTAGCCGGTGACGATGGAGATCATGACGATGCTTTAGAGATGGAGATCAAAAGCACAAGATGATGATTGCCATATCATGTCACATATTTTGATTGTATGTGATGTTTATCTTATTATGATTCTTATTTTTCTTAGTATGGCGGTAGCATTATAAGATGACCCCTTACAAAATTTCAAGGTACAAGTGTTCTCCCTGAGTATGCACCGTTGCGACAATTCGTCGTGCCGAGACACCACGTGATGATCGGGTGTGTTAAGTTCTACGTTCACATACAACGGGTGTAAGACATTTTTGCACATGCAGAATACTCGGGTTAAACTTGGCGAGCCTAGCATGTACATACATGGCCTCGGAACACTGGAGACTGAAAGGTCGAGCGTGAATCATATAGTGGATATGATCAACATAAGATGTTCACCATTGAAAACTACTCCATCTCACGTGATGATCGTACATGGTTTAGTTGATTTGGATCACGTGATCATTTAGATGACTAGATGGATGTCTATCTAAGTGGGAGTTCTTTAGTAATATGATTAATTGAACTTAAATTTATCATGAACTTAGTCCTGATAGTTTTTGCATATCTATGTTGTTGTAGATCAATGGCCCGTTGATACGTCTCCGACGTATCTATAATTTTTTATTGTTCCATGCTATTATTTATGAAGTCTTGGATGTTTAATGGGCTTTATCATTCACTTTTATATCATTTTTTGGACTAACCTACTAACCCAAAGGCCCAGTCCAGATTGCTGTTTTTTGTCTATTTCAGGGTTTTGCAGAAAAATAATATCAAACGGAGTCCAAATGGAATGAAACCTTCGCGAGAGATTTTTTTTGGAGAAAATCGCGCACGCGGAGCTTGGGAACCACGTCAGGGGATCAAAGGGTGGCCCACGAGGGTGGGGGGCGCGCCCCCTGCCTCGAGGCCCCCTCGAGCGTCCCTCGATGCCCTCCTTCTTCCTATATAAGTATACGTACCCCAGAAACTCCGTGAACAGAGAGAAAACCCTAATTCCACCGTCGTACCTTCTGTTCCCGTGGAGATCCCATCTTGGAGCCTGTTCCGGAGCTCCACCGGAGGGGGATCCATCACGGAGGCCTTCATCATCATCATCATCGCCCTCACCATGAGTTGTGAGTAGTTTACCACAGACCTTCGGGTCCATAGCTAGTATCTAGATGGCTTCTTCTCTCTCTTTGGATCTCAATACAAAGTTCTCCTCGGTCTTCGAGGAGATCTATTCGATGTAATCTGTTTTTGCGGTGTGTTTGTCGAGATCCGATGAAAGATCAAGGTTATCTATGAAAGATATTTGGTTCTTCTCTGAACTTTTTATGTGTGCTCATAATATCCTTGCAAGTCTCTTCGAATTATTGGTTTGGTTTGGACTACTAGATCTATAGTTCTTGCAATGGGAGAAGTGTTTGGCTTTGGGTTCAATCTTGCGGTGTCCTTTCCCAGTGACAGTAGGGAAAGCAAGGCACGTATTGTATTGTTGCCATCGAGGATAAAAAGATGGGGTTTATATCATATTGCTTGAGTTTATCCCTCTACATCATGTCATCTTGCTTAAGGCGTTACTCTGTTCTTATGAACTCAATACACTAGATGCATGCTGGATAGCGGTCGATGTGTGGAGTAATAGTAGTAGATGCAGGCAGGAGTCGGTCTACTTGTCTCGGACGTGATGCGTATATACAATGATCATGCCTAGATAGTCTCATAATTATTTGCTTTTCTAGCAATTGCTCGACAGTAATTTGTTTACCCGCCGCAGAATATCGCTATCATGAGAGAAGCCACTAGAGAAAACTATGGCCCCCGGGTCTATTCTCAACATATCAATCTATATCTACTTTACTTTTATCGCTTTTATTTGCTGTTCTTATAAACTAAAAAATACCAAAAATATAAACTATCATCTCTATCAGATCTCACTTTCGTAAGTGACCGTAAAGGGATTGACAACCCCTTATAGCGTTGGCTGTGAAGTTCTTATTTGTTTGTGCAGGTGCGAGGGACTCGCGCGTGATCTCCTACTGGATTGATGCCTTGGTTCTCAAAAACTGAGGGAAATACTTCCGCTACTGTAGCGACCCGACCCAAATGGATCAAGTCTGTATGCTTAAGTGTCATCCCTAGATCGGTATGCTGACACACACAGTACTCGAGGATTTATAACAGAGGTAAATCACATGTATAAAGTAACGTAAATACTATTACCTCAATCCAGATAGCGGAAGTAACAAGGTTGTGGATTCCCATCAACTCCAACGGCAAAGTTGAGTGTAGAAATCGTAACCCTAACGTAACACTTACTCGTCGAATAATTCCTGCAACATGAGAGGTTGCAGCCATGTAGGTCAATACATTGAATGTACTGGCAATTTCACACTGTAATGATAATGAGGAACAATGCCTACAACTACATGCATATTTGGCTGGTGGAGGCTGTAAGGTTAAAGTTTTTGCGTAAAGCCAAATTTTCCCTACAACAAAGGAATACATTTTCATTTAACTACCATGGTGGTTGTCGAACATTGAGAAGATAGACATCCTCTCAATCCCAGTTAATCATCATCATTAAAACCCAACAATATTAATTAAAGTAACATGATGAGATTCACATGATAATCCAAGTACTAGATACTCAAGACGTCCATAACTAGGGACGCGGCTAATCATGATTAGTTTGTACACTCTGTAGAGGTTTGCGTACTTTTCCCCACAAGAACCGATCTCCTCCGTTGGGATTCTCGCACTTCATGTTGTTTGAGAAACGGATGACCGAGACATAGTCTTTCAGAAGCGCTAGGACCTTACGATCAGGTGGACCGTACCAACCTACATACCCTACATCTGCTAGTCCACCACTGTAAGAATTCGCACGACTTAGTCAGCTATGCTAGAGCCCATAATAGCTTGTGGCTGCACACGGAAATTTCTAGTATGAATAACCTCATGATCCCTTTGAGCTTGGGTGGCGGTCCATAAAGAAAAACAGGCAATCGCTGGAATACCCAGGTGCCTCAATCCACCCAGATGTGTGTTTAAGTTGCCACCTTAAGTTGAACCATTAAATTAACAATCTCACATCTGTCATGGATAAACTCACCCAATCCACGTCTACTAGCATAGCATGGCATAACAGCAAACGTAGAAGTAACTCCCAAGGGTTTGAAAATAATGCAGGTAATATGTACTACCTCATCTACTTCCCAGTCCCAGATGTTATTTGATCCTACTCATGCAGTGTGTTGAAGATAATACTAATGCACTGAAAACTGGGTATTGGAAAAGATATGATCAAAGTGTGAACTTTCCTGCAATGTTGATGAAGATGATTCGCACTCAAAACTCTTGATAGCTCTACTCGTCACACTCCGGTCAATCTATCGTACGCAAGCAATAGTAACCACACATAAGCAATCACTCAGGAAGATCGGATGGAACGAATAAAACACTTCGGAAAACTTTGAAAACAAACGAATGACTCTTGAAACAGAAACCAATTTCTAACAGTATCAAAATTATGTGAATTTGGCCTTATCAGAAAGGTTAAGTCAAGAGCTCCAATTTAGTTGATTCTTTTTGCAAATCGAAGCTCTTGGCTTAACCTTTTTGATAAGGCCAAATTCACATAATTTTGGTACTCTTAGAAATTGGTTTCTGTTTCAAGAGTCATTCGTTTGTTTTCGAAGTTTTTCGAAGTGTTTTATTCGTTCTATCTGATCTTCCTGAGTGATTGCTTATGTGTGGTTACTATTGCTTGCGTACGATAGATTGACCGGAGTGTGACGAGTAGAGCTATCAAGAGTTTTGAGTGCGAATCATCTTCATCAACATTACAGGCAAGTTCACACTTTGATCATATCTTTTCCAATACCCAGTTTTCATAGCATTAGTATTATCCTCAAACACACTGCATGAGTAGGATCAAATAACATGTGGGACTGGGGAGTAGATGAGGTAGTACCTATTACCTGCATTATTTTCAAACCCTTGGGAGTTACTTCTATGTTTGCTGTTATGCCATGGTATGCTAGTAGACGTGGATTGGGTGAGTATATCCATGACAGATGTGAGATTGTTAATTTAATGGTTCAACTTAAGGTGGCAACTTAAACACACATCTGGGTGGATTGAGGCACCTGGGTATTCCAGCGGTTGCCTGTTTTTCTTTATGGACCGCCACCCAGGCTCAAAGGGATCATGAGGTTATTCATACTAGAAACTTCCGTGTGCAGCCACAAGCTATTATGGGATCTAGCATAGCTGACTAAGTCGTGCGAACTCTTACAGTGGTGTACTAGCAGATGTAGGGGATGTAGGTTGGTATGGTCCACCCGATCGTAAGGTGCTAGCGCTTCTGAAAGACTATGTCTCGGTCATCTGTTCCTCAAACAACATGAAGTGCGAGAATCCCAACGGAGGAGATTGGGTCTTGTGGGGAAAAGTGTGCAAACCTCTGCAGAGTGTACAAACTAATCATGATTAGCCGTGTCCCTGGTTATGGACGTCTTGAGTATCTAGTACTTGGATTATCGTGTGAATCTCATCATGTTACTTTAATTAATATTGTTCGGTTTTAGTGATGATGATTAATTGGGATTGAGAGGATGTCTATCTTCTCAATGTTCAACAACCACCATGGTAGTTAAATGAAAATTTATTCCTTTGTTGTAGGGAAATTTTTGCTTTACGCAAAAACTTTAACCTTACAGCCTCCACCAGCCAAATATGCATGTAGTTGTAGGCATTGTTCCTCATTATCATTACAGTGTGAAATTGCCAGTACATTCAATGTACTGACCTACATGGCTGCAACGTCTCATGTTGCAGGAATTATTCGACCAGTAAGTGTTATGTTAGGGTTACGATTTCTACACTCAACTTTGACGTTGGAGTTGATGGGAATCCACAACCTTGTTGCTTCCGCTATTTGGATTGAGGTAATAGTATTTACGTTACTTTATACATGTGATTTACCTCTGTTATAAATCCTCGAGTACTGTGTGTGTCAGCATACCGATCCAGGGATGACACTTAAGCACAGAGACTTGATCCATTTGGGTCGGGTCGCTACAGCTACTGTGATGCATCTCCCTTTCCTCTTCGAGGGAATACAATGCAAGCTCAATAGGTAGCAAGAAGAATTTCTGGTGCCGTTGCCGGGGAGGCTTACGCAAAAGTCATATACCAAGTACCTATCACAAACCCTTATCCTTCGCATTACATTTATTTGCCTCTCGTTTTCCTCTCCCCCACTTCACCCTTGCCGTTTTATTTGCCCTTCTTCCGTCGTGTGTTTATCGTTCGCTTGCTTCTTGTTTTCTTGTGTGTGTTGGATTGCTTGCTTGTCACTATGGCTCAGAACAATACCAAATTGTGTGACTTCTCCAATACCAACAACAATGATTTTATTAGCACTCCGATTGCTCCTATTACCGATGCTAAATCTAGTGAGATCAATGCTGCTTTGTTGAATCTTGTCATGAAAGATCAATTCTCCGGCCTTCCTAGTGAAGATGCCGCTACCCATCTAAACAACTTTGTTGATTTGTGTGATATGCAAAAGAAAAGGGATACGGGTAACGATATTGTTAAACTGAAGTTATTTCCGTTTTCACTTAGAGATCGTGCTAAAACTAGGTTTTCCTCTTTGCCTAGAAATAGTATTGATTCGTGGAATAAGTGCAAAGATGCTTTTATCTCTAAGTATTTCCGTCCTGCTAAGATCATCTCTCTTAGAAACGATATTATGAATTTTAAGCAACTAGATCATGAGCATGTTGCACAAGCTTGGGAGAGAATGAAATTGATGATACGTAATTGCCCTACACATGGTTTGAATCTATGGATGATTATTCAGAACTTTTATGCTGGCTTGAATTTTGCTTCTAGAAATCTTTTAGATTCGGCCGCCGGAGGCACTTTCATGGAAACTAGCTTAGGAGAAGCTACCAAACTCCTAGATAATATTATGGTTAATTATTCTCAATGGCACCCCGAAAGATCTACTAGTAAAAAAGTGCATGCTATCGAAGAAATTAGTGTTTTGAGTGGAAAGATGGGTGAACTTATGAAATTGTTTGCTGCTACGAGTGCTTCTTCTGATCCTAATGATATGCCTTTGTCCACTTTGATTGAGAATAACAATGAATCTTTAGATGTGAATTTTGTTGGTAGGAATAATTTTGGTAACAATGCTTATTGAGGTAATTTTAATCCTAGGCCTTTTCCTAGTAATTCCTCTAATAATTATGGTAATTCCTACAACAACTCTTATGGAAAGATGCCTTCTGAATTTGAAACTAGTGTTAAGGAGTTTATGATTTTGCAAAAGAATTTCAATGCTATGCTTCAAGAGAAATTGCTTAAGGTTGATGAATTGGCTAGAAGTGTGGATAAAATTACTCTTTATGTTGATTCTTTGAAACTTAGATCTATCCCACCTAAGCATGATATCAATGAGTCTCTCAAAGCCATGAGAATTTCCATTGATGAATGCAAAGAAAGAACCGCTAGGATGCGTGCTAAAAGAGAAGATTATATTAAATCATGTTCTTCTAGTTATCGTGAAAATAAAGATGAAGATCTGAAAGTTATTGATGTGTCTCCTATTAGATCCTTGTTTTCTAGTATTAATATTGATGAAAATAGGATTGGAGATGATTCTTCTTTAAGGTGTCCCAATGATTCGGTGTTTTTTGATCTTAATGCTAAAATTGCTAAAAGTGGGAGTGAAGAGATTAAAACCTTGCATAGTGATGAACCCACTACTTTGGATTTCAAGGGATTCAATTATGACAATTGCTCTTTGATTTATTGTATTTCCTTGTTGCAATCCGTGCTAAATTCGCTGTATGCTTATAGTCAAAATAAAGCTTTCACCAAACACATAGTTGATGCTTTGATGCAATCTTATGAAGAAAAACTCGAGTTGGAAGTTTCTATCCCTAGAAAGCTTTATGATGAATGGGAACCTACTATAAAAATAAAAATAAAAGATCATGAATGCTATGCTTTGTGTGATTTGGGTGCTAGTGTCTCCACTATCCCAAAAACTTTGTGTGATTTGCTAGGGTTCCATGAGCTTGATGATTGTTCTTTAAATTTGCATCTTGCGGATTCCACTATCAAAAAACATATGGGAAGAATTAATGATGTTCTTATTGTTGCCAATAGGAATTATGTGCACGTAGATTTCATTGTTCTTGATATAGATTGCAATCCTTCATGTCCTATTATTCTTGGTAGACCTTTCCTTAGAACGATTGGTGCAATTATTGATATGAAGGAAGGAAATATTAGATTCCAATTTCCGTTAAGGAAAGGCATGGAAAACTTTCCTAGAAATAAAATCAGATCACCATATGAATCTATCATGAGAGCCACTTATGGATTGCCATCCAAAGATGGCAATACCTAGATTTATCTTGTATCGTGCCTAGCTAGGGGCGTAAAACGATAGCGCTTGTTGGGAGGCAACCCAAGTTTATATTTTTTGTTTTTGTTGCTGTTAGGGAATAAATATTTCATATAGCCTCTGATTAGATGTGTTTTCATATTTTTTTAGTGTTTGTGCCAAGTAGAACCTTTGGGAAGACTTATGTGAAGTTTATGTGATCTTGGTGTGAAAAACAGAATCGTTAGCGCTCGCTAAAGTAGTCTTCAGATTTTACTGCAGAGTGATTTTTAGTTGATTCTTTTTGCAGATGATTGGTAGACAAATCCCACAGATTTACCAATTTAGTTTGAATTTTTTTGGAGTTCCTGAAGTAGGCGAAACCTGCAGATTACTACAGATTGTTCTGTTTTTGACAGATTCTGTTTTTCGTGTGTTGTTTGCTTATTCCGATGCATCTATGAGTAGTATTGGAGGATATGAACCATAGAGAAGTTGGAATACAGTAGGTTTAACACCAATATAAACAAAGAATGAATTCATTGTTGTACCTTTGAGTAGTGGTTTGCTTTCTTATACTAACGGAGCTCACGGGAATTTTTGTCTAAGTTTTGTGTTGTGAAGTTTTCAAGCTTTGAGTATTGCTTTGATGGACTATGGAACAAGGAGTAGAAAAGGCCTAAGCTTGGGGATGCCCATGGAAGCCCAAGTAAATTCAAGATAATCAAAAGCCTAAGCTTGGGGATGCCCCGGGAAGGCATCCCCTCTTTCGTCTTCATCCATCGGTAACTATACTTGGAGATATATTTTTATTCGCAACATGTTATGTGTTTTGCTTGGAGCATCTTGTATAATTTGAGTCTTTGCTTGTTAGTTTGCTACAATCATCCTTGCTGGACACACCTATTTTAGAGAGTTAAATATGGCCTAGAAATCATAGAACACTCTATGTGCTTCACTTATATCTTTTGAGTTGAATAGTTTTTGCTCTAGTGCTTCACTTATATCTTTTAGAGCACGGTGGTGGTAATATTTTGTAGAAATTGTTGAACTCTTATGCTTCACTTATATCCTTTTGAGAGTCTATTAAACCATCATGGTAATGTGTTTAGGCTAAAGAAACTAGTCTTCACATGATTAACATCCAATGTCAATGTAGTAAAAAAATTCACACCAAGTGCATTGAATAGAATGAGATGTTGGATGCTTGATAATTGTTTTGAGACATGAGGATAGTGATATTAGAGTCATGCTAGTGGAGTTATTATGAAATTGAGAAATACTTGTGTTAAGGTTAGTGATTCCCGTATCATGCACATATGGTGAACCGCTATGTGACGAAGTTAGAGCATGAGGTATTTGTAGAGTGCCAACCTTTGTGTGGAGGTCAGGGGCGCGCGATGGTTAACTCCTACCAACCTCCCCCCTGGGAGCATGTGTTGATTGCTTTATTTTAATGACTCGTAGATTTTTGCAATATGTATATGAGTTCTTATGACTAATGTTGAGTCCATGGATTATACGCACTCTCACCCTTCCACCATTGCTAGCCTCTCTTGTACCGCGCAACTTTCGCCGGTGCCATAAACCCACTATATATCATTCCTCAAAACAGCCACCATATTGTTCCTCAAAACAGCCACCGTACCTACCTATCATGGCATTTTCATAGCCATTCCGAGATATATTGACATGCAACTTTCCACCTTTCCGTTCATATGACACGTATCATATTGTCATATTGCCATGCATGATCATGTAGTTGACATCGTAGTTGTGGCAAAGCCACCATGCATAATTTTCATATATGTCGCTCTTGATTCATTGCACATCCCGGCATACCGCCGGAGGCATTCATGTAGAGTCATACTTGTTATAGTATCGAGTTGTAATTTCGAGTTGTAATAAAATGTGTGATGATCATCATTATTAGAGCATTGTCCCATGTGAGGAAAGGCCAATAAAAAAGGGAGATGGCCCAAAAAAAATATAGAGAGGGGCTAATAAAAAAAAGAGAAAGCCCCTCCAAAAAATGAGATAAAAGAGAGAAGGGACAATTGCTACTATCATCTTTCCACACTTGTGCTTCAAAGTAGCACCATGTTCTTCATTGTAGAGAGTCTCATGCTTAGTCACTTTCATATACTAGTGGGAATTTTCATTATAGAACTTGGCTTGTATATTCCAACGATGGGCTTCCTCAAATACCCTAGGTCTTCGTGAGCAAGCAAGTTGGACGCACACCCACTAGTTTCTTTTGTTGAGCTTTCATTCATACTTAGCTCTAGTGCATCTGTTGCATGGCAATCCCTACTTACTCACATTGATATCTATTGATGGGCATCTCCATAGCCCGTTAATACACCTAGGCGATGTGAGACTATCTCCCTCCTTTTTGTTTTCTCCACAACCACCTCTATTCCACCCATAGTGCTATATCCATGGCTCACGCTCATGTATTGCGTGAAAGTTGAAAGGTTTTAAAAGATAGAGTATGAAACAAATGCTTGGCTGAAATCGGGGTTGTGCATGATATGAATATTTTGTGTGCTGAAGAGGGAGCATAGCCAGACTATATGATTTTGTAGGGATAACTTTCTTTGGCCATAGTATTTTGAGAAGACATGATTGCTTTGTTAGTATGCTTGAAATATTATTATTTCTTATGTCAATATAGACTTCTATCTTGAATCTTTCAGATCTGAACATTCATGCCGCAATTAAGAGAATTACATTGAAAAACTATATTGGTTATCATTCCACATCAAAAATTCTTTCTTTATCATTTACCTACTTGAGGACGAGCATGAATTAAGCTTGGGGATGCTTGATACGTCTCCATCGTATATATAATTTTTTAGTGTTCCATGCTATTATT
Source organism: Secale cereale (assembly GCA_902687465.1). NCBI lineage: Eukaryota > Viridiplantae > Streptophyta > Magnoliopsida > Poales > Poaceae > Secale > Secale cereale. The sequence goes on along the minus strand of LR738710.1, from coordinate 720,914,469 downwards.
TATGAAGTCTTGGATGTTTAATGGGCTTTATCATTCACTTTTATATCATTTTTGGGACTAACCTACTAACCCAAAGGCCCAGTCCAGATATTTGTTTTTTGTCTATTTCAGGGTTTTGCAGAAAAAGAATATCAAACGGAGTCCAAACAGAATGAAACCTTCGCGAGAGATATTTTTGGAGAAAATCACGCACGCGGAGCTTCGGAACCACGTCAGGGGATCAAAGGGTGGCCCACGAGGGTGGGGGCGCGCCCCCCTGCCTCGAGGCCCCCTCGAGCGTCCCCCGGTGCCCTCCTTCTTCCTATATAAGTATACGTACCCCAGAAACTCCGTGAACAGAGAGAAAACCCTAATTCCACCATCGTACCTTCTGTTCTCGTGGAGATCCCATCTTGGAGCCTATTCCGGAGCTCCACCGAAGGGGGATCCACCACGGAGGCCTTCATCATCATCATCATCGCCCTCACCATGAGTTGTGAGTAGTTTACCACAGACCTTCGGGTCCATAGCTAGTATCTAGATGGCTTCTTCTCTCTCTTTGGATCTCAATACAAAGTTCTCCTCGGTCTTCGAGGAGATCTATTCGATGTAATCTGTTTTTGCGGTGTGTTTGTCGAGATCCGATGAAAGATCAAGGTTATCTATGAAAGATATTTGGTTCTTCTCTGAACTTTTTATGTGTGCTCATAATATCCTTGCAAGTCTCTTCGAATTATTGGTTTGGTTTGGCCTACTAGATCTATAGTTCTTGCAATGGGGGAAGTGCTTGGCTTTGGGTTCAATCTTGCGGTGTCCTTTCCCAGTGACAGTAGGGGAAGCAAGGCACGTATTGTATTATTGCCACCGAGGATAAAAAGATGGGGTTTATATCATATTGCTTGAGTTTATCCCTCTACATCATGTCATCTTGCTTAAGGCGTTACTCTGTTCTTATGAACTCAATACACTAGATGCATGCTAGATAGCGGTCGATGTGTGGAGTAATAGTAGTAGATGCAGGCAGGAGTCGTTCTACTTGTCTCGGACGTGATGCCTATATACAATGATCATGCCTAGATAGTCTCATAATTATTCGCTTTTCTATCAATTGCTCGACAGTAATTTTGTTTACTCGCCGTAGAATATCGTTATCATGAGAGAAACCACTAGAGAAAACTATGGCCCCCGGGTCTATTCTCAACATATCAATCTACATCTACTTTACTTTTACCGCTTTTATTTGATGTTCTTATAAACTAAAAAATACCAAAAATATAAACTATCATCTCTATCAGATCTCACTTTCATAAGTGACCGTAAAGGGATTGACAACCCCTTATCGCGTTGGCTGCGAAGTTCTTATTTGTTTGTGCAGGTGTGAGGGACTCGCGCGTGGTCTCCTACTGGATTGATACCTTGGTTCTCAAAAACTGAGGGAAATACTTACCCTACTGTGTTGCATCTCCCTTTCCTCTTCGAGGGAATACAACGCAAGCTCAAGAGGTAGCACCCGTGCTACCGTTCCCTTGAATTTTATGAGTTCTTAGAGAAAGCTAAGTAGAAAGATGATGGTAGCAACTACACTAACTGGGTTCGTAACTTGAGGATTATCCTCATTGCTGCATGGAAGAATTATGTCCTAGAAGCACCGCTAGGTGAAAAGCCCGCTGCAGATGCAACATCGGATGTTATGAGCGTCTGGCAGAGCAAAGCTGATGACTACTCGATAGTTCAGTGTGCCATGCTTTACGACTTAGAATCGGGTCTCCAAAGACGTTTTCAACGTCATGGAGCATCTGAGATGTTCCAAGAGTTGAAGTTAATATATCAAGCAAATGCCCAAGTTGAGAGATATGAAGTCTCCAACAAGTTCTATAGCTGCAAAATGGAGGAGAACCGTTCTATGAGTGAACACTTCCTCAGAATGTCTGGGTACTACAATCACATGACTCAACTTGGAGTCAAAGTTGATGAATATAGTGTTATTGACAGAGTTCTTCAATCACTGCCACCAAGCTATAAAGGCTTCGTTTAAAGTGGCAACGGGGACGGGGATGACTCCACCATCCCCGCCCCGATCCCCACCAATCCCCATACCCGTGATCCCCGTCAAGCTTCGTGGAGACAAAATGCCCCCCATCCCCATTAATAGCGGGTACCCGGTACCTGTCGGGTATCCATGGGGATTTCAAAGCTGACTAGGATAGGTGAGATTGGAGTAGACATGGTTGTTGGGAGAGGTGGAGAAAAATAATTGTGTGAAATATCTAGGTATTAATCTATATATTCTGCATTTATAGTACGAATGGCATAGTTTTCGGGTATCCATGGAGTCCCCATGGGGGGGATTTTATACCCATCCCCGGCCCGTGAGACTAAGGGGTACCCACCAAATAATACCCATGGGGATAATTTGCCCCCCATCCCCGCTCCATGACGGGTAAATCCCCGGGTGTTCCCATCCCCACGGGGAATATTGCCATCTTGAGGCTTTGTGATGAACTATAATATGCAAGGGATGCAGAATACAATTCCCGAGCTCTTCGCTATGCTCAAAGTTGCGAAGGTATAAATAGAAAAGGAGCATCAAGTGTTGATGGTTAACAAGACCACTAGTTTCAAGAAAAAGGGCAAGGGAAAGAAGGGTAATTTCAAGAAGAATAGCAAGCCAGTTGTTACTCCTGTGAAGAAACCCAAGTCTGGAGCCAAGCGTGAAACTGAGTGATTCTACTACAAAGGGACTGGTCACTGGAAGCGGAACTGTCCCAAGTATTTGGCGGATAAGAAGGATGGCAAAGTGAACAAAGCCTGAGTATTTGATACTGGTTCGGTTGCTCATATTTTAACTCAAAACAGGGGCTACGGATCAAACGAAGATTAGCTAAGGACGATGTGACGATGCGCGTGGGAAATGGTTCCAAAGTCGATGTAATCACCGTCGACGCGCTACCTCTACATCTACTATCCTTGTTTGTTAAGATACGGTTATTCATTTAAATCGGAGAATAATGGTTGTTCTATTTGTATGAGTAATATCTTTTATGGTCATGCACCCATGATAAGTGGTCTATTTTTGTTGTATCTCGATTGTAGTGATACACATATTCATAATATTGAAGCCAAAAGATGCAAAGTTGATAATGATAGTGCAACTTATTGGTGGCACTGCTGTTTAGGTCATATTGGTTAAAGCGCATGAAGAAACTCCGTGCCGATGGACTTTTGGAATAACTTGATTATGAATCACTTGGTGCTTGCGAACCATGCCTCATGGGCAAGATGACTGAAACTCCGTTCCCCGGAACTATGGTGTGAGCAACTAACTTATTGGAAATCATACATACTAATGTATGCGGTCCAATGAGTGTTGAGAGGCTCGCGGCGGTTCTCGTTATTTTCTGACCTTCACACATGATTTGAGTATATATGGGTATATCTACTTGATGAAGCACAAGTTTGAAATATTTGAAAAGTTCAAAGAATTTCAGAGTGAAGTAGAGAATCATCGTAACAAGAAAATAAAGTTTTGATGATCTGATCGCGGAGGTGAATATTTGAGTAATGAGTTTGGTATTCATTTGAAACAATGTGGAATAGTTTCACAACTCATGCCACCTGGAAGCCCACAGTGTAATGGTGTGTCCGAACGTTGTAACCGTACTTTATTAGATATGGTGCGATCTATGATGTCTCTTACCGATTTACCACTATCGTTTTGGGGTTATGCTTTAGAAACAGCCGCATTCACGTTAAATAAGGCACCATCTAAATCCGTTGAGACGACACCTTATGAACTGTGGTTTGGCAATAAACCCAAGTTGTCATTTCTTAAAGTTTGGGGCTGCGATGCTTATGTGAAAAAGCTTCAACCTGATAAGCTCGAACCCAAGTTGGAGAAATGTGTCTTTATAGGATACCCAAAGGAAACTGTTGGGTACACCTTCTATCATAGATCCGAAGGCAAAATATTCGTTGCTAAGAATGGATCCTTTCTAGAAAAGGAGTTTCTCTCGAAAGAAGTGAGTGGGAGGAAAGTAGAACTTGATGAGGTAATTGTACCTTCTCCCGAATTGGAAAGTAGTTCAACGCAGAAACTAGTTCTAGTGATTCCTAAGCCTATTAGTGAGGAATCTAATGATGATGATCATGAAACTTCAGATCAAGTTACTACCGAACCTCGCAGGTCAACCATAGTACGTTCCGCACCAGAGTGGTACAGTAACCCTGTTCTGGAAGTCATGTTACTAGACCATGATGAACCTACGAACTATGAGGAAGCGATGATGACACCAGATTCTGCAAAATGGCTAGAGGCCATGAAATCTGAGATGGGATCCATGTATGAGAACAAAGTGTGGACTTTGGTTGACTTGCCCGATGATCGGCAAGCCATTGAAAATAAATGGATTTTTAAGAGGAAGACTGACGTCGATGGTAATGTTATTGTCTACAAAGCTCGACATGTTGTGAAAGGTTTTTGACAAGTTCAAGGAGTTGACTATGATGAGACTTTCTCACCCGTAGTGATGCTTATCTGTCTGAATCATGTTAGCAATTGCCGCATTTTATAATTATGAAATCTGGCAAATGGATGTCAAAACTGCATTCCTTAATGGATATCTCAAAGAAGAGTTGTATATGATACAACTAGAAGGTTTTGTCGATCCTAAAGGTGCTAACAAAGTGTGCAAGCTCCAGCGATCCATCTATGGACTGGTGCAAGCAAGTCGGAGCTGGAATATACGCTTTGATGAGGTGATCAAAGCATATGGTTTTATACAAACTTTTGGAGAAGCCTGTATTTACAAGAAAGTGAGTGGGAGCTCTGTAGCATTTCTTATATGATATGTGGATGACATATTGTTGATTGGAAATGATGTAGAATTTCTGGATGGCATAAAAGGATACTTGAATAAGAATTTTTCAGTGAAAGACCTCGGTGAAGCTGCTTATATATTGGGAATCAAGATCTCTAGAGATAGATCAAGACGCTTAATTGGACTTTCACAAAGCACATACCTTGATAAAGTTTTGGAGAAGTTCAAAATGGATCAGTCAAAGAAAGGGTTCTTGCCTGTGTTACAAGGTGTGAAGTTGAGAAAGACTCAGTGCTCGACCACTGCAGAAGATAGAGAGAAAATGAAAGACATTCCCTTTGCTTCAGCCATAGGTTCTATCATGTACGCAATGCTGTGTACCGGACTTGATGTGTGCCTTACTATAAGTCTGGCAGGGAGGTACCAAAGTAATCCAGGAGTGGATCACTGGACAGTGGCAAGAACATCCCGAAGTACCTGAAAAGGATGAAGGATATGTTTCTCGTTTATGGAGGTGACAAAGAGCTCGTCGTAAATGGTTACATCGATGCAAGCTTTGACACTAATCCGGATTACTCTAAGTCACAAACCGGATAAGTATTTTTGTTAAAGGTGGAGCTGTCAGTTGGTGAAGTTCCAAGCAGAGCGTCGTGGCGGGATCTACGTGTGAAGCGGAGGACATAACTGCTTAGGAAGCAGCAAATGAGGGAGTCTAGATGTAGGAGTTCATATCCGATCTAGGTGTAATACCTAGTGCATCGGGTCCAATGAAAATCTTTTGTGACAACACTAGAGCAATAGCCTTGGCGAAGAAATCCAGGTTTCACAAGAGAACCAAGCACGTCAAGAGACGCTTTAATTCCATCCACGATGAAGTCAAGGAGGGAGACATAGAAATTTGCAAGATACATACGTATCTGAATGTCGCAAACCCGTTGACTAAGCCTCTTCCATGAGAAAAACATGATCAGCACCAAGACTCCATGGGTGTTAGAATCATTACTATGTAATCTAAATTATTGACTCTAGTGAAAGTGGGAGACTAAAGGAAATATTCCCTAGAGGCAATAATAAAGCTGTTATTTATATTTCCTTATATATCATGATAAATGTCTTTTATTCATGCTAGAGTTGTATTAACCGGAAACTTGATACAAGTGTGAATACATAGACAAAACAGAGTGTCCCTAGTATGCCTCTACTAGACTAGCTCGTTAATCAAAGATAGTTGAGTTTCCTAACCATAGGTATGTGTTATCATTTGATGAATGGGATCACGTCATTAGGAGAATGATGTGATGGACAAGACCCATCCGTTAGCTTAGCACAATGATCGTTTAGTTTTATTGCTATTTCTTTCTTCATGACTTATACATGTTCCTCTGACTATGAGATTATGCATCTCCCGAATATCGGAGGAACACCTTGTGTGCTATCAAACTTTACATCGTAACTGGGTGATTATAAAGATGCTCTACAGGTGTTTCCGAAAGTGTTTGTCGTGTTGGCATAGATCAAGATTAGTATTTCTCACTCCGAGTGTCGGAGAGGTATCTCTAGGCCCTCTCGGTAATACACATAATAACAAGCCTTGCAAACAAATGACTAATGAGATAGTCACGAGATGATGTATTACAGAATGAGTAAAGAGACTTGCCGGTAACGAGATCGAACTAGGTATGAGGATACCAACGATCAAATCTCGGGCAAGTAACATACCGATGACAAAGGGAACAACGTATGTTGTTATGCGGTTTGACCGATAAAGATCTTCGTAGAATATGTAGGAGACAATATAAGCATCCAGGTTCTGATATTGGTTATTGACCAGAGATGTGTCTCGTTCATGTCTACATAGTTCTCGAACCCGTAGGGTCCGCACGCTTAACGTTCGATGACGATTGGTATTATGAGTTTATGTGATTTGATGTATCGAAGGTTGTTCGGAGTCCCGGATGAGATCGCGGACATGACGAGAAGTCTCGAAATGGTCCAGACATAAAGATTCATATATTGGAACGTTATATTCGGACATCGGAATGGTTCGGGTCATATCGGATAAATTACGGAGTACCGATGGTTACCAAGACCCCCCCTGGGAAGCTATTGGGCCTCATGGGCCTTAGTGGAGATGAGAGACGGCTTGCCAGGAGGTGGTGCGCCCCCCTTGCCCCAATCCGAATTGGACAAGGGGAGGGGGCGGCACCCCCCTCCTTCCTTCTCTCCTCCTCCTCCTTACCCTCTTCTCCTACTTGGACTAGGAAAGGGGGAAACCTACTCCTACTAGGAGTACGATTCCTCCCCCCTTGGCGCGCCCCTTGTGGCCGGCCAGCCTCCTCCTCTCCTCCTTTACATACGGGGGAGGGGGCACCCTATAGACACAAGTTGATCTTTAGCTGTGTGCGGTGCCCCCCTCCACAGTTTTCCACCTCGGTCATATTGTCGTAGTGCTTTGGTGAAGCCCTGTGTCGGTAAATTCATCATCACCGTCACCACGCTGTCATGCTGACGAAACTCTCCCTCGGTCTCAGCTGGATCAAGAGTACGAGGGACGTCACCGAGCTAAATGTGTGCAGATCGCGGAGGTGTCGTGGTTTCGGTACTTGATCGGTTGGATCGCGAAGATGTTCGACTACATCAACCGCGTTACTAAACGCTTCCACTTTCGGTCTACGAGGGTACGTGGACACACTCTCCCCACTCGTTGCTATGCTTCTCCTAGATAGATCTTGCGTGATCGTAGGAATTTTTTTGAAATACTATGTTCCCCAACACAAGGCTCATGGGCCCAAGTGGAGGTGATGCAACACCTTTGGACTTGTAGTTTGACTCAGATTCTACTTTTGGTCGTCAGATTGTTTCATTCATAACTCAACACTCCACACGAATTTGAGGGTTAATCCAATTGGGTTGGAAAGTGCACAAAATCTACTTTACAACAAAAAAGAATACCCAATTTGGAGTCCGTATGAAAGAGATGTTGACGTTTTGAGTTGGGTATGTATGTGCATTCCGAATCCGAATCTAGGACGTGGAAGACTTGGGTTCTATCTTCTCTTGGGCCAAAAGTGATGTGAGAGGACTTTTTGAACAGCACATAAACTTCTTTTTTCCTTATCTTCATATGTGGATTGTACAAATGTCCCATACACCTGCAATTAAACATGGCAAAAAAAGTCTGTGAAGTATTTTTATCATGGATGACATAAATAAATTATTGCATAGTTTGCTTTAGAAATCATCTCACAAATATACGTGTATGCAATATTTTTGGTTGTATCCAAGTTAGTCATGTCCTCATCAATTCATCACAGAAAAAAGAACTCACAGAGCCGGGATCGGTAACTAATAGTACTACTAACTAATACTAATATATAGAAATAGACATCTAGAAATAGATAGTAACGGCCGACCGCTCTACCACTGAGCTACTGAGGAACAAGGGGGGATTCGACCTCCTAGAGTTCAACTCCCGCTCTCAACCGATGTACAATATGAGTCTGAAGCTTCTTTCGTAACTCCCATAATTTCTTCGTAGTGGCTCCATTCCACAACAATTAAGAAACTTTTTTCCTAACTTGCTGCATCAAAAACGAAATCACAAGCTTCTAATAAAAAAACGAGCCTCATGCTCATGACCTATTTGGACCCAAACCAGTTCGCTGATGCTTTGAAATAAATACAGAAGCCGGAGCATTCTTTATGTAACAAGTTGAAAGAAAGACTAATCACGGTCAAATAGGTATGCGTAGAAAACGACAGGGCAAACATAACAAGAGATGTAAATGCAACATAAAGCATCGGATCCTCTGAGGTACATCGCTGGATGTCTAGTAAACCCTACTATATGGTCGAAGTTTTATGAAATAATAGCAGCTGCAAGAAATGATTAATGCCCCAGTAACCCTCCATTTCAATAATTTGGAGGGCTGAGAAACTTGCTGAGTTAAGCAAATGTTCACAAATTATTCTTTGTTCATGGATTTGCCATGTCTGAATCTTTTGGAAGCCCCGCGGATTCCTATCTTCTCATAGTAAGATGCCGAAGATAAGGGTTTTTTTTGCTTCAGTTTCCTCTCACATTGTTCCCAACACACCATGTTTGTGAACTTCAGTATCTCTCCAACATACGAAAGACTCTGTTGTGCTGAATCCACAGCTACTGTAGCCAACGTCACCATATCTGTAAAACAACACATTAATCTCATATTCTCTGTCTGCGAGTAATGGATCAAAAGATGTTCAAGACAAAGTAATTGACCAATAGAAGTTGGTTCATTACAACCCTCACAAGCATTCAGTAGTAAAAAGGAAGCTAAGCATGCAATGATTACAAGGAAGCGTAACTCACCTCTAATCTTGACCAAGTGAGCAATCCCGCAAGCGTGTGCATTCTGGCCTTCAAATTCTACATGGCATGCAGAATTTCAAGCTATCCAGGTATTGTTCAAGATGCAATATATTAGCGAGGAACTTCACTTGTGAGCTGATTTGCTAAAACAGTTGGGACATCGGACCTTCATCATATGCAACTTGAAGAAGGGACTTAGCTATGCCAGTGGCAGATACTTGATTTTGGTGTTCAAGATGAAGTACGTAGATGAATCAGTTCACCAATATAGTATTGCAGGCCCTATGTGTTTCTATTACTCTAACTGAGAGTACCCAAAGACACAAATGACTTAAACAGTTTACTTGGCAAGTTTATGTACTAATATCATTTCCTTCAACCTTTCTATTAAGTAAAATAAATTAATCCTTGTATTCGGTTAACTAAACAACCAACAAGGTCCGCCGGCAAGAGAGATGGGATTCTTTAATATTGGATTTGGGATGCACAAAATGGTATAGGTTCACTATAATGAGCGTCCATTGGAGCTAATGATACATATCAAGCATCTCCATCTACCTTGCACGGCATTGTAATTTCCTCTATTCTAGCATACTCTTTGGTTGACACATATCTGCAAGTGATAATGCATGGCATAGTTGTCGTGAGAAGAAGTCTTCTTAAAATAGCATAAACACTCAAAACAGGAATATCATTAGAGCATGTCCTCATTACCTAACATTAAAACAACATAACCGCCACAAAAAGATCATTATTAGAATTGATTATCATTACCAAACACTAAACAAACTAAACAGTAGAAATCTATAAATTGGAGAAACTATGGTTAGACGGAGTTGTCATAACCTAACACGAAGACAGGAAAGCTTGAATTTGTAAAGCTACATAGTACGATGTGCATGGCTAACATAATAAATTTGCCATTCAATTATAACCATGGGATGTGAACCTATGTAGCAACAATAAAAATGCCAACTAATTCCTGGGTTGAAGAATGGATAGAACCAACATATGGAATATTATCAGAAGGTATGTTTTTGTGTCTATTTGTAGTGCTTATACTTATGAGGAATTGTGTAGAAGCACTAGTAATGCATTCAACTTTTGAAGACCTTGACATGGTATATTATTGTATAAATTGGTTCCGATGGCCGCAAAGTCGTGTGGTTACTTCCAATTGAATTCTATAACATATCAATATAAGGTCATCTTTAGAACAATTTGCTATGTTTTTGTGTCCATTTGTACATCGCATAATGTATATTGCCCATGTGCCTGAACATGAATCAGAAACATGGCGAAATGACATGCTTCCGGGACAGCAGAACCTCTTAACAACTAGAAGACCTTATATTCAAAAGCCTATCTTGATGATTTTATGATCAATATGTATATCTTGATGATTTTATGATCAATATGTTGAAATACTATTCTGAGTAATAGTCTATTCAAACCAACTATCATCAGATGCCTAGTCAAAGCCTCTCATGTGTGTGTCATCTATTTATCCGAAAAAGGCTTTCGCCCCGCTTTATATATAAAGCAACGACCAGAGGTACACACCCGGATACAACACGCCACCAACACACACACACACACACACACACACACACACACACCAAACTCCCCAAGGCAAGATACAAGGGTGCCGACGCATCGCAACACTACTCGATTGACCACCAAGCACACTACAGATGATCAAAGAGAACCGCAAGGGGCCGACGAGGACCTCCCGAGAGTTAGCTACCGAGAAGAAGTGAAGCAGGGCAATGTCGAAGCATGGACTCCAAGGTGGTGCCTTCAAGAAGAGAACAACACTGAATTGTCGCCACTGCCCGATCCCGAAAATCAAGTTTTCACCCGGAGCAACGTGAAGGAAAGGGAAAACCGCGACGGACCCTTCATGAAGGAAACGACGCCCGCGGCCGCCACCACCATTGGCCGAAGAAAACCGGTCAAGTAATGCACTCCTGTGTTAACCCCCCCCCCCCCCCCCCCCCCCCC
>LR738710.1:720836458-720903186 GCA_902687465.1 Secale cereale | reverse complement strand
CCTCCGCCGACTATGCTACATTGGACATCACCAACCATGCCACCCGCGTGACCATGGCTGCCCGACCGCACCCAAGACGCGCGCTCCGCCCACGAACACTGCATCTCCCACCGCCAGGGCCACCGCCCTGCTGATAACCCACAAGTGTAGGGGATCAGTTGTATCCTCTTTAGATAAGAAAGAGTGTCGAACCCAACGAGGAGCTAAAGGTAGAACAAATATTCCCTCAAGTTCTATCGACCACCGATACAACTCTAGTCACACTTAACATTTACTTTACCTAGAACAAGTATGAAACTAGAAGTACTTTGTAGTTTTTGTAGGATAGGTTTGCAAGAATATAAAGAGCACGTAAATATAAACTAGGGGCTGTGAAGATAAAGAATCAATAAAGTTAGTGATAGCGAGTGTGGAAAAGTGGTGGTAGGAGTTGCGAAATTGCCCTTAAGCAATTGACTATGTTACTAGATGATACGTCTCAAACGTATCTACTTTTCCAAACACTTTTGATATTGTTTTGGCCTCATTCTTGCATGATTTGGAATAAACTAACCCGTACTGACGCTGTTTTCAGCAGAGCTGCCTGTATGGTTTATTTGGGTGCAGGAAAACGGATTTTTAGGTACCTCAGAAAAATCCACAAAAAATCACAGAAAATCCACGCACCCGAAGGAACCAGGAACCAGAAGTGGGGCCAGAGGGGGGCCAGGGGGTGCCCAGGCGCCCTGTGGGCACCCTCCCCCCTGGGCCGCGCCGGGGGGGGCGCCTGGGCAGGTCCCACGCCCCCTGGTGCCCTACTTTAGCCCGTATTTTTACTCCCGATGCAGAAACCCCAGATCGGAAGTTCTTTCGCAGTTTTTCGTCGCGGAGCCGCCGCCACCCTCTGTTCTTCCTCGGGAGGGCTAATCTGGAGGCTGAATTGGCCTCCGGAGAGGGGAGATCGTCGCCATCGTCATCATCATCACCACTCCATCATCCCTCCATGACTTCTCCCTCCATGTGTGAGTAATTACCCCGCTGTAGGCGAAGGGGATGGTAGGGATTGGATGAGTTAGATCATGTAATAGTTTATCAGATTGTTGGGGGCATGTTGCCTATCATCTACTATGGTGTTTATCATCTTTGCTACAATTGTTATTCTTAATGCTTGACACTTAGGGCCCGAGTGCCATGATTTCAGATCTGAACCATATGTGTTTGCATGAATATATTTGTGTTCGTGATCCTATCTATGAGTTGTTTGCACCTGTTACGGTCCGGAACTGGCGATCCCAAAAGTGACAGCTTGGGACACCAAAGGGGATGGTCCGTAGTTTGAGGATTACATGTATCCATTGAGTTCATTGCTTTGTTCCGGTGCTCTTTGACAGGAGCACCTTAATATCCATAAGTTCCTTTTGGCCCCGTTCGTAGCGGGATGGTAGGACAAAAGATGTTGTGCAAGTTCTTATTGCAAGCACGTACAACTACCTATGGGATACATGCCTAATGTTTGATATTTGCCTAGATGATCATTACTTTTCCGTGTGCCGTGCCCCAAGTTAAAACTATCTCATCCATGCAGCGCCCAACCATCCATCTCCCTAGCCTACAGTATTTTAAATCCTGCTTGTCACTAATTGCTACTTTTGCCGTTTACTACTGCTATTTACTGTTGATATTTACTTTTGCTGTTTACTTTTACTATTACTATCATCACTATCATATCACTGTTACCACTTATCTTTTGTTGCAAGTAAGTATATTTCAGGTGCGGTTGAATTGACAACTCAACTGTCAAAGCTTATAAATAGTCTTTGGCTCCCCGTGTGTCGAATCAATAAATTGGGTTATTCTTACCCGCGAAGACTATCTCGATCCCTTACGGTTGAGGGTTATCAAGTACCGTTTTCTGGCGCTGTTGTCGGGGAGCATAGCAATATTTACAAGTCTACTTGAGGTATCCTACCTGCTGCACTTTATTCACTATGGGTAAGAAAGGAGACCCCAAGGTTCCTATCTTACTATATACTACAAGAAGAGGTACTGCTCTGAGCACTAGTGCTACACTTGATTCACCTTCTGTTATGAGTAAGTTTGCCTCACCACCACCACATGATGCTCCTACTGAATCTATTACTATGTCTGATACTCTTGATGATGCTTCTACTACTTTTGATGATGATATTAGTTCGCTTGGTTATGCTCTTGAGAAACAAATTGCTGCTGCTGCTGAAAAATATGGAATTGAACTTCCTATTGCTCGCTACCCTATTGGTGAAACTTATGATTATCCTGATTTGAGTAAACTCAAAGAGAGGCTCCTTGATGATGATTACTATATGCTTGATGAAGATCTATGCAGGGAACTGACAGAGTTTGCTGGCTCTGACCCTGATGTTATTAAGAAAATATTTGAAAAACACTCTTTGAAGAACAAAACTGTTCCTAATCCTGAATTTGCTACATCTCCTATATGCATTGATGATCCTGATTATGATTTCTCTGTTGATCTTTCACTTATACCTATGGTTGAAGCTGACCCCTTTTATGGCAGAGAAAATGATGATGCTATTGCACACCTGACTAAACTCGGTGAGTTGGGTAGCCTGTTTACCACAGATGAGAAGATACGATACTTTTATGTGACCAAGCTTCTTCCTTTCTCCTAGAAGGAGGGTGCTAAAGCATGGTATGATTCACTCCCATGAGGTTCCATTAAGAGTCCTCAGGACTTAGCCCACTCTTTTGTTGATAAGTACTTTCCTGCTCACATGTAACATGCTGCTTTACAAAGAATTTATAACTTTAAACAGTTGTAGGATGAGTCCCTCCCTAAAGCTTGGGGGAGGTACTTCGGTCTGATTCGGGCTAGACCAGGACATGAAATCCCTAAGAATGAATTAATCGATATATTCTATGTTGGTCTAACTGATGAATCCAGGTCCTATTTGGACAGTTGTGCTGGTTGTGTTTTCAGGAAAAGAACACCGGACGATGCGGAAGATTTAATGGGCAGGATTGCCAAAAACCATGAAGATTGGTCCGTCCCTGAACCACCTCCACCAACAAAGAAGAGGGGCATGTTTGTTCTGAGCCCCGAGGATATGCGAGAAGCAAAGAAGTCTATTAAAGAGAAAGGTATTAAAGCTGAAGACGTGAAGAATCTACCCCCTATTGAGAAGCTGTGTGAGCCTACTACTCACCCTCCTATGGTAGAGGTACACTCTCTTTTAGATTTCAATGCAAGTGACATCCCTCATGGTAAGCCTCCTGGTCAATGTTTAGATGAGTTTGATAATTTTATTATGAAACAAAATCATTTTAATGAGAGGATAGAAAGTCAGTTGCATGATAATTCCCTTGCTATCAAAAAACTGCTTGATGTTTTAGATAGAACAGTTAATGATGTTCAGTGTCTTGTGAAGCATTTTCATATGGTTCAAACTCAGCTTGATCAAATTTCTAATGTGCAAAGAGATTTGCTTGCTAACAATGCCAAACAAGATAATTTGCAGGCTTTCGGGATTAAGACCCGAGGAGGAACTAGCACTCAAGATCCTCTTTATCCAGAGGGGCATCCGAAGAGAATCGAGCAGGATTCTCAAATACAGGAAGAAGAAATTGTTGGCTCTCCAAAGAAAAAGAAGAAACATAAGGAGACTGACAATTCTAATGATCCTATTGCAGATGAAGAACCAGCTATTGATCCCAACAGTGTATCTATCTCCGATGCTGAGACAGAAGACGATGCTGAACCTGAAGGAAATAATAATGAGAAGAATGATCCGCCTGAAGTTCGAGAAGAAGAAGCACCTGACAAACGTAAGAGGTACACTAAAGAAGACTTCCTCGCAAGAAAACATGGGAAGGAAAGAGAACCATGGGTACAGAAACCCATGCCCTTTCCAGGTAAGTCCATCAAATCTAAAGAAGAAGAGCATTATAATAAGTTTTGTGAGTGGATTAAACCTCTTTTTCTTCAGATACCCTTGACTGATGCTATTAAGTTACTTCCTTATTCAAAATATATGAAAGATATTGTCACTAATAAAAGAAAAGTTCCTAATGATGCAATATCTACCATGCTTGCTAACTATTCTTTCAGTGGAAAGATTCCTGAGAAGCTCGGTGATCCAGGTATACCCACCATTCCTTGCTCCATAAAGAATAATTATGTCAAAACTGCTTTATGTGATCTTGGGGCAGGAGTGAGTGTTATGCCTCTCTCTCTTTACGAGAGGCTTTGTTTAGAGAAACTAATTCCTACAGATATCTCCCTTCAGATGGCTGACAAGTCAACCACTGTTCCGATAGGTATTTGTGAGGATGTTCCAGTTGAAGTTGCTAATTGTTTAATTCTTACTGATTTTGTTGTGCATGACATGCCCGAGGATGGGAGCATGTCCATTATTCTTGGTAGACCTTTCCTTAACACCGCAGGTGCTATTATTGATTGCAATAAAGGGAAGGTTACTTTTCATGTGAATGATAAAGAACACACGGTATATTTTCCAAAGAAGACCGAGAGGAGGCATGGCCTCAACTCTATAGAGAATATCGAGACCGTGAAGATTGGAGAATGGGATTGTCCACTACATGTGCCTCATAAATACAAAACTATCATGGTAGGGACAATGTCCATCAAGGTAAAGGTTCAGTAACTACTTCGTAGGAGGTGAGACTTTTTGCTCTATATATGGCCTGCTTATTGGTAAGACTTGATCAACCTTATTAACAAATATGTTTTATATGGATAAAAATTGAGCTTGTTATGTTTTCACTTGTTTTTAGTTTTGTCCTACTTGCTGTACCAAGTATTTATGTTTTTGAAGCTTCACAATACTACTAACTGCTTCAAGTTTTCAGAAAGTTTCGCAGCTTTTTGAACTTCGAAAAAATTTCAACAGTGAAGTTTTCAGAAAAATTCCAGAAAAATTATAATAAAAATTTCCACGACGGGAGAGACCCAGAAAGTCCTGGGGCCAGCCAGAGGGGGCCACCAGTGGCCCAGGCGGCCAGCTGTCGCGGCCCAGCCCCTGGCCGCGCCCACAGGGCGCCTGGGGCCCACGGGACCCCCCCCCTCCAGGTACTTCTTCTTCCTCCCTCTCTTTCTTTCTCCAAAAACACGAGTTTTGCTTTTCTTCTTGTGTTCTTGCTGTTCTTGGGGGCGATTCTTCGATCTCTCTCTACAGCCCATCATTTGAGCTGAAATTTTGAGCAAATGCTCCCTGGTATGTGACTCCTCCACCCCTCCAATTAGATTTTTGATTGGTGGCCTCATTTGTGAGTATTTAGTAGTTCTTGGTGTTGTAGAGATGAGCTTGCATGCATGTGTAGAAAGTTATTTTCCAAGTTTTGATGCAAGTTTATGCCTTGGGCAAGTGAGTTGAGTAGTTTTCCTTAGCTCACTTTGTTTTAATCCTCATTTTGTAAATTGTAAAAAAAAATCAGAAATGAGTTTATTAGGAAGGGCAAAAGGGTGGCTTGAGAAGAGGAGGCCCGCACACTCCGATCGAGTTACTAGAGCCGCAGCTTCACCATCGACTGCTAGGGTGAGCTATAATGAAGATCATGTGCCCCTGGAGTTGTTGGAAGACACAAGTCCAGCACGTGCCATGACGTTTCCATGTGATGAATTCATGGAAGCTGCGGGAATCAAGGATGAGTTTTATAATCTTTGTGCTAATGCAGGTTTGACACGACTCGTCACGAGCCGTGTTACTCAGTATCAAAAACTCACCTCCAATTTCATTAACAGTTTTAGATATAATCCTGATTCAGGTGCTATTGAGTTTAAAATTTATAATGATCTTATCACCATGACTTTGGGAAATTTTTGTGAAATAATAGGTGTGCCGAACGTTGGGAGGACGGCTAGGATGGCCACTCAGCCCTCCGAGCTGAAAACCGTCATCAACTCTCTCTGCAGCATGGGTACGAGGGATATTCATCGGTCGAAGATCTCCGGCATCTTATTTCCTCACCTCAGGTATTTTGCATATTATATTGCTAGAGGGGTGTTAGCTCGTGACAACACGAGCAGCATTTCTGCTCCGGATATTGCTATCCTGGCAGCAGCCCTCTCAGGGAGGTCTGATTATAATCTGGGTACCTTAATTGCTCGACGCCTTGCTATGAACGGTAACAAGGGGGACTTATACGGTGGCGTTTACGCCACACTTATCTTAGAGCATCTTGGAGGCACCCCACACCCTGATGATACTCCTTTTACTTATTTAAGCTTTGATCTTGCTGCTATGAAAAGGCATAAGTTTGTTACCATGGGTTCTGAACTTAATAATCTTATCTATATCCTGCATTTCGGAACTGCTGCGGAACGCGAGATCCGTCTACCTGCACCTCTTTTGTTTGATTTTTCTCGCAGGAACGGATGGTCCTTTGACGTTGTTCAGTTCGATGAGTTCATGGTCTAGCATCAGTTTCATAACCCTATGGAGGGGGTTGTGCCCGACGAGGAGAGGCACGGTGAGATACCACATTTTTCAGGAAGAGACCGCCACCGAGTTTGGTGAAGGGTCTTCCTCTGTTTGGCGTTCGGAGCCTTCCTCGTGGGAGACTACGAGGAGTTCGGTGTACGCGCCAGCATCCTTCTACGACCCGTGGACTCACCACCATACCCCTGGAGCAGGAGGCTCCTGGGGGCAGTAGCTGCTACCAACTTAGGCCAAAAGCCTAAGCTTGGGGGAGTACGTGCCCTTCTCACTTTTCCATTGTATTATCCGTTTTATTCGCTTTGATCTTTTCGAAGTTTTTGCCCATTCTTCTTTATTTCTCTCTTTGCAAAAACAACAAAAAGATTTTCTCTTTCTTTTTCTTTTTATTCAACCTTTGAAAAAAAACCAAAAAGATTTCCTTTCTCTCTTTAGTTTGCTTTGTTTTCAAAGATCAGCTCGAGTCCGTGATGGCATTTGATTATATTTCCTACGTTCGATCGTGCAAGTGACAAGCAGTAATGGCGAAGATCGACTGAAAGGAAGCAACAAGGAAGACCGATATGAACTCTTATTGTTTCTACTTTTGTACATATGCCTGTACTTGTGATCTAGAGACCAGCTTGTAGCGACATAGTGCTATGTTTACAATGCTCTTCCAGTGGTTCATGCTTTCCTTGTGGCTAGTCCCGAATAACTGGAGTATATAATGTGTTATTGAAATGATCTACATGCATTGCACTGTTCATAGTCTGGTATACTAAGGTGGTATTTCCCTTTAGAGAATTTTTGGATTGACTTGGCACATGCTTACACATGTTTAAGACTAAAAAGTCTACTTTGCCTTGATGATCTTTGAGTTTTAGAATAGTTATATCACTTTCATGCCCGATTCAATGTTGCTTTGTCGCTCTGCATGATTATGACCGTTATTGCTCTCTAGTTGGTCGCTTCCCAGTCTTTTGCTAAACCTCCACCTGTACTAAGCGGAATGACTGCTTGTGCATCCAAACCCTTTAAACCAGTTATGCCATATGAGTCCATTATACCTTCCTATACATGGTATTTACCTGCCATTCCTAACGAAGACTTCCATGTACCATCTCGAAACTAATCAAAAGCATTTCCTTTTTGTGCCTATGTTTTAGCTCATGAGGAAGTAGTAGTTAATTCATGATCTTTTTAAGTTGGACAAGTTTCACCCCTGGATTGCATGTATAATGTGCAAACCCCTAATATGAAAAGGAACTGGCATTGAGTGCGCCCGGCTCAAAAATATAATATAACAAACAAACCCTCCTTCACGCTTTGTTCATGAGAAATCAGAAAACTTTGGCAGTGATAAACAAAGGAGATTAAGAGGATGTGATCGTCCTCATGCGGGAGCCGTTCCTCGAGACTTGTCCACTTAAAAGGTGATTGAGTTATCTGCTAGCATTCGTTGATGAAATATGCATTTCTCAAAACATGTTTACTTCTGTTTTTTTAAACCAAGAGCTCTGGTACATGTTTAGTTTTTGTTTCCGACCACGGGGTTTCAACCTTGCCAATAAAAGCCACGGTTCGAGAGTCTCACCTTCTTTCTTCAAAGCACCAACTAGGAGAGCATAATTGTCATTCTGAGTGTAATGTGCATTGTCCCAAAGTATTACATTGTCTTCTGCATACTTGTGATATGATTTATTCTGGAATTCTTAGTTCTAGTCTCCTTTAAAACTCTGGAGGAGTCTCTGCATTTATGTTTTGCTTCACTCATGGAGGCTAGCGAGATACCACCCTAATATGCTCAAGCTATGTGCAATGTAATCTTGTCTTGATTTTCAGTAATATATTATTTACCTTAAGTATTCGTGACTGGTCACTTGAAAGAAGGATTGCTCTTTGCATTGTCCTCATAGTACTGTTTCAATACTTGCTAAACTCTTTTCGTAGTACATGCTTATATACATCTAATGAAGCAAAAGAGTTTGTCAAAGTTTTCTTTGTTGCGTCCAGTTCGTTGAACTGAATTGCTTGAGGACAAGCAATATGCTAAGCTTGGGGGAGTTGATACGTCTCAAACGTATCTACTTTTCCAAACACTTTTGATATTGTTTTGGCCTCATTCTTGCATGATTTGGACTAAACTAACCCGGACTGACGTTGTTTTCAGCAGAGCTGCCTGTATGGTTTATTTGTGTTCAGGAAAACGGATTTTTAGGTACCTCAGAAAAATCCACGAAAAATCACAGAAAATCCACACACCCGAAGGAACCAGGAACCAGAAGTGGGGCCAGAGGGGGGCCAGGGGGTGCTCAGGCGCCCTGTGGGCGCGCCCCCCCTGGGTCGCGCCGGGGGGGCGCCTGGGCAGGTCCCACGCCCCCTGGTGCCCTACTTTAGCCCGTATTTTTACTCCCGACGCAGAAACCCCAGATCGGAAGTTCTTTCGCAGTTTTTCGTCGCGGAGCCGCCGCCACCCTCTGTTCTTCCTCGAGAGGGCTAATCTGGAGGCTGAATTGGCCTCCGGAGAGGGGAGATCGTCGCCATCGTCATCATCATCACCACTCCATCATCCCTCCATGACTTCTCCCTCCATGTGTGAGTAATTCCCCCGCTGTAGGCGAAGGGGATGGTAGGGATTGGATGAGTTAGATCATGTAATAGTTTATCAGATTGTTGGGGGCATGTTGCCTATCATCTACTATGGTGTTTATCATCTTTGCTACAACTTGTTATTATTAATGCTTGACACTTAGGGCCCGAGTGCCATGATTTCAGATCTGAACCATATGTGTTTGCATGAATATATTTGTGTTCGTGATCCTATCTATGAGTTGTTTGCACCTGTTACGGTGCGGAACCGGCGATCCCAAAAGTGACAGCTTGGGACACCAAAGGGGATGGTCCGTAGTTTGAGGATTACATGTATCCATTGAGTTCATTGCTTTCTTCCGGTGCTCTTTGACAGGAGCACCTTAGTATCCATAAGTTCCTTTTGGCCCCATTCGTAGCGGGATGGTACGACAAAAGATGTTGTGCAAGTTCTTATTGCAAGCACGTACAACTACCTATGCGATACATGCCTAATGTTTGATATTTGCCTAGATGATCATTACTTTTCCGTGTGCCGTGCCCCAAGTTAAAACTATCTCATCCATGCAGCGCCCAACCATCCATCTCCCTAGCCTACAGTGTTTTAAATCCTGCTTGTCACTAGTTGCTACTTTTGCCGTTTACTACTACTATTTACTGTTGCTATTTACTTTTGCTATTTACTTTTACTATTACTATCATCACTATCATATCACTGTTACCACTTATCTTTTGTTGCAAGTAAGTATATTTCAGGTGTGGTTGAATTGACAACTCAACTGTCAAAGCTTATAAATACTCTTTGGCTCCCCGTGTGTCGAATCAATAAATTGGGTTATTCTTACCCGCGAAGACTATCTCGATCCCTTACGGTTGAGGGTTATCACTAGACCGATAGCAAGTTTTATGTGGGAGAGGTCACTGCTAGCATGTCATCCCTTACTTGGAATTCTATGCACTTATGATTGAAACTATGAGCAAGCATCCGCAACTACTAACGTTCATTAAGGTAAAACCCAACCATAGCATTAAGATATATTGGTCCCCCTTCAATCCCGTATGCATCAATTTCTACGCTAGGTTGAAGCTTCCGTCACTCTTGCCCTCCAATACGTAGTCCTATCAACATACGACTAACCCTATGGTGTGATCCACGCGCGCGCTCAGATGATGGGCACCAAAGGACAGCAACATAACCACAAGCAATTTAAACCAATCATAGCAATTCACCAATCACCAATAGGACAACAAAAATCTACTCAGACATCATAGGATGGCAACACATCATTGGATAATAATATGAAGCATAAAGCACCATGTTCAAGTAGAGGGTACAGCGGGTAGCGGGAGAGTGGAGCGCTGTAAATAGATGGGGGAAGGTGATGGAGATATTGGTGAAGATGACGGAGGTGTTGGTGTAGATCGCCGTCACACGATGATGGCCCCGATGGCACTCCGGTGCCACCGGAAGCGAGGGGGAGAGAGCCCCCCTCCTTCTTCATCTTCCTTGACCTTCTCCCTAGATGGGAGAAGGGTTTCCCCTCTGGTCCATGGCCTCCATGGAGCCAGAGGGGCGAGAGCCCCTCCGAGATTGGATATGTCTCTCTGTCTCTCTTTGTTTCCGCGTTCCCAGATTTTGTCCCTTCACCGTTTCTTATATTCCCGGAGACCCGTAACTCCGATTGGGCTGATTTTTTGACACAATTTTTATCCGGATATTAGCTTTCTTGCGGCGAAAGAAGGGCATCAACCGCCTTACGGAGTGGCCACAAGGGCCCAGGGCGCACCTGCCCCTGGTGGGCGGCCCCCCTGCCTCGTGGCCAACTCGGGCATCCTCTCATGTTGGTTCCGCTTCCCAAAATTCACGTATATTCCAAAAAAAATCTCCGTCTGTTTTTATTCCGTTTGGACTCCGTTTGATATGGATATTCTGCAAAACAAAAAACATGCAACAAACATGAACTGACACTGGGCACTGGATCAATATGTTAGTCCCAAAAAATAGTATAAAGAGTTGCCAAAAGTATATAAAAGTTGTAGAATATTGGTTTGGAACAATCAAAAATTATAGATAGGACGGAGACGTATCAGCATCCCCAAGCTTAATTCCTGCTCGTCCTCGAGTAGGTAAATGATAAAAAAGATAATTTTTTGATGTGGAATGCTACCTAGCATAATCTTGATCATATAATCTAACCATGGCATGAATATTAAGACACAAGTGATTCAAAGCAATAGTCTATCATTTGACATAAAAGAATTTAATACTCGGGCATCCCAACAAATAATCAAGTCTTTCAAAATATCAATGCTAAAGAACGTTATCCCTACAAAATCATATAGTCTTTTATGCTACATTTTCTTAACACAAGGTACCCCTCATGCCTATCCCGGTGTCAGCCAAGCAATTGTTTTCATACTTTACTTTGTCGAACCTTTTCAACTCTTCACGCAATACATGAGCGTGAGCCATGGACATAGCACTATGGGTGGAATAGAAGGTGGTAGGAGACGAAAGTAGGGAGAAAGTCTCACATCGACTAGGAGTATCAATGGGCTATGGAGATGCCCATCAATAGATATCAATGTGAGTGGGTAGGGATTGCAATGTAAAAGATGCACTAGAGCTATAAGTGTATGAAAGCTCAAAAGAAAACTAGTGGGTGTGCATCAACTTGCTTGCTCATGAAGACCTAGGGCATTTGAGGAAGCCCATCGTTGGAATATACAAGCCAAGTTCTATAACGAAAAATTCCCACTAGTATATGGAAGTGACAAAACAAGAGACTCTCTATTATGAAGATCATGGTGCTACTTTGAAGCACAAGTGTGGAAAAAAAATAGTAGCATTGTCCCCCTTTTTTTCTTTTTTTTTGGCCTTCCTTTTTTTATTTGGCCTTTCTTTTTCTTTTTTGGCCCTTTTTTTCTTTTGGCCTTTTTCCTTTTTTTTCAAGGGACAATGCTCTAATAATGATGATCATCACACTTCTATTTACTTACAACTCGATATTACAACTCGATACTAGAACAAAAATATGACTCTATATGAATGCCTCCGGCGGTGTACCGAGATGTGCAATGATCTAGCGTAGCAATGACATCAAAAAATGAACAAGCCACGGAAACATCATGCTAGCTATCTTGCGATCATGCAAGGTATTATGACAATGATGGTGTGTGTCATAATAAACGGAACGGTGGAGCTACATGGCAATATATCTCGGAATGGCTATGGAAATGCCATAATAGGTAGGTATGGTGGCTGTTTTAAGGAAGGATATAAGGTGGGTGTATGGTACGGCGAAAGTTGTGCGGTACAAGAGAGGCTAGCAAGGTGGAAGGGTGAGTATAATCCATGGACTCAACATTAGTCATAAAGAACTCACATACTTATTGCGAAAAATCTATTAGCCCTCGAAGCAAAAATACTACGACGCATGCTCGTAGGGGGGAGGTTGGTAGGAGTTAACCATCACGCGCCCCCAACCTTCACGCAAAGATAAACAATCAAAATACAATGCGCGCCAATTTGGTTACATAGTTAGGAGACCATACGTGCATGCTTCGGGAATCACAAACCTTAACACCAATATTATTACTAAACCAAAATTATTCATTAGTACCTCCCACATATTAGCATCTCTATATCTCAAAACTATTGCAAGGTATCCAACATATCATATTCAGCGATCTAAAAGTTTATGTAGGATTTTATGACTAACCATGTGAATGACCAATTCCTGTCAACTCTCTAAATAGATATAAGTGAAGCAAGACAGTTTTAATTCTTTCTACAAAAGTTATGTCCACGCTCTAACAATTATAAGTGAAGCAAAAGAGCATTCTACAAATGGCGGTTTTCTATGTGAAGAGAAACAGGCAATCCAAACTTCAAATGATATAAGTGAAGCACATGAAGCATTCTATAAAGCCATACTCAAAAGATATAAGTGAAGTGCAAAGAGCATTCTATAAATCAACCAAGGACTATCTCATACTAGCATGGTGCATTTATTAAAAGAAAAAGAAAAAGCACACGACGCTCCAAGAGTTTACGCATATCTTGTGAACGAAACGAATCCAAAAACATACCGATACTTGTTGAAGAAAGATGGGATGCCTTCCGGGGCATCCCCAAGCTTAGGCGCTTGAGTCTCCTTAAATATTTACTTGGGATGCCTCGGGCATCCCCAAGCTTGAGCTCTTGCCTCTCCTCCTTCTCCTCGCATCGAGACCTCCTCGATCTTCGAACACTTCATCCACACAAAACTTAACTGAACTTTTAGTGGCGGGGTTAGTGCATATGATCAATAAAATCCCATCATGTACTGCTCTAACGTTATTGCATAATTATGAAAAAACATTACCTACTGTATGCTATCACAATTCTATGGCCCCAAGTCAAGGAGGCATCAACAAGAATTCAAACATATGCAAATAGTGAAGCTATAACAGCAATCTGTGAAAACATGACAGTCTGTAGTAATCTGAACATTAGCTATACTTCTGTAACCCTAAAAATTAAGGACAAAATAGGAAAAATCAACAATTTTTATAGAAAGACTTTGTAAAAAGTTTCAGATCCTTTCGCCGTTCCAGTAAAAAAAATGTAAAATCGCGCACTACAGCCAAAGTTTCTGTTTTTGCACCGCACAAACCAACAAGCAGTTTAATCATCCTAAAGGAAACTCTTGGCACATTATTTTTATAATACAATGGAATTGTACATGGGGATAATTATTTTTATTGAAAAGTTTCTGTAATTCAAGATTTGCAAAGTTTCCATAGGCATGAACAAAGTTCAAGGAGCTCCCCCATTTCAACGGTGCTCATCCTTCTTACTTTCACTTTTCTTTTTGAAAAAGATTAAGGTTCCCCTCTTTATTTTTTTTATTTTTTTAAACTTTATGAAAGCACACAACATAAATAAATTACTCTCTAAAACTTCCAGGTTGTCTCCCTGGCAGCGCTTTCTTTAAAGCCATTAAGCAAGGCATATAGTGCTCAAGTAATGGATCCACCCGGATCCCAAGGTATATCAAAGCCAATTTTAATTAACAATGATTTGGCATTTAGTAGTGAGCAGAAAGTGATATGTGTCATGCAAAAACAAAGTCTAACTCTCTTCCTATGCATAGGCATGTCATACAAGAACAATTCATGCACATCAAGTAAAGGCCAATGCATAGTATAAGCAGTTTCTTGCAATTTTATCGTGTTGGAAACATAGAGAGGCGGAGATGTAGTTCCTCTCTCATAATAATTGCAAGTAGGATCAGCAAGCACATGCATATTATATTCATCAAAATCATCATATGTAATGGAAAAAGGCAACCCATTAATATAATCCTTAATAAGTGCAAACTTCTCTAATATAGTGTAGTTTGGAGAATTCAAAAAGATAATAGGACTATCATGTGTGGGTGCAATAGTAACTATCTCATGTTTAACATAAGGAACTATAGCAAGTTCACCTCCATAATCATAATTCATATTGGCATCTTGGCCACAAGCATAGCAAGCATCATCAAAAAGGGATATTTCAAAAGAATCAACGGGATCATAACAATCATCATAGTATTCATCCTTCGGTAAGCACGAAGGGAAATTAAAAAATGTATGAGTTGAAGAGTTACTCTCATTAGAAAGTGGGCACTGGTAGCTAATCCGCTCTTCCTCCTTTTGTTCTTCGCTCTCCTCGTCATCTTTTTCATCCAATGAGCTCACAATGTCATTAATTTCTTCTTCCATAGACTCCTGCAAAATATTAGTCTCTTCTTGGACAACGGAGTAATCCTCAATATATGTTTTAACATAGATATTAGAAGCATAATTATCGTAACAATATTTAAATATGGAAAAAAATTCAGATTTGTAAAGAGTAGCATCATACTTTTCAATCAAAGAAGCAATTTCATAAGCACCCTTAAAAGCAACAAATTCTTCAATTTGTTGAACATCATAGTAACTATAGACACCCTTAGCATACGAAGATACGATTCCATTATCACTAAACTCACATTGGTAGGGAAGGTGTTTCTTAGGGTCTTCAGAACAGTAAGTAAAATCATATATTTCACATGAATTCCAAGCATAGCATTGCAAACGATGAATTTTATCCAGCAAAAGTTTCCCTTCTTGAGATAAGCGGTGTCGCACATAACAAGCATGCTCATCTAAAGATTTGCCCTCAACTAAGCTAGTTGGGGTTTCAGCACGAGCACATAGGGATCAAAGATGATCCAAGTAAAAAGCTTCAGGAGTGTGATAGATTTTGAGTGGTTCTTCAACCATTGGTACAGTAGGTACCACTATTTGTTTTTGGTATTTTGTGCTCCCTACCCATAACTAAAGATAGAAAACAACTTAGAATTGCAAATAAAATCTACTTAGTGATAAAGCAAACAAGCACACACGAGAATATTCACCCCACGCTATTGCTCCTCGGCAACGGCGCCAGAAAAAGGTCTTGATAACCCACAAGTGTAGGGGATCAGTTGTAGCCTCTTTCGATAAGTAAGAGTGTCGAACCCAACGAGGAGCTAAAGGTAGAACAAATATTCCCTCAAGTTCTATCGACCACCAGTACAACTCTATGCACACTTAACGTTTACTTTACCTAGAACAAGTATGAAACTAGAAGTACTTTGTAGTTTTTGTGGGATAGGTTTTGCAAGAATATAAAGAGCACGTAAATATAAACTAGGGGTTGTTAAGATAAAGAAGCAATAAAGTTAGTGATAGCAAGTGTGGAAAAGAGGTGGTAGGAGTTGCGAAATTGCCCCTAAGCAATTGACTACGTTACTAGACCGATAGCAAGTTTTATGTGGGAGAGGCCACTGCTAGCATGTCATCCCTTACTTGGGATTCTATGCACTTATGATTGGAACTATTAGCAAGCATCCGCAACTACTAATGTTCATTAAGGTAAAACCCAACCATAGCATTAAGATATATTGGTCCCCCTTCAATCCCGTATGCATCAATTTCTACGCTAGGTTGAAGCTTTTGTCACTCTTGCCCTCCAATATGTAGTCCTATCAACATACAACTAACCCTATGGTGTGATCCACGCGCGCGCTCATATGATGGGCACCAAAGGATAGCAACATAACCACA
The DNA here is from genome assembly GCA_902687465.1 of Secale cereale. Taxonomy (NCBI): domain Eukaryota; kingdom Viridiplantae; phylum Streptophyta; class Magnoliopsida; order Poales; family Poaceae; genus Secale; species Secale cereale. The sequence goes on along the minus strand of LR738710.1, from coordinate 720,887,062 downwards.
AGCAATTTAAACCAATCATAGCAATTCACAAATCACCGATAGGACAATGAAAATCTACTCAGACATCATAGGATGGCAACACATCATTGGATAATAATATGAAGCATAAAGCACCATGTTCAAGTAGAGGGTACAGCGTGTTGCGGGAGAGTGGACCACTGTAAATAGATGGGGGAAGGTGATGGAGATGTTGGTGAAGATGACGGAGGTGTTGGTGTAGATCGCCGTCACACGATGATGGCCCCGGTGGCACTTCGGTGCCACCGGAAGCGAGGGACAGAGAGCCCCCCTCCTTCTTCTTCTTCCTTGACCTTCTCCCTAGATGGGAGAAGGGTTTCCCCTCTTTTCCATGGCCTCCATGGCAGCGGAGGGGCGAGAGCCCCTCCGAGATTGGATCTATCTCTCTGTTTCTGCGTTCCTAGATCCTGTCCCTTCACCGTTTCTTATATGCCCGGAGATCCGTAACTCCGACAGGGCTGATTTTTTGACACAACTTTTATCCGGATATTAGCTTTATTGCGGTGAAATAAGGGCATCAACCGCCTTAAGGAGTGGCCACGAGGGCCCAGGGCGCGCCTGCCCCTGGTGGGCGCCCCCCCTGCCTCGTGGCCCACTCGGGCATCGTCTCATGTTGGTTCCGCTTCCCAAAATTCACATATATTCCAAAAAAAATCTCCGTATGTTTTTATTCCATTTGGACTCCGTTTGATATGGATATTCTGCAAAACAAAAAACATGCAACAAACAGGAACTGGCACTGGGCACTGGATCAATATGTTAGTCCCAAAAAATAGTATAAAAAGTTGCCAAAAGTATATGAAAGTTGTAGAATATTGGCATGGAACAATCAAAAATTATAGATACGACGGAGACGTATCACCTCATCCAAGCAACTTCGTGAACCCCAAAGGCTTTGGCTTTGGCCTGACCAGCCGCCCCCGACCGACGGAGCAGCCAACAATCGCCCTGCCTTGAACATCACTGAAACCTCGCTAGGAGGCACACGGCCGAGGAAAGGGGGAGGACGAGCGGACGCATCCAGACCGGCACACCCCAGCACTGGTGACGGGTCGCCCGACATCGGGGCCTCCCATCCCTCCAGAGAACTCCCCACCGAACACATCCCATGTGTCGCCTCACCATGGCAGCTGACGTAGTTGGACGCGAGGCCACAAACAACTAAACGCCCATCGACAAGGACGACCAGGCCACTCCTCACCAGCAGCCAAGAAAGCTCACCGGTAGGCCACCCCGCGCCGCCCGCCATCGTCCAGGACCTGGACCAAAGAGGTCGTGGCTGAAGCTCGGCCATCACGCACCGCCAGATCGCGAATCCGCACAGCCGCCTGGCCGCCATCTCCCCACCTCGCATCCACGCCCACGGGTAGAGCAACAGCCACGTCGGGCCACTACCCCACCCCACGCCGCCTGCCGGGATCCCAGGCCAGATCCGGCTAGCACGCAACCACCCGGTGCCAACCACCACAACATCACGCACGCAACCCTCCACGCTGTCGTGCCCCGCATAGCGCCGCACCCTATCCGAAGTAGATCGACCTGCGTCGATTCTCTCCGGGCGAGGAGGAGAAGACTCCCCGCCGCCGCCCATCCCTGGCAGGCTTCGCCCCCCGGCATGCTCGGGCAGCGGCGAGGAAAGAGGAGGAGGAGAGGGGCCGACCGCGGCGAGTAGCCTCCCCTGTCACCCGCGGGGGTGCCAGAGAAGGGTTAGGTCCGGGGCGAAAGCCTTTTGGTAGAAGTGGAACCGTGTCATCTATTTTAGTATTCTGTTTCATCGATTTCTTACCATAAGTGTTTTAGCATCCTGGGATAGGTTCAATCAACACATGCATAGTACATCTTGATAAATATATCAAGATTCAAGAATGATTTATCCTCAGGAAGACATCCATGCCAGGTGAAAACCACCCTGTCCATGAAAGCTCAGTGGTTTATAAGTACTAACCTCATTATACAAGCACACTTTATAAGTTTTTAGTACTTGTACACGTGATTTCAAGAGTTTTCATGAGAAGCTGGTTTTCACCAGATGTTAATAAAGATTTTATCCATAGGATGATAAGGATAAGCCCTTGCAGAAATAAATAGGAGCAACTTAACAATACCTTTCCTCGAGATGGCAGACCTCCGAAAACTCTTGGCAAGGTCATCAGAGTAGATGCAAGCAATATCTTTAGCACCAACTTGTGCCATGTAGTCTTACGCACACCATCTGGCCCAACTATGCAGCCAGTTCATCTCAGGTCCTCCAGCGAGCTACAAGACATCAAGGGCGTGTTTGGTTGCAGTAGTGAACAGTAGCTACATTGCATACACATCTCAACCCAGCTTGGTTGAGCAAAAACAACCCCAAATGCGTCATCTGCAAGTTGTTTGGTTGCCTGCATCTAGGGTCCCTGCATTAGGTAATACGTAAGTGCACTTTGTTTGGTTGCCTACATTATCCCAAACGGCAAATGGACAAGGTGTTTGGTTACATACGGCGTACATGGTGTGCTTACCTTGTACTACCTCCATCCTGGCTTATTGGTCCTCATTGTATTCTGTACGAAAGTTTGACCATAAATTTAACAAACAAAATATTCATGCATGTTATAAAAAATTATATCAATGAAAACTACATTCAAATATGAATCTAGCGATATATTATTGGTTGACATGCATTAACATTTTGTTAGTTAAATCTTTAGTCAAACTTTGACACAAATTACAAAGGGGACATATAAACCAGGACGGAGGTAGTACGCTAGTTGGTGACCTTACCCACAATGATCACACCTATCACACCAACGCCACACACACAACAATGGCGATGAACTGGGCAAAGATGATGAAGTTCTTCAGCTTCAGCCCAAACTGACGATCCACCTTAGCACCTTCCACTTTGACACCTCCAACCTTGCCATTGTCAACATTGTTGCCTCCCTGCTTTCGTACCCAGTTGGAGTAAGTTTGTTCTGCTGCCTGCCTAGTCTTGAACCCTCTATGACTGTTGTTGCTATACGATGCCACTTGTGCATTGGCTTCTTCCCATGAATTGTAAACCCCTAGAGGCTTGCCGATGAACACATCATATCACTTGCCCTAGCAATGCACAAGAGCAAGAGTTGAAGCAGCAAATCAATGGAGCACACAAGTAGCAAGCAAAGTAGCACACAAACAACAATGGAGCAGAAGAGAAGAAGTAAAGCATGCATGATCATACGACATAGCAAGTTCTACCTAGAACTACCATGTTGTTATGCTACCACCACGTCCAAAAGAGGGTGTCGACCTACCACCGCAAGTTCACCATCATCGTGAAGGGTTAGTATATACCACCTCACCAAAATATACAAACCATCAAATAGTTTTCCAGCCCTAGCTACACAAAATGTACGTCGTCATCGTCATCATTGTCATCGTCGCCATCGCCGTCGGGGATCATGCACGCTCACAGGCAGCACTACTCTAGTAGTAGTGCTTGCCCAACCAGCTCCTGAGCCACAACACCATGTGAGCGTCTGCCATAGCAACGAACCCAACACCTTGGGCCTTGTTGTCAAGAAGGTGGCTGAGAGCTGCCATGAGAGCCTCGTCGCTGAAGCCACCATGGGTCATGACATCACCATACAGGTCAGGGTGGACGTCGAGGGGCTTGCACTCCATGATGGTTGTTGCCACCTCCTTCATCGCCTCAGTCATGCTGCCAAAGATATTGATCTCCTCCTCCGTCAGGCGTTCTCTCTTCCTCTTCCTATCATGGATGGGTTCAAAGGGCTTGTCGAATGTCTTCTCGAAGGGCTTGTCAGGGCAATCAAGGACCTCGACGTCTGGGGTCCCAGGAAAGTATGGCATGGGAGAACCAAGAGGCTCCCCCGAGCGCATGGCATGCTTCCCAGTTGATAGCCCGAAGGAGAAGATGTGCTGCATCTGGCTGTAGTTCTATATGGGTGTGTTGAGGAACTCAGCGTCTCTTGGGTGGTCCTAAGAATGAAACACAAGTGTTGTTGTTAGTTGCGATTAGCAGTAGGCAATGGTGGACAGTATGAAATTGAAGAGGGATGTGAGCTAACCGCGACATGGCCGGCGTAGTGCTCTGCCTCCAGAACTATGGAGCAAGTGTTCTCATCCCATCAGGCGCCGCTAAGGTCTCTCAGCTTAGACACTTGGATTGATCGACCTCTCCACTTCCTCGGGTGGTTGTACACCTGGTTGGCGGACACCTCCTGCCCACAGAACTCGAACACTTGCTTCGCAACTGTGTTCAAGTGCACCTCCTTGAAGCTCTTGTCAGTCTTAACTCCACTAGAGATGAGCTCACACATCTTGTTCAACATGAATGTAGACATGAACGACTACCACTTCATGTTGTTCGACCTACCATCCTTCTTTGCCTTTGATGTTGCTACCTTGAGTGCAGCGACAGCAGCAGCAGAAGTTTGCTCAACGAGAACTACTGGCGCATAGACAAAATCAGACGCGAACACCTCTGAATCAGGTGCCATCTCACACGTTGGCCACGAGTCCTCGACAAACGATGGAGCAAACTGGTTGTCGAACAGGACAAGGGGCCTGACTAAGATCTTGCGTCTGCGTGGTCATGTCCTACAATCATAGCATGCATTGACAATAAGCATGGAACACAACATACCAGACAATCCATGAAAGTAGGAGCATACATGTACATCGTTTATCACTATCATGTCAAGCACATGCTTCATCACTATCATACTAAGCACATGGTTCATCTGTTCGGGAACGTAGTATTTCAAAAAAAATCCTATGATCACGCAAGATCTATCTACTAGAAGCATAGCAACAAGAGAAGAAAGTGTGTCTATGTACCCTCGTAGACCGAAAGCGGAAGTGTCTAGTGACGCGGTTGATGTAGTCGAACGTCTTCGCGATCCAAGCGCCGAACGTACCGCACCTCCGCGTTCAGCACACTTTCAGCTCAATGACATCCCAGGAGCTCTTGATCCAGTTGAGCTTCATGAGAGAGTTTCGTCAGCATGAGGCATGGTGATGGAGATGATGAAGTTACCGACGCAGGGCTTCGCCTAAGCACTACAACAATATGACCGAGGTGTGTTTCTGTGGAGGGGGGCACAGCACATGGCTAAAATAATGTTGCTTGTATGTTCTAGGGTGCCCCCTACCCCTGTATATAAAGAAGTAAGGGGGAGGGTCGGCCGGCCCTAGGGGCGTGCCAAGGAGGGAGCTTTCCTACTCCTAGTAGGAGTAGGAATCCCCTTTCCTATTCCTACTAGGAGTAGGAAAGGAAGGAGAAGAGAAGAAGGAAGAAGAGGGGTGCCCCCCTCCCCCACTGATAGTCCAACTAGGATTCCTAGGGAGGGGGCGCAGCCAGCCCTAGTGGGCTGCCTCTCACTTTTCCTCATGGCCCACTATGACCCAATACTCCCCCGGGGGGTTCCCGTAACCCCTCCCGCACTCCGGTTTTCTGCGAAATCACCCGGAACACTTCCGGTGTCCGAATATAGCTGTACAAAATATTAATCTTTATGTCTCGGACATTCCGAGACTCCACATCATGTCCGTGATCACATCCGGGACTCCGAACTACCTTCGATACATCAAAACTCATAAACTCATAATACCGTTCGTCATCGAACATTAAGCGTGCGGACCCTACGGGTTCGAGAACTATGTAGACATGACCAAGACTCATCTCATGTCAATAACCAATAGCGAAACCTAGATGCTCATATTGGTTCCTACATATTCTACGAAGATCTTTATCGGTCCAATCGCATAACAATATACGTTGTTCCCTTTGTCATTGGTATGTTACTTGCCCGAGATTCGATCGTCGGTATCATCATACCTAGTTCAATCTCGTTACCGGCAAGTCTCTTTACTCTTTCTGTAATACATCATCTCGTGACTAACTCATTAGTCATTTGCTTGCAAGGTTTATTATGATGTGTATTACCGAGAGGGCCCAGAGATACCTCTCCGACACTCCGAGTGACAAATCCTATTCTCGATCTATGCCAACACCACAAACACCTTCGGAGACACCTGTAGAGCATCTTCATAATCACCCAGTTATGTTGTGACATTTGATAGCAGACAAGGTGTTCCTTCGGTATTCAGGAGTTGCATAATCTCATAGTCACAGGAACATGTATAAGTCATGAAGAAAGCAATAGCAGTAAAACTAAACGATCAAGTTGCTAAGCTAACGGATGGTCTTGTCCATCACATAATTATCCTAATGATGTGATCATGTTGACCAAATGACAACTCATGTCTATGGTTAGGAAACATAACCATCTTTGATCAATGAACTAGTCTAGTAGAGGCATACTAGGGACACTCTATTTTGTCTATGTATTCACACATGTACTAAGTTTCTGGTTAATACAATTCTAGCATGAATAATAAACATTTATCATGATATAAGGAAATACAAATAACAACTTTATTATTGCCTCTAGGGCATATTTCCTTCAGTCTCCCACTTGAACTAGAGTCAATAATCCAGATTATATAGTAATGATTCTAACACCCATGGAGTCTTGGTGCTGATCATGTTTTGCTCATGGAAGAGGCTTAGTCAATGGGTCTGCGACATTCAGATACGTATGTATCTTGCAAATTTCTATGTCTCCCTCCTTGACTTGATCGTGGATGGATTTGAAGCGTCTCTTGATGTGCTTGGTTCTCTTGTGAAACCTGTATTCCTTCCCCAAGGCTATTCCTCCAGTGTCGTCAAGAAAGATTTTCATTGGACCAGATGCACTAGGTATTACACCTAGATCGGATATGAACTCCTTAATCAGGACTCCTTCATTTGTTGCTTCCGAAGCAACTATGTACTCCGCTTCACACGTAGATCCCGCCACGACGCTCTGCTTGGAACTGCACCAACTGACAGCTCCACCGTTCAATAAAAATACATATCCGATTTGTGACTTAGAGTCATCCGGATCAGTGTCAAAGCTTGAATTGACGTAACTGTTTACAACGAGTTCTTTGTCACCTCCATAAACGAGAAACATATCCTTTGTGCTTTTCAGGTACTTCAGGATGTTCTTAACCGTTGTCCAGTGATCCACTCCTGGATTACTTTGGTACCTGCCTGCTAAACTTATAGCAAGGCACACATCAGGTCTGGTACACAACATTGCATACATGATAGATCCTATGGTTGAGGCATAGGGAATGACTTTCATTTTATCTCTATCTTCTGCAGTGGTCGGGCATTGAGTCTTACTCAACTTCACACCTTGTAACACAGGCAAGAACCCTTTCTTCGACTGATCCATTTTGAACTTCTTCAAAACTTTATCAAGGTATGTGCTTTGTGAAAGTCCAATTAAGCGTCTTGATCTATCTCTATAGATCTTGATGCCTAATATATAAGCAGCTTCACCGAGGTCTTTCAGTGAAAAATTCTTATTCAAGTATCCTTGTATGCTATCCAGAAATTATATATCATTTCCAATAAACAATATGTCATCTACATATAATATAAGAAATGCTACAGAGCTCCCACTCACTTTCTTGTAAATACAGGCTTCTCCAAAAGTCTGTATAAAATCATATGCTTTGATCACCTCATCAAAGCATATATTCCAACTCAGAGATGCTTGCACCAGTCCATAGATGGATCCCTGGAGCTTTCACACTTTGTTAGAACCTTTAGGATCTAAAAAACCTTCTGGATGCATCATATACAACTCCTCTATGAGGTATCCATTAAGGAATGCGGTTTTGACATCCATTTTCCAGATTTCATAATCATAAAATGCGGCAATTGCTAACATGACTCGGACAGACTTAAGCATCGCTACGGGTTAGAAAGTCTCATCGTAGTCAACTCCTTGAACTTGTTGAAAACCTTTCGCAACAAGTCAAGCTTTGCAGACAGTAACATTACCGTCGGCGTCGGTCTTCCTCTTGAAGATCCATTTATTTTCAATGTCTTGCCGATCATCGGGCAAGTCAACCAAAGTCCACCCTTTGTTCTCATACATGGATCCCATCTCAGATTTGATGGCCTCACGCCATTTTGCGGAATCTGGGCTCATCATCACTTCCTCATAGTTCGTTGGTTCATCATGGTCTAGTAACATGACTTCCAAAACTGGGTTGCCCTACCACTCTGGTGAGGAACGTACTCTGGTTGACCTACGAGGTTGAGTAGTAACTTGATTCGAAGTTTTATGATCATCATCATTAGCTTCCTCGTTAACTGGTGTAAGACTCACTGGAACTAGTTTATGTGATGTGCTACTTTCCAATTCAGGAGAAGGTACAATTACCTCATCAAGTTCTACTTTCCTCCCACTCACTTCTTTCGAGAGAAACTCCTTCTCTAGAAAGGATCATTTCTTAGCAACGAATATCTTGCCTTCGGATCTGTGATAGAAGGTGTACCCTACAGTCTCCTTTGGTTATCCATTGAAGACACATTTCTCCAACTTGGGTTCGAGCTTATCTGGTTGAAGCTTTTTCACATAACCATCGCAGCCCCAAACTGTAAGAAATGACAACTTTGGTTTCTTGCCAAACCACAGTGTGATGGCCTGGCTTATTAGGGATAATAGACTACTCATATCAATAAGGAATTCCTTCTTTTCCGGGAGCCCATTCGGATAGAACTCCAAAGTTAAGCGTGCTCAGCTTGGAGTAGTTTCACGATGGGTGACCGACCGGGAAGTTGCTCCCGGGTGCGCACGAGTGAGGACAAAGTGCGCAGAAAAGACTAGTATTGATATGTGAGGCCAGTCTAGATCCCGCCAGGAGTAACGACCACCGGAGGGTGTGTCCGGGGCGTTACAAGTTGTTATCAGAGCCGACCCTCGCGGTTACACGGATGTTTGTGGACAGTTTGCAGTCATGTTGTGCATGACATTTGTGACCCGTCGTGGCACACGGCATGGCACATGTGCTGTCCTGGAAGCACAGACGGTTGTGCCAAGAGGGAACGTTCCTGTGGCCCGACGAGGACGTCGGTTCCTCTGAGTGGGGGTGTATGTGATGGCCTGGCTTATTAGGGATGATAGACTACTCATATCAATAAGGAATTCCTTCTTTTCCGGGAGCCCATTCGGATAGAACTCCAAAGTTAAGCGTGCTCAGCTTGGAGTAGTTTCACGATGGGTGACCGACCGGGAAGTTGCTCCCGGGTGCGCACGAGTGAGGACAAAGTGCGCAGAAAAGACTAGTATTGATATGTGAGGCCAGTCTAGATCCCGCCAGGAGTAACGACCACCGGCGGGTGTGTCCGGGGCGTTACACACAGTTCATAAGGCGTCGTCTCAACGGATTTAGAAGGTGCCCTATTTAACGTGAATGCTGCCGTCTCTAAAGCTTAAACCCAAAACGATAGTGGTAAATCGGTAAGAGACATCATAGATCGCACCATATCTAATAAAGTATGGTTATGACTTTCGGACACACCATTACGCTGTCACATCGACTTTGGAACCATTTCCCACGCGCATCATCACCTCGTCCTTAGCTAATCTTTGTTTAATCCGTAGCCCATGTTTCGAGTTACAAATATTAGCAACCGAATCAGTATCAAATACCCAGGTGCTACTATGAGCATTAGTAAGGTACACATCAATAACATGTATATCAAATATACCTTTGTTCACTTTGACATCCTTCTTATCCGCCAAATACTTGGGGCAGTTTTGCTTCCAGTGTCCAGTCCCTTTGCAGTAGAAGCACTCAGTTTCAGGCTTGGCTGTAGACTTGGGTTTCGTCGTGGGAGTAGCAACTGTCTTGCTATTATTCTTTAAGTTCCCCTTCTTTCCCTTGCCCTTTTTCTTGAAACTACTGATCTTGTTAACCATCAACACTTGATGCTCCTTTTTTTATTTCTAGCTCCGTAGCTTTGAGCATAGCGAAGAGCTCGGGAATTGTTTTCTTTATCCCTTGCATGTTATAGTTCATCACAAAGCCTTTATAGCATGGTGGCAGTGATTGAAGAACTGTATCAATAACACTATCTTCGTCAATTTTGCATCCAAGTTGAGTCATATGATTGTAGTACCCATACATTCTGAGCAAGTGTTGACTGATAGAACCGTTCTCCTCCATCTTGCAGCTATAGAACTTATTGGAGACTTCATATGTCTCAATCCGGGCATTTGCTTGAAATATTAACTTCAACTCTTGGAACATCTCATATGCTCCATGATGTTCAAAACGTCGTTGAAGTCCCGGTTCTAAGCCGTAAAGCATGGCACACTGATCATCATCATCTTTCAACTTAGCTTTCTCTAGTAACGCATTAAAATTCAAGGGAACGGTAGCACGGGCCATTGATCTACAACAACATAGATATGCAAAAAACTATCAGGACTAAGTTCATGATAAATTAAAGTTCAATTAATCATATTACTAAAGAACTCCCAGTTAGATAGACATTCCTCTACTCATCTAAATGATCACGTGATCCAAATCAACTAAACCATGTCCGATCATCACGTGAGATGGAGTAGTTTTCAATGGTGATCATCTTATTTTGATCATATCTACTATATGATTCACGCTCGACCTTTCTGTCTCCAGTGTTCCGAGGCCATGTTTGTACATGCTAGGCTCGTCAATTTTAACCCGAGTATTCTGCATGTGCAAAACTATCTTACACCCGTTGTATTTGAATGTAGAGCTTATCACACCCGATCATCACGTCTAACGGTTTGTCTATGTATTCACACATGTACTAAGTTTTCGGTTAATACAATTCTAGCATGAATAATAAACATTTATCATGATATAAGGAAATAAATAATAATTTTATTATTGCCTCTAGGGCATATTTCCTTCAGAGACACCACGTGATGATCGGGTGTGATAAGCTCTACGTTCAAATACAACGGGTGTAAGACAGTTTTGCACATGCAGAATACTCGGGTTAAACTTCACGAGCCTAGCATGTACAGACATGGCCTCAGAACATTGGAGACCGAAAGGTCGAGCGTGAATCATATAGTAGATATTATCAACATAAGATGTTCACCATTGAAAACTACTCCATCTCACGTGATGATCGGACATGGTTTAGTTGATTTGGATCACGTGATCATTTAGATGACTAGAGGGATGTCTATCTAAGTGGGAGTTCTTAAGTAATATGATTAATTGAACTTTAATTTATCATGAACTTAGTCCTGATAGTATTTGCATATCTATGTTGTTGTAGATCAATAGCTCGCGTTATAGCTCCCATATGTTTTTGATATGTTCCTAGAGAAAACTAAGTTGAAAGATGTTAGTAGCAATGATGCGGACTAGGTCCGTGATCTGAGGATTATCCTCATTGCTGCACAGAAGTATTATGTCCTTGATGCACCGCTAGGTGACAGATCTATTGCAGGAGCAGATGCAAATGTTATGAACGTTTGGCAAAGCTCAATATGATGTCTACTTAATAGTTTAGTGCACCATGCTTTACGGCTTAGAACCGGGACTTCAAAAATGTTTTGAACACCACGGAGCATATAAGATGTTCCAAGAGTTGAAATTAGTATTTCATACTCATGCCCGTATCGAGAGGTATGAGACCTCTGACAGTACTTTGCCTACAAAATGGAGGAGAATAGCTCAACTAGTGAGCATGTGCTGAGATTGTCTGGGTACTACAATTGCTTGAATCAAGTGGGAGTTAATCTTCCAGAGAAGATAGTAATTGACAAAGTTGTCTAGACACTATCACCAAGTTAGTAGAACTTCATGATGAACTATAATATGCAAGGGGTGACGAAAGTAATTCCCTAGCTCTTCGCGATGCTGAAATCGATGAAGGTAGAAATCAAGAAAGAACATCAAGTGTTGATGGTTAACAATGCCACTTGTTTCAAGAAAAGGGCAAAGGGATAGAAGGGGAACTTAAAGAAGAATGACAAGCAAGTTTTCACTCCCGTGAAGAAACCCAAAGCTAAACTCAAGCCTGAAACTAAGTGCTCCTACTTCAAAAGAAATGGTCACTGAAAATGGAACTGCCCTAGATACTTGGTGGATAAGAAGGATGGCAAAGTGAACAAAGGTATATTTGATATACAGATTATGGATGTGTACTTTACTAGTGTTCATAGCAACCCTTGGGTATTTGATACTGGTTCAGTTGCTAAAATTAGTAACTCGAAACGAGAGTTGCAGAATGAACAGAGACTAGCTAAAGGTGAAGTGATGATGTGTGTTGGAACAGGTTCCAGGATTAATATGATCATCATCGCGCACTCCCTATACTTTCGAGATTATTGTAGAACCTAAATAAATGTTATTTTGCATTTGCTTTTAGCATGCATATGATTTGATCATGTTTGTTGCAATACGGTTATTCATTTAAAGACATAGAATAATTGTTATTCTGTTTACATGAATAAAACCTTCGATGGTCATACACCCAATGAAAATAGTTTGTTGGATCTCGATCGTAGTAATACACATATTCATAATATTGAAGCAAAAAGATGCAAAGTTGATAATGATAGTGCAACTTATTTTTGGCACTGCCATTTAGGTCATATTGGTGTAAAGAGTATGAAGAAACTCCATGGTGATGGGATTTGGGAACCACTTGATTATGAATCACTTGGTGCTTGTGAACCATGCCTCATGTGCAAGATGACTAAAACTCCGTTCTCCGGAACAATGGAGCGAGCAACTGACTTGTTGGAAATCATATATCCTGATGTATGTGGACCAATGAGTGTTGTGGCCCGCGGCGGGTATCATTCTTTTCTGACCTTCACAGATGATTTGAGCAGATATGGGTATATCTACTTGATATAGCACAAGTCTGAAACATTTGAAAAGTTCAAAGAAATTTCATAGTGAAGTAGAGAATCATCGTAACTAGAAAATAAAGTTTCCACGATCTGATCGCGGAGACAAATATTCCAGTTACGAGTTTGGTCTTAATTTAAAACAATGTGAAATAGTTTCACAACTCACGCCACATGGAACACCACAGCGTAATTGTCGTGGAATTGGCACGGCAGATGTCCGGTTTAGAGGACTTAGGTGTCGAGCCATCGCGCGGGTTAGCTTGAAGAGGTTAAAGCACACAAAGAACACAGAGGGTTTATACTAGTTCGGCCCCTTCGATGAAGGTAAAAGCCTACGTTTAGTTTGGTTTGGTATTGCTTGAGCGTCGATTTACAGGGAGCGGATTGCTTGCCTCTATCTCGACGGGTTGTTGCTTGTCCTTGAACCGTCGCCGGGTCGTCCCTTTATATAGGAGGCAACGCCCGGTCTGGTTTACAGAGTTCCGAGGCCGGTTCATAATCGTGTCCGCCTCGGTCTTTGCTCTTTCTATCTTACACTTCAAGTTACCTGGTATGACGGTTTACAAACCGTAAGCTTTACATATGGGCCCTAAGCCTCTATGGGTCGTAACCTCCGGTTCATATTCTACTGGGCTTTATGATAATACAACTATGTAAGTGTAATCCGGATCTTCCTAGCCGGTTTATACCTGCTAGTAATATCCCTGACATTAGGCCGCAGATTGATTTGAACTTGTTCATGTCAGACTTCTAAGTCTTTGCATAACTTTCTTCTCTGTAACTTCGCTGCTTTGTAAACCGGCTATGACGTCATCTCCAGAAATCATCTCAGTCTGTCGTGACATCACCTCCGTATTTATTGCTCATCTCTGTTTGTTACCTTTGTTAAATGCTATCCCGAAGATCGAGGCGACAATGTAATCTTTATCCAATCTCTAACCTCCTTGATTCCCGCGCTTGCCGTTTCACCTCACCAGCTTTATAAATACCGCTGAGCCCTGTCCTTTTTCTTCCTTCCGCACTTAATCTTCCTCCGTCGCCCAAAGCTCCGCCGTCGTTCTTCGAGCTCGTCGTCGTTGTCAAGCCAGGCCGCTGCATCACCCTGAACCGTGTCCAGAGCACTCCGCTGCCGTCTTCTTCCTCTTCAGGTACTTCTTCTTTCTCACTGTAGATTTCAATCTAGGGTTCCTCCATGGCTTCCGCCATGAAACCTCGAAGCTTGCTGTTCATCCCTATAGGTTACACTTACAGTAGATTCAAACCTTGGATTTGTTTCGAATGCGCTCCTGCTCTGTGGTTTACACCTTAGATTCAAACCTTAGATTCATTTGGTCTGTAGAAACCCTTCATGGTTCTTCCTGTATAAGACTTGCATGTATTTCATCTTTTTCTTATGTCTCAGATCCATTTTTACTTTAGCCTTCTGTAGAAACCTGTTTCTTCGTCTTGTAGATCTGTAAGCTACTCACCGGTTTAACCAATCATATGCTCTTCTTGTAAAGAATTAGTCATAAGCCCGACGGTTTAGCCTCCTCTTTTCTGTTATCATAAACCTGTAGCTGCTCCCTTCACATTTGCTTCCGGGTTGTTAATGCCATTAGTCCCTTGTCTAAACCGTCGATGTAATTTGATGTTATGCTCCGGCTTATGCTTCAGTACTTAGTAATCCAGATTTTGCAATGTATCTTTCAGCGTTTCCTTTAGTTGAGATGACTGCCAAACAGTTCGTTTGTTGCAACTGGGCTCCTTCCCGCATTACGGAAGAGGATTTAACCAACGCCGCTTCAATTGGTCTTCTGGGCCCCCAAGCAGTTCTGAAATGGCGGGCCCCAGGAGATGCGTGTCCCCCTACCCCTAAAGAAGGAGAAGTCATCGTTTTCTTTGATCATATGGCCTGGGGTTTTAGCCCTCTGTGACGCCCCCGATTTGACCGTACACTAATCATGCACGCAAATGTGTACGACCAAGATCAAGGACTCACTGGAAGATATCACAACACAACTCTAGACACAAATTTAAAATAATACAAGCTTTATGTTACAAGCCAGGGGCCTCGAGGGCTCGAATACATAAGCTCGAATACACAAGTGTCAGCGGAAGCAACAATATCTGAGTACAGACATAAGTTAAACAAGTTTGCCTTATGAAGGCTAGCATAAAACATAAACGATCGAAAAGGCATGGCCTCCTGCCTGGGACCTCCTAACTACTCCTGGTCGTCAGTTGTCTCCACGTAGTAGTAGGCTCCGTCGGGGTAGTCGCAGTCGTCAAGTGTGGCATCTGGCACCTGGACTCCACCATCTGGTTGCATCAACCAGCAAGAAGAAAGAAGGGGGAAAAAGGGGGAGCAAAGCAACCGTGAGTACTCATCCAAAGTACTCGCAAGCAAGGATCTACACTACATATGCATCGGTATCAATGAAAAGGGTAGTATCTGTGGACTAAGCTGCAGAATGCCAGAATAAGAGGGGGAGAAGCTAGCCCTATCGAAGACTAGCATCTTCTGGAAACCACCGTCTTGCAGCAAGAGGGGGAAGTAGAGTAGTATATCATAAGTCATATTTATGTTGTTGTTCCAACGCTCCGGGATCCTTTCTCGACTCCCGAAGCAACATATCCAAACAATGCCTCAGCATCCAGTTCTAGTTGTAGCGATCGGGATACAACTCCAAGTGTCCGTTACCGTAGGACAGGCTATCGATAGATGTTTTCTTCCCTGCAGGGGTGCACCAACTTACCCAACACGCTTGCTTAACTCCGGCCGGACACACCATCAGGTCGTGCCCGCCCTCGGCCAAACAATACACCGCAACCCGACCTAGGCTTAATAGAGAGGTCATGCACGCCGGACTAAACCCTATGCCCCCAGGGGTCATGGGCCAATCGCCCCGGGAACTCCTACACGTTGCGTACGCGGCCGGTGAGCAGACCTAGCAACCACCTTTAAAAAGGTACGAGCCTAACCAGTCCAACCCGACGCGCACCGCTCAGTCGCAATGACGTCAGTTAAGCTTCGGCTGATGCATACGACGCAGAACGCCCATACTATGCCCACGTGATGGTTAGTGCTATCAGGCTAGAGGCCCCTTGGATCAAATATCCAAACCGTTTAGTGTCTTGGGGACGCGCGGTAACGAGCAGAGACTCACGATAATGTGACCCCATCGCCCCGTCTCGAGAACTTGCGGCAAGGGCGAGTGCCCGGCCACGCCTCGTATTTAACTCGCGGGCACCTTCCAGGTCAACCTGACTACACATCACTCGCAATTAAGCTCGCGCGGGTACCCCTCAGGGTCGACCCGTCTTTAGTAACCAGGTTCAGTGTAAGGTCATAGTAACCATAGTAACTCTGTGTCTGACACCAAAGGAAAACTTAAGGAAATCACCCTCGATGGAATTCCACCTGATGTTTATCGTCAAGGTGAACGAAAGAGGAGTCACCCTCGAGGTCCACTCTTGAGGAGTTGCATGACAGTGTCGTTATCAGGAGTGGAGAAAGAGGAATCACCCTCGATGACCACAACCGATGAACTAACCTACAAGGTTAACATCAGAAGTGCTGATGAGGTCTCACCCTCGGCACTCGATAGTTACCCAGTAGTGTCGAGCAACTAAGGGGAAAGTGATGTGCGGTGCCGGGTCCTGGTCTTCGATCCCGTTGATCTGGTCTTTTGATAATCCAGCGGGGCAGTCGGGACAAGTTAGGGGGTCACTGGTGGATCTCTAACCAGCCTATACTAAGCAGTTTAGTATAAACATGTAAGGTATGAAAGCAGTATCAACAACAGGCTATGCATCAGAATAGGATCATACAAAAAGCAGTAGCAATTCTAATGCAAGCATAAGAGAGAAGAGAATGGGCGATATCGTAATGATCAAAGGGGGTTGGCTTGCCTGGTTTCTCTGGCAAGAAGGAGGGGTCGTCAACACCGTAGTCGATCACCGGGGCATCATCGGCCTCGGGGTCTACCGGAGAGAAGAGGGGGAAGAAACAGTAAATATAAAGCAAACAGTTGCAACAGAGAAGCACGACACGTCAGCACACAGTGCTAGGGTGCTCTAACACGGTGGTACACGGTACCGGCGAAGGGGGATAACACTCGGGAAAGTAACCCCCGCGTTTCGTGTTTTCGGTTAGATGAATCGGAGGGAGAAAGTTGCAGGTTCACTATGCTAGGGACGTGTGGCGGATGAACGGACCGCGTATTCGGATTCGTCTCGTCGTTCTGAGCGATTTTCATATATAAAACACTTTCATCCGAGTTACAGATTATTTTATATGAATTTCTAAAGTTTTACACATTTTTAGGAATTTATTTAATTAATTTAAATCAACATTATCCAGAATAGTAAGTGATGACGTCAGCATGATGTCAGGGTGATGTCAGCGGGGTCAACAGTCAACTTTGACTGGTTGACTGGTTAAAGGGGCAGTGGGGCCCACTATCATAGACTAATTTAATTAGTCAGGTTTAATTAGACTAATGTGTAATTAGTTTAATTAAGCATAATTAATTAGGGGTAATTAACATGATTAATTAAATTAATTATAAATTAATTAACTTTTATTTTATTCTATATATTTATTTTACTTTTTTAAAAACCTTTCTTTTTTAAAGGGGCTGGGCCCACAGTCAGTGGCCCATAGGCCAAAGCGGGGCGGGTTAGCGGGCATCGGGCGCTGCCGAGCAAAGACCGAGCCCGGGCTGCGACCAGCGCACGGGGCGGCCGCCGCGGCGCCCAGCGGTGGCCGGAGTCAGGCAGGGCAGTGGCGGCGCTAGGCGGGCGAGGCCACCGGGCGCGGCACGGCCGGCGGCCATGGCCGGAGGAGCGGCCCGCGGTGGGCGACCGGCCGCACTAGGCGCGACGCGCAGCGCCGGCGCGCGGGGGGGAGCAGCGCGGGCGTCGTCGGCGGGTGGCCGGCGGCAGCGGAGGCAGGCAGGCAGTGGCGCTTCGGGTGCTCCACGGGGACAGCGGGGCGGCAGTCGCGAGCAGCGAGGGGAGCAGATAGCGGCGGCGCGGCCCGGGGGGCTGCGGGAGCGGCCGACGTGGCTCGGCGTCCACGGCTAGGAGCGACGGTGGCTAACGGTGGGGAACCCCGGTGGATGGAGGCAGCTTCGGGGGACCAGGAGCGGCGGCTGGAAGTACGGGGCGAGGCCGTCGGGCGCCGGACAGGGGCGCTGGCTGGCCGGAGCTGTTGCTGGTGGCGGAGGCGAGCCGTGCCGAGCAGCAGCGGCTGCGTCGGTGGGGTGAGGGCGGCCGGCAGCGCGCGCAAGCCGGTCGCGGTGCTAGGTGCGGCGATGCGGCGTTGTAGGGGGAGAGTAGGGGGCGAGCGGGAGCAGTACGCGGGCGCACGGCGCACGGTCAGGGCGCGATGAGCGATGCCGAGGCAGAGAGGAAGAAGGAGAAAGGCAGCTCACATGCGGTGCAGGGCAATGG
Organism: Secale cereale; assembly: GCA_902687465.1. Lineage (NCBI taxonomy): Eukaryota > Viridiplantae > Streptophyta > Magnoliopsida > Poales > Poaceae > Secale > Secale cereale. The sequence continues at coordinate 720,868,847 of LR738710.1, read as the reverse complement.
CAGTGGGGCACGGGGTGGAGGACGGAGACGAGGCTGACGACGGCGGCGTCGACGTGCAGGAGGGGCGACGGGGCGGCTCTGGCGTGTCGGCGAGGCACGGGGAGGTCCAACGACGACGACGAGCGTCGGGGCTCCGGCGAGAGGCGGTGGGGCAGTGGCATCGCCCAGATCCCGATGAGGAGAGGAGGGGAACGAGGGGAGTGAGGTGAGTGGGTTAGGGTTCCTCCACGGGGGGTGAAGGTGACGCTTTTATCCATCCACGGGGCCGCAGGATCGTCGACACGGCGACATCGACAGCCATGGTGGCCTGGATGGCCGCCACGCCTTCCTCTGCCTCTCCAACCGAGAGGTCGAAGAAAAGGTTGTGGTGTTGGGCTGGGCTGCACTGTGGCCATGTCTGGGCCTAGTGCACAGTAGTGCATTTTGTTTCAGTCTTCACCCTGATTGATAATTGCTACAGCTCTTGATTTATATTTATATTCAGCAATAAATGATTTTAGTTATACATGGTACTCCACACATCATCCAAATATAATATTTTGGGGGCTTCACACAAAGTTTCATTTAGTTTCGGAATAGTAAGAAAATTTGTTGTAATTTAAAGGACCAAACTAAATGTTGCTGGTCCACTAAAATATTACTAGGGCCAAAATTAAAAACCAATTTGAGTTGATTTCTTCATGATAATCACACTTACTGGGGATTATTTGCAACAATACGAACATTTTGGTTTTACTGCCTGGAGAATTAATTTATTTGACTTTATTTAAAAAAAATGATATTGAATTGGTTTTGATTCAAAGTGAAATTAGCAACAGTAATAGTGATGATGTGGCATCATTAGTAGGGGATTACTGTAGCTTGATTATCCGGGCGTTACAAATCTCCTCCACTACAAGAAATCTCGTCCCGAGATTTAAGAGGTGGAGTAAGGAGTAACTTCGGGAGAACTGACCCTTATAGGGTTAATTGTCTGGTGAACAAAGCAGGGAATGTGACAGAAGTATCTCTCGAGTTGAAATTAAAGAAAACGTCGAGAGGAAAATATGAAGGTACAGTAAGAAGTTTCAAGCAAATGGACAAACGGTCAATACCTGCACAGAGTGTGAGAAGGGTTCAGAGCATCGGGAATAGATCATCTCTCAGAGGGTGGCTCACGATAACACACAAAGCTAAGAGCATAAGATACTTCGGCATCAGGGTTGTATAGGAGAGTCAGGCTTCGATCCTGTGGAACTGTGGGTTATGGGCCCACTATGTGGGTTAAAAGTAGGAAGGGCGATGACGTCTGGCACGATCATGTAAGCAAGGCATGTCAGAGGATAGCATGTCAGTTTTGCCGGCAACAACATCGGTACCAAGGGCGAGGGACAAAGAGAACCATTTTCCTGCTCGTTGAAACGAGGCGGACCAATAAGTAAAGTTCTCGTCCATCGGTGGTTACCGAAATATTATCAACAATAGTAACAAGGTCTTACTGACAAAGTTGTACACCAAGGTGTTTAGATAAGCAGAAAATTATTACTGCTTAGATTATATGTAGATCAAAGAAAGGTCAAACAAACAAATGGAAAGGAAAATGTGTTTAAACACAATGAATAGGAGTGTATCATTCCCAAGATTAAGCAGGGCAAGATATACGTATCAGGAGATCAAAGTCATGACCATATAGATAAAAGGGGTAAGAAGAACTATGATATGTACCCACACAACGATGTTGGTTAGTTGATCAAGAAACATTTAGCATTGCTCTTACAATGTTCTTGTGGATCTTCAGAGTACCACAGACATGCTTCGAGATAGCACCGACATGGCCATTAGGTAAAGATCAGACTTTGAATACACAAAGGATCCATCAGGAATAACTTATAGAATAAGTCATACAGTTTCAGCAAGGGAAGATGAGGATGTGGCTGACGGGCTCAGCAACAATTCATTGAGGGGAAAGGATGGTATTTCCCATCACGAATTCGATTTACCACTTGGAAGAATGCAAATCATTGTTGATGATATCATGACACATTTGTCGAGATATTTCAATAAGATGTAATCAATCGGCGATGAGATCAAGTGAAATGAATGATGGAGCGAAAGGCTATTGAAACCACTTAGTACAATACAAACTTGAAATCAAGCTAGTTGTTCAAGGCGAATGATATGCCGAGGAAGATCGGCGTAAGCTTAGCTCACTGCCTAAATTGTGTTCCGGGAAGGACCAGGCAGCACAGTTAAATAGATGCGCGATAATGATATAGCCGATCAGGCTAGTTTTGACTTGAAGAATTAATAAACTCATAAGCAATGGAGATTACTTAGAGTTAATGAATCGGAGTGCAAAATTGATTCACTTATCAGTGTCCTTGAGTGTCTAACAACTCAAAACCCGGAGAAAATTGGAGTCAGTGAAAATGTAACACATAATGAAGAACTCATAAGAAGCTATGCAGCTCCGTGATAATCTCGAGATACCAGGGGGGTAATACTCGGCGATGGCTCAAAGTAGAGGTTGGGCCGGGGTATTGCTCTGTAGGAGACAAGTGCTTAAACTTGCACGAGAAATGGTATTTAGAAGAGGAGCATGGTTGGAACCACGATTGTAAAAGGCCAGGTCCCTGATATAAGATGAACTTATATCAATGGGATAATCAATTTTAAGAGAAGCCTTAATGATAAGATCGACACCGTGTCCATGGGCAGGAACAAAAAGTTCAAGATTGACTCCCACTTCTTCAATGCATAACCTTCCATTCACTTCTCACTTCCGATGAAGTCGTAGTGTTGGAATTATATCTGGCAAAACACAAGAAGAGTATAACTCGTGAAAACTCTTGGGTTCACACGGGTTAGGGAAGGCATAGGTTCAACCCATAGGGGCATCTTAGGAATATATACCACAAACTTAAAGAGAGAGGATACAATTTACCAAGGCATTATGTATAAGGGAAGAAGTCGCAAGGAGATTAAATATGAGGGGCACTGTCGGATAATAATCCAACAAAGGATTTGGTGGTATAACAGGGATCTGATGTGAGCATCGGTACCCAATCATAAGAAGAAGAATGCAGGGATATCAGTTTATAGAAACAACTGACTAATTCAAATCTCAAATGCAAATGAATTATGATTTCCAAATCAAGCGATCAGAAGCAACCGCTCTGATTAAGGATGGGTAAGTTGAAATGACTTAGGGGTACTATCGACGGCAATTCGATTGGTCGAGATCCAGCTCATATTGGAATGACGTCTGAGCTGGAAGAACGAATTCTAGTTTGACTGATGATTACGAGTAATTGCAACATATTGAATCAATAAGAGCAGAAAGTCAATCACCAAGAATTTTAATGAATATTGATATACATATGGAATTAACCATAACGCAAGTAGGTAAAAACTTTTCCAGAGCAATAGGTTGCTGAGGATTTTGGAAGATTGAATAGCGTCTCGAAGACCTTTGTGAAACGCATGAACAACTGGGGATGAACGAATCCCCAGTAAGTGTGAGGAATTATTCATACATGTATTCATGCGAAAAAGGAGCTGCAAGGCAGCAGGCACCAAGGATTCTCGAAATATCCGAAGTATTTCAGGGTATCTTGTAAAAGCAAGAACAATTGAAATGAAGGTATGGACGACAAGTGTATCCAGGAATCCTTACGGATTTAACGGTGGTATGGAATTTCAATGGTGAAGGGCACAAGGGTCTCGAGAGAACATCGTAGAGTATCTTCGGAATCTTCTGTTGCATTAGGCCATCATCTTGAACGAAGGGCTCTCCGGGAGAAAGTATTTACGAGAACCTAAAGTTAGATTTTAGCAAAATCATTTAACCTGAATAGAAGAGAGATCAGATTCCCAGAGTAAGGACGAGGAATAAAAGATCCTAATACCACCCAATTGGCGACGTGGGCCCGTAAGCCACACAGCCATGTTAGTAAAACGGTTTTTCAAAGACTAGACTTGACTTCGGCCAAGGAGTTGGAAAGGGGGGTTCCTACAGGCAGTCGGCTCTGATACCAACTTGTGACTCCCCCGATTTGACCGTACACTAATCATGCACGCAAATGTGTACGACCAAGATCAAGGACTCACTGGAAGATATCACAACACAACTCTAGACACAAATTTAAAATAATACAAGCTTTATGTTACAAGCCAGGGGCCTCGAGGGCTCGAATACATAAGCTCGAATACACAAGTGTCAGCGGAAGCAACAATATCTGAGTACAGACATAAGTTAAACAAGTTTGCCTTAAGAAGGCTAGCACAAAACATCAACGATCGAAAAGGCAAGGCCTCCTGCCTGGGACCTCCTAACTACTCCTGGTCGTCAGTTGTCTCCACATAGTAGTAGGCTCCGTCGGGGTAGTCGCAGTCGTCAAGTGTGGCATCTGGCACCTGGACTCCACCATCTGGTTGCATCAACCAGCAAGAAGAAAGAAGGGGGAAAAAGGGGGAGCAAAGCAACCGTGAGTACTCATCCAAAGTACTCGCAAGCAAGGATCTACACTACATATGCATCGGTATCAATGAAAAGGGTAGTATCTGTGGACTAAGCTGCAGAATGCCAGAATAAGAGGGGGAGAAGCTAGCCCTATCGAAGACTAGCATCTTCTGGAAACCACCGTCTTGCAGCAAGAGGGGGAAGTAGAGTAGTATATCATAAGTCATATTTATGTTGTTGTTCCAACGCTCCGGGATCCTTTCTCGACTCCCGAAGCAACATATCCAAACAATGCCTCAGCATCCAGTTCTAGTTGTAGCGATCGGGATACAACTCCAAGTGTCCGTTACCGTAGGACAGGCTATCGATAGATGTTTTCTTCCCTGCAGGGGTGCACCAACTTACCCAACACGCTTGCTTAACTCCGGCCGGACATACCATCAGGTCGTGCCTACCCTCGGCCAAACAATACGCCGCAACCCGACCTAGGCTTAATAGAGAGGTCATGCACGCCGGACTAAACTCTATGCCCCCGGGGGTCATGGGCCAATCGCCCCGGGAACTCCTGCACGTTGCGTACGCGGCCGGTGAGCAGACCTAGCAACCACCTTTAAAAAGGTACGAGCCTAACCAGTCCAACCCGGCGCGCGCCTCTCAGTCGCAATGACGTCAGTTAAGCTTCGGCTGATGCATACGACGCAGAACGCCCATACTATGCCCACGTGATGGTTAGTGCTATCAGGCCAGAGGCCCCTTGGATCAAATATCCAAACCGTTTAGTGTCTTGGGGACGCGTGGTAACGAGCAGAGACTCACGATAATGTGTCCCCATCGCCCCGTCTCGAGAACTTGCGGCAAGGGCGAGTGCCCGGCCACGCCTCGTATTTAACTCGCGGGCACCTTCCAGGTCAACCCGACTACACATCACTCGCAATTAAGCTCGCGCGGGTACCCCTCAGGGTCGACCCGTCTTTAGTAACCAGGTTCAGTGTAAGGTCATAGTAACCATAGTAACTCTGTGTCTGACACCAAAGGAAAACTTAAGGAAATCACCCTCGATGGAATTCCACCTGATGTTTATCGTCAAGGTGAACGAAAGAGGAGTCACCCTCGAGGTCCACTCTTGAGGAGTTGCATGACAGTGTCGTTATCAGGAGTGGAGAAAGAGGAATCACCCTCGATGACCACAACCGATGAACTAACCTACAAGGTTAACATCAGAAGTGCTGATGAGGTCTCACCCTCGGCACTCGATAGTTACCCAGTAGTGTCGAGCAACTAAGGGGAAAGTGATGTGCGGTGCCGGGTCCTGGTCTTCGATCCCGTTGATCTGGTCTTTTGATAATCCAGCGGGGCAGTCGGGACAAGTTAGGGGGTCACTGGTGGATCTCTAACCAGCCTATACTAAGCAGTTTAGTATAAACATGTAAGGTATGAAAGCAGTATCAACAACAGGCTATGCATCAGAATAGGATCATACAAAAAGCAGTAGCAATTCTAATGCAAGCATAAGAGAGAAGAGAATGGGCGATATCGTAATGATCAAAGGGGGTTGGCTTGCCTGGTTTCTCTGGCAAGAAGGAGGGGTCGTCAACACCGTAGTCGATCACCGGGGCATCATCGGCCTCGGGGTCTACCGGAGAGAAGAGGGGGAAGAAACAGTAAATATAAAGCAAACAGTTGCAACAGAGAAGCACGACACGTCAGCACACAGTGCTAGGGTGCTCTAACACGGTGGTACACGGTACCGGCGAAGGGGGATAACACTCGGGAAAGTAACCCCCGCGTTTCGTGTTTTCGGTTAGATGAATCGGAGGGAGAAAGTTGCAGGTTCACTATGCTAGGGACGTGTGGCGGATGAACGGACCGCGTATTCGGATTCGTCTCGTCGTTCTGAGCGATTTTCATATATAAAACACTTTCATCCGAGTTACAGATTATTTTATATGAATTTCTAAAGTTTTACACATTTTTAGGAATTTATTTAATTAATTTAAATCAACATTATCCAGAATAGTAAGTGATGACGTCAGCATGATGTCAGGGTGATGTCAGCGGGGTCAACAGTCAACTTTGACTGGTTGACTGGTTAAAGGGGCAGTGGGGCCCACTATCATAGACTAATTTAATTAGTCAGGTTTAATTAGACTAATGTGTAATTAGTTTAATTAAGCATAATTAATTAGGGGTAATTAACATGATTAATTAAATTAATTATAAATTAATTAACTTTTATTTTATTCTATATATTTATTTTACTTTTTTAAAAACCTTTCTTTTTTAAAGGGGCTGGGCCCACAGTCAGTGGCCCATAGGCCAAAGCGGGGCGGGTTAGCGGGCATCGGGCGCTGCCGAGCAAAGACCGAGCCCGGGCTGCGACCAGCGCACGGGGCGGCCGCCGCGGCGCCCAGCGGTGGCCGGAGTCAGGCAGGGCAGTGGCGGCGCTAGGCGGGCGAGGCCACCGGGCGCGGCACGGCCGGCGGCCATGGCCGGAGGAGCGGCCCGCGGTGGGCGACCGGCCGCACTAGGCGCGACGCGCAGCGCCGGCGCGCGGGGGGGAGCAGCGCGGGCGTCGTCGGCGGGTGGCCGGCGGCAGCGGAGGCAGGCAGGCAGTGGCGCTTCGGGTGCTCCACGGGGACAGCGGGGCGGCAGTCGCGAGCAGCGAGGGGAGCAGATAGCGGCGGCGCGGCACGGGGGGCTGCGGGAGCGGCCGACGTGGCTCGGCGTCCACGGCTAGGAGCGACGGCGGCTAACGGTGGGGAACCCCGGTGGATGGAGGCAACTGCGGGGGACCAGGAACGGCGGCTGGAAGTACGGGGCGAGGCCGTCGGGCGCCGGACAGGGGCGCTGGCTGGCCGGAGCTGTTGCTGGTGGCGGAGGCGAGCCATGCCGAGCAGCAGCAGCTGCGTCGCTGGGGTGAGGGCGGCCGGCAGCGCGCGCAAGCCGGTCGCGATGCTAGGTGCGGCGATGCGGCGTTGCAGGGGGGAGAGTAGGGGGCGAGCGGGAGCAGTACGCGGGCGCACGGCGCAAGGTCAGGGCGCGATGAGCGACGCCGAGGCAGAGAGGAAGAAGGAGAAAGGCAGCTCACATGCGGTGCAGGGCAATGGCAGTGGGGCACGGGGTGGAGGACGGAGACGAGGTTGACGACGGCGGCGTCGACGTGCAGGAGGGGCGACGGGGCGGCTCTGGCGTGTCGGCGAGGCACGGGGAGGTCCAGCGACGACGACGAGCGTCGGGGCTCCGGCGAGAGGCGGTGGGGCAGTGGCATCGCCCAGATCCCGACGAGGAGAGGAGGGGAACGAGGGGAGTGAGGTGAGTGGGTTAGGGTTCCTCCAGGGGGGTGACGGTGACACTTTTATCCATCCACGGGGCCGCAGGATCATCGACACGGCGACATCGACAACCATGGTGGCCTGGATGGCCGCCACGCCTTCCTCTGCCTCTCCAACCGAGAGGTCGAAGAAAAGGCTGTGGTGTTGGGCTGGGCTGCACTGTGGCCATGTCTGGGCCTAGTGCACAGTAGTGCATTTTGTTTCAGTCTTCACCCTGATTGATAATTGCTACAGCTCTTGATTTATATTTATATTCAGCAATAAATGATTTCAGTTATACATGGTACTCCACACATCATCCAAATATAATATTTTGGGGGCTTCACACAAAGTTCCATTTATTTTCGGAATAGTAAGAAAATTTGTTGTAATTTAAAGGACCAAACTAAATGTTGCTGGTCCACTAAAATATTACTAGGGCCAAAATTAAAAACCAATTTGAGTTGATTTCTTCATGATAATCACACTTACTGGGGATTATTTGCAACAATACGAACATTTTGGTTTTACTGCCTGGAGAATTAATTTATTTGACTTTATTTTAAAAAAATGAAATTGAATTGGTTTTGAATCAAAGTGAAATTAGCAACAGTAATAGTGATGATGTGGCATCATTAGTAGGGGATTACTGTAGCTTGATTATCCGGGCGTTACACCCTCCCGGTTCAAAAAATTTCCGAGATGTGCTGGCCGCTTTTCAGCTTCATCCTCAAGATATAGGTCCAAACTCCATATCAAATGTCTGCAATTTTCAAGTCTTTTCTGAAGCATAACTTCAAGAAGAACCATCAGTGGATCTGTTCCAAGACTTTTTTCCACTTAAACCGGCGGACAGAGTTTACTGCCGGACCGCATCAAGGGTTGGGCGGCGTTAGCATTCAAAACAGAAGAGATGTGACCTTCCCTCACGCTGCTCTCCATACACACCCCAAGGAATGGAACCAATCATGGTTCTATTGTAAAGATACCTCACCTGAAGGAGAAAACCCACTGCCGGGTTATCGTGCCCATCGTCTACCTGAAGATCATCCCCTGTCGTAGCTCCTTAGCGCTCCAGAGCGGACCCGGTTTGCCCCTCAGCTTGCTAAGCTTAGGGCTTTTATGGCCAACGGTTTAACCGAAGTAGACTTTGTTCGTTGTTGGCTCGCCTGGAGCATCCTTCCACTGAGCCGGCACTCCGGCCTGATGTGCCAGTATACCGGAAAAACGGATGACCCTCAACGCCACATTGACATAATACTTCCTGAGAAATAAGTCACTGAAACCGCAAAGAAAATGCTCAACACCTCCCTAGAAGAGTGCAGCCAGACCGGATTGGCTCCATTCTATGAAAACAACAAACCGCCAGCGGTAAGTTCTTTCTGACCTCTTCTGCTTTTCCTAATCCGTCCATATCAATTGTCTTCTATTTATTTTGCATCTTCTGCACAGGCTGACGACCCCTTCTGGAAGAGAAAACCTCAAGATAAATCAGGCAAACAGTCGCGCCGGAAGACGTATGTTGTCAAAAAGAAAAAGGCGGCCGCTGCCTCCGGTTCACATCCTGAGGAAGGTGATCCAGATTCCGAGGTATGAATTGATCCTGATATGTTTTAATATCCCTTTATCCAGTTTTATGTTAACAATGTCTTTTCACAGGATTTGGCTGAAGGAAGTAAAGCGGCAGAAGTTGAGGTAATCTCTCTTTCTTCAGACTCGGAACCGCCGGCGCCCAAAATCCGTCGGGCGTCCCGGAAATACCCTTTTTCTCATCCTTACGCTCAATTGGACCCCAAATTTCTTTTGAAGAAGCAGCAGCATGAAGCACGCCGGACTACGCGCCATAGTGGCCACGTAGTAGAATCCTCCGGAATATCTCTTACTCCGGCTCGCAGGCGCCGCTCTGAGGTTTTACTTTTCCCAACTCTTCTTCATCCAAAGGTCGGGCTTATACGTAAACCACTTAAACCGTTTGATCCTAACTATCAGGAGACTCCTTTGTCCTCTTCTGGCAAGTCGACCGCCACCCAGGTCCCTGTGCTGAAGACCGTGCCTGGGTAAGTCCTTTTCAACATCCGGTTTATATTTGTATTTGTACCTTGATGATTCTCATTATTCCTTCGATTCTCTTCAGCAAGCCCAAGCCTAGCAAGAAGGCGAAAGCCACCAAAGCGGCTGCCGAGACTGCCACCACTGAATCGGCAGCTGATCCGGACGAAATCACCCCTCGAGAGGACGATCCTGCAGCTCAGTTTGACGATCCTATTCCCATGGATCACGATGACATTGCTGCTCCAGAAGATGCTAATGTAGTTGAACCGGTGAGTCCTATCCGGGTTAGCCCTCCTCGGACTAACCCGGCTCCTGTTAGCCCGGCACCTACTGTTGCCCCTTCTCAACCAACTACTGCTTCCTCCCCGGATGTTCAGATAACCGGGTCAGGTTTTACTGCTCTTGCTGAGCCTATCATCTTGGCCAAACATACTGCCAAAGAAGAGAAGCTTCAACAAGAAAAGGGCAAGTGGAGCACGGACTTGTCCAGCTATGCCCAATTGAGTGCCCAGGAACTTTATTCCGGGTATTTGAACTGGCTTCATACCAGCCGTGATTATGAATTGGGGTTGGTTAATATGATGAAGGATAAGTACGAGGTAACTTCCTTCACTTGTCTCTTGTTTTGTATTCTTTGTACTCCTGTCTTTATGCCATAGTAGCCCCCAAGTGCCGGTTTAGCTTCGTTGTAGGTGAACCGGTACTTCCAATGTATACAAAATGAACTTACATTAGCCCCCAAGTGTCAAGTGGATAACTTGTTTATATGCTTGAGACTTGTCTGAATTGTCTTTTACTCCATTTGATTTCCTTGTAGGCTGACTTGACCCGGAGGGCTGCAGAAGTAACTGAGCTCCGGAATAGACTGGCTGCTACTGAAACTGCTGCTGCCAAAGCCAAGGAAGAGCTTGCTCTGAACTTAACCAGCGCCGAAAAGTTGAAAAAGGACTTTGAAGCGGAGCGGTCCGCCTGGGAGGTGCAGAGGAATGCTCTTGAGAAAAGAGCAAAGGATGCTGAAGCTGCCCTTAATCCGGTGACGCAAGAGTTGACCGGCTTAAGACAGCAAATAGAACTTATGACTTCTGCTATCTTTGGTGGGTGCTTAATTTGCATATATTTTTATCTCTGCCATCTTTGTTCCGCTCCAGTTTAACTTTAACAATCATATGTATGGCGACGCATAACTCATCTTGGAGATGACATTCGCAAGAAGCTCAAGGCCTCTTATACCTTGATGTAGCAGATGTATTCCGGCGCTCAAAGGATTATAAGTGCAATGTCTCATCAGAAAACTGCTCCAACTACTATCCAAGGTACTTTAGAGAAGCTATCCATCCAGCTTGTACGTTTGGTAGAGGTGAAGAAATCTCCTGCACGGGCCGGTTCACTTGTAGCACTGACTCGGGCCAAGGCATGGGTTCCGGATTTTGATCCGGAGGAAGCTATGAACGGGTATCCCAGTAACAAGGAAGATGGATTTGCCTTCTCTCGCGAGGACCTACATGTTTTAACCAAGGAAATGCGCCCTCTTGCCAGCAAGCTTGCCGATGAAGCGGACCTGACCAGGTACCATCCGGCATATGACTTAGAAAATGAACGGGTGGACCGGCCGGTTTATGATACCGAGAATCTGATCCCGCCAATGTGTGCGCATACTTTCGCTCCAGATATTGATCCGTCCAAGCTTATTACTGAGGAAATGTACTTCTGTGCACTATCCAAGATCGATTGGCGCGTTCCTGACTTCCAGCCGCTTCAAGAAGATGAAGAAGTTCTGGAACAAGCCGATCCGCAGCCTTCGCAGTAGGACGAGGAATCATACACTGCTCAGTTTAACTCTTAGCTACTGAAATCTGTTGCCAAAAAACTTTAATCCATTCAGGCCTGCAAGTGCCTTGTAATAGAATAGTTCGAAACATTGTTTGTCCCAATCCGGATGTCACAGCTTGACTTGGCGTCTGCCAATTTTAATCCCTTGTCTGCTATGGTTGATCCTTTTATGTTATCTGTTTCTGCATAGACAATGCTTTGATTAAGTGTGCCTGACCTCCTTAATCCGGTAGGCATCATTAAACGTGTAGATTGCGATGAGGCTCTGGGCCCTCTTGGCGTTTGCCCAATGATTGTTCTGGGTTATGATAAACGCCGGTTTAAATCATGCTGGTGTTCTATGACCCAGACTTTTGTAGATATGTGGTCAACTTTGAAGTTGCCCAGTTCCGGATTAAAAACTTGGTTAACCACAGAAAACTTTGAAAAATCACAAAACACAAAACACTGTTGCAAATAAGACCATGTAGTCGAGGCTTTTTGCGAGCTGCCAGGCTCCATATTTTGTCAATCAATGGATGTGACCCAAGGAGCTATGATTCATTTTGCCAATCAATGGACGTGATCCAAGGAGCTATGATTCATTTTGCCAATCAATGGGTGTAATCCAAGGAGCAATGATTTCTTTTGCCAATCAATGGATGTAATCCAAGGAGCAAGGACTTATTTTGCCAATCAATGGATGTAATCCTAGGAGCAATGATTTCTTTTGCCAATCAATGGATGTAATCCAAGGAGCAAGAACTTATTTTGCCAATCAATGGATGTAATCCAAGGAGCAATGATTTATTTTGCCAATCAATGGATGTAATCCAAGGAGCAAGAACTTATTTTTCCAATCAATGGATGTAATCCAAGGAGCAATGATTTCTTTACGATCACATAAACCGGACCAGAAGGGATTAAGCTAGGATTCGAATGTGATCCGTAGTCCCCTAGTGACCGTGGAGGTAGGGTACCTATGAAAGAGTTGCGCTTGAATGGCAAGTCCTGGTTGGTCCCTTATAGAATTGTCCTGCATAGCAAAATAGATTGATCAAAGCATCTTGTTTTCTTGATGAGCATGATATATATCAAGAGAAGTAAACTTTTGATGGATATCACCTGAGTGAACTCCCTTAAAACACTTATTTAGAAGAAAATGGCCGATCCCCTGGTTTACCAGGGGTGCCGGTTTATACATTAATCATAATATATACATGATACATGAAGCGGAGCTCATGGCTCAAGTGTAGTAAGGCCGCAGAAGAGCAATGTTCCACGGCCTCTTTGTCTCTTCCTCTACTGTTCGTGAGTCTTTGTGTTCTCGAACGTCCACCATGTAGTATGAACAGTTGTGTAGGTTCTTGCTAACCACAAAGGGCCCTTCCCAACGTGGGGATAGCTTGTGCATATCTGTCTGGTCTTGTATAAGCCGGAGCACCAAGTCCCCCTCCTGGAACGTCCTGGTCTTGACCCGGCGGCTGTGATATCTACACAAGTCTTGCTGATAAATTGCAGATCGTGCTGCTGCTATGTCACGCTCTTCATCCAGTCGGTCTAAGCTGTCCTGTCTTGCTTGCTCATTAGCCGCTTCAACATAAGCTGCCACCCGTGGTGAGTCGTGCCGGATATCACTTGGAAGAACCGCTTCAGCACCGTACACCATGAAGAAGGGCGTGTAGCCTGTAGACCTGTTAGGCGTAGTATTGATGCTCTAGAGGACAGAAGGTAACTCCTCAACCCAGCACCCTGGTGTTCTTTGCAAGGGAGTAATAAGCCGGGGCTTGATGCCTCGCAAGATCTCTTGGTTGGCTCTTTCAGCTTGACCATTGGATTGAGGGTGAGCTACTGAAGACACATCCAGGCGAATATGCTCCCTTTGGCAAAACTCTTCCATCTCTCCTTTGGATAAATTGGTGCCATTATCAGTAATAATGCTGTGTGGAAAGCCAAACCGGAAAATTACCTTTTTGATGAATTTAACCGATGTTGCCGCATCACACTTACTGGCAGGCTCTGCCTCAATCCATTTTGTAAATTTGTCCACTGCCACCAACAGGTGGGTTTTTTTATCTTGGGATCGTTTAAAAGGCCCAACCATATCAAGCCCCCAAGTCGCAAACGGCCAAGTAATTGGAATCATCCACAGCTCCTGTGCCGGAACAAGAGCACGCCGTGAAAATTTCTGACAAGCGTCGCATTTTCGGACTAGATCCTCTGCATCAGCATGGGCTGTTAACCAATAGAACCCATGACGGAAAGCTTTAGCTACCAAGGACTTTGAACCGGCGTGATGACCACAATCCCCTTCATGAATCTCTCGAAGAATATCACAGCCTTCCTTTGATGATACGCACCGCTGAAACGCCCCAAAAATGCTGCGGTGATAAACTTCTCCGTTAACAATTGTCATGGACTTGGATCGCCGGATTATCTGCCTAGCTTCAATCTCATCATCTGGCAACTCTCCTCGGCTCAGGTACGCCAAGTAAGGGAGGGTCCAATCCGGAATAACATGAAGTGCCGCAACCAGTTGCGCTTCCGAGTCAGGAACAGCCAAATCCTCCTCCGATGGTACCTGAACGGATGGACTGTGCAGCTCGTCCAAGAAAGTATTTGGTGGCACCGGTTTATGCTGAGATCCCAGCCGGCTTAGAGCATCGGCCGCCTCATTTTTCCGCCGGTCTATGTGGTCCACCTGATATCCTTTGAAACATCCTGTAACTGCTTCAACTTCTCGCCTGTAAGCCGCCATGAGAGGGTCTTTGGAGTCCCACTTGCCAGACACTTGTTGTGCCACTAAATCTGAATCCCCAAAGCACTTGACCCCGCTCAAGTTCATCTCCTTAGCCATCCGCAGGCCGTGAAGCAGTGCTTCATATTCAGCCGCATTGTTAGTGTAAGGGAACATTAGTCAGAGGACATAACAAAACTTGTCACCTCTTGGGGAAGTTAACACAACTCCAGCCCCCGAGCCTTCTAATTGCCTTGAACCGTCGAAGTGAATAGTCCAGTATGTATGATCCGGCTTCTCCTCTGGTGCTTGCAATTCTGTCCAATCATTGATGAAATCTACCAATGCTTGGGATTTGATAGTAGTACGTGGTACATACTTCAATCCGTGTGGGCTAAGCTCAATGGCCCACTTTGCTACTCTGCCAGTGGCTTCTCTGTTCTGGATTATATCCCCCAACGGAGCTGAGCTAACAACAGTGATTGGGTGGCCCTGGAAGTAGTGCTTGAGCTTCCGGTTTGCCATGAACACGCCATAAACCAGCTTCTGCCAGTGTGGGTACCTTTGCTTCGATTCAATTAGAACCTCACTGACGTAATAAACCGGGCGCTGAACCGGATATTCCTTACCTGCCACTTTGCGCTCCACCACAATTGCCACGCTAACTGCACGGGCATTGGCGGCCACGTATAACAGCAGCGGCTCGCTATCAACAGGGGCAGCAAGGACCGGCGGTTATGCTAATTGCCGCTTCAAGTCCTCAAATGCAGCGTTCGTAGCATCGCTCCATATAAACCGATTTGTCTTTTTCAGCATCTGATAAAGCGGAATTGCCTTCTCTCCCAAACGACTGATGAATCGGCTTAACGCTGTAATCCGGCCAGCTATGCGTTGGACATCATTGATACAAGCTGGTTTAGTCAAGGATGTGATCGCCTTGATCTTCTCCGGATTGGCCTCTATTCTTCTGTTTGATACTAAGAACCCAAGGAGCTTGCCTGCCGGAACACCAAAAACGCACTTCTCCGGATTAAGCATCATCTTATAAACCCGGAGGTTGTCAAAGGTTTCCCTTAGGTCTTCTATCAGTGTCTCCTCCTTCCTTGACTTTACAATGATGTCATCCACATAAGCATGGACATTTTTTCCAATCTGCCCCTTAAGACAGTTCTGTACGCAACGCTGGTAAGTTGCTTGGGCACTTTTGAGCCCAAAGGGCATAGATACATAGCAGAAGGCTCCAAAGGGAGTTATGAAGGCTGTCTTCTCCTGGTCCTTAACTGCCATCTTGATCTGGTGATACCCTGAATATGCATCCAAAAAACTTAACCGCTCACATCCTGCCGTAGCATCAATGCTCTGATCAATACGGGGGAGAGCAAAAGGATCAGTTGGACAAGCTTTGTTTAAGTCTGTGTAATCCACACACATCCTCCACTTTCCATTTTTCTTTAACACCAGAACCGGATTGGCCAACCACTCCGGATGGAACACCTCAACTATGAACCCTGCGGCCAAAAGCCTGGCCACTTCCTCACCTATAGCCTTGCGCCTTTCTTCGTTGAAGCGGCGCAGATACTGTTTGACCGGTTTGAACTTCGGATCAATATTAAGACTGTGCTCAGCGAGTTCCCTCGGTATACCTGGCATGTTAGAAGGTTTCCATGCAAAGATATCCCGGTTTTCACGGATGAACTCGATGAGCGCGCTTTCCTATTTGGGGTCAAGGTTAGCACTGATAGTGAACTGCTTGGATGAATCGCCTGGCACAAAGTCAACTTGCTTAGTTTCCTCTGCCGATTTAAACTTCAACGCCAGATCATGCTCTGTAGTTGGCTTCTTTAACGGGGACATATCTGCCGGATCAACGTTGTCTTTGTAGAACTTCAACTCCTCTGTAGCACATACTGCCTCTGCATAGGCTGCATCTCCTTCCTCGCACTCCAATGCAATCTTGCGACTTCCGTGAACCGTGATGGTTCCCTTGTGACCCGGCATCTTGAGCTGTAGATAAACATAGCACGGTCTAGCCATGAACTTGGCGTAAACCGGCCTTCCAAACAGAGCATGATATGGGCTCTGGGTCTTTACAACCTCAAAGGTTACTGTCTCTGACCTGGAGTCCTGCTCATCTCCAAAGGTGACCTCCAGATCAATTTTCCCAACCGGGTAAGCCGATTTACCTGGCACCACTCCTTGGAACACCATGTTGGACTGTCTCAACTTCTTGTCCGTCAACCCCATACGACGGAAAGTCTCGTAATACAAGATGTTGATACTGCTGCCGCCATCCATGAGTACCTTTGTGAATTTGTAGCCACCCACCTGTGGTGCCACCACTAAGGCCAACTGGCCCGGATTATCAATCCGTGGCGGGTGATCCTCTCTACTCCACACAATAGGTTGTTCCGACCAACGCAGAAAACCTGGTGTTGCCGGCTCAACTGCGTGTACTGCCCGCTTCAGGATTTTTTGATCTCTTTTGCACAAACTCGTAGTAAAGACATGGTACTGTCCACTACTTAGCTCCTTCGGATTACTCTGATATCCGGATTGCTTCTGTTGTTGACGCTGCTGATTGCCTTGGTTATTGTAACCACCCTGACCATGCTGGTGGTTGCCTTGGTTGTTATAACCGCCCTAACCATGCTACTGGTGGTTGCCTTGGTTGTAGTTATTGTTGCCGCCATGATATCCTGATCCGGACCCGTTACCCTGGTGACCCGGACCTTGAAAACCGGAACTCGAGCTGCCGCCCGGTGGTCCATTGTTGTATTTGGCTTGTATCATGGCCTCTACCATGATCCGGCATTGCCCCCGTGTATGTTTAGCCGGGTGTTCCGGCGTGCTATGTTTTGGGCAAGGCTCATTCAACTGTTGATCCAGATTGACGGATCCTCCTCCACTCCGTGGAGGTGGCCTACCCTTGCGGAACTGAAAGTTTGCTTGAACATTGGCCACAAAATCAGAGCCGCCCTCTGCCTTTAGCTTACCATTAAAATTTGTTCCTGCCGGATTAGCCTGTGTTGGTTTACCAGCCTTGTTTGCTTTCCCAGACTTGTCTCCATCTGCCTCGGGGTACTTAGCGTTATCAAAGTCCCCATACTTCACCAGAGCGCTCATGAGTGTCCCCATGTCATTACAATCCCGCTTGAGCCGCCCCAATTTCAACTTCAGAGACTCAAACCGGCAATTGTTTTCTAATGTCACTATCGCCGTACTGGGGTTGATGCTATTGCAAGAGTGCAAGATTTCTGACACTCGCCGCACCCAGGTGCTCGTAGGCTCCTGTTCTCCTTGAACACATGCCGCTAAGTCTACTACTGACATTGGCTGCTTGCACGTGTCTTTGAAATTTTTGATAAACTGGCGACACAGCTCACCCCATGATCCGATGGAGTTAGGTGGTAAGCCCTTTAACCATGTCCAGGCTGTACCCTCAAGCATCATGGTAAAATACTTGGCGCATGCCGCTTCATCCACATCTAGCATCTCCATAGCCATCTCATAGCTCTCAATCCACGCCTCTGGAGCCAGGTCTGCCGTATAGTTGGGCACCTTGCGCGGACCTTTGAAGTCCTTGGGTAGCCTTACGCTTCGTAAAGCGGGGACAAGACACTGTACTCCAAAGGAACTCGCCGTGACTCATGTCTCTGCTGCGGTTGGGTGAACCGGCGTCATTTGACGGGTATCCTCGCGGGCAGTAGGTCTGGCCCGGTTCATCGCCTCCTGGGCGTGCGCCTCTGCTCCTGCCGGATTATCCTTCCTGTGACGGTGACGTCTCCGTTCGCTGCTGGACACTTCCGGTTCATCCCAACGCCTAGTGTAACTCCTGTTGTGGCGGGGTGTTGAATGAATCCTCTCCCTGCTGTAAGAGTACGCCTGCTGCTGTGTCAACGCTGTGTCCAGCAATTCCTTGGCCCGGCGCGCTTCCAACGCCACGGGGGACGTTCCCTCAACGGGTAAAGCGGCCAGTCGTGAAGCGGCGGCGACAATGTTGTCCAACGGGTTTGAATAATGGCCAGGAGGGGTGGGGATGTGCGGCTTGGGCACAACTTGACGATTCCACTCTGCGGTCGGCTGTTGAACCGGCGCGCCTGCTCCTGGGGCTCCTCCCCGGTTTACTTCTAGGTTATTGTTGGCTCCCGCTCCGGGTGTGCCAAAAAGATTCATCGCCTCATAGACCGGCGGTAGACGAGTTTGCTGCCTTCTATTCCTTACCTCCTATACAGAAGCCTGATCAACCCTGAGCCGGAAAGCTTGGGAATCCAGCTCTGCTTGCCTCGTCACCATCATGGCTTTCTCTGCGTCTAGATCCCGTTTAGCTTGCTCAATCCGGCCCTTCAGCTGAAGGATCTCTGCATCATGATGCGCCTTGTTGGCAGGAGTTACTTCCGCCATTGCACGTGCTGTCAACTCCTCGACCAAGGTGGATAGGGTGTCAGAGGGTGAGAGGGCTTGGCTGCTCGCCCCTGCACCAGCTACCTCTGCTGTGAACGCCCCAGTCACCGTGGGCTGCTGCATAGACTGTGATCCGGCCATGAAGACAGCCACCCGGTTTGGCGGATCAAAGGGGTCCGGAATAGTGTCACCATCGGATACTCCCCCGGATCGGCCGTCCTGCAACAGATACAAAGATTCGGTCTCTCCGAATGAGGATTCATCGTCAGAGTAGACAACTGTCTCGCCACCGAATCCGATCCGTCCTCGGCTTGGACTCCATGTACTGCTCCAACGAAAACACGCTTCACCGCAGGCTGAATCCGGGCCGATCTCGCACGCTGAGCCGGCTCGATAGTGTTGGGGAAGATGTCCGGCTCAGGTCTTGGTTCACAAATCTTGCCGATGAAGACGTGGATGCCGCCGAAGGGGACCCGGTACCCATATTCAATTGAATCGGCCTCGGGGCCCCAGCCTGCGTCGTCGATGTAGATCCGGCCGCGACGACTCTTGGTCATCCGGCCAACCGCGTAACCCTTGAGTCCTTCAAAGCTGCCCTTCAAGAACTCGAAACCATCGTGCGATAGCCCCACGGTGGGCGCCAACTGTCGTGGAATTGGCACGGCAGATGTCCGGTTTAGAGGACTTAGGTGTGGAGCCATCGCGCGGGTTAGCTTGAAGAGGTTAAAGCACACAAAGAACACAGAGGGTTTATACTAGTTCGGCCCCTTCGATGAAGGTAAAAGCCTACGTCTAGTTTGGTTTGGTATTGCTTGAGCGTCGGTGAACAGGCAGTGAATTGCTTGCCTGTATCTCGACGGGTTGTTGCTTGTCCTTGAACCATCGTCGGGTCGTCCCTTTATATAGGAGGCAATGCCCGGTCCGGTTTACAGAGTTCCGAGGCCGGTTCATAATCGTGTCCGCCTCGGTCTCTGCTCTTTCTATCTTACACTTCAAGTTACATGGTATGACGGTTTACAAACCGTAAGCCTTACATATGGGCCCTAAGCATCTATGGGCCGTAACCTCCGGTTCATATTCTACTGGGCTTTATGATAATACAACTATGTAAGTGTAATCCGGATCTTCCTAGCCGGTTTATACCTGCTAGTAATATCCCTGACAGTAATGGTGTGTCCGAACGTCGTAACCGCACTTTATTAGATATGGTGCGATCTATGATGTCTCTTACCGATTTACGACTATCGTTTTGGGGTTATGCATTAGAGACAGTTGCATTCACATTAAATAAGGGCACCATCTAAATCCGTTGAGACGACGCCTTATGAACTCTGGTTTGGCAAGAAACCAAAGTAGTTGTTTCTTAAAGTTTGGGGCTGTGATGCTTAGGTGAAAAAGCTTCAACCTGATAAGCTCGAACCCAAATCGGAGAAATGTGTCTTCATAGGATACCCAAAGGAAACTGTTGGGTACACCTTCTATAACAGATCCAAAGGCAAGATATTCGTTGCTAAAAAATGGATACTTTCTAGAGAAGGAGTTTCTCTCGAAAGAAGTGAGTGGGAGGAAAGTGGAACTTAATGAGGTAATTGTACCTTCTCCCGAATTGGAAAGTAGTACATCAGAGAAACTAATTATAGTGATTCATATACCAATCAGCGAGGAAGCTAATGATGATGATCATGAAACTTCCGATCAAGTTACTACCGAACCACATAGGTCAACCAGAGGGCGTTCCGTGCTAGAGTGGTATAGTAACCCGGTTTTGTAAGTCATGTTACTAGACCATGATGAACCTACGAACTATGAGGAAGCGATGATGAGCCCAGATTCCGCAAAATGGCTTGAGGCCATAAAATCTGAGATGTGATCCATGTATGAGAACAAAGTGTGGACTTTGGTTGAATTGCCCGATGATCGGCAAGCCATTGAACATATATGGATCTTTAAGAGGAAGACTAACACCAATGGTAATGTTACTGTCTACAAAGCTCGACTTGTTGCGAAAGGTTTTCGACAAGTTCAAGGTGTTGACTACGATGAGATTTTCTCACTCGTAGCGATGCTTAAGTCTATCCGAATCATGTTAGCAATTACGGCATTTTATGAAATCTGACAAATGGATAACAAAACTGCGTTCTTTAATGGATTTATTAAAGAAGAGTTGTATATGATGCAACCAGAAGGTTTTGTCAATCCTAAAGATGCTAACAAAATGTGCAAGCTCCAGCGATCCATCTATGGACTGGTGCAAGCATCTCGGAGTTGGAATATATGCTTTGATAAGTTGATCAAAGCATATAGTTTTATACAAACTTGCGGTGAAGCCTGTATTTACAAGAAAGTGGGTGGGAGCACTACAGCCTTTCTGATAAGTATATGTGAATGACCTATTGTCGAGTGGAAATGATGTAGAATTTTCTGGAAAGCATAAAGGAGTGTTTGAAAGGATTTTTTCAAAGAAAGACCTCGGTGAAGCTGCTTACATATTGAGCACCAAGATCTATAGAGATAGATCAAGACGCTTGATAAGTTCTTTCAATGAGTACATACCTTGACAAGTTTTTGAAGTAGTTCAAAATGGAACAATCAAAGAAAGAGTTTTTGCTTGTGTTGCAAGGTGTGAAGTTGAGTAAGACTCAAAGCCCGACCACAGCAAAAGATAGAGAGAGAATGAAAGTCATTCCCTATGCCTCAGCCATAGGTTCTATAAAGTATGCCATGCTGTATACCAGACCTAATGTATGCCCTGCCCTAAGTTTGGCAAGGGAGTACAATTTTGATCTAGGAGTAGATCACTGGACAGCAGTCAAAATTATCCTTAGAGGACTAATGAAATATTTCTCGGTTATGGAGGTGATAAAGAGTTCGTCATAAAGAGTTACGTCAATGCAAGCTTTGACACCGATCTGGATGACTCGGAGTCTCGATCTAGATACATATTGAAAGTGGGAGCATTTAGCTAGAGTAGCTCCGTGCAGAGCATCGTAGACATAGAAATTTGCAAAATACATACGGATCTGAATGTGGCAGACCCATTTACTAAACCTCTCTCACAAGCAAAACATGATCACACCTTAGTACTCTTTGGGTGTTAATCACATGGCGATGTGAACTAGATTATTGACTCTAGTAAACCTTTTGGGTATTCGTCACATGGCGATGTGAACTATAAAGTGTTAAATCACATGAGGATGTGAACTATTGGTGTTAAATCACATGGTGATGTGAACTAGATTATTGACTCTAGTGCAAGTGTGAGACTGAAGGAAATATGCCCTAGAGGAAATAATAAAGTTATTATTTATTTCCTTATATCATGATAAATGTTTATTATTCATGCTAGAATTGTATTAACCTGAAATTTAGTACATGTGTGAATACATAGACAAACAGAGTGTCATTAGTATGCCTCTACTTGACTAGCTTGTTAATCAAACATGGTTAAGTTTCCTAGCCATAGACATGAGCTGTCATTTGATGAACGGGATCACATCATTAGAGAATGATATGATTGACTTGACCCATTCCGTTAGATTAGACTTGATCGTTTAGTATGTTGCTATTGCTTTCTTCATGACTTATACATGTTCCTATGACTATGAGATTATGCAACTCCCGAATACTGGAGGAACACTTTGTGTGCTATCAAACATCACAACGTAACTGGGTGATTATAAAGATGCTCTACAGGTGTCTCCGATGGTGTTTGTTGAGTTGGCATCGATCGAGATTAGGATTTGTCACTCCGATTGTCGGAGAGGTATCTCTGGGCCCTCTTGGTGATGCACATCACTATAAGCCTTGCAAGCAATGTGACTAATGAGTTAGTTGCAGGATGATGCATTACGGAACGAGTAAAGAGACTTGCCGGTAACGAGATTGAACTAGGTATGATGATATCGACGATCGAATCTCGGGCAAGTAACTTACCAATGACAAAGGGAACAACGTATGTTGTTATGCGGTTTAACCGATAAAGATCTTCGTAGAATATGTAGGAGCCAATATGAGCATCCAGGTTCCGCTATTGGTTATTGACCGGAGATGTGTCTCGGTCATGTCTACATAGTTCTTTAACCCGTAGGGTCCGCACGCTTAACGTTTGATGATGATTTGTATTATGAGTTATGTGATTTGATGACCGACGTTTGTACGGAGTCCCGGATGAGATCACGAACATGACGAACAGTCTCGAAATGGTCGAGACGTAAAGATCGATATATTGGAAGGCTATATGTGGATATCAGAAAGGTTACGAGTGATTCGGATATTTTTCGGAGTACCGAAGAGTTACGAGAATTTGTATTAGGCCTTAATGGGCCATACGAGAAAGGAGAGAAAGGCGTCAAGGGTGGCTACGCCCCTTCCCCATGGACATGTCCGAATTGGACTAGGCAAAGGGGGCGCCCCCTTCCTTCCTTCTCCTTCTCCCTTCCCCTTTTCATATTCCATGTGGGAGCTAGAATCCTACTTGGACTAGGGAGTCCTAGTAGGACGCCACGCTTTGGCGCGCCGTATGAGGGCCTGCCTCCTCCTCCCTCCATCCTTTATATACGTGGCCAGGGGCACCCCATAGACACACAAGTTGATTTTAGCCGTGTGCGGTGCCCCTCTCCACAGATACACATCTCGGTCATATCGTTGCAGTGCTTAGGCGAAGCCCTGCGCCGGTAACTTCATCATCACCGTCACTACACCGTCGTGCTGATGAAACTCTCCCGTGACGCTCAACTGTATCAAGAGATCGTGAGACGTCATCGAGCTGAACGTGTGCTGAACGCTGAGGTGCCGTACGTTCGGTGCTTGGATCGGTTGGATGACGAAGACGTTCGACTACATCAACCATGTCACGAGACGCTTCCGCTTTCGGTCTACGAGGGTACGTAGACACACTCTCCCCACTTGTTGGTATGCTTCTAGTAGATAGATCTTGCGTGATCGTAGGAAATTTTTGAAATACTACGTTCCCCAACAATCTCGGCACGACGAACATTCGCAACAGTGCATAGTTAGGGAGAACACTTGTACCTTGAAATTTTGTAAGGGGTCATCTTATAATGCTACCACCGTACTAAGAAAAATAAGAAGCATAATAAGAACACTCCTTCATTTGCTGCTTCCGAAGCAGCTATGTACTCCGCTTCACACGTAGATCCCGCCACGATGCTCTGCTTGGAACTGCACCATCTGACAGCTCCACCGTTCAATAAAAATACATATCCGGTTTGTGACTTAGAGTCATCCGGATCAGTGTCAAAGCTTGAATCGACGTAACCGTTTACGGCGAGTTCTTTGTCACCTCCATAAACAAGAAACATATCATTTGTCCTTTTCAAGTACTTCAGGATGTTCTTGACCGATGTCCAGTGATCCACTCCTGGATTACTTTGGTACCTCCCTTCCAGACTTATAGCAAGGCACACATCAGGTCCGGTACACAGCATTGCATACATGATAGAACCTATGGCTGAAGCATAGGGAATGACTTTCATTTTCTCTCTATCTTCTGCAGTGGTCGGGCACTGAGTCTTTCTCAATTTCACACCTTGTAACACAGGCAAGAACCCTTTCTTCGACTGGTCCATTTTGAACTTCTTCAAAACTTTATCAAGGTATGTGCTTTATGAAAATCCAATTAAGCATCTTGATCTATCTCTATATATCTTAATGCCTAATATATAAGCAGCTTCACCGAGGTCTTTCATTGAAAAATTCTTATTCAAGCATCCTTTTATGCTATCCAGAAATTCTATATCATTTCCAATCAACAATATGTCATCTACATATAATATCAGAAATGCTACAGAGCTCCCACTCACTTTCTTGTAAATACAGGCTTCTCCAAAAGTCTGTATAAAACCATATGCTTTGATCACCTCATCAAAGCGTATATTCCAACTCCGAGATGCTTGCACCAGTCCATAGATGGATCGCTGGAGCTTGCACACTTTGTTAGCACCTTTAGGATCGACAAAACCTTCTGGTTGCATCATATACAACTCCTCTTTGAGGTATCCATTAAGGAATGCAATTTTAACATCCATTTGACGGATTTCATAAGCATAAAATGTGGCAATTGCTAACATGATTCGGACAAACTTAAGCATCGCTACGGGTGAGAAAGTCTCATCGTGCTCAACTCCTTGAACTTGTCGAAAACCTTTCGCAACAAGTCGAGCTTTGTAGACAGTAACATTACCATAGGCGTCGGTCTTCCTCTTGAAGATCCATTTATTTTCAATGGCTTGTCGATCATCAGGCAAGTCAACCAAAGTCCACACTTTGTTCTCATACATGGATCCCATCTCATATTTCATGGCCTCAAGCCTTTTTGCGGAATCTGGGCTCATCATCGCTACCTCATAGTTCGTAGGTTCATCATGGTCTAGTAACATGACTTCAAGAACTGGGTTGCCCTACCACTCTGGTGCGGAACGTACTCTGGTTGACCTACGAGGTTCAGTAGTAACTTGATCCGAAGTTTCATGATCAACATCGTTAGCTTCGTCGTTAACTGGTGTAGGAATCACTGGAACTAGTTTCTGTGATGTGCTACTTTCCAATTCGGGAGAAGGTACAATTACCTCATCAAGTTCTACTTTCCTCCCACTCACTTCTTTCGAGAGAAACTCCATCTCTAGAAAGGATCCATTCATAGCAACGAATATCTTGCCTTCGGATCTGTGATAGAAGGTGTACCCAACAGTCTCCTTTGGGTATCCTATGAAGACACATTTCTCCGACTTGGGTTCGAGCTTATCAGGTTGAAGCTTTTTCACATAAGCATCGCAGCCCCAAACTTTAAGAAACGACAACTTTGGTTTCTTGCCAAATCACAGTTCATAAGGCGTCATCTCAACGGATTTAGATGGTGCCCTATTTAACGTGAATGCAGCCATCTCTAAAGCATAACCCCAAAAAGATAGTGGTAAATCGGTAAGAGACATCATAGATCGCACCATATCTAATAAAGTACGATTACGACGTTCGGACACATCATTACGCTGTGGTGTTCCGGGTGGCGTGAGCTGTGAAACTATTCCACATTGTTTCAAATGAAGAACAAACTATTAACTCAAATATTCGCCTCCACCATCAGATCGTAGAAACTTTACTTTCTTGTTACGATGATTCTCTACTTCACTCTGAAATTCTTTGAACTTTTCAAATGTTTCAGACTTGTGCTTCATCAAGTAGATATACCCATATCTGCTCAAATCATTAGTGAAAGTCAGAAAATAAGGATACCCGCCGCGAGCCTCAACACTCACCGGTCCACATACATCAGTATGTATGATTTCCGACAAATCAGTTGTTCGCTCCATTGTTCGGAGAACAGAGTTTTAGTCATCTTGCCCATGAGGCATGGTTCGCAAGCACCAAGTGATTCCAAAAGTCCATCAGCATGGAGTCTCTTCATGCGCTTTACACAAATATGACCTAAACGATAGTGCCACGAATAAGTTGCACTATCATTATCAACCTTGCATCTTTTGGCTTCAATACTATGAATATGTGTATCACTACGATCGAGATTTAACAAGATTAGACCACTCTTCAAAGGTGCATGACCATAAAAGATATTACTCATATAAATAGAACAACCATTATTCTCATATTTAAATGAATAACCGTCTCGCAATAAACAAGATCCGGATATAATGTTCATGATTAATGCTGGCACCAAATAAAAATTATTCAGGTCTAAAACTAATCCCGAAGGTAGATGTAGAGGTAGCGTGCCGACGGCGATCACATCGACTTTGGAACCATTTCCCACGCGCATCGTCGCCTCGTCCTTAGCTAATCTTCGTTTAATCCATAGCCCCTATTTTGAGTTACAAATATTAGCAACCGAATCAGTATAAAATACCCAGGTGCTACTACGAGCATTAGTAAGGTACACATCAATAACATGTATATAAAATATACCTTTGTTCACTTTTGCCATCCTTCTTATACGCCAAATACTTGGGGCAGTTCCGCTTCCAGTGTCCAGTCCCTTTGCAGTAGAAGCACTCAGTTTCAGGCTTGGCTCCAGCTTGGGTTTCTTCGTGGGAGTAGCAACTGTCTTGCTATTCTTCTTGAAGTTCCCCTTCTTTCCCTTGCCCTTTTTCTTGAAACTAGTGGTCGTGTTAACCATCAACACTTGATGCTCCTTTTTTATTTCTACCTCCATAGCTTTGAGCATAGCGAAGAGCTCGGGAATTGTTTTCTACATACCTTGCATGGTATAGTTCATCACGAAGCCTTTATAGCTTGGTGTCAGTGATTAAAGAATTTTATCAATAACACTATCTTCATCAACTTTGCATCCAAGTTGAGTCATATGATTGTAGTACCCAGACATTCTGAGCAAGTGTTCACTGATAGAACTGTTCTCCTCCATCTTGCAGCTATAGAACTTATTGGAGACTTCATATCTCTCAATCCGGGCATTTGCTTGAAATATTAACTTCAACCCTTGGAACATCTCATATGCTCCATGATGTTCAAAACGTCATTGAAGTCCCGGTTCTAAGCCGTAAAGCATGGCACACTGAACTATCGAGTAATCATCAGAACGAGCTCGCGAGACGTTCATAACGTCCGGAGTTGCTCCTGCAGCAGGCCTGTCACCTAGCGGTGCTTCCAGGACATAATTCTTCTGTTCAGCAATGAGGATAATCCTCAAGTTACGGACCCAGTACGTGTAGTTGCTACCATCATCTTTCAACTTAGCTTTTTCTAGGAACGCATTAAAATTCAAGGGAATGGTAGCACGGGCCATTGATATACAACAACATAGATATGCAAAAAACAATCAGGACTAAGTTCATAATAAATTAAAGTTCAATTAATCATATCCCTAAAGAACTCCCACTTAGATAGACATCCCTCTAGTAATCTAAATGATCACGTGATCCAAATCAACTAAATCATGTCCGATCATGACGTGAGATGGAGTAGTTTTCAATGGTGAACATCTTATGTTGATCATATCTACTATATGATTCACGCTCGACCTTTCGGTCTCCAGTGTTCCGAGGCCATGTTTGTACATTCTAGGCTCGTCAAGTTTAACCTGAGTATTCTGCATGTGCAAAACTTTCTTACACCCGTTGTATTTGAACGTAGAGCTTATCACACCCGATCATCATGTGGTGTCTCGGCACGACGAACTTTCGCAACGGTGCATACTCAGGGAGAACACTTGTACCTTGAAATTTTGTAAGGGATCATCTTATAATGCTACCGCCGTACTAAGCAAAATAAGAAGCGTAATAAGATAAACATCACATGCAATCAAAATATGTGACATGATATGGCCATCATCATCTTGTGCTTTTCATCTCACTCCAAAGCATCGTCATGATCTCCATCGTCACCGGCTTGACACCATGATCTTCATCGTAGCGTCGTGGTCGTCTCGCCAACTATTGCTACTACTACTATCTCTAACTCATAGTGATAAAGTAAAGCAATTACATGCACTTCACAATTCATACAATAAAGAGACAACCATAAGGCTCCTTCCGGTTGCCGATAACTTTACAAAACATGATCATCTCATACAATAACATATAACTCATCACGTTTTAACCATATTACATAACAACATGCCCTGCAAAAACAAGTTAGACGTCGTCTACTTTGTTGTTGCAAGTTTTACGTGGCTGCTACGGGCTCAACAAGAACCGTTCTTACCTACACATAAAAAAACCACAACGATTTTTCGTCAAGTATGTGCTGTTTTTACCTTCACAAGGAACGGGCGTAGCCACACTCGATTCAACTAAAGTTGGAGAAACTGACACCCGCCACCCACCTGTGTGCGAAGCACGTCGGTAGAACCAGTCTCGCGTAAGCGTACGCGTAATGTCGGTCCAGGCCGCTTCATCCAACAATACCGTCGAATCAAAGTATGACATGCTGGTAAGAAGTATGACTATTATCGTCCACGAATCATTGTGTTCTACTCGTGCATATCATCTACGCATAGACCTGGCTCATGATGCCACTATTGGGAAACATAGTATTTCAAAAAAAATCCTACGATCACGCAAGATCTATCTACTAGAAGCATAGCAATGAGAGGGGAGAGTGTGTCTACGTACCCTCGTAGACCGAAAGCGGAAGCGTCTAGTGACGCGGTTGATGTAGTCGAACGTCTTCGCGATCCAACCGATCCAAGCACCGAACGTACGGCACCTCCACATTTAGCACACATTCAGCTCAATGACGTCCCACGAGCTCTTGATCTAGTTGAGCTTCACGGGAGAGTTTCGTCAGCACGACGGCGTGGTGACGGAGATGATGAAGTTACCGACGCAGGACTTCGCCTAAGCAGTGCAACGATATGACCGAGGTGTGTTTCTGTGGAGAGGGGCACCACACACGGCTAAAACAATATTGCTTGTGTGTTCTAGGGTGCCCCCCTGCCCCTGTATATAAAGAAGCAAGGGGGAGGGCCGGCCGGCCCTAGGGGCGCGCCAAGGAGGGAGCTTTCCTACTCCTAGTAGGAAAGGAAGGAGAAGAGAAGAAGGAAGAAGAGGGGCGCCCCCTCCCCCACTCCTAGTCCAACTAGGATTCCTAGGGAGGGGCATGCCCAGCCCTAGTGGGCTGCCTCTCACTTTCCCTCATGGCCCACTATGGCCCAATACTCCCCCGGGGGGTTCCGGTAACACCTCCGGCACTCCGGTTTTCTCCAAAATCACCCGGAACACTTTCGGTGTCCGAATATAGCCGTCCAATATATTAATCTTTATGTCTCGGACATTCCGAGACTCCTCTTCATGTTCGTGATCACATCCGGGACTTTGAACTACCTTCGGTACATCAAAACTCATAAACTCATAATACCGATCGTCATCGAACATTAAGCGTGCGGACCCTATGGGTTCGAGAACTATGTAGACATGACCGAGACTCATCTCATGTCAATAACCAATACCGGAACCTGGATGCTCATATTGGTTCCTACATATTCTGTGAAGATCTTTATCGGTCAAACCGCATAACAATATACATTGTTCCCTTTGTCATCGGAATGTTACTTGTCCAAGATTCGACCGTCGGTATCATCATACCTAGTTCAATCTCGTTACCGGCAAGTCTCTTTACTCGTTCCATAATACATCATCTCGTGACTAACTCATTAGTCGTTTGCTTGCAAGGCTTATTATGATGTGTATTACCGAGAGGGCCCAGAGATACCTCTCCGACACGCGGAGTGACAAATCCTATTCTTGATCTATGCCAACACCACAAACACCTTCGGAGAAACCTGTAGAGCATTTTTATAATCACCCAGTTAAGTTGTGACGTTTGATTGTTGGAAATATGCCCTAGAGGCAATAATAAAAGAGTTATTATTATATTTCCTTGTTCATGATAATCGTTTATTATCCATGCTATAATTGTATTGATTGGAAACTTAAATACATGTGTGGATAAATAGACAAACTTTGTGTCCCTAGTAAGCCTCTTCAGGACTAGCTCGTTGATCAAAGATGACCGCGGTTTCCAGGTCATAGACATGAGTTGTCATTTGATAACGGGATCACATCATTAGGAGAATTATGTGATGGACGAGACCCAAACGTTAAACATAGCTTTTGATCGTATCAGTTATCGCTATAGTTTTCTGCATGTCAAGTATAAGTTCCTATGACCATGAGATCATGTAACTCACTGACACCGTAGGAGTGCCTTGTGTGTGCCAAACGTCGCAACGTAACTGGGTGACTATAAAGGTACTCTACAGGTATCTCCGAAGGTGTCTGTTGAGTTGACATGGATCGAGACTGGGATTTGTCACTCCGTGTGACGGAGAGGTATCTCCGGGCCCACTCGGTAATACGTCATCTCAATGAGCTCAAAGTGACTAAGTAGTTAGTCACGGGATTATGTATTACGGAACGAGTAAAGAGACTTGCCGGTGACGAGATTGAACTAGGTATAGAGATACCGACGATCGAATCTCGGGCAAGTAACATACCGACGAGACAAAGGGAACTGTATACGGGATTGCCTGAATCCTTGACATCGTGGTTCATCCGATGAGATCATCGAGGAACGTGTGGGAACCAATATGGGTATCCAGATCCCACTATTGGTTATTGACCTGGGAGTGTCTCGGTCATGTCTGCATAGTTTCCGAACCCGCAGGGTCTACACACTTAAGGTTCGGTGACGCTAGGGTTGTTAGTGAGAACAGTGCATGGTAACCGAAGGTTGTTCGGAGTCCCGGATGAGATCCCGGACGTGACGAGGGTCTCCGGAATGGTCCGGGGACGAAGATTGATATATAGGATGAGAGTGAACGGAGTCCGGAAGTGTTCCGGGGAGCACCGGGGAGTCGTCGGATGACCGAAAGGAGTTTCGGGGGGTCCCGGCAAGTGTTGCGGGCCCTATGGGCCATAAGTGGGAGACGCAACAGCCCTCATGGGGCTGTGCGCCCCCCCTTGGGCCCTCTCCACCTGCGCATGGGGGCTGGCCCCCCCCCCTAGGGAGCCGCACCCCAGAGTCCTTGGGGGGCAAGGCACCCTGGGGGGGCAAACCCTAGCCCTGGGGGCGCCGCCCCCTTCCCATCTCCCTTGGCCGCCGCCCCTAGGGGGAAACCCTAGGGCGCCCCCTCCCCTCTCTCCCCCCTATATAAAGAGAGGCAGAGGGAGGGCAGCAAAAAAAAAGTTCGTGCCTCGGCGCTGCCCTCCCTCTCCCACGAATATCTTCGTCTATTTTGAAGTGCTTGGCGAAGCCCTGCTGGAATTCCTCCACCACCATCTCCACCACGCCGTCGTGCTGCTGGTTTTCTCCGTCAACTTCTCCTTCCCCCTTGCTGGATCAAGAAGGAGGAGACGTCCCCGAGCTGCACGTGTGAAGAATGCGGAGGCACCGTCCGTTCGGTGCTAGGATCTTCGGCGATCTGAATCGCGGCGAGTACGACTCCATCAACCGCGTTCTTGAACGCTTCCGCTTAGCGATCTACAAGGGTATGTGGATCCGACTCTCCCCTCGTAGATGCATCTCCTAGATTGATCTTGGTGAGCGTAGGAAAATTTTTGTTTCCCATGCAACGTTCCCCAACAGTGGCATCATGAGCTAGGTTCTTGCGTAGATGCTTTCACGAGTAGAACACAAAGGGGTTTGTGGGCGTTGATGTTTAGATTGCTTCCCTCCTTGGTCTTTCTTGATTCCGCGGTATTATGGGATGAAGCGGCCCGGACCAACTTTACATGTCCACGTACATGAGACCGGTTCCATCGACAGACATGCGACTTTTGTTGCATAAGATGGTTGGCGGGTGTCTGTCTCTCCTATCTTAGTTGAATCGGAATAGACAAAGGCGGTCCTTGTAGAAGGTTAAATAGCAACTTAAATATCACCGTTGTGGCTTTGCGTAGGTAAGAAGCGTTCTTGCTAGATACCCATAGCAGCCACGTAAAACATGCAACAACAAATTAGAGGACGTCTAACTTGTTTTTGCAGGGTATGTATGTGATATGATATGGCCAATGACATGATGAGATATATTTGATGTATGAGATGATCATGTTGTAATAGTTAATATCGACTTGCATGTCGATGTATACGGCAACCGGCAGGAGCCATAGGGTTGTCTTTAATTTTTGTATGACCTGCGTGTCAATCATT
>LR738710.1:720811566-720836358 GCA_902687465.1 Secale cereale | reverse complement strand
AGCACAAGAGCAAGGAGTTCATCATCATCAACACCGTCTATTACCTTTTGGGGGGTGGTGCCTCCTAGATTGGTTAGGTGTCGCTTGGGAGCCTCCGTCTTTGAGATGTGGAGTTGAACCAAGAAGTTTGTAAGGGCAAGGAGATCGCCTACTTCGTGAAGATCTACCCCGAGTAAGGCTAGTCCTCCGTGGGCGTAGGCCGTGATGGAATAGACAAGGTTGCTTCTTCGTGGACCCTTCGTGGGTGGAGCCCTCCGTGGACTCGCGCAGCCGTTACCCTCCGTGGGTTGAAGTCTCCATCAACGTGGATGTACGATAGCACCACCTATCGGAACCACGACAAAAATCTTCGTGTCACCAAACTGCGTTTGATCTTCTCCACCTCTCTTTTACATGTGCAATTTACTTTCCGCTGCTTATACTCTAGAATTGCATGTGTAGGGTGATACTTGAATTGTTCTTAAATTGCAAAACTGCCAAAAACATTGCATGATCTAAAGGCAGATTTTTTATATTGTCAAGTAGTCTAATCACCCCCCCTCTAGACCTACTTTCGATCCTACAGCTATGTAATGCTTTACTTTATCGCTAAACGGTAGCAATAGTAGTAAGAGCATGGTGGGCGCGCGACAACCCCGATGGCGACACGATGATGGAGATCATGATGATGGGGATCATGGTGTTACGCCGGTGACGATGGAGATCATGCCGGTGCTTTGGAGATGGAGATCAAAAGCACGAGTTGATGGCCATATCATGTCACTTATGATTTGCATGTGATGTTAATCCTTTTATGCATCTTATTTTGCTTAGGACGACGGTAGCATTATAAGATGATCCCTCACTAAAATTTCAAGATAAAAATTGTGTTCCCCCCGAGTGTGCGCCGTTGCGAAGGTTCGTCGTTTCGAAGCACCACGTGATGATCGGGTGTGATAGACTCTACGTTCGCATACAATGGGTGCAAGCCCGTTTTGCACATGCAGAACACTCGGGTTAGACTTGACGAGCCTAGCATGTACAGACATGGCCTCGGAACACGGAAGACCGAAAGGTCGAGCATGAGTCATATAGTAGATATGATCAACATAAAGATGTTCACCATTGACACCACCTCATCTCACGTGATGATCGGACTTGGGTTGGTGGATTTGGATCATGTCACGCTCGGATGACTAGAGGGATGTCAATTTGAGTGGGAGTTATAAGTAATTTGATTAGTTAAAACTCACTTATCATGAACAATAGTCTAAGATGTCTTTGCAAATCTTTTGATGTAGATGGCTCCCGCAGTAGCTCCCCTGAATTTTAATGCGTTCCTAGAGAAAACTAAGCTGAAAGATGATGGGAGCAACTTTGTGGACTGGCTCCGCAATCTGAGGATCATCCTCACAGCTGCCCAAAAGGTTTATGTCCTAAATGCACCGCTAGGTGAACCCCCCGCTCCGGCCTCTGTGGACGTTATGAACGCCTGGCAGTCGCGTGCGGATGACTACTCAGTAGTGCAGTGTGCCATGTTGTATAGCTTGGAAGGAGGACTTCAAAGGCGTTTTGAACGTCATGGAGCATATGAGATGTTCCAGGAGTTGAAGTTCATCTTTGAGAAGAATGCCAAGATCGAGAGGTATGAGACCTCCGATAAATTCTTTGCTTGCAAGATGGAGGAGAATTCGTCTGTCAGTGAGCACTTACTGAAGATGTCTGGGTACTATACCCGCATAGCTGATCTGGGACTTGTGTTCCCTGAGGAGGCTATCATTGACAGAATTCTCCAGTCACTCCCACCTAGCTACAAGAGCTTCGTGCAGCAGTATAACATGCAAGGGATGAACAAAACCATCACCGAGCTGTTTGCGATGCTGAAAGTCGCTGAGTCAGACATCCAGAAGGAGCATCAAGTGTTGATGGTCAATAAAACTACCAGTTTCAAGAAGAATGGCAAGGGCAAGAAGGGTAACTCTAAGAAGGGTGGCAAGGCAGTTGCTCATCCAGTGAAGAAACCCAAGGCTGGGCCCAAGCCAGAGACTGAGTGTTTCTATTGCAAGGGGAACGGCCACTGGAAGCGGAACTGCCCCAAGTATCTGGCAGACAAGAAGGGGGCCAACAACAACAACAAGCAAGGTATATGTGATATACATGTTATTGATGTGTACCTTACCAACTCTCGTTGTAGTGCCTGGGTATTTGATACCGGTTCGGTTGCTCACATTTGCAACTCTAAACAGGAACTACGGAATAGACGGAGGCTGGCGAAGGACGAAGTGACGATGCGCGTGGGGAATGGTTCCAAGGTTGATGTGATCGCCGTCGGCACGCTCGCTCTTCGATTACCATCGGGATTAGTTATGAACCTGAATAATTGTTATTTAGTGCCTGCGTTGAGCATGAACATTATATCTGGATCTTGTTTAATGCGAGACGGTTACTCATTTAAATCAGAGAATAAAGGTTGTTCTATTTATATGGGTAATATCTTTTATGGTCATGCACCCGAAGTAGGGGGTTTATTCTTATTGAATCTCGATAGTGATGATACACATGATCATAACATTGATGCCAAAAGATGTAGAGTTGATAACAATAGTACCACTTTCTTGTGGCACTGCCGTCTGGGTCATATCGGCGTGAAACGCATGAGGAAGCTCCATGCTGATGGACTTTTGGAATCTCTTGATTTTGAATCACTTGACACATGCGAGCCGTGCCTCATGGGCAACATGACTAAGACCCCGTTTTCAGGAACAATGGAACGGGCAAGTGACTTATTGGAAATCATACATACTGATGTGTGTGGCCCGATGAGTGTCACGACGCGCGGTGGATATCGTTATTTTCTCACCTTCACTGACGACTTAAGTAGATATGGGTATATTTACTTGATGAAGCATAAGTCTGAAACGTTTGAAAAGTTCAAGCAATTTCAGAGTGAAGTTGAGAATCATCGTAACAAGAAGATCAAGTTCCTACGATCTGATCGAGGGGGAGAGTATCTGATTTATGAGTTTGGCAATCACTTAAGACAATGTGGAATTGTTTCACAGTTGACGCCACCTGGAACACCACAGCGTAATGGTGTGTCCGAACGTTGTAATCGAACCCTATTAGATATGGTGCGTTCTATGATGTCTCTTGCCGATTTGCCACTATCATTTTGGGGATATGCGTTAGAGACAGCTGCATTCACTTTAAATAGGGCTCCATCTAAGTCCGTTGAGACAACACCGTATGAACTGTGGTTTGGTAAGAAACCTAAGTTGTCTTTTCTCAAAGTTTGGGGTTGCGATGCTTATGTCAAAAGGCTTCAGCCAGAAAAGCTCGAACCCAAAGCGGACAAATGTGTCTTCATAGGATACCCAAAAGAGACGGTTGGGTACACCTTCTATCTCAGATCCGAGGGCAAAGTGTTTGTCGCTAAGAACGGGTCCTTTCTCGAGAAAGAGTTTCTCTCGAAAGAATTGAGTGGGAGGAAGGTAGAACTTGATGAGGTTATTGAACCTCTGCTTCAACCAGAGAGTAGCGCAGCACAGAAAGATGTTTTTGTGGAGCCTGCAACGGTTGAAGAGGAAGCCAATGATGATGATCAAGAAGCTTCTGATCAAGTTGCTACCGAACCTCGTAGGTCGACAAGGGTACGCACTGCACCTGAGTGGTATGGTAACCCTGTCTTGGAGGTCATGTTGTTGGACAACAGTGAACCTACGAGCTATGGAGAAGCGATGGTGGGCCCGGATTCCGACAAATGGTTAGAGGCCATGAAATCCGAGATGGGATCCATGTATGAAAACAAAGTATGGACTTTGGAAGTATTGCCTGAAGGGCGGAAGGCCATTCAGAATAAATGGATTTTTAAGAGGAAGACGGACGCTGACGGCAATGTCACCGTGTATAAAGCTCGACTTGTGGCAAAAGGTTTTTCACAAGTTCAAGGAGTTGACTACGATGAGACTTTCTCACCCGTAGCGATGCTTAAATCCGTCCGAATCATGTTAGCAATAGCTGCGTATTTCGATTATGAAATTTGGCAGATGGATGTCAAAACAGCGTTCCTTAACGGTTTTCTTAAGGAAGAGTTGTATATGATACAACCGGAAGGTTTTGTCAATCCAGAGAATGCTGACAAAGTTTGCAAACTCCAGCGTTCCATTTATGGGCTGGTACAAGCATCTCGGAGTTGGAATCTTCGCTTTGATGAGGTGATCAAAGCGTTTGGGTTTGTACAAGTTTACGGAGAAGCTTGTATTTACAAGAAAGTGAGTGGGAGCTCTATAGCGTTTCTAATATTATATGTGGATGACATATTGCTAATTGGAAACAATATAGAACTTTTGGATAGCGTGAAGGGGTATTTGAACAAGAGTTTTTCGATGAAGGACCTCGGTGAAGCTGCTTTCATATTGGGCATCAAGATCTATAGAGATAGATCGAGACGCTTGATAGGACTTTCACAAAGTACATACCTTGATAAAGTTTTGAAGAAGTTCAAAATGGATCAATCCAAGAAGGGGTTCTTGCCGGTATTGCAAGGTACAAAGTTGAGTAAGACTCAATGCCCAGTGACTGCGGAAGATAGAGAAAAGATGAGTGTCATCCCCTATGCTTCAGCCATAGGCTCTATCATGTATGCAATGCTGTGCACAAGACCAGATGTCAGCCTTGCCATAAGTATGGCCGGAAGGTTTCAAAGTAATCCTGGTATGGATCACTGGACAGCGGTCAAGAATATCCTAAAGTACCTGAAAAGGACTAAGGAGATGTTTCTCGTTTATGGAGGTGATCAAGAGCTCGTCGTAAAGGGTTACGTCGATGCAAGCTTTGACACTGATCCGGATGACTCTAAGTCTCAAACCGGATACGTATATATTCTCAATGGGGGAGCGGTAAGCTGGTGCAGTTCCAAGCAAAGCGTGGTAGCCGATTCTACATGCGAAGCGGAGTACATAGCTACCTCGGAGGCGGCAAAGGAAGGTGTCTGGATGAAGGAGTTCATGACAGATCTTGGAGTTGTGCCTAGTGCATTGAACCCAATGACTCTGTTTTGTGACAACACTGGTGCCATTGCTCTCGCCAAGGAACCAAGGTTTCACAAGAGGACCAGACACATAAAGCGACGCTTCAATTCCATCCGCGATTCAGTCAAGGAGGAGGACATAAGCATTTGCAAAGTACACACGGATTTGAATGTTGCAGATCCGTTGACTAAGCCTCTTCCACGGGCTAAGCATGATCAACACCAAGACTCTATGGGTGTTAGATTCATTACCTTGTAATGCTAGATTATTGACTCTAGTGCAAGTGGGAGACTGTTGGAAATATGCCCTAGAGGCAATAATAAAAGAGTTATTATTATATTTCCTTGTTCATGATAATCGTTTATTATCCATGCTATAATTGTATTGATTGGAAACTTAAATACATGTGTGGATAAATAGACAAACTTTGTGTCCCTAGTAAGCCTCTTCAGGACTAGCTCGTTGATCAAAGATGACCGCGGTTTCCAGGTCATAGACATGAGTTGTCATTTGATAACGGGATCACATCATTAGGAGAATGATGTGATGGACGAGACCCAAACGTTAAACATAGCTTTTGATCGTATCAGTTATCGCTATAGTTTTCTGCATGTCAAGTATAAGTTCCTATGACCATGAGATCATGTAACTCACTAACTCATATGCTCCATGATGTTCAAAACGTCATTGAAGTCCCGGTTCTAAGCCGTAAAGCATGGCACACTGAACTATCGAGTAATCATCAGAACGAGCTCGCGAGACGTTCATAACGTCCGGAGTTGCTCCTGCAGCAGGCCTGTCACCTAGCGGTGCTTCCAGGACATAATTCTTCTGTTCAGCAATGAGGATAATCCTCAAGTTACGGACCCAGTACGTGTAGTTGCTACCATCATCTTTCAACTTAGCTTTTTCTAGGAACGCATTAAAATTCAAGGGAATGGTAGCACGGGCCATTGATATACAACAACATAGATATGCAAAAAACAATCAGGACTAAGTTCATAATAAATTAAAGTTCAATTAATCATATCCCTAAAGAACTCCCACTTAGATAGACATCCCTCTAGTAATCTAAATGATCACGTGATCCAAATCAACTAAATCATGTCCGATCATGACGTGAGATGGAGTAGTTTTCAATGGTGAACATCTTATGTTGATCATATCTACTATATGATTCACGCTCGACCTTTCGGTCTCCAGTGTTCCGAGGCCATGTTTGTACATTCTAGGCTCGTCAAGTTTAACCTGAGTATTCTGCATGTGCAAAACTTTCTTACACCCGTTGTATTTGAACGTAGAGCTTATCACACCCGATCATCATGTGGTGTCTCGGCACGACGAACTTTCGCAACGGTGCATACTCAGGGAGAACACTTGTACCTTGAAATTTTGTAAGGGATCATCTTATAATGCTACCGCCGTACTAAGCAAAATAAGAAGCGTAATAAGATAAACATCACATGCAATCAAAATATGTGACATGATATGGCCATCATCATCTTGTGCTTTTCATCTCACTCCAAAGCATCGTCATGATCTCCATCGTCACCGGCTTGACACCATGATCTTCATCGTAGCGTCGTGGTCGTCTCGCCAACTATTGCTACTACTACTATCTCTAACTCATAGTGATAAAGTAAAGCAATTACATGCACTTCACAATTCATACAATAAAGAGACAACCATAAGGCTCCTTCTGGTTGCCGATAACTTTACAAAACATGATCATCTCATACAATAACATATAACTCATCACGTTTTAACCATATTACATAACAACATGCCCTGCAAAAACAAGTTAGACGTCGTCTACTTTGTTGTTGCAAGTTTTACGTGGCTGCTACGGGCTCAACAAGAACCGTTCTTACCTACACATAAAAAAACCACAACGATTTTTCGTCAAGTATGTGCTGTTTTAACCTTCACAAGGAACGGGCGTAGCCACACTCGATTCAACTAAAGTTGGAGAAACTGACACCCGCCACCCACCTGTGTGCGAAGCACGTCGGTAGAACCAGTCTCGCGTAAGCGTACGCGTAATGTCGGTCCAGGCCGCTTCATCCAACAATACCGTCGAATCAAAGTATGACATGCTGGTAAGAAGTATGACTATTATCGTCCACGAATCATTGTGTTCTACTCGTGCATATCATCTACGCATAGACCTGGCTCATGATGCCACTATTGGGAAACATAGTATTTCAAAAAAAATCCTACGATCACGCAAGATCTATCTACTAGAAGCATAGCAACGAGAGGGGAGAGTGTGTCTACGTACCCTCATAGACCGAAAGCGGAAGCGTCTAGTGACGCGGTTGATGTAGTCGAACGTCTTCGCGATCCAACCGATCCAAGCACCGAACGTACGGCACCTCCGCATTTAGCACACATTCAGCTCAATGACGTCCCACGAGCTCTTGATCTAGTTGAGCTTCACGGGAGAGTTTCGTCAGCACGACGGCGTGGTGACGGAGATGATGAAGTTACCGACGCAGGACTTCGCCTAAGCAGTGCAACGATATGACCGAGGTGTGTTTCTGTGGAGAGGGGCACCACACACGGCTAAAACAATATTGCTTGTGTGTTCTAGGGTGCCCCCCTGCCCCTGTATATAAAGAAGCAAGGGGGAGGGCCGGCCGGCCCTAGGGGCGCGCCAAGGAGGGAGCTTTCCTACTCCTAGTAGGAAAGGAAGGAGAAGAGAAGAAGGAAGAAGAGGGGCGCCCCCTCCCCCACTCCTAGTCCAACTAGGATTCCTAGGGAGGGGCACGCCCAGCCCTAGTGGGCTGCCTCTCACTTTCCCTCATGGCCCACTATGGCCCAATACTCCCCCGGGGGGTTCCGGTAACACCTCCGGCACTCCGGTTTTCTCCAAAATCACCCGGAACACTTTCGGTGTCCGAATATAGCCGTCCAATATATTAATCTTTATGTCTCGGACATTCCGAGACTCCTCTTCATGTCCGTGATCACATCCGGGACTTTGAACTACCTTCGGTACATCAAAACTCATAAACTCATAATATCGATCGTCATCGAACATTAAGCGTGCGGACCCTATGGGTTCGAGAACTATGTAGACATGACCGAGACTCATCTCATGTCAATAACCAATACCGGAACCTGGATGCTCATATTGGTTCCTACATATTCTATGAAGATCTTTATCGGTCAAACCGCATAACAATATACATTGTTCCCTTTATCATCGGAATGTTACTTGTCCAAGATTCGACCGTCGGTATCATCATACCTAGTTCAATCTCGTTACCGGCAAGTCTCTTTACTCGTTCCATAATACATCATCTCGTGACTAACTCATTAGTCGTTTGCTTGCAAGGCTTATTATGATGTGTATTACCGAGAGGGCCCAGAGATACCTCTCCGACACGCGGAGTGACAAATCCTATTCTTGATCTATGCCAACACCACAAACACCTTCGGAGAAACCTGTAGAGCATTTTTATAATCACCCAGTTAAGTTGTGACGTTTGATTGTTGGAAATATGCCCTAGAGGCAATAATAAAAGAGTTATTATTATATTTCCTTGTTCATGATAATCGTTTATTATCCATGCTATAATTGTATTGATTGGAAACTTAAATACATGTGTGGATAAATAGACAAACTTTGTGTCCCTAGTAAGCCTCTTCAGGACTAGCTCGTTGATCAAAGATGACCGCGGTTTCCAGGTCATAGACATGAGTTGTCATTTGATAACGGGATCACATCATTAGGATAATGATGTGATGGACGAGACCCAAACGTTAAACATAGCTTTTGATCGTATCAGTTATCGCTATAGTTTTCTGCATGTCAAGTATAAGTTCCTATGACCATGAGATCATGTAACTCACTGACACCGTAGGAGTGCCTTGTGTGTGCCAAACGTCGCAACGTAACTGGGTGACTGTAAAGGTACTCTACAGGTATCTCTGAAGGTGTCTGTTGAGTTGACATGGATCGAGACTGGGATTTGTCACTCCGTGTGACGGAGAGGTATCTCCGGGCCCACTCGGTAATACGTCATCTCAATGAGCTCAAAGTGACTAAGTAGTTAGTCACGGGATTATGTATTACGGAACGAGTAAAGAGACTTGCCGGTAACGAGATTGAACTAGGTATAGAGATACCGACGATTGAATCTCGGGCAAGTAACATACCGACGAGACAAAGGGAACTGTATACGGGATTGCCTGAATCCTTGACATCGTGGTTCATCCGATGAGATCATCGAGGAACGTGTGGGAACCAATATGGGTATCCAGATCCCGCTATTGGTTATTGACCTGGGAGTGTCTCGGTCATGTCTGCATAGTTTCCGAACCCGCATGGTCTACACACTTAAGGTTCGGTGACGCTAGGGTTGTTAGTGAGAACAGTGCATGGTAACCGAAGGTTGTTCGGAGTCCCGGATGAGATCCCGGACGTGACGAGGGTCTCCGGAATGGTCCGGGGACGAAGATTGATATATAGGATGAGAGTGAACGGAGTCCGGAAGTGTTCCGGGGAGCACCGGGGAGTCGTCGGATGACCGAAAGGAGTTTCGGGGGGTCCCGGCAAGTGTTGCGGGCCCTATGGGCCATAAGTGGGAGACGCAACAGCCCTCATGGGGCTGTGCGCCCCCCCTTGGGCCCTCTCCACCTGCGCATGGGGGCTGCCCCCCCCCCTAGGGAGCCGCACCCCAGAGTCCTTGGGGGGCAAGGCACCCTAGGGGGGCAAACCCTAGCCCTGGGGGCGCCGCCCCCTTCCCATCTCCCTTGGCCGCCGCCCCTAGGGGGAAACCCTAGGGCGCCCCCTCCCCTCTCTCCCCCCTATATAAAGAGAGGCAGAGGGAGGGCAGCAAAAAAAAAGTTCGTGCCTCGGCGCTGCCCTCCCTCTCCCACGAATATCTTCGTCTATTTTGCAGTGCTTGGCGAAGCCCTGCTGGAATTCATCCACCACCATCTCCACCACGCCGTCGTGCTGCTGGTTTTCTCCGTC
The DNA here is from genome assembly GCA_902687465.1 of Secale cereale. NCBI lineage: Eukaryota > Viridiplantae > Streptophyta > Magnoliopsida > Poales > Poaceae > Secale > Secale cereale. The sequence goes on along the minus strand of LR738710.1, from coordinate 720,826,365 downwards.
AACTTCTCCTTCCCCCTTGCTGGATCAAGAAGGAGGAGACGTCCCCGAGCTGCACGTGTGAAGAACGCGGAGGCACCGTCCGTTCGGTGCTAGGATCTTCGGCGATCTGAATCGCGGCGAGTACGACTCCATCAACCGCGTTCTTGAACGCTTCCGCTTAGCGATCTACAAGGGTATGTGGATCCGACTCTCCCCTCGTAGATGCATCTCCTAGATTGATCTTGGTGAGCGTAGGAAAATTTTTGTTTCCCATGCAACGTTCCCCAACATTGATAGCACACAAGGTGTTCCTCCGGTATCCGGGAGTTGCATAATCTCATACTCATAGGAACATGTATAAGTCATGAAGAAAACAATAGCAGTAAAACTAAACGATAAAGTTGCTAAGCTAACGGATGGGTCTTGTCCATCACATATTTCTCCTAATGATGTGATCTCATTGATCAAATGACAACTCATGTGTATGGTTAGGAAACATAACCATCTTTGATCAGTGAGCTAGTCTAATAGAGGCATACCAGGGACACTCTGTTTTGTCTATGTATTCACACATGTACTAAGTTTCCGGTTAATACAATTCTAGCATGAATAATAAACATTTATCATGATATAAGGAAATACAAATAACAACTTTATTATTGCCTCTAGGGCATATTTCCTTCATCATCACTATCATACTAAGCATACCAGACAATCTATGAGCAGGAACATACATCTACAACAAACAACATGCTGCCAGTGCATATGTTCTGAACTACTAGAGTCATAGTCTTGCCCGCACTTGCTTGGCCCGACGACATGGACAACAGTATCAGCACCGTAGCCGTCATTTCGTCAAACGGTTTGTCTGCGTCAAGGGGCTGACCACCTGACGCCTCTTCCGGTTGCTACTGGAGAGCCGCAGCCCGCCGCAACGCTCAATGGCCTTGCAATCTCGCGGTCGAGGCGATGGGGGGAAGGAGGGGAGCAGCGAGCTGGCCATGCGCTTCGACTTGCCGGCGCCGGTGACCGCGAGCTGACCACGTGCGAGCCGTGTGCCTGGCAAGCGGCAACGGCCTGAGGACGATTTGTTGGGTGTGTAATTACAGGACTGACCCTGTGTCTCTGCCTGCGGTGCGGTACATACGCGGATACGCCAGCCCCACACAAGACAAGCGTCTCTCCGTTTCCTCGATTGCCCCCAATCCGTGGCTGCGCGTCCGCCGGTGGCCGGGGGTTCTAATCCGAGCGATTCCCAATCCCGACCGCCGCTGGAAGACCTCGCAGCTCCACGACAGCGCGGGCAGACATGGCGCCCGTCCTACCTGCACTGGCAGCGGGGGCGGCGGCTCCTCCCACTTTCTGCCGCGTCTCTCTCCCGGCCCGCAGCGCTTTCCCCTCCTCCTCCCCCGTCAGGAACCATCGCGGGTTTGCAGCCAGGAGCAGCGGCGGCGGCGGCCGTCCCGAGCCCAAAGCAGGTACATCCACCTCCTCCTGATGCGCCCGCCGTCCTTTGGATGGTTCGAGAGAGGCATTTCGGGCTGGGTCGCTTACTCCATCCTCCGTGGTTCTGCTGCCCATGTGCCAGGTGATGACGAGAGCAAGGCCGTCCTCGACGCCTTCTTCCTCGGGAAGGCCCTGGCGGAGGCGCTGACCGAGAGGGCCGAGTCGGTGGTGGGCGAGGTGTTCAGCGTCGTCGGGCAGTGGCAGGCGGAGCAGCAGAAGCAGGTCCAGGAATTCCAGGTACTGCACAGCCGCGGCCCTTGCTTTGCTCCCCATGGGTAGTATTACGGATATACTCACTAGTGTTTAGCTTTACCTTCAATCTGGCTACTGCACAACCAGATATGTTCCTAGGCCAGCTGATAGCAGATAGGCCTGTGAATTCTCAGTGCCAACTTAGTAAGTTCTTGCACATTCAGCTGTCACACAACTAAAAACTAAATGATGTTATTCTTCTTCATCCAGAAGTGCACACGCTTTAGCTTTTCGATGTCACATAATCCAACTGCTTTCCATGATTAATCATCATTGTTGATCGATTCATAATTTATGGCTACAATTTATTGTGGACATACTTTTAATTTTCTTCTTTTAACCTCAAAGAATTGCACTCACTTCTAAATTGCATTTTGGGGGATGATTGTAACTACAGGACGAAGTAGTTCAGAGAGCCCAAAAGGCCAAGGAAAGAGCTGCTGAGGAGGTCGTTGATGATAAGGGGCCAAAGACTCTAAAGGGACCTTCAACAACAATCGTGACGCCTGCACCTACGTCTCCCCCTTCTCCTAATATCCCCACACAGGCAGAACAGTTATAAGCGGCGATGAAGAGTTAGTGCTGCATGTAGACTCACTTTTGTGCTCCAAGAAAGTGATGAAATTCTCCTATGAGATATGTATTGATCAAGTTGTCCTTTCTTTGATAGTGAATATCCAGAATATCAACTAGAAAAATCTATGGTACAAGTTCCGAGATGAATGGAATAAAAATCTGTTAGTTTACTACAGATTCTGAAAATAATAATTTTATTGCCTGTATGATGTCGTTCTATATAATAATATGTTCTCAGGAAACAGCTTCAAAGAACCTTTACAACCATAAACAATGGTTATCTTAATTTACAATTTTCTTTCTTGAGAAAACTTCACAAAGGACATGTGAAAGGGTGATTCGATCATCAAATAACTGTAGCAGTAGAACCCGAAACTTGGACTCCTACTCCCTTTTACTGGTGGCCTTTGCATCTGGTTCTTGGTGTCTTTATTCTGTCAAATAAACTGCTATTCAGTTCCCAGAGAAATTATGTGTGCACTGTGGCTAACTGAATATTCTCTTCGAGAGAAGTACTAGCTGGATTATGTATGCAACACATTTGTGACATGTGCTTTCCGTGATTTCAAGAATTTGTGTTGTGTCATGATGCTTTAGTCCATTATGAATATTTAAATACATAGAATGCAGGTCTTCAAGGGAAGAGCAGAACTGCAGACTAACGCAGATTATGTTGGACATTCTTGCCTAAAATGCAATATATTCCAACCGATGCACTGATGATGTTGAAAAGTTGCCAAAATCATTGTGAAGATAGAAAACAGGTAATTATGCAACTAAAGTATTCTTATTATTTTTATTACGTACTATCATTAAATTGTAACTATTTTTCTTATACTCCCTCCGTTCCTAAATATAAGTAGAGACTTATATTTAGGAACGGATGGAGTACATTGCATACCTGCAGAACCGCGGATGAGAATGATGTTGCAACTTCTAGTTTCCTTTGTTGATTCTTTTTTAGATGCTTATGTGATGAATTGTTGGAGTTAGAGCATAGGTATACAGCGTTGTTAGGAATTTGCAAAGTAAATTTTTATATGAATTTTCTCTAGAGTAGAACACACCATTGGTCGTGCAGTTTAGTCACACAAGTTGCAGAATATTTTAAACTGGTTAAATACTTCTGATAATAAAATGTTGCAGTTTAGGGTGTTTTATGCCAAACTCTGTTAGATACTCTCTATCTGATTGGGCAAAGGCTGCGCTATGCATGGTTTATTTATAAACATAAATATCTCTACATTCTTACGATAACAACCTTAATATTGACCATTTGTTCACACACATAAAGATGTCTTGCAACTCACGACCTTGCATAGTATTCAGGCACGGGACATAAGGTACGACTTTACATAATATTCCTGGCACATATGGATGGTACAAGCATAACCAACCAATCCCCCCTTTGAGCAACTGTGAACTGGCTCAGTGGCGAGGGGAGGTTTTAACACCCAATACGTTGTGGGTTCGAGTCCTAACTTGCTCATTGTTTCGCAACTTCTTAGTATCCAGGATTACAAATCGTGAGCTGAATATGTGAAGTATCATTCATATATTTTGATGATATTGACGCACGGGCAGAACCATCAGTGGCTCAGGAAGTATAGTACTGCTGCAGCTGGGATCCATTTTGGAACTCTCTTGACACAAGTGAACCTTTGAGGAACTCCCTGAACCATTCAGCTGATAATTTTGGCGTCCTCTTCTGCGTCTTAAAGTCGACATGGTAGAGCCCGAATCTGTCCTTGTATCCCGAAGTCCACTCGAAGTCGTCGAGGATAGACCACACAAAGTAACCACGTACGTCAGCTCCTTTCCTTCAAACATTTCAACAAGGTTGGTTGTTATTCAGAGACTGATGCAATAGTAGCCATAATCATAATTTGTACTCCCTCCGTTCCTAAATATAAGTCTTTTAATATATGTGTACGTAGACATATTTTAGTGTGTAGATTCACTCATTTTGCTCCGTATGTAGTTACTTGTTGGAATCTCTAGAAAGACTTATATTTAGGAATGGAGGGAGTAGATAACATAAGAGCATATCATCAGCTAAGGTCTACCATATGGTAGGGTCAGCCCTGCATTGTATCGAATCCCCTTTTGCGTTCTAAAGAATTGGTTAAACGACCACAGAATATGCCGGGAACCCATATACTCCCTCCGTCCCAAAATTCTTGTCTTAACTTTGTCTAGATAGGGAAGTATCTAACACTAAAACGTGACTAGATACATCCATATTTAAACAAATCAAAGACAAGAATTTTGGGACGGAGGGAGTAATATTCTAGTGCGAACAGTTGGAAGCCAGATCTATGCATGAAGTGTCCAGAACAGCATATGTTACCTCATTGCCGAGGCTAAATAAGTGAGGTAGCCACTGATGTAATCAATTCTTTCTGTGTCACCGGTAAAATCCTTAGCAGTCATGCTGCTATTGCTTGCTTGAGAATAACCTGAAAATGTGAATTAGCCTCTACATATTTGTTACACACATTATTCTCTGTAACAGAACAATAATAGATAGACTAGCAATGGTCTTTTTTTTTTTAAAGGAAAACCGTGGGGGGAGGCCCGACAGTCCATGATATGTACAAGCAGGTGTGGAGTTAACAAAAACCTGCATAAGACCGACAAGGGATGGCCACAAATGATGGGCTCTTAGCCTCTAAGAGAAACACATAGCTTACTTTGGTGTGACTACTACTATATGGTTCAAAATTTCTGATTTGTTTTTAGAACACACATCTACTGCACGTCACGTTGTATTAGAGAAAAAGAACACCAAGAGGCAAGAGGTACAGCTGTCAAACAACCTAACCTAGATATGACACAAGAACTATACCATAAGAAACATAATCGTTGGTTGACTGTTATTCATGCATATAAGCCACAAGCAGGCCAGTCACTATTAACACTAGCTCTGATATCATTAGATGTAATTCTGGAAGGCCAGACGAAAAAACGATTTGTTTCCGAATGAGATAAAAATGCTCCGATTGTTTCTGAACACGTAGACATGTGCCAAATAGGCAGTGTCCTACTCAGACGACGCTCGTCGAAAGTGTATAACAAGTTCAAATACTAATTATTTAAGCTTCAGAAGATAGTAAAGACGGAGAGTCACACCATTTTCTGTAATATATGTTGGGGTGTTGTTGTATCTTTCTTTGTAATACATGACCACCTTTTCCATCCCATGTGGAACATCATAGAAGAATGGTGCTCCTGTCTGCATGAGTGAGACAGCAATCACTATTTGTTACTGTATTGTTTTTCTATTAATGACTTACATGAATCAGTATTTAGCAATCTTATGTTTACCTCTTTACCGATAGGCACCCCATCTCGTTCTAATAAAGTCAACGCTCGCGCATCCCCATCCATAGGATCCATTTCACATGGTGAAAAGATGCAGTCCTTCACATACCATGTCGAATAATGATTTAGTCCAATAAAATCCAGTTTGTTTGCATGTAGTTTCTTCTTCTGCTTTAATGTGAACTCAGGTAGGTTTGGACCCAACATTTCGCGCATCTCTGCAGGATAATCACCAAGAATTATAGGGTCCAGAAACCTATCAAAAACAAACAAAACAGGTAAAGTAAAAAGGTGGTAATTGAAGATCATATTTATTTTGTTCCAAGAAATAATTGAGAAATAAATCTTTCAAAGTTCTGTTACAGAAAAGAGAGTCTGTTTCTCTGCCTCCGTGTAGTGAAACAAAAAATCATGGTGTTGCTGTGAATTATATCAGCCTGTTGACCTGTTTGTTTGTATTGGACAGATTTATTATCTTGTTTGAGAACACACTTGTTCTGAATTTATGAGGAAACAAAATGCTAATTATCCTGCAGCTATCATCTTATTGGATAGTATAGTATAGTACTTCATCTGTAAACTAATATAAGAGCGTTTAGTAATCTAAACGCTCTTATATTAGTTTACGGAGGGAGTACCTATTCGCAAAAAAGAAGGGGGATAGTATAGTACCATGGAACATTGAAAGATATAGCCCGTTCAGTTGCTAGTTGGTCGATTGTGGTATTTCGCAATGGTTCATACCATCTTGCGCTGACAGCAATTCCAATATTTCCACCTTGTCTCTCCTATTAAGTGGCATAGATATTAAACCATACTAAAAATCCTCAGTTGATGGTGTTATATTATTAACTTCTATGGAAGAAAACACACGAGGTGATGATGGTGTACTCGTATCCAAGAAGAATCTAATTTATACCTGATAGTTATTTCTGTAAATGCTCACAGCGTTTGCATGTGAAAGTATCATATTGTGACCTGCTATGTATGGCTCTATTGAAGAATTTCCAAAGGCACAATTCCCATAGGGCTTCGAACAGTGACCAGGAGGGAACCATCCATTCAAATAAGAAAATTTTGCCAGTAAGTTAGGCTGATTCATTGTAACCCAGAATTTCACTCGATCGCCAAACAACTTGAAGCATACTTTTGCAAAGTAACCAAAGTCCTTCCTGAAAAGCACTTGGAAGTATGATAATTTAAGTTCTTCTTTTTTAATTCAGAGAAGTAAAACAAACTGAGAGGCACAGACATAGACATACTGGATTTCTGGACTCAACCATCCACCATATCGCTCTTCAAGCTCATGTGGAATGTCGTAATGAAATATCGTAACAAATGGTTGTATGCCTGGTTATGCATGCCATTAACAAATGCATATTAGAACCTTAAAAAAAAATCTCCCGATGCCTGGAATTTTCTGTTAAATACCTTTGTGCAGAAGAGCATTGATGATGGCATTGTAGAATGCTACACCATCTGGATTTACATGTCCAAATCGGCCTCCTGCAGCAACAAACAATTTCTGGGACAGTCTATATATAACTTTAACAAATAGCATAATCCCTAAGAAAAGCAAATTACATTGAAGTCAAACTCACTTGGTAGAATTCGTGCCCATGCTATGGAGAATCTATATGAGTTCACTCCCAAGGAATGCATCAACTCGATGTCTTCCTGAAGTAGGGAAAAAAGTCATTCGTTAGTCTGCACAAGATGAATTGGAATAGAGATGGAACAGTATCAACAATATGCTTTAGCAGAAAACATACCATGTAACGATGGTAGTGATCAGCAGCAATATCGCCATTGCTTCCATCCTCAATTGTGCCTGAACCACGTGATAAGCAAGGAAGGAAGAAAGGAAGAAAGACAGGTAAGAAGACATATAAAGAAATCAAGTTATTACAAGATAAAAGTGAACTATGTCGAGATTAAAACTGTGCAGTAATATGAATTCTGAATCTTCACCTTGCTTGTGGGTGTAGACATCCCAATTACTTAGGCCTTTCTTACCCTCCAAATATCCACCTTCAATCTGATGTTTGGAAACAACATGCTATCAGCAAACTTGAGGTTGCCTAAAAGAGGCCCGTGTATTATATAACAAGATAGCTCACATTACTGATCATAAATAAAATTTTAAAATGCACCAAAAGTCCAAAAGTGTGTACAAATTTCCCAGGCCTTTCCCGGCAATCAGAACAGAAGATTTTTCGTTTCTCACATCAAAATATTTGGTATCCCTTGACAATTGAGGGCATTAGTAATATCAGATTTGCTGATGTTTACTAGAGAGCATCATAACCGAACATTAACAACATTGCCTACAGTCCTCGGCTACAATTAGGCCTGCGTTCCCGCTTTCTTTTTGCAGGGATGTGATCATTCATGCTAATTTTACAACCACTTCCAACTGTTAAGCTTAATGCAAGAGAGCGAAGTCGCGCGAGACTCACGTATGACTCAAGAGGTCTCTACGTGGACAAAAAGGGCAGCTATCGGCAATTTTTAATAAATTGTGAAAGCCAGGACTTGAACTCAAGGCTTTAGCTCTGATACCATGTTAAGCTTCATGCACTAGCCAACGCAACTAAAAGTCGGACTGATGGAAAGGGCTAGTATAATCCACATACTATAACACCCCTCTCACGTGAGACGGGGAGGACAAGTTAACACGTGCAACCGAAAGTGAGTGACGGCGAGCGAAACTCACGTATGACTCAAGAGGCCTCTACGTGGACACAAAGAGGGGCTACCAGCAATTTTTAATAAATTGCGAAAGCCGGGACTTGAACTCAAGACCTTAGGCCCCGATACCTTGTTAAGCTTCATGCACTAGTCAACACAATCAAAAGTACGAACTGATGGAAAGGGCTAGGCATTCCACATATACACTTCACCACCCCCTCTCACGTGTGACACGGGAAGTCAACATGTGAATAGACTCAAAGGTATGACTCAAGAGGCCTATACGTGGACATAGAGGGGGCAACAACAATTTTTCAATAAATTGCGAAAGCTAGGACTTGAACTCAAGACCTTAGCTCCGATACCATGTTTAAGCTTCATGCACTAGCCAATGTGACCAAAAGTCCGAACTAATGGAAAGAGCCCGTCAATCCACATATATTGTAACACCAACTACCCATCAATGGATGACCTTGCACCGCATTTTCACGGGGAAGAAGATAATCTTCTGGCTTTCAGAAACTAGCCTGCTAGACTTAGTTCAAAATTTCCGAGTTCTACTTCTTGAGCGTTGTCTTTCCGGATCGGACGATGACGACGTCTTAGTGTCTTTCAAGAAGAAGAAGAACGACGCCAAGACACTGTCATCGTCCGACCAAAAAAACCAGACCAAGGGTTTCCCCTGATGCTCGAAGAGGGGCACGGATAACGACCATCACAGCACCTCCAATAAGGGGACAGCACCCGCGGGTGTCGCCGTTGCCAGCACGGGATGTAGGGATTTTGCCCTGGCCAAATTCCAAGCAATCCCAAGACGTCAGAGCACGGATCAGACAAGAAGAAGTCGAGCGTAGGTCGGAACTGCGACTGCAAGAAGGGACCCACGCCCGGCAATGAAGGAGGCACCGGGCGCCACCAAACGTGCGACCTCGAAGGATGGCAAGGTTGCGTTGTTGAGCGGAATGAGAGGCAGCGGAGATGCGACGGTGGTTGGAGCTCCAGACGAGTCGGGATCTGGAAGGGAGGGCAGATCCAGCCTATGGGGACATGGGCGGAAGGGGCACCGGCGGGCCCAAGGAGCTGGAAGGGGACGCATCTCTCGGAGCTTGTCGGAACCAAGGATGCGCTGAAATGTATGACAAAACAAGGGAACCCGCAAGATGGTGGATGTGGAGATGCCAAGGAGCCGGCGAGCCATTGGAGCTAGAAAGAGCGCAACTCCCGGGGTGCGCCGGATCCGAAGCCGCGTTGGCCATCCATGGACGCAGGAAGGGGCGCAGGTCCATGACCGTCGGGCTGAAGCCGCCCCTCTGGGGGTGGGTGGGTGGTGAAGGAGACTCGCGCGCAGCCAAACCTTATGGTCGACGCGTTCCACGAAGCAACCGCCGTCGGGCACAACCAGACGCCTCCATTGCCGCCTCACAACATGAATGGCTTATGCTCATCCATACTGCAGTACATGACTCGGTACGGCTATAAGTTGACATAGAATCTACGACTCTATTTTGAGTTCTATTAATCTTCTGAGGAACAAACTCCCTAGCAATCATCATCGACTTGATCTTAGCAACTAAGTGTCCTTAAGAAGAACGAGATAATTTATCGCCTAAGAGGATTGAAAGTGCCTCCAAGAGTTTTCTTTTTTGAGTTGCATTTCTTTATAAGCTGATGTGTAGCTAGATACCCTAAAAAATAAATGTGCAGCTAGATATTTACCGAATAAGGCTTTCACTACGCTTTATATATAAAGCAATGATCATCAACAACACGGTACAACCACACACCACCACAACACACGCACACACCCAAGGCAGGATACATAGGCGCTGAGCGCAACAACACACCCCCTAGCACAACCACTGGGATGAGATGAAGCCGCATACGACGAACCGAGGGCTCCAAGGCAGCGCCTTCAGGAAGGGAACGGCATCGGGCGCCGCCACTGCCCGATTCGAGAATCAGAGTTTCCCTGGAGCCGGAAGACGGGAAATGAGAGCCATGACGACGCCTTCAAGAAGAGAACGAGCTTCACCGCCGCTGGTCCGTCCGAAGATAAAATAGGTTTTCACCCCGGCCAATACTCACCGCCATCGAACGTCACACCCTGGCTACCACACCGCCCGCACGACCATGACCACCAGGCAGCACCAAGCCGCAGGCTCTGTCCATGAGCACCGCGCTACCACCACCAGGGCCGCTGCCCTGGCATCCAAGACCTTTACACCGCCTCACCCGAGACCCGCCGCTACCCCAACCAAAGAGACAAGTGGAAAGGTCCCACCTTTTGCACCCCTTGGCGACCCCTAGCGCCGAGACCTAATAGGCCGGCGGCTTCCATCGACCCGTTCAGTAGCACCGGGCGCAAGACGAGCTCAGTCCTGCAGCACTGTTAGCGAGACGAGGTCGGTCCTGCAGCACGTGCGTGAGACAAGCTCGGTCCTACTACACCGTGCGTGAGACGAGCTCGGTCTTGCCGCACCGGCGTGAGACGAGCGATGGACCACGGTTGGGAGAAGGCCAACCCTACGACGAAAGTAGCGCCCGGATGATGAGGAGAGGGGTCGAAGGCCGACACAAGCCGCCTACGGATGAGCCGATGCCAAAACATGCCAACCGCCGCCGCAGCTGACTTGCCAAGCTGCCGTGGAGCCATCCATGGCCGAAGCAGCAGCCGCACCGGGCCACTACCCAACCCGCACCGTCCGCCGAGCTCCAAGCGTCGGAGCAGCAGGGCACACACCTCCCGCTTCCGGCGAGCCACCCGAACATGCCAGACCGAGCCACCACGAGCCATCACGCCGGAGCCACAACCACGTCAGAGCCTCCACCACACCGGAACGAAGCAGAGGGGCTAGCCCGCCCTGCCAACGGCTCTTGCCGCAAGGGGCGGCCGCGAACAGATCTGGCAGAGACCATCCACCACAATCGTCCCCCCGCACGCGCCAGACCGGGGACAGAGCTGCCACCACGGCAGGAGCTCCCCCCGACCCAGCCCACCGCTGGATGGGCCCTCACCATAGTCGCACGCCCGGCGAGAGAGGGACCAGCTGCCGGCCAGGGAGAACCCGCCAGCTGCTAGCGTGCCCTACGCTGCACGCTAAGATCCAGACTCAGCAGCGCCGCCTGGAGCCGGACGTGCCCGCCACCTCCCGGATCCGCCCAGCACGGCCAGCCACGCGACCGGCCCGCCGCCGCCGGAGACCCACGCCAAGTGCCGCCGCGCAGTGGTGTCCCGCACCAGCACCACATCTTGGAGCTCCACGCTCGCCCGCGACGGGATGACGCACGGAGAGACGAAGGGGACCCCGCTGCCGCCGGCAGTGGCGAGGGAAGGAGAAGGGAAGAGGAGTTTTTTTATGTATCGGGTTGTATTTTTAAAATTTTACGGGAAAGGCTCCCCAGCCGAATCTACATCTATATATATTATATATCTATACCTACTAATCAAAGAGCTATTGCTTCTTACCACCGTGATTTCGTTCGTTTTTCGTTCATTCATCGTCGCGCACTTCGGCCATGTTATTTCCTATATCCAAGTCCGAGATGGTACTAATCTTACGCTTCCTACGAGCACACGATTAACTTTTATATTTTGTGCGTCGCAATTTTTGCGCGAAGCCGGTCCACTTATGCTGACCACGGAGCCAACCCATGGCAAGGAAAACATAATATATGCTGGTGGGTGGAGAACGAACTCAAGACCTTTGTATTGATACTAATTATCACGGGATAGGCCGTTGGTCTGTTGGTCAGTGTCGGTGTCAAAACCGGCAGATCTCGGGTAGGGGGGCCCAAGCTATGCGTTTGAGGATCGATGATAACAGAAGACTGGGGACACGATGTTTACCCAGATTCAGGCCCGTCCGTCCGTCCGAAGATAAAATAGGTTTTCACCCCGGCCAATACTCACCGCCATCGAACGCCACACCCTGGCTACCACACCGCCCGCACGACCATGACCACCAGGAAGCACCAAGCCGCAGGCTCTGTCCATGAGCACCGCGCTACCACCACCAGGGCCGCTGCCCTGGCATCCAAGACCTTTACACCGCCTCACCCGAGACCCGCCGCTACCCCAACCAAAGAGACAAGTGGAAAGGTCCCACCTTTTGCACCCCTTGGCGACCCCTAGCGCCGAGACCTAATAGGCCGGCGGCTTCCATCGACCCGTTCAGTAGCACCGGGCGCAAGACGAGCTCAGTCCTGCAACACTGTTAGCGAGACGAGGTCGGTCCTGCAGCACCGTGCGTGAGACAAGCTCGGTCCTACTACACCGTGCGTGAGACGAGCTTGGTCTTGCCGCACCGGCGTGAGACGAGCGATGGACCACGGTTGGGAGAAGGCCAACCCTACGACGAAAGTAGCGCCCGGATGATGAGGAGAGGGGTCGAAGGCCGACACAAGCCGCCTACGGATGAGCCGATGCCAAAACATGCCAACCGCCGCCGCAGCTGACTTGCCAAGCTGCCGTGGAGCCATCCATGGCCGAAGCAGCAGCCGCACCGGGCCACTACCCAACCCGCACCGTCCGCCGAGCTCCAAGCGTCGGAGCAGCAGGGCACGCACCTCCCGCTTCCGGCGAGCCACCCGAACATGCCAGACCGAGCCACCACGAGCCATCACGCCGGAGCCACAACCACGTCAGAGCCTCCACCACACCGGAACGAAGCAGAGGGGCTAGCCCGCCCTGCCAACGGCTCTTGCCGCAAGGGGCGGCCGCGAACAGATCTGGCAGAGACCATCCACCACAATCGTCCCCCCGCACGCGCCAGACCGGGGACAGAGCTGCCACCACGGCAGGAGCTCCCCCCGACCCAGCCCACCGCTGGATGGGCCCTCACCATAGTCGCACGCCCGGCGAGAGAGGGACCAGCTGCCGGCCAGGGAGAACCCGCCAGCTGCTAGCGTGCCCTACGCTGCACGCTAAGATCCAGACTCAGCAGCGCCGCCTGGAGCCGGACGTGCCCGCCACCTCCCGGATCCGCCCAGCACGGCCAGCCACGCGACCGGCCCGCCGCCGCCGGAGACCCACGCCAAGTGCCGCCGCGCAGTGGTGTCCCGCACCAGCACCACATCTTGGAGCTCCACGCTTGCCCGCGACGGGATGACGCACGGAGAGACGAAGGGGACCCCGCTGCCGCCGGCAGTGGCGAGGGAAGGAGAAGGGAAGAGGAGTTTTTTTATGTATCGGGTTGTATTTTTAAAATTTTACGGGAAAGGCTCCCCAGCCGAATCTACATCTATATATATTATATATCTATACCTACTAATCAAAGGGCTATTGCTTCTTACCACCGTGATTTCGTTCGTTTTTCGTTCATTCATCGTCGCGCACTTCGGCCATGTTATTTCCTATATCCGAGTCCGAGATGGTACTAATCTTACGCTTCCTACGAGCACACGATTAACTTTTATATTTTGTGCGTCGCAATTTTTGCGCGAAGCCGGTCCACTTATGCTGACCACAGAGCCAACCCATGGCAAGGAAAACATAATATATGCTGGTGGGTGGAGAACGAACTCAAGACCTTTGTATTGATACTAATTATCACGGGATAGGCCGTTGGTCTGTTGGTCAGTGTCGGTGTCAAAACCGGCAGATCTCGGGTAGGGGGGCCCAAGCTATGCGTTTGAGGATCGATGATAACAGAAGACTGGGGACACGATGTTTACCCAGATTCAGGCCCTCTCGATCGAGGTAATACCCTACTTCCTGCTAGATTGATCTTGATGAATATGATTACAAGAGTTGATCTACCTCGAGATCGTAATGGCTAAACCCTAAAGCCTAGCCTATGAGGATGTTATGATTCTGATGATAGCCTGTACGGACTAAATCCTCCGGCTTATATACATGCCAGAGGGGGCCTAGGGTTACAAAGGTGATTTGGGGAGGAAGTAATAGATACATCCGGACACTATGCTTGCCTTTCTACGTATATAGGAGTCCCGACCGAACATGGGGGAGAGTCTTCTGCTTCTTCTTTCGTGGCCCATCATGTCGGCCTAGCTTCATCGACCCGGATGCCCGAGGACCCCTGAATACAAGACTCCCTCAGTAGCCCCCAGACTTGCCTTCAAGGACGAGATTGTGTCCTGGCTTCATGTCTTCAGTCTTGCAAGGTGAGTCCTTCTGGATGATAGTTCGGCTTCTTTTAATATTGTATTCCGCTGATTCCTCACCGCCGTCGCCTTTGCCTCCACGTGTCCAATGAATGGGAACCGTCTGGGTATTTTTGCAATTACCCCCTTGACTGTGTAGGTAAGGCGCCTATATAAGAGACTAGATCTCAGTTGCCAGTCCATACCATTCCACGCGGAAGAATCCCTAGTGCCTGCAAAAAATCTTCAAACATGGCCAGCGTCCCAAGCTCTTCCTCGCGCCCCCACGGCCCTCGAGTGGACGATTGGAAAAATTGTTCCGTGTCTCGTGCGCATCTGAGAAAGCTTCAAGCGCAGGGATATCTCCCC
>LR738710.1:720763405-720811461 GCA_902687465.1 Secale cereale | reverse complement strand
CCCCCCCCCCCCGAGGATCTAGTCCCCGTCCGGGCCGGACTAACTTCCATCGATAATCAAGCCCTGGTAGAGAGCTTTCCCAACCCCTCCGATGGAGAGCGGGTATGTTTTGTTCCCTTCCTTCTAAGAGGCGTAGGTTTTCCCGTCCACCCCTTCCTTAGGGGGCTCCTGGAGTTCTATGGTCTTCAATTGCACGATCTCACGCTGGGGTCTATCCTGCACATTGCCGGATTCATATGTGAACAATCCTGGGCTGCGAGCCTCACTTTTGAGCTGTGGCGGAAGTTCTTCTGCCTTGTCCCTCACTCTAAAAAGGGATCCATATTTTAAGTTGGTGGCGCCGAAGTATGGCGCATAACAGGGACATGCTATCTATCCGGCACTCCAAAGAAGGCGTCTGAAGAGTGGCCTTCGGAGTGGTTTTATATTGAGGACGTTGCTCTGCCGGATCCAGTTCGGCAAGGCCTCCCCAAGTATTCCAATGCTCCTCCAAAGAAGCTTTTCAACTGGTGTGCCTGCTGTCCCTCAGAAGAAGAGAGTGCGGAGGTTAGCAGACTGGCCGGCAAGATCAGATTGCTTGCCAGTTCAGGGCTGTCTATAATTGAAGTGATGGCGACGATTTCAATAAAGCGATGCGTGCAGCCGCTCCAAGCTAGAGGATTTCCTATGTGGCATTACAATGGCCTGAATGATGCCTCACGCTGCTTACGCCCGGGTCCGGACCCAGGTACTTACAAGGGAGAGAAGCAAGAATTTCTTCGCTTGAAGTGCCGGGAGGGTTTTTCTATGTACAATCCTCCTAACTGGGTAAGTCTATCTCTTGACCGCTATATTCGCCCATTTTTTCTTGGTTATGATGTATTGACTGAACTGAATTCAGTTTTTCCCAACAGTAGTGGAGGAAGGTGGTCGATGGGATTAATAGTCCCGCCCCACAGCCAGAGGACCAATTCTAAAACGCGGGCCCCAGATATGATGAAGATCCGGACATAGGCATAGAGCTAGAAGATGGATTCTTCTATCAAGCCTATCGTGACGGCACCGTGGTGGCTATTGTAGCCAATTACCCTGGCCTCATTCCTTCTTCTCATGTAAGTACCAAGACATACCTCCTCAAAGAGAAGATTCCCAGTGCGCCTTACACACCGCACTTTTCCATGCTCAAAAGGGGCGGCGCTCCTCACGCCGAACTGTGCGAAGACCATCATCCCAGAGGGCGACGCCTACGTCGGGTGAGGCCTTGAAGCGAAAGAGGACCGTGAACACCACCGAACCTTCAAAGAGCTATGTTTTTTTAACACATGCTGGGTGGTGAAGTCGGTATTACAACTTTCCGCCTTGTTTATCCTTTTAGGAGGAACACACACCAGACTATTTCCGGAAATCTTGCAGATCAAGCCCCACCCAATCTAGCATCCGGCCAGTCTACGAGGATAAGGGTTAATGGGGATTCAGCACCGGATGGTCCTCTTCAACAGGATTCAGATGAAATGTCAGTTACTAATTCCGAAGTGGAGGTTGCGGTGGTTCACTGGCGGCGGAAAGGAGCCATGCTTGACCCAGCCTTTTCTGAGGAGGCGTTTAACGCCCTCAACTCTGCATATGCTTATATCCAAGCCGCTCAAGACGGACTCGCTGGAGCCACTCACCGGCTTTCAAAAGATATGCGTGTAAGTGTAAATTTTGATGTTCCCATGCCAGTAGCCCCCGAGACATAAAGAAGTTGGTACAATTGATTTGAGGATCGTTGTGTTTTTGCAGGTGCTCCAAGAAAAGAATGACAACTTATCCAAGGAGCAGGAAGAGTGCCGGACCCAACTAACGAGTGTCACCGCCGAATTGGAAAATTCCAAGAATCCGGAAAGGATGCTGATAGTAAGAACAATGGTGACCGGACAATATTATATTTGTGTTGATCACTAGTCTTTAAGTACATACTGATTGTAATATGGCAACAGGGAGAGGGAGCTAAGGGTTGCTTTGGCGGACAAAAAATATGCCGAAGGGGAAACAACTGCTGGTAAGCGTGTATTGACATAAGCCATAGATAAAAGAAACCAGGCGCAGGATAAAAATGTCATTCTAGAACAGGAGCTAAAGGACGTAAGTGCCCAACTCTCAAATGCCATGGAAGAGAACCGGAGGCTAAAGGGCGGCATATTCAGTATGTCCCTTATACCTAGCTCTCCTTATAGTCCCTTATTTCAAAGAAAAAAAATCATAAAACTATTCCTGCAGGTTTGTTAACTGGGCAGCCCGAAAGGGAAGTGTATGGTTTTGAGGGTAACGTGCTGCAAGAGCTTTACAGAGTACATGAGCGAGCTTGGAAGGCCATGAAGAATATGGCCAAGGCATTATGGCCGGGCGATTCCCCTCCAGAAACTATGGAGGACTTGGCAGACTTGTTCAAAGGGGCTTGACGCCGCTTCGAACTATGGAAAGCGTCAGCATGTCGCATGGGTGCTCGAGAAGCCCGGGCCATGGTGAAGATACGCTACACCCGTCTTGATCCGAATCATATGGCCCGTGTGGGACCCCGAGGATCGGATTGGACAAGAAATCCCCGTGAGCTTGGTGTATGACCAAGTGGAGACAGCTGCCAAGTTTTCCCAACAGGACTGTAGACTAGACAACCTTATAGAGGGAATAGAGAGAGAGTAGTCGTTTGATTCTATGTATCAATGTACGCTTAACATCAAAGTTATCTCCGGCCGAAATCATAAAAAGGTTGTCATGGCCGACCTTTCGCTTTAACCTCCATAAACCCAAAGGCTGGAGTGCTTCCGAACACTGCACCTGTGGTAAACACTTGGTATGTTCGGAAACCAGGCAATCCGGTCATAGTTGCTTGAACAGACAAACTGTTTTTGGGGAGTTATGTTATATTACTGTTTAACGTAAGAAACATCTTCCGGAGAAAATAGTTCCGTTAAGGGTTCCTTTCCCTGGGTCAGCATGCGTACATATGCAGGCCTAGGCTTTTGATCTTGTAAAAAAGGATTGTAGGATGCCATATCCTACAATAGTTGAAAATATATGCGTTAAAAAGCGCTATGTCGTGTATCCGCCGACCAATTATTCCCTTAAGAGCGCTAGCTTTCGGCTTCACCCGGTCTGAGGTACATGTTCAGATTACCCGGTTGTAACAATCGCGGAGGTGCTCCCTTTACACCATAGCCGAACAATCGGGAACGTAGGGGTAAGCATAGGAGCCAGGCAACCTAGCTTGGCCAGAACTTAAGTCATATTGGTGCATATAATGGCAAGGAAGGACTGTAAAAACAGATGAAATTTATAAGCAATAAGCTTTTTGGTAATGGGCTTCGTCAAAGAAGCCCCCAAGTATATTTGAGGTAGATACATTCGAAGATGTACTTATCCTGTGGTAGTTTGGGTGAGCCGAATACTTACCAATGAGAGAAAAGGTAAAAAAGAGGAAAGGGAGAAAAATAAAAGATAAGAGACAAGAACTAACTTAAAAGGATGAAAAAATTGCTACCGAACTATCCATAGAATTGTCGGAGCCTGGCAGCGTTCCACGGGTTCGGCTCAAGGCGGTTGTCTTGTGCATTCCGAATACGATAGGCTCCTTTCGTCGATAATGAAGGGGCCCTCCCATTTTGGTTTGATCTTGTCCTTCTTCTTCTCCGGGAGGCGTAAAACGAGTTCGCTGACATTGTATGTCTTGGCCCGCACTTCTCTGCTCTGGTATCGCCTGACCTTTTGTTGATAAAATGCGAAACGGGCCTGCGCTGTATCACGCTCCTCTTCAAGTCCATCTAGGTCGTCCTGCCGGTCTAGCTCGGCTTCTCTCTCCTCGTACATGCACACTCGAGGTGAGTCATGAATAATGTCACAGGGTAGAACAACCTCTACACCGTACACCATGAAGAAAGGTGTGTATCCGGTCGTCCGATTAGGTGTGGTCCGCAGCCCCCAGAGTACGGAGTCAAGCTCTCCGACCCAGTGTTTATCAGACTCCCGTAGGGAGCACACTAGTCGGGGTTTAAAGCCGCTCATTATCAGACCATTGGCTCTTTCGACTTGACCATTTGTTTGAGGATGGTACACAAAAGCATAATCAAGTTTAATACCTAACTTTGCGCACCAATTTTTTACCTCGTCAGCTGTAAAGTTGGTGCCATTATCTGTGATAATATTGTGCGGGACACCATAACGGTGTACCACACCAGATACAAAATCTATCACTGGCCCTGCCTCATCTGTTTTTACTGGCTTGGCTTCTATCCATTTTATGAATTTATCTACCATCACCAGCAAGTATTTCTTTTTATGGCTTCCCCCTTTAAGAGGTCCGACCATATCAAGCCCCCAGATTGCAAAAGGCCAAGTAATGGGGATTGTTCTCAAAGCGGTGGGAGACATGATTTGCAAAGAGTTGGCAGCCAACGCAATGTTGGACTATGGTCTGGGCATCTTCTCAAGCAGTGGGCCAGAAAAAGTCAGATCGAAAAGCTTTGCCTACGAGCGCCCGAGCTACGGCATGGTGGCCTCCCATTCCAGCGTGTATTTCAATGAGAATTTGCCTTCCCTCCTCTTCAGAGATGCACCTTTGGAGAACACCATTAGTGCTTTTCTTATATAGTTCACCTTCGTGAACTTTGTAGGCTTTATAACGTCGGACTATGCGGCGGGCCTCATTTTGGTCATCGGGGAGCTCCTGCCTTTTAAGGTGAGCTAAGAAGTGCTCTGTCTAGGAGGCTATCACAACCATGATCTCGTGAGCCTAAGAAGTTATCTCCATGTCTGAGTCTCCGATGACGTCTGGGTTAAGTTCGGCCCAGGGTGTGTTCGGATCCGAATCCGTATCGCCGCTCGCGTCCTGCCATGTTACTGATGGCTTAAATAGCCTTTCCATGAAGGTGTTAGGCGGGACTGGGTCGCGTTTAGCGCCCATACGAGCGAGTACGTCAGCGGCCTGATTATTATCCCGGGCTACGTGATGGAATTCCAACCCCTCAAATCGAGCCGATATTTTCAATATGGCATTGCGATAAGCTGCCATTTTTGAATCCTTCACATCAAAATCTTCGTTTATTTGTGAGATAGCGAGGTTTGAGTCTCCGCGTACCTCGAGGTGTTGTATGCCCATGGATACAGCTATGCGGAGACCATGCAATAGGGCCTCGTATTCGGCCGCATAGTTCGAGTCCAGAACGTACCGGACCGTATCCCCAGTTGGAGATATCAATATTACGCCGGCCCCAATCCGGCTAGCATTTTGGAACCGTCAAAGTACATTGTCCAGTGGGAATATGAGCCGTACTCTTTAGGGAGTTTGGCTTCGGTCCATTCTGCGACAAAGTCAGCTAACACCTGGAATTTAATAGCCCGGCGTGGCTTATAAGATATTTCAAACGGTAAGAGCTCGGTGGCCCATTTGGCTATGCGTCTAGTGGCGTCTTTTTTGCTAATAATATCGTTAAGTGGTACTTTAGATGCCACTGTGATCGAACACTCTTGAAAGTAGTGTCGAAGTTTCCGAGATGACATGAAGACCGCATAGGCAATTTTTTGATAGTGGGGGTACCATGATTTGCATGGTGTTAGGACCTCGGATATGTAGTATACGAGTTTTTGAACGGGGAACTTATGTCCCTCTTCGGCTCGTTCGATGACGAGCACGGCACTCACTAGCTGGTGAGTGGCTGGTATATATAGCAACATTGGTTCGCCAAAACCTGGGGCGGCTAGGATTGGGTTGCTTGGTAGTAGAGTTTTTATTTCTTCCAATCCAGCTATGGCCGCGTGCCCGCGTCCGTCCATTCGAAGTTGTCAGTGCGTCGTAGCAATCTATAAAGTGGCAATGCTTTTTCTTCTAACCTGGAGATGAAGCGGCTTAGGGCCCCTATGCAACCTGCTAGTTTTTTTGCACTTGTTTGAGATCGGTTGGCGTTTTGAGCTCTAACAAGGCCCGGATTTTAGCTGGGTTAGCTTCGATTCCTCTATGGGATACAATGAACCCTAATAGCTTTCTGGTTGGAACGCCGAAGACACATTTTTCCGGATTGAGCCTTATGTCATATTCGCGAAGGTTATCAAACGTAAAGCGGAGATCTTCCACCAAAGTCTCGACGTGTTTGGTCTTGACGACTACGTCGTCAACATATGCCTCCACTGTCTTGCCAATTTGTTTTTCCAAGCATGTTTGAATCATGCGTTGATATGTGGCGCCAGCGTTTTTTAGTCCAAATGGCATAGTGTTGAAGCAGAAAGGACCGTACGGGGTGATAAATGCCGTTGCGGCCTGATCGGATTCCTTCGTCTTTATTTGATGGTATCCGGAGTAAGCATCAAGGAAGCACAATGAGTCGTGTCCGGCCGTTGCATCGATAATTTGATTAATGCGGGGCAAAGGAAAGGGATCCTTGAGGTAGGCCTTATTTAGGTCTGTAAAGTCGACGCAGAGGCGCCAGGATTTATCCTTCTTCGGCACCATGACTAGGTTGGCTCGCCAATCCGGATGTTTAATTTCTCTGATGAATCCGGCTTCTAATAGCTTGGCCAGCTCTTCTCCCATTGCTTGTCTTTTGGGTTCGGAAAACCGTCGCAGTGACTGCTTGACTGGTTTGAACCCTTTGATAATATTGAGGTTGTGTTCGGCCAACCTGCGTGGGATTCCCGGCATAGTCAGGCGAATATATCCCAATTTTCCCGAAGGAAGGCGCGTAACGCACTGTTTACCGCCGGATCCAGCTGTGCCCCGATAGACGTTATCTTATTAGGGTCCATTGGGCGCACTTGGAATTTTATGATTTCATCTGCTGGCTTAAAGGGGGTAGATTTCGATCTTTTGGCGAGGATTACATCGTCCTTGTCCACCGTGGATCGTAAGGTAGTTAATTCATCGACCGCGAGGGCTTTGGATAATGCCTCTAAGGCTAAAGATGCCGTTTTGTTCTCGGCGCGGATTGCTCTATCCGGATCACTTGTTAATGTGATTACTCCATTGGGCCCTGGCTTTTTAAGCTTCATGTACCCATAATGGGGTATGGCTTGGAAGCGTGAAAAAATGTCCCGTCCTAAAAGGGCGTGGTATCCGCTATTGAAGGGAACAATGTGGAAGAGCAGTTCCTCCGACCTATAGTTATCGGATGTGCCAAATACTATGTCGAACTTAATGCTTCCCGAACAACGGGCTTCTCGGCTAGGAATAATTCCTCTGAAGGTTGTGTTAGTGTGCTCAATGCGGGATTTGTCAACCTGCATTTTTACAAGCGTTTCCTCGTATATGAGGTTCAATTCGCTTCCTTCATCCATAAGTACTTTAGTGAGGCGAAAGCTGTCTACTATTGGGTCTAGTACAAGAGCTGTTGTTGCTCAGATCGGCCAGACTCGAGATGCGTCTTCGGCAGAAAAACTAATTGCTGTGTCGCTCCATGAGCTTGCAGAGCTAATTTGGTAGACCTCGGCAAGTTCGTGATTCGCTCTCTTGCGGCGGTTATTTGAGGAGAACGTCTCGAAGACAGTGAAAACACCGACATCTTTCTCCCCTGATACTGCGGTGGCAAGGATTGCTGCACCGCTCTTTGCTACCTGCCGGAGTACCCAACATGCCCTAAGGCAGTGGTTTGGGATATTGTCCGGGGCTGCATGTATTTGGCAAGGTTTATCGAGCAGTTCGTCCAGTACAAACCTGCGCCCTAAAAGAGGTTTGTTCTTCTTGCCAATAGGCATATTATCAGATGACCTGCTAGGGTATGTCCGTTTAGCCTTAACAGTGCGTTGTCTGAATATGGACTGTTCGAGAGGTGTATTATGGGCTTTCCAAGTGTTTTCCATTGCGCAGTACTTTCGTACTAAATGCGACAGTTCTGTGAAACTCAGCACACGACGTCGGTTGAGGGCGTTCAGGACTTCCTCGTCCGTACAGTTGCGGTAAAATAGGGAGACCGCATCATCGTCGCAGCAGTCCTTAATCTTGTTCTTGACAAGCAGGAATCTGGCCCATAAGTGGTTGACCATTTCCTCGGGCTGCTGCTGTATGTTCGCGAGATCATTTATGTATGGGAATCCGGATTTACCTGGAGAGTTTTTCCCAGGGTGGGTGGGTGTTGGTAATTTTAAGTCCCGACCCAAAGTGGTATTCGGGGTTTTGACAACCTCCGATGTGGACGATTCGGGCTCAGCAGGATCTAAATGTTCTGTGGGCCTGGTGTCAACCCAGAGCTCGTAAGACACAAAGTGCCACCCAACAGGGGCGTGTTCGGCTCGATGGGGTCGAAGATCCGAACTATGACGGTCTCCGTCTCAAGAGGGGGAGTCTCTTTGGCTCCATCCTCGACTGCTCCCACTAGATGAGTGATCGGGATGGGATCGATCTCATCATGACCGGATTTAGGCCCTATCTGATCTCCTGGCGGTGAAAGCCCCAGGGTGGCGATGCAATCTAGCAGCTCGTTTAAAGGTGAGAGATCTGTCGATGCCGCGTCATCGGAGTGGCCGGAGTCAACATAAGGGTGGTGCTCGATGACCGCAGGGAGTGCGGCCGGCCCTGAGGCCACGCGGGCGCATACATCGAACCCGTCGAGCTGGAGAACCTGGCCAATGGCCAAGTTGTTTCCGAGGGTGATCTCGTCGCTGATGATGAGACAAGCCACCGATCGCTCATTGCGAGCGCACAGCGGAGCTCTCAGTGAAAGCACCATTGTCAGTGTAAAAACCGGCAGATCTCGGGTAGGGGGGCCCAAGCTATGCGTCTGAGGATCCATGGTAACAAGAGACTAGGGACACGATGTTTACCCAGGTTCAGGCCCTCTCGATTGAGGTAATACCCTACTTCCTGCTAGATTGATCTTGATGAATATGATTACAAGAGTTGATCTACCTGATCATAATGGCTAAACACTAAAGCCTAGCCTATGAGGATGTTATGATTCTGATGATAGCCTCTACGGACTAAACCCTCCGGCTTATATACACGCCAGAGGGGGCCTAGGGTTACAAAGGTGACTTGGGGAGGAAGTAATAGATACATCCGGACACTACACTTGCCCCGTTAGGTTTTCCCTCAACAGCCCGTCAGTGTGGGCCACCTCCCTCTTTGCCGTCTGCCAGCTGACGAGAAAGAATCTTTACCGTCTGCTAGCGGACGACAAAGAACTGGCTGATGGCAAAGAAGGTCTTTGCCATCAGCCAGTTCTTTGCCGTCTGCTTTTGAGTAGCTGATGGCAAAGAGCACCTTTGACGTCCGCTAGCAGACGGCAAAGAGCTGGTAGATGGCAAACTAGCTGATTCCAGTAGTGTGCCTTTCTACGTACATAGGAGTCCTGACTGAACACGGGGGAGAGTCTTCTGCTTCTTCTTTCGTGGCCCATCAACTCGGTCCAGCTTCATTGACCCGGATGTCTGAGGATCCTTAAATACAGGACTCCCCCAGTCAGCCCTGCGGGAGCGTAGGCTGCCCACCCTGGTTCGAGTCTCTACTGAGCCGAGGGGTGCTTAGAGATTTTCTTCTATAAAAAATATGCCGCCAAGGGCTAGTCCTGGCTGGTCTCGTACCTCATAACTCTCATGTAAAAATTGTAACGACCAGCTGAGCTGTCAAATGCTATGTCTAAAACAATGGTTGGTTCCTACTAAATAGTCCCACCTTGGTTATTTACACACAACCCTTCCAGTTTATATACATCTTTCAACTTTTTTGGTAGCAAGGAGCTGTCTTGGGAATGAATAAGCCAAAGATAAAGAGCAAGTTCCAACATGCAAGGTGCGAGAATTAGCAGACTTGGGGCATCCAGAGTGGTTGGAGGCAGCATTGCCTCTAAGCTGGGGTCCACATTGCTGCCTTCTAAGAGCATCTCCAGCCGCTCCCCTAAGAAGGCCTCCCAGGCGATTTTCGTCCGTCGGCGCCAAAAAATCGGCTCAGTCGCGCCCCAAGAGCCCAGTTTTCGCCGGCTCGGGCCGAAATTGGCGCCGGCGGACCCAACCTGAACCCGGCGCGCTGGGGGTCGCTCGGGGGCGCCGGACGAATCGTTTTTGGCGCGAAGAGCCGCGGGCCCGCCACGTCAGCGACTCGACTCTCTTCTCGCCGCTTCGTCGTCCTCATCGCATCGTTTCCCGCGGCGAATCAATGCCAAAGCTGCGCGCGCTGCCGCGCCGGTCAGCCTCCATTGATGCCTCACGGGCGGCATATTGAAGGCTGGGCGACGCGTCCCTCGGCCGGCACGCAATCACGCCACGCGTAACGCGCCAGCCAAGCCTACCACGCGGCGCCTCCGCCTATAAAAGCCGACCGCAAGCGCGCCGGAGACTCGCACAGATCATCCACCGCCCGACGCGCCCATTTTTCCCCCTTTCCTCCTCTCGCCGTCCACAGTTGAGAAGCATGGCCGAGCGTTTCCCAGGCGACGGCGAATGGATTCGGGCGCCATCATCTGCACGAGGATGAGGCTCGCCTCCTTTTCGAGGCCGAGTACCCGGTCCCACCGGACATGCGGGTGCCCGGGGCGTGGAGGATCAGCGCCGGTGGCGTGCCGGTGTCACCGCTACCCACCGGCGCGGCGCGGCGTGCGGAGATCGCACGTATCCGCTCGTCCCTGCCACGTGCGGTGAGGGAGGGGCCCCGGTACGTCCCCGACAGCCCAATCTGGGAGCCCTACTTCCGCCGCCGGCACGCCGAGCAGCTCGAGGCCACCAACGGCGTCGTGCCCTTCGGCAGGTTCAACACCGACGGCCGGCGCCGGTGGTGGGGCGTGCCCGGCCGCACGTTGGAGTCCGTCCTCGAGTACATCGAGGGCGGCAACACGCCGCGCCTCGAGTACCCCGCTCCCCCGTCCTTCTCACGCCGCCGGGGAAGCTCCTGGACGCCGAGGCGCATGGAGCCCGGGGTGTCCTCCTCCTCGTCCAATAGCTCTCCCTGCCTCCACCTCCGCCCCGTCAAGCCGGAGCCCCAGGACACGCCTGTCAGCGTGCGTACCCGCAGCTCCGGCGCCCTCGTCGAGCCCAAGGCGGGGCCCGGCCTCCCCCCGGAGTACGAGGAGATAGCCCGGCGCGGCTTCTCCGACGAGGACGCCATGCGGTGGTCGCGCGACGACTACCTGCGCGAGGAGATGGTCCGGCAGTGCCGGGCCCTGGAGGAGATCGCCGCCCGCAAACATGGGCGCGAGGACGAGAACGGTGTCGTCGTCCTCGATAGCGACGACGACGATGCCCCCGGACCGTCCAACTCGCCGCGCCAACCGGGGAGGGATGCAGCAGGGACGGCGGAGGCGGGGGCGTGGACGACGACGACGACGACGGCGGCATGTAGAACCGCGTGGGCGGGCGGCGAGGGTGACGGCGGGGGTAGCCCGCACTAGTTTTTTTGTTTGTAAAATATGTTTAAATTTGAACGGACTCGCCGGTGTTTGCGTTAAATTTGAGCCGTGTTTGCGGCGAATTTGAACTTTTTAAAAAAACCGTGGGGGGCCGCGACTGGGGGGCATCACGTCCTCAGTGCGCGGTTTAGCGCCGGTGCGCCCCCAGGGGCGATTTTTAGCCTCTCCTGGGGGGCCAACGGCTGTAGATGCCCTAAGCCACAAAAACAATAACAAAGTTGATATCTAATTCACTTTTCAGTTGAGAGACTCAACAAAGGAATGCCATGTAGGGACAGATGATTATTTTAATTGAAACAAAAGCTTGAAGGCGATGCCAAGAATTTTTTGTTAGATGCAACTTCATGCAATGTATAGAAGCAGCTATAGAGGCAGCAAAAGTGAACACTGTGAATGCTCTTAGATGAGAAAGAAAGAGAAGCTGACCAAGAAAGGAACCGACGACATCGAAGGAAGACCCGCGCAAAAGATACAAGTCCATGAACAGCAATAAAGGGACGGCCGACAGCTGAGCAACATGGACGGACAACAGCGGATGAGGAGCCTATCCCAAGGCCAAGGCCAAGGCCAGAATATCACATTGATGAATCGCGAGGTTCTCTCGGCCAGTCTCTCATGGAATCGTCCCGGCCGGAGTGGCACCGGCTAGCGGCGGCGCTGGAGCGTCCAAATTGATCTGGGATGAGTGCAAGCTAATTGAACCAGCACATTCACATTGGGTGCATATATGCACCGGCGTAGATGTGAACCAACAGAATCATCGTCAAACACTTGCAGCGTGTTTGGCAATATTTGGGAAGGGGAATGGGAGTTTAGAGCAGGGAGTTGTATTGAGATTAGACATGGGATGAGTCGTTTTATTCCCAATCCTCTGTTTGGTGCATGATAGGAGTTATGTGCGAGGATTTGAGGAGAAGTTGTATTCCCTTGTTTGGTTCGTGGGAATTGACGAGGGAATAGACAAGGGAAGTTAATGTAAGTTATGATGAACGGTTAAGATTGATTCACTAAAACAATTCCCTACCAACTCCCACCCCCTCCCCTGTTAATAAAACGGTGGGAGATGGAGCCTCAAGTCCCATGACTATTCCCTTATGAATTCCCAATCCCTCTAACCAAACAATAGATTTGAAGTCTCGTACCCCTTTAATTCTCATTCCCTAGCTGCAAATACCCTCAACCAAACACGCTGTTGGATGCATGCATAGGCGCATATATGAGCCGACAATCTCAAACAATATATAAAAAAGGTGCACCTGCTTTATGCATGAAGCATGTTAATTTTGTAGTCTTGGACTAGCGCCGAGAAAAGCACCCCCGTAAGAGAGCCGTTTGAATTTTTATTGTTCATTTGGTTAAACAAAAGGAATAGGAAGTGAAGCAAAGAGATTGGTTGAGTGATTTATTTTTAGGACCAATAGTTTCGTGCAGGTCTTTGGGTAGTTTCTTCCGATTGAATGTGTAGTACATCCTTTTCAACAATTAATCTATTATTAATATATTTCTATCAAAAGAAGCAAGAAATGGTTTATTTTTTGTAACTATAATTAGGAGGGCTTATTCAATAGTTGACCCTGAAGAGAATGTTCAAGTGCTTCACACTTTGGATTGTCGAGTGGCGATGACACCTTATATGCTATATCTTCATCTATATTTGGTTATATACTGTGGAATGTTTGGACAAAATTATAGTAACTCTTTGTTCCTATCTATATTATAGATCAATTTCGTTATTTTATGTTTTGACCCACCGTTCTTTTACAAAGCCATGAAAATGAACCTCATTTAGTATGAAACCTTTTTTGTTATAGACATTTAATTCTTACTTATAAGGGGCTCCTGATCGAATAAATGAGATTTTAGGTGGTAAGTCTTCTCACCAATTTTGTTATAATAAGATTATTGCCTTGTCAACTTTGAAGCAAAATATAATTAAGTAGTTTACATTAGAAGAAGATATACAATACACCATTTTGATCGGATCAACTGTCTAGAAATAAAATATATAGAAAATCAAGTTTTGCTTGGTCTTTATCCATAGAATATGCTCACTAAGAGAGATAAATTTTGCATTGGATAGGTAAAATATTACTCTTCTCTCGATTGTACGTAGGAAAGAAACGCATAATAAAAAATAATCTTTTATTGACTCTTTAGAATTATTAATAGGGCATCCCATTAAATGATAACAAAGTCCAATCTCTATGTTGTGGTGCTACAATTACAAAATAGATAAAGGACAAATCAACATGATTTTTTAAGCAAGGAAGATAATCTACCATGAATGTTAAAATAATTTTTGGGGGAAATAGATAGAAACGTTGTGGGATTTATTGCAGATTTACCCACCAGAGAAACGAAACACGTTAGGAATCGAGAGAGAGATGGAGCAGGAGAGAGAAGGGGAGTCGGAAAGAATTGTTTTAGTAGAAGAAAGCGGCCGATGATGTCTCGCAAAAAGTGTTAACTAAGCAAGATGACGTACCATGAACGTTAAAAGAACTTTTTAGGAAAAAAAGATAGAAACATTATGGGATATATTGTAAATTTACCCACCAGAGAAACGAAACACATTAGGAATCGAGAGAGATAGAGACATGGCAGGAGAGAGAAGGGGCGTCGAAAAGAATAGTTTTAGTAGAAGAAAACGACCGTGATGTCTCGCAAAGTGTGGCCAGTGAGTGAGATAAGTGGTGAGTGGTAGGACTCGGGTCGAGAAATTTCTGAGGTAAACTGACCTACAACAAGCACCCCACATAATTTTTGATAGTGGGTAATATAAAAAATTAAAAAGGGAAAACAATCCTTTACCACTTTTGTTTAAAAAAATCCAGGTTTTTTAAATGTATTTTCCTCAGTTTTCTGTTCACGCACATGCACAGGGTACTGTTCATTCAAAGTTATGTTCTTTTTTTGGGGTGGGTATGGGTATATATTTTGATTTATTCAGCGGGTATGTAACACAGGTCACACAAACACTGCTGCGTACAAAATTATTGTTTCGGGAATAGTTTTTCGGCTTATTCGGATTTCTTTTTTTTGTTTATTCAGGTTACCGTCCCTCAAAATCATACGTATTTCATTTAAACCGTCTAAGGAAAATAAATTTTTGGGATACCAGTATGTAAGAGCAGACCTAAAGAAAAATAAAATGATATTTTTTTGAAACATAAAAAACTTGAACATGACCATTCCAAAAAAAAGGAAAAGCCAAACTCTTCCTGCTTTACACTGCTCATGTCCAGCCAGTGCGGCCACTGTGCATGTTAATGTCTAGTTACTGTTCATTGATATCGATTACATCTTGACACTGTTCGTCATTACTGTTGCTGATGTTCACGTTGCCGCAAAATGCATAGTAGATGCCGAAAAAAAATCAAAAAAATCAGAAAAAGCAAACCCTTCCCCCTTTAGTATTAGTATTGATTATGCATGATTTTCTGTTATCTAGGACTAGCTAGGAAAACTATTGTTGGGAGGATATTTTCAATGATTACAACAGTATTGGCTGACTACCATAAGAATGATTTTCCTTTTTATGTATAAGTTAATATTGGCCAAAAATTATATTTTAAGTCACATATTTTTTTTCATCAAAGATGCATATGGTTGTGAAATGACTTACAAGACATAAGTTGCACCAAGGACAAGAAAAAATTTACTAAGTTCGTATAGGTTGAAGTCTGGATATTTGTTCATATTATTGTTCCATGCTGATCAATTCTCTTGATCATCGCCATGAGATTGACCACCTTCCGACATTTCACACCGCATCACCGTATTAAAATAGAGGACGTTAACACGTATGGGTCTTGAGTCGTACTTGCTGGGATAGGAGCATGTAAAATTTATTTTCTTCCGTTGTGCCTGTGTCCGGAGTACTAATATATTTGAAAGAGGGTTTTTACATGAGAGTTATGTGGTACGAGATGATACCACTGTGATTACTTGAGGACTTCCCCAAATGGGAAGTTAAAATTTTCTTGAGCAACGTAGTGTAACGATTGCAAGTAAACGCCTACTGATTACTGAATGTTTGGAAAAGAAGAGGATGCATCAAGTCATCCAAGTAGCCCCAATCGAGAAAAGATTAGGATGCAGCCACTCGGTGCACAATTCGGGTGGGGGTACCTGGTAGGCAGCGGTGGATGTCCCAAACATGAAGCTCGTCGAAGGGGGGAACTGGCCGCGATCGATCGCCGAAGCACATCCGAGGAGCAGGTGAGCAGACAAGAGCAGGAGAAGCCACAGGGCCGCCATCCGTCTACGGCCGGCGCACCCCCTCCACTATGAGCTCTGCTTTCAAACCCAGCAGGCAGCAAGTGTGGATTCTCTTTTGGGGCTAGGCGATTGCAATTTGTAACGTGTCCACAGACGCGACGGAGGGACGATGCACCTGTTACGCCCACATGCCGGCAAACGTCGCGCCTGTGCGCACAGCCAAACAATGACCCATGTAGGCATCATGGCAATGACAGGCAGGTAAGGACGTAAGGTGTTGTGATCGAGTCGACTGTATGTTGATTAAGCTGCCGCAACGACGATTTTTCTTTCCTTTTCTGTAAGGTATATAAGGAAAAACACTCAAAATCAGCCGACTGATTACAGGGATCGCGTCCGCCGCACGCTGCACCGTCCGATCAGCCGAGCCTGATCAGTTGTATCGTGGCGGACAGGCACGCCTAGTTCCCGTCTACTTTGTCACGTGCATGGTCCGAATTTGCCAAGGAAAACGTTTCAAAATGCTCGGATGATATGTTTGCTTCTTCAGCCGCTTCCGGCGTCGTCCCCGGTGTTCCACGCCGACGAGCAGTAGACGAGCGCCGTGCCACTGGTGTTCGGCGCCGATGTGCCTGTGCCTGTGCTGGTTACATTTGCACAACACCATCGTTGCCAGTTTGATGCGCCTGATCACAGCCACTCGTCCTTTCCTCTCACTAGATGACCCGTTGCGCCGATGGCGCAAGGGGCGAGGGTAAGGCAAGTATTGAAAGAGTGAACATAAATATATTTAGGGGCAGATTGAAACACATGGATTATTCATGATACATAGTGTTCTAAGAAGCTTATGATAGAATATTTTCATTGTTGGATCATCGGCGTTATGAAGTGATGAACATTAGTCAGTGTGATTGGTGGATCATCCGCGCTGAAAACTTCAATTGTTCATAGTGGCTGTGGTTGAATGTTTTCATTGTTCATAGCAGAAATTCCTTCAACATCATCATCCAGGCTCCATTAGTACTTATTTGTCCATTGAAGTTCATACTCTGATTGTGTGGCTGTATCAGTGAGACGATCAACAACATATCTTAGTTGCGACAAAATATGATTCAGATCATTGTTTTTGGATGTTGATCCGGTTGTGAAGTTGATATCTATTATATGGTAAAGTTCCTTTGCTGCCATGTGATCTCCACCAAGGCTATGGCACCAACTGTTGCTAATAGTCCATTAGGTTCTCCTTTTCTTTCTGCTGATGCTCAAGAGCTTCACACTTCTGCTGGAGCAACTGCATCTTGTCATAGTTTATGTCCTGCACCACTTTACTGTGGATGCTTTTCATGTACTTGAGAGCTTCGTTTGTTAGTTGATCTTCAAGATCTTATAGTTTGTTGGATACATGGATTGATATTGATCGTCTTGCAAGATTGTTGCCTAGTTGATGCTTGGAGGGATAGAAGTGAATACTTGCGTCGAGACCAATTGCTCTTGCCTTCTGTGTTGAGTACACTACATTTGGCAGGCCTAGCTGCTGCATCATATCATTGAATAGTACTTTTGTTGGGATTCTGATTCTTTCCATCACCGTAGGCTGATGGCAAAGAAGATAGTATGAGTAATCGTATATGCATCATGTGAGAAGATAATAAAATGATTCAGAACAGCAGGGGTCTGATTTACGTTGTAAGTGATGTTGTTCATTAGTAAGAAGAATTGTTTTTGTCTTTCATGGAGCAGCATTAACAAAATCAGATTATGAAAGTGGACATGAAGGTAACCATGTTTGTGCCTGATTTTTTATGATACAGGTGGCATTCAAATCGAATGAAATCGTTTAGATGATGCAAATAGTACATTGAACTTTCTTTGCCTAAGAAGCTACCCGTTGCGCCGATGGTGCAAAGGACGAGAGCAAGCCAAGTATTGAAACGGTGTACATAAAAATATTCGGACACAGATTGAAACATATGGAAACAAATACTACCATTGGTAGATAGATACTTAGTGATGATACATACTGTTCTAAGATTAATATTCACTACTTTTTTTGATATATTTGGACTATATCTAAAACCTATTATATTGTTTTTTGTAAGGAAAAGAAGTTCTTAAGGCACTCAGTCCCAAATTATGCCTATACCGACATAGCTTTTTTTACCTATCATTTAAATTACCCATGTTAATTCAAGCTAGCACCCTAGTACTGAAAATGATAGCATTAGTTAAGCACACATAGATTTTTTGGTGCCTCCAGATCGACATGCAGTGCCTTTCAAATAAACTATTTGAATGGGAGGATGCATCTGGTTTGACCGTCAGCAATTCGGAGCAGCCACAAGGGAGGAACAACTATGCTTGGTTGATTACTTGATTTGCATTTTTTGTGGTGAGCTGCAAGGGCTAGATGGTTATGTTTAAGAAATGGCTTAAAGATCAGTATAAACAAGTGCTCTAAAAAATCATGGGCCGTGTATTTACTGTCATCATCACTGAATGTAGATAATAATAGCATGAGAAGCTGCACCTAACTTTTCTTGTTTAGTAAGTACTCCCTCCGTCCGAAAATACTTGTCATCAAAATGGATAAAAAGGGTTGTGTCTAGAACTAAAATACGTCTAGATACATCTCCTTTTATCCATTTTGATGACGAGTATTTCCGGACGGAGGGAGTAGATACTTTGGGCAACCAAATGGCAAAGGTGTTAAGTCGTGTGAAGCTTTGGGTTTTATATCACAAGGAAGCAGGGAACAAGGGCGTGTTAACTTATTTGATGAAGATGGACGTCAATGAGAGAATTTTCTAAAACGTGGATTAGTTATACAGTAAGCAAAAATATACCAAGTAAAAGCTGAAAACACTGAAATTAGGCATGTGAATTGTGCATACATATTCCACTAATTTCTAAAAAATCATAATCATAGGAAATGCTTCTGAAATTAATTAAACCATGACAGAATTGAACTAATATAATCCAAGCATTGTCAATTAATCGGCGATTGAAACATAAATTTGAATGATCAAATTCACGGAAATTGTGACAACAATTCCAAGAGTTTATTGCTCATTTATCTAACAAAATCTGGAACGATTAATTAATCATGCTCTGTACTCACTACCTAGCCGGATTGTGTTCTACATATTCATAAGTGGCAACAGGCAGGAGTAACTACTGCTAGCAGTTAAAATGGGCATCCCCATTCCCATTTAACAGTCCCTAATAGGGAGGGAAGGATGGACCTGGTGTGAACGTCGGTGTGCGGGAATGGACACATGATAGCAGCCTCATACAACAGCCAAGCTTACTCTTTGCAGGTTGATTAGAACATGAGATGAACAACTTCTTTTTTCCCAATCAAATTATCGCAAAACTATGAATAAAACTTCAAAATAAAAATTCGGTGATGATTGTGTGAGCTTTGAAAAAGAGTATCTTCATTGTTCATGCCACCATCATACAATGACCCAAATACATATTTTGTCATCAAACACAGAGGTTGTACCAGCAGATGGATTCATTTGGTAAGAACTTATACCCCTATATATAAAGGAAATTAAATGCAAATATTTTCTTAAGATAATAATGCCACAAATTAGATCATCGATAGGTCAAGATACTTGAGTCTACAATTAGGAATTCCGAGTAGATGTAAACTCGCATTAAAAAAAGAGTAAACACAAGTGACACAATAAAATGTACTTAATACATGAACTCGTAAACATTATGTACAGGAGAAGTTAATAGAAATAGTAGTCAATTACATCATATAATTTGGTTCTATACTCTTTTGTGTATATATCCTGAATGCTACCCCTTTGTGATCAACTCTTTGTCCTTCAAATCAAATGGCACAGCTACTGCCCCTTGTGGAAAAAGAAAGGACTCTGTAATACTCATAAATGTAAAGGGAAAACATCATGTGATGCATCTCAACCTGCGCAAAAAAATTGAAAAACCATACATGCTATCTACATACTCTCATTGTCTAGCAAAGCATAAGTAGTTGAGGGACCCTGTACAAAAGAATTAACAATTCGCAGTAAGAAGCATGCCATCATCTGTCTAGACAACCATAAAACAATAAGTGGCAAAAGCCCCATCAGAATTGCTAGTCCCCCTTTTGGATATATAAGAATCTGAATTGAGAAAGACCTAGTATTGTGAACCCCGTTTGACAATATTTGAAACTTGAAAGTGTTAGTGAAAGAGGATCTTACCTTGTGTAACCAGAGCGAAACAATCCAGAAATATATTAAATTATCTCTAGAGTCATAGGTTCAGAGGTATGTAAGGCATCATGGACCCATGACATTTATGCCGAAAAGTATCCATGTGCTGCAAAACAGGAGCTCATAAAGGCGTGCCTAAGAAATAATTCACCATATCACGGTCTGCCTACAACATGGAGGGACACACTTCCATAGCCAGTTCCACCAAATACTTCATGTCGTGCCGTAAACATCCGCGGCTTGATCCTGTACTCATGACCTAAAGTTCTTTCTTAAGTTTAGCCTAAATTCAAAGAATTCGATTAAGGTTGATAACTTCAGATAAAAATGCATAAATGAAAACATTTTTCAAAAATGAAAACATTTTAAATCCCTTTTTAGATTCAACAGTAGCTGTGCTTGAATTCCTTTTTAGGAAGAAACATGTCTATGATTGAAAAACTCTACTTCTAAATCAAGGTCCTGAACTTAGCCTCGTCCGCTATTTATCAGTTCACTGAAGTAATCTGAAGAACAATATTTATCATGTCTTGCTGGAAATAAACAGTGGGCGTACATATTACTGAAGGCAACACATTCCGGTTGCAAAGTCAGAAACAAAGAAAATATTATGGTATTACACCATTGTCATAGAACATGCAATTTCAAATATCATTTTCGTCCTGAGCACCATATTGCAACATGCCACTCATATTTTTCTGAATGAATACTGTAGCAAAACTCCAATAACACAGAACAGTAAATGATCCACATGTGAGCTTGATTAGGCAAGCAACCTAGCTTACAAATATTTATTATGTCCCTCCTTATTACTATAATTTCTCAACATGAACATACTCAAAAAACAAGGGACCACAAGAACTCCTAAAGTGAAAATTCATCAATGAGTGCCACGAAAGGCTAGCCATCTAATGATCCATCACACTGTATAGCATGAAATACGACATTAAAAAGGTGTTCTATTCTACCAAACATGTGCCAACAAAGTAGTGAGCACTGGGGAGAAGAAGGTGTGGATGCTCCATGCTAGAAAAAAACTGCACTTTCTGCAGATGCAAAAATCAAACCGTGACAGACCTTTTTTCAGAGTGAACCAATTCAGAAATACTTAAACCAATGTGAAGGAATAAACACCATATCCATATCTCCCCCCAACCCATTTAGTTTTCCAATTTTTAATGGTTTAGATGCATGAAGACATATACACAACAGCAAGAACAACAAAATAAGAGCTCGCACGTCCACCTCGAGACTTCATTCAGTTCGAAAAGAAACTGCATAAAATGGTGGTAATAACTGGATAGGGTAAAAGGTTGTTACCAGTGATTGTCCACGTTGGCGAGGTTGCAGAGGTGCATCCACTGAACTCCTCTCATCAGGACACCCAAACCCCATCCATGAAACTATACAAAGCGTCATATCCTTCTTAATCTATCACCAGCCAAAATAGTAGAAGACCAAACTTCACCAGTTATAAGCTTGGAATGGATTAGATAAAACAAAAGTGCAAAAGGATTATCAGCAAAAATGAATACAAGTTGCAAAATAATGAAGATACTGTGAAGAAATACATACCTTCATGTGCTGCTTGCCTTCTACACCGGCCTGCTCCTTCTGCTGTCACCGGCCTCCTACCCCTCCCTTGCATCTCACCACATCATGACAGGAGCGCCGCCTGGAGCTCTAAGCCCACTGCTCCTTGCCCCGTAGCTGGCCTCTCCTCCACCCAGCGACGTGTGCGCCGTCTGGAGCTCCAGCCTCGCTGCTCCTCTCCTCCCCATTGACCTGAATAAGCAAACACAATGCACCAACGGACAAATTCAGAGAAAACAATAATCCTATGGATCCTGCAAAAGAAAGAAAATAAGAATCCAAGAACACAAAAGCGAGAGTACATACAGGAGGGCACGAGGACGATGGAGAACAACCCTATTGGGCTGGTATAATAATAATCCATGACTGGTGGGCTCGGCGACCTTCTCATTTGGCTGGGTCAGAATTTGCCGGGCGACCTTTGCCCGCGGGCCGCGCGTAGTACTGGTCAAATATGCATATGGGAGATCATATCAACGTCATAGTTAGGAATTACCGCCGAATTTACAGGCGTACAACGCAAGAACTAATCTGAATCACTCAACCTGATGCTTTCACTTCCTGCGTGCAGACACAATTCGCTCAGTGGAGAAACAAATAATGCTCAGGGTTCAGACATGCTGCGTTCAAACACAATTTATTCACCAGAGAAACAAACAATGCCAATGGTTCAGACGCTTTCACACAAACAAATTTTGCCTTTGTTGGTACGGTGTGGTGCATGGGAAGAATATAAAGGGACGAAAGCGATGCATCTGGCAAAGCACTTTTGGTGACACCTTACCCGTCATTTTGAGTCAATTAATTGATGTCTCGGTCAATTGGAATTCCAAGTCATCAGATCCAAGTCGCCAGGTCCAAGTCGTCGTTCCTGTGCTCGCTAGTCGGTACTAATATGCAGACCAAACAAGTACTTGCATAATCTGAAAAATAAAAAGATACAAACTCTCTTACTGTGCAGTCAAGCTTTTCTGAATGTACTATATACTAATATGCACACACAAATTAGATTGACAAGATGAAACATATAGGCTCCCTTCCTTAGTTTAACAGAGAGGGCACGGAGGGGAGTGGGGGAGTACCTGTGTGTGGATGGGAGGCTAGACCTTAGCCAACATCCACCTGTGGTCGTGAGGAGGACCATGTGGACGACAGCGGCGGCGGGCATCGGCGGTCCTCCTTCGAGCACAACCATGGCGCCGGTGAA
The DNA here is from genome assembly GCA_902687465.1 of Secale cereale. Classification (NCBI taxonomy): domain Eukaryota; kingdom Viridiplantae; phylum Streptophyta; class Magnoliopsida; order Poales; family Poaceae; genus Secale; species Secale cereale. The sequence goes on along the minus strand of LR738710.1, from coordinate 720,788,869 downwards.
GCTCCAACCTACATACACAACACACATAATTTGACTAAGTTCAACTGATGCCGCAAAACCAGTTCCTTCACTGAAAAGGGTAAATAACTTCAGAACCAAAATGAGGAGGTTGCTAAATAGATCTCCATCACCATTGCTATGGAGTTGTCCTTTATCTTAATAATAAACGTGCAACCACTCCTTTCACTTTTGATCTATCACAGCCGCTAACAGGTTCTTGCTAGCTGAAGTGAACATTCCCTAGCTCAGCAGAAAGTGCACAAAGCATAGCTGGATTCCTAAATATGTACATATGCTTCCAAAAAATTGTTACTCATGGACAGAAACAAACTGAATGAAATGCTCACTGGTTCAGACAAATAAGAATTGTACTCCATGTAGGCACATATAAATTAGAATCAGCACAAACACTACGTAGCTTTATTTATTTGCACGAGGCACACGAGCGAGAGTGAAGCTGCACAAGGAGATACCTTGGATAGTAAGCAGAGCCGGTCTGTGGGCCGAAGAAGTGCGTGATCTTTCAGCAGCCGTCATCCGAGTCGGGGTCCTCCTCCCAAGGCTTCTTTGCAGTGAGTCCTTGCGGTACCTCTGTCGCCTGCTAGGCCTGGGCCACGACGGAGTTGGGCAGCGGACAAGAAGGGTGATGTCTCCAATCCCAAAACTTCCAAAGTACAAATCAAACTCTCTTGACAAACACAATATTTCAATGTGTAATTGGTAAATGTGAGATAAAACAGGAAATTCACTTCATATTTTAGCAAATCTTCAGGATGCAGAAGAAGAGACGTGCTCATAATAAAACAAACCGACTCTCTCCATGGTTGCTATTAATTACAATCCTATAAGTGACGCTACGTATGCAAATATGTAAACATCTATGTGCATATCCTGATCAATTTGGATTTTATGAAGCTAGATTACCATGTCATACACTGTCAAATCCTACTTGCCTTCTATTGTGGGTTGTGGGTAATTTTAAGCTCAGTAGACACATGGTAGCTCACATTTGAGCATGACTAAGAGGTAGAAGAGGGATTTGTTAAAATAATAAAGTGGCTATTTTTGGCATGGAGACAACATACGCACCGACCACCAGGCATGCTCCTAGACTATGACTATGCTCTTAACCCGCGTTGTTCTTAATCTGCGGCCGCTTCCCTCCTCACGATAATGCCTTAAGATAACAACAAAAGAACAAATGTCAAAAGACAAAACTAAATTACATTTGGAAAGGTCTTGAGGAAAAAAATCTTCGAGATTTGATGTGCTGAATTTCTCCTGAAAGATGGCATCTAAGAAGAAAAAAGGATCCTTAGCAGCTCCAAAATTAACAAGGATCAACAATATTACCAAGAAAGAATACATATAATTTCACATGGCCTTATTATAGCAACAGACATTTGACAAAAGAAAGAACATCAAGACATTTCATCAGGCTGATGGCGTGAATAGCCTGGGCATGGATAAATTGATAAACAACATGAAGGAAGGAGAATAATGGGGCTAGATACCTTTGGGACGATCTGTTGCGGATGGGAGCAGAGAACATGAGAACCAAGGGCGTGGGGATCCTCGGCACATCTCTGCCTCGTCCAGCCGCGAGGGCGTGCCGGAGACCACTGACCGGAGTTGGCGCCGGTGACCGAAGCGGCGTTGGAGAAGGCGCAGACAGCGGCGCCGACACATCTGAGGAAGCAGCGCTAGGAGGTCAAGGGGCGCCCTGACCGCCCCTACGGTACAGTGCCGTTGCTGGCCGCGTGGACGGCCAGGCAGAAGAATGCGAGGTGGAGGGGCTAGCATGGGGAGGAGCAGCTACGAGGGTCGACGACGGCAACACGGGAGAGGGAGAGGAGGAGGCGGCGGCGGCGGCTACGGCTGGAGGGAGGTCGAGCAGGGGTGGGAGGAGGGAAAAAGTAGGTCGCGCCCGCCTCCTCCCTCCCTCTGACGCCGCCTCGTCTGACGGCACACTGGGCAAGGCGGAGAGAGACGCTCGCACACCTCGGATCCCGTGGTGGAAGAGATGCTGGAGGGGGGCACGGACGCGGGAGGATGGAGGAGGAAGCGAGCCAGGCGGCTAGGGTTGGAGGGGAGGGGATTGGGTGTGCGTGTGGCTCGGGGGGAGCGGGGGAGATGCAGGTCGGCTCGCTCGCTCGCACTATTTCGCTCGTGTGGTGCGGTGCACCCTCGCTGTTTTTCCCCACGCGCAGCGTGCGGTGTGGTGGTTTTTACCCCTCGGGTGGTGCGGTGCTCTCGAGCGATGGTTGTGCCTAGCAGTTGTTCAGGCTTTATATGTTCAATAGCACATTTCACTCCTCTTCCCCCGTGCAGCACACGTGCAAAACTCTCCCCTCTTTGACGATGCCAACACCACGGTCGCCGTGGCCGCTGAAGCATCACCGGAGAAGTTGGGTCATCGTCCCTTTGTCGTGGCCGTGAAGCATGTCGTCGCAACATCATTGAAGCAACCGAGCCTCTGTTGCAGTGTGGTCGCGGTCGGCGAAGCATGCTGTCGTAGCATCGCCGCAACCGTTCGAAGCACGTCGTCAACGTAGCAGTCAAAGCACAACCAAACAATGACCCATGTAGGCATCATGGCAATGACAGGCAGGTAAGGTGTTGTGCTCGCCTCGACTGTATGTTGATTAAGCTGCCACAACGTCGTTTTTTCTTTCCTTTTTTTAGCATCAGTACAGACGCAAGTGCTTATATACACGCGCATACACTCATTTCTATGAACGCACACACGCACAGCCTACCCCTATGAGCACCTCCGAGAGACTGAGCCGGCATATCATCTTGAGATTTATGAAGTCACCTTAGGCGCCTCGTCGTCGACGCGAATGTCTCCTCCCACTGAAAGCGCATCGCCGAAAATCCTGAAATAAATCCAGGAATAATGCGAATACCAGGATTTGAACCCTGGTGGGTTGGGGATATCACTGTCCACTCAACCATCTCAACCACAGGTTGGTTCACTTTTCTTTCCTTTTCTGTAAGGTATATATAAGGCGATTTTTCGTCAACTACTCGAGGCCAAAACGTTTTACTCCCTGAAAAAGGTCAGGATGTATACGAATATTTTTCAAGTTTCTCTTGAGGGGTACGAATATTTTACAAGTATTCACCAGTTTCTTAGAGCATCTCTAGCACAGATCCTGATGCGAATTGCGAAGCATCCCTCGACCATCCCCATGGATATTTCGACACCACCACAAGCACGAAGAGGATCAATGACAAGAGCACGCGCACGTGCCATCGAAACCGAGGTTAACTCTTTCCTCTTCGAGTTTCGTTCAGATTCACATGAGAATTGGGTCCTACCTCAAACAGAGATGCTATGCACTCTTAGGTACCAAGGAGATGCCAGTGAATAGGCGAGGACGGACACCCAAGCATCTATGGAGAGAGTGAAGGAAATATGCCCTAGAGGCAATAATAAAGTTGTTATTTGTATTTCCTTATATCATGATAAATGTTTATTATTCATGCTAGAATTGTATTAACCGGAAACTTGGTACATGTGTGAATACATAGACAAAACAGAGTGTCCCTAGTATGCCTCTACTATACTAGCTCATTGATCAAAGATGGTTATGTTTCCTAGCCATAGACATGAGTTGTCATTTGATCAACGGGATCACATCATTAGGAGAATGATGTGATGGACAAGACCCATCCGTTAGCTTAGCAACTTCATCATTGAGTTTTACTGCTATTGCTTTCTTCATGACTTATACATGTTCCTATCACTGTGAGATTATGCAACTCCCGAATACCGGAGGAACACATTGTGTGCTATCAAATGTCACAACGTAACTGGGTGATTATAAAGATTCTCTACAGGTGTCTCCAAAGGTGTTTGTGGTGTTGGCATAGATCGAGAATAGGATTTGTCACTCCGAGTGTCGAAGAGGTATCTCTGGGCCCTCTCGGTAATACACATCATAATAAGCCTTGCAAGCAAATGACTAATGAGTTAGTCACGAGATGATGTATTACAGAACGAGTAAAGAGACTTGCCGGTAACGAGATTGAATATGTATGATGATACCGACGATTGAATCTCGGGCAAGTAACATACCGATGACAAAGGAAACAACGTATGTTGTTATGCGGTTTGACCGATAAAGATCTTCGTAGAATATGTAGGAGCCAATATGAGCATCCAGGTTCCGCTATTGGCTATTGACTGGAGATGAGTCTCGGTCATGTCTATATAGTTCTCGAACCCGTAGGGTCCTCACGCTTAACGTTCGATGACGATCGATATTATGAGTTTCGATGTACTCAAGGTAGTTTGGAGTCCCGGATGTGATCACGGACATGACGAGGAGTCTCGGAATGTCTGAGAACATAAAGATTAATATATTGGACGGCTATATTCGGACACCGTAACTGTTCCGGGTGATTTCGAAGAAAACCGGAGTGCCGGAGGGGTTATCGGAACCCCCCGGAGGAGTAATGGGCCATAGTGGGCGATGAGGGAAAGTGAGAGGCAGCCCATAGGGGCTGGCCGCGCCCTCTCCCCAAGGAATTCTAGTTGGACTAGGATTGGGGGGAGGTGCTACTTCCCGAGCTTGCGTTGTATTCCCTCGAAGAGGAAAGGGTGATGCAGCACAGTAGCGTAAGTATTTCCCTCAGTTTTTGAGAACCAAGGTATCAATCCAGTAGGAGACCACACACGAGTCCCTCGCACCTGCACAAACAAATAAGAGCTTCGCAACCAACGCGATAAGGGGTTGTCAATCCCTTTACGGTCACTTACGAAAGTGAGATCTGATAGTATAATATTTTTGGTATAAGAACAAAAAGTAAATAAAGCAAAGTAAAGTAGATGGAAGATTAATATGTTGAGTATAGACCCGGGGGCCATAGGTTTCGCTAGTGGCTTCTCTCATGATAGCAGAATTCTACGGTCGGTGAACAAATTACTGTCGAGCAATTGATAGAAAAGCGCATAGTTATGAGAATATCTAGGCATGATCATTATATATAGGCATCACGTCCGTGACAAGTAGACCGAAACGTCCTGCATCTACTACTATTACTCCACACATAGATCGCTATCTAGCATGCATCTAGAGTATTAAGTTCATAAGAACAGAGTAATGCTTTAAGCAAGATGACATGATGTAGAGGGATAAACTCAAGCAATATGATATAAACCCCGTCTTTTTATCCTCGATGGCAACAATACAATACGTGCCTTGCTGCCCCTGCTGTCACTGGGAAAGGACACCGCAAGATTGAACCCAAAGCCAAGCACTTCTCCCATTGCAAGAACTATAGATCTAGTAGGCCAAACCAAACCAATAATTCGAAGAGACTTGCAAGAATTTTATAATCATACATAAAAGATTTCAGAAAAGAATCAAATATTGTTCATAGATAATCTTGATCATAAACCCACAATTCATCGGATCTCGACAAACACACCGCAAAAAGATTACATCGAATAGATCTCCTCGAAGATCGAAGAGAACTTTGTATTGAGATCCAAAAAGAGAGAAGAAGCCATCTAGCTAATAACTATGGACCCGAAGGTCTGTGGTAAACTACTCACCACTCGTTGGTGAGGCTATGGTGTTGATGTAGAAGCACTCCGTGGTAGATCCCCCCTCCGACGAAGCTCCGAAACAGGCCCCAAGATGGGATCTCACGGGAACAGAAGGTTGCGGCGGTGGAATTAGGGTTTTCTCTGTTGCCTCGATGTTTTCAGGGTATATGGATATATATAGTAGGAAGGAGGGCATCGGGGGAGCCAGAGGGGGCCCACGAGGGTGGGGGGGGGGGCGCCTAGGGGGAGGGGGCGCGCCCTGGACCCTCGTGGCCACCTTCTTCGTTCCCTCGCGTGTACTCCAAGTCTTCTGGGTAGATACGATTCCAAAATAACTCTCCCGAAGGTTTCATTCCGTTTGGACTCCGTTTGATATTCCTTTTCCGCGAAACCCTGAAATAGGCCAAAAAAACAGCAATCCGCACTGGGCCTTGGGTTAGTAGTTTAGTCCCAAAAATAATATAAAAGTGTATAATAAAGCCCATTAAACATCCAAAACGGAATATATAATAGCATGGAACAATAAAAAAATATAGATACGTTGGAGACGTATCAAGCATCCCCAAGCTTAATTCCTACTCGTCCTTGAGTAGGTAAATGATGAAAACAGAATTTTTGACGTGGAATGCTAACCAATATAATTCTCTTCAGATCCGAAAGATTCAAGACAAAAGTCTATATTGACATAAGAAGTAATAATACTTCAAGCATACTAACAAAGCAATCATGTCTTCTCAAAATAACATGGCCAAAGAAAGTTATCCCTACAAAATCATATAGTCTGGCTATGCTCCCTCTTCATCACATAAAATATTCATATCATGCACAACCTCGGTTTCAGCCAAGCAATTGTTTTCATACTCAAATTTTTTCAAACCTTCACACAATACATGAGCGTGAGCCATGGATATAGCACTATAGGTGGAATAGAGTGGTGGTTGTGGAGAAGACAAACAGGAGGAAGATAGTTTCACATCGACTAGGCGTATCAATGGGCTATGGAGATGCCCATCAATAGATATCAATGTGGGTGAGTAAGGATTTCCATGCAACGGATGTACTAGAGCTATAAGTGTAAGAAAGCTCATCAAAAGAAACTAAGTCGGTGTGCATCCAACTTACTTGCTCATGAAGACCTAGGGCATTTGGGGAAGCCCATCGTTGGAATATACAAGCCAAGTTCTATAATGAAAATTCCCACTAGTATATGAAAGTGAAAAAATGAGAGACTCTCCATCATGAAGATCATGGTGCTACTTTGAAGCACAAGTGTGGAAAAGGATAGTAGCATTGTCCCTTCTCTCTTTTCTCTCATATTTTTTGGAGGGGCTTTCTCTTTTATTTAGCCCCTCTCTCTATTTTTTTGGGCCATCTTTTTTTCATTTGGCCTTTCCTCACATGGGACAATGCTTTAATAATGAATATCATCACACTTTTATTGACTAACAACTCAAAGATTACAACTCGAAGCTAGAACAAAATATGACTCTATGTGAATGATGATGAAGCATGTCATATGAACGGAACGGTGGAAAGTTGCATGTCAATATATCTCGGAATGGCTATGGAAATGCCATGATAGGTAGGTATGGTGGCTGTTTTGAGGAAGGTATATGGTGGGTGTATGGTACCGGCGAAAGTTGCGCAGTACAAGAGAGGCTAGCAATGGTGCAAGGGTGAGAGTGTGTATAATCCATGGACTCAACATTAGTCATAAAGAACTCATATACTTATTTCAAAAATGTACGAGTCATCAAAACAAAGTAATCAACGCATGCTATTAGGGGAAGGGTTGGTCGGAGTTAACCATCGCGCGATCCCGACCTCCACACAAAGGATGACACTCAATAAATACCTCATGCTGTTACTTCGTCACATAGCGGTTCACCATACGTGCATGCTACGGGAATCACAAACTTTAACACAAGTATTTCTCAAATTCATAATTACTCCACTAGCATGACTCTAATATCACCATCCTCATATATCAAAACAATCATAAAGTATCAAACTTCTCATCATATTCAATGCACTTTGTATGAAAGTTTTTACTATATTCATCTTGGATGCCTATCATATTAGGACTAGTTTTATGACCAAAGCACATTACCATGCTGTTCTAAAAGACTCTCAAAAAGATATAAGTTAAGCATGAGAGATCATCAATTTCTACAAAATAAAACCACCACCGTGCTCTAAAAGATATAAGTGAAGCACTAGAGCAAAACTATCTAGCTCAAAAGATATAAGTGAAGCACATAGAGTATTCTAATAAATTCTAAACCATATTTATCTCTCTCAAAAGGTGTTTCCAGCAAGTATGATTGTGGAAAACTAAAAAGCAAAGACTCAAATCATACATGACGCTCCAAGCAAAATACATATCATGTGGTGAATAAAAATATAGTCCCGAGTATAGTTACCGATAGATGAAGACGAAAGAGGGGATGCCTTTCCGGGGCATCCCCAAGCTTAGGCTTTTGGTTGTCCTTGAATTTTACCTTGGGGTGCCTTGGGCATCCCCAAGCTTAGGCTCTTGCCACTCTTTGTTCCTGCACTTCCATCATATAGTTGACTTGAGCATTCATTTTTCATCATATAGAGTCATACTATGTTATAGGTATCGAGTTGTAATTTTTATTTCTTTTGAGTTATAAGTAAATAGAAGTGTGATGATCATCATTATCCATTATTAGAGCATGTCCCAATGATGATAGGATGATGGAGACCATGATTCCCCCACAAGTCGGGACGAGACTCCGGACTAAAAGAAAAAAAAAGGAAAAAAAGGAAGAAAAGAAAAGAAAAAAGAAAATAAAAGAAAATGATGATGAATGAAAGAAAAAAGATAAGGGGCATGCAAATACCACATGTGTGCTTCAAAGTAGCACCATGTTTTTCATATAGAGAGTCTCCTATGTTGTCACTTTCATATACTAGTGGGAATTTTCTATAGTAGAGTTTGATGCATACCCACTTAGTTTCATATTGAGGTTTCATACACTTATAGCTCTTAGTGCATCCATTGCATGGCAATCCCTACTCCTCACATTGATATCGATTGATGGACATCTCCATAGTCCATTAGTTTGCCTAGTTGATGTGAGACTCTCTTCCCTTCTTTTGTCTACTACCACCGCATTCTATTCCACCTATATTGCTATATGCATGGCTTGCGCTCATGTATTGCGTGAGAGTTAAAAATGCTGAAGCGCGTTAAAAAGTATGTAACAATTGCTTGGATGACACTAGGGTAGTACATGATTTATACTTTGAGCTGGGAAGATGGAGCATGACAAGACTATATGATTTTGTAGGGATAACGTTCTTTAGCATTTGATATTCTGAAAGACATGGTTGCTTGTTGATATGTTTGAGTATTTAAATATCATGTCAAAACTAGACTATTGCTTTGAACCATATAAAAGTCCAAATGTCCATGCTATAACGGAAAGAATATGATATGAGATGATAGGCAGCATTCCACATCAAATTTTTTGTTTTTATCATTTACCTACTAGAGGACGAGCATGAATTAACCTTGGGGATGCTGATACGTCTACAACGTATCTATAATTTTTTATTGTTCCATGTTGTTATATTATCATTCTTGGATGTTTTACAATCATTTTATATCATTTTTGGTACTAACCTATTGACATAGTGCCAAGTGACAATTGATGTTTTCTACATGTTTTTTACATTGCAGGAAATCAATATCAAACGGAGTCCAAACACCGCAAAACTTTTTGGAGAATTTTTATGGGCCAGAAGACACCCAATGGGCTAAAGCAGCACCTGGGGGTGCCCCGAGGGGGGCACAACCCACCAGGGCGCTCCAGCCCCCCTGGCGCGCCCAGGTGGGTTATGCCCACCTCGGTGGCCTCCCGTACCCCCTCTTTAACCTATAAATTCACAAACATTACGAAACCGTTGGGGGAAGACCTAGATCAAAAGTTCCGCCGTCGCAAGGCTCTGTACTCCACGAGATCAAATCTAGAGCCCTTTACGGCACTTTGCCGGATGGGGAAATCATCACTGGTGGCCATCTTCATCATCCTGACAGCCACCATGATGAGGAGGGAGTAGTCCACCCTCGGGGCTGAGGGTTTGTACCAGTAGCTATGTGTTTAATCTCTCTCTCTCTCTCTCTCTCTCTCTCTCTCTCTCTCTCTCTCTCTCGTGTTCTTGAGATGCACAATCTTGATGTATCGCGGGCTTTGTTAATATAGTCGGATCATATGGTGTTTCCCCCTCTCGATCTTGTTGTGATGAATTGAGTTTTCCCTTTGAGATTTATTTGGATTGAATACTTTTATGGATTTGAGAACACTTGATATATGTCTTGCAATTGAATACTCGTGGTGACAATGGGGTATCATATTGATTCACTTGATATATGTTTTGGCACTCAACTTGTAGATTCCCGCGACGACATTGGGGTAATCTATGTATAGGGGTTGATGCACGTTCTTGTCTTTGTTTCTCCGGTAGAAATCTTGGGGAACTCTTTGAGTAATATGAATCTGAATTTGTCTTGGGGTTATGATTAGTACGGAGTCTTGATAGATAGATTGGAAAGGATAACTTTATGTTGTTTTAGTACGAACTCTTGATAGATTGAACGGAACTGATAACTTTGAGGTGGTTTCGTTGAGGGGTGGTTATGTGATCCAATTATATTAGCACTGTTGAGAGATTGCACTAGCGAAAGTACAGACCCTAGGCCTTGTTTTCAAGCATTGTAATACCGTTTGTGCTCACTTTTGTTACTTGCTACCTTGCTGTTTTTTATTGTTAATATTACAAAAATCAATATCTACTATCCATATTACACTTTTATCACCATCGCTTCGCCGAACTAGTGCACCTATACAATTTTCCATTATATTGGGTGTGTTGGGGACACAAGAGACTTTTTAATATTTGGTTGCAGGGTTGTTTGAGAGAGACCATCTTCATCCTACACCTCCCATGGATTGATAAACCTTAGGTCATCCACTAGAGGGGAAATTGCTACTGTCCTACAAAACTCTGCGCTTGGAGGCCCAACACGAGTCTACAAGAATAAAGTTGTGTAGTAGACAAGTTTATTCTGGTAGACTCATGTTGGGCCTCCAAGTGCAGAGTTTTGTAGGACAGTAGCAATTTCCCCTCAAGTGGATGACGTAAGGTTTATCAATCCATGGGAGGTGTAGTATGAAGATGGTCTCTCTCAAACAACCCTGGAACCAAATAACAAAGAGTCTCTTGTATCCCCAAGACACCAAATACAGTGGTAAATTGTATAGGTGCACTAGTTCGGCGAAGAGATGGTGATACAAGTGTAATATGGATATTAGATATTGATTTTTGTAATAGGAACAATAAAAAAATCAAGGTAACAAGTGATAAAACGGAGCGCAAACGGTATTGCAATGCTTGAAAACAAGGCCTAGGGTCCTACTTTCGCTAGTGCAAGCTCTCAACAATGCTAATATAATTGGATCACATAACCATCCCTCAACGTGCGATGAAGAATCACTCCAAAGTTCCTTTCTAGCGGAGAACATAAGAAGAAATTGTTTGTTGGTTACGAAACCACCTCAAAGTTATTCTTTCCGATCGATCTATCAAGAGTTCGTACCAAAATAACATCAAGTTATCCTTTCCGATCGATCTATCAAGAGTTCGTACTAAAATTACACCATATGATGCACATCAACCAACTTTAAAGTCACCTAGATACTCCATTGTCACCGCGAGTATCCGTGAGTTAATTATACGATATGGATCAAACAATTTCAGATACATAATACTCAATCCAACACAAAGAAGCTCAAAGAGTGCCCCAAGATTTCTACGAGAGAAACAAAGACAAGAGTGTGCATCAACCCCTATGCATAGATTACCCCAATGTCACCTCGGGAATTCGCGAGTTGAGTGCCAAAATGCACATCAAGTGAATCAATATGATACCCCATTGTCACCACAGGTATTAATAGCAATACATACATCAAGTGTTCTCAAATTCATAAAAGTATGCAATCCGATAAAACGAAATCTCAAAGGGAAAACTCAATTCATAGCAAGATAGAGAGGGGGAAAACCATATGATCCAACTATATTAACAAAGCCCGCGATACATCAAGATCGTGACATCTCAAGAACACGAGAGAGACAGAGAGAGAGAGAGATTAAACGCATAGCATCTGGTACAAATCCTTAGCCCCGAGGGTGGACTACTCCCTCCTCATCACGGTGGCCGCCGGGGTGAGGAAGATGGCCACCGGTGATGATTTCCCCCTACAGCGGAGTGCCGAAACGGGTATAGATTAGTTTTTCGTGGATACAGAGGCTTGCGGCGGTGGAACTTCTGATATAGAGTTATTTCTGATGGTTTCTCTATTTATAGGATTTTTTGGCATCGGTTTCACGCGAAGATGGGCCTCGAGGTGAGCACAACCCACCGGGCACGGGTTGGGCTCCAGGCGCGCCCCGGTGGGTTGTGCCCTCCTCGTGGCTCTTCTAGTCCTCCCACAAAGCTTTGGGGGTCTCCTTTGTTCCAAAAAAAGCGTCAAAAAGTTTGAGCCCATTCCAAGAACTTTTATTTCTGCACAAAAAACAACACCACAGTAGTTCTGCTGAAAACAGCGTCAGTCCAGGTTAGTTCCATGCAAATCATACCAAAACCATATATAATTATTGTAAACATGACATTCATACTTCATAAATTATAGATACATTGAAGACGTATCAGGATCTCATCTCGAATTTCATGGCCTCTAGCCATTTGTCAGAATCTGCACCCACCATCGCTTCTCCATAGCTCGTAGGTTCATCGTTGTCCAACATGACCTCTAAGATAGGGTTACCGTACCACTCTGGAGCAGTACATATCCTTGTCGACCTGCGAGGTGCGATAGTAACTTGATCTAAAACTTCATGATCACTATCATTAACTTCCTCTTCAACTGACGTAGGTGTCACAGAAACATCTTTCTACACTACAGTACTCCCTGGTTGAAGTAAAAGTTCTACAACCTCATCAAGTTCTATCTTCCTCCCACTCAATTCTTTCGAAAGAAACTCTTTCTCATCCGCAAGGCTATTAGTTTTATTAAGAATAGATCATGTAGGTAGCGTACCGGCACAAGTAAAGAAATCTTGAATAACACCTTTTCAATAATATTACCGCTACCCACACGAAGCTTTTTTGTGTTTATGATAGTAGGCTCTTCTTCATGAGGATCATTATTCACAAAATCATCAAACTTTCCCCTAAGATTATATCCTTTTCAATGATAACCTACCATATTCAGACATGATAGCAAAGCGATCTAGCACACACGCAAACAAAAAGACGATCAGGAAAAGGGTGAATAAAAAGGCAAATATTTTTGTGTTTTTTCTGAAGATGTTTTAGAAGTGGGGGAGATGAAAACGAGAGGCTAATGGAAAAAAAATGTAAGTGCAAGAGATGAGAGTTAATGACAAGTACTTGGTAGGCTTGATGTAGAACCTCCCCGACAATGGCACTAGAAATTCTTCCTGGTACTTCTTGAGCTTGCGTTGATTTTTCCCTTGAAGAGGAAAGGATGATGCAGCAAAGTAGAGATAAGTATTTCCATCAGTTGAGAACCAAGGTATCAATCCAGTAGGAGGCACAAGCAAGTCTCCAATCTATGCACCTGCACAAACTAACAAACACTTGCACGCAACATGGAAAAGGGGTTGTCAATCCCTTCACGGTCATGAACAAGAGTGAGATCTGATAGAGATAGATTTAAAGCAAAAGAAAAAAACAAAATAAAGTAAACAAAATAATTGCAGCAAGATATTTTTGGGTTTTTGGTTTTATGTATCTGAAAATATATGGTGGAAAATAGACCCGGGGCCATAGGTTTCACTAGAGGCTTCTCTCTCGAAGAAAGCATACAGTGGGTACACAAATAACTGTTGAGCAATTGATAGAAAATCGCAAAGTTATGACGATATATAAGGAAATGATTATGAATATAGGCATCGCATCCGTGACAAGTAGACCGACTCATGCCTTCATCTACTACTATTACTCCTCTCATCGACCGTTATCCAGCATGCATCTAAAGTATTAAGTTAAAAATAGAGTAAACACCTTAAGGAAGATGACATGATGTAGAGGGATAAACTCATGCAATATGATATAAACCCATCCTTTTATCCTTATTGGCAACAATACAATACGTGCCTCGCTACCCTTTCTGTCACTGGGTGAGGACACCGCGAGATTGAACTCATCACATAGCACCTCTCTCATTGCAAGAAAAACCAATCTAGTTGGCCAAACCAAATCGATAGATCAACAAGAAATACAAAGCTATATCAATCATGCATAAAAGAGTTCAGAGAAGACTCAAAGAATATTCATAGATAATCTGATCATAATTCCATAATTCATCGGATCTTGACAAACACACCCGCAAAAGAAGATTACATTGAATAGATGTCCAAGAACATCGAGGAGAACATTGTATTGAAGATCAAAGGGAGAGAAGAAACCATCTAGCTACTAGTTATGGACTCGTAGGTCTATGGTAAACTATTCACACATCCTCGGTAGGGCAGCAAGGTTGACGTAGATGCCCTCCTTGATCGAATCCCCATCCGACGGAGTACTGGAAAAGGCCCCAAGATTGGATCTCACGGGAACAGAGACCTGCGGCGGTGGAAAAGTATTTTCGTGGTTGCCTCTAGGGTTTCTGGAATATTTCAGAATTTATAGGTAGAAGAGTAGGGTCAGGGGACTCTCGAGGGGGCCACAAGCCTAGGGCCCCCCTAGGGCGTGCCCCTACGACTTGTTGCATCCTCGAGGATCTTCTGACTTGCACTCCAAGTCTTATGGTCCAAAAAAATCATCGCAAAAGTTTTATTCCGTTTGGACTCCATTTGATATCCTTTTTTTGAAAACTCGAAAATAAGAAGAAAAAACAGAAACTGGCACTAGGCTCTAGGTTAATAAGTTAGTCCCAAAAATACTATAAAATAGCATATTAATGCATATAAAACATCCAAAGTTGATAATATAATAGCGTGAAACAATAAAAAATTATAGATACATAGGAGACATATCAACCCCATATGATTTTAACCTTAATAGAAACTATACATGCGTGTCACTTCCCCTTTTGTCTACAAGATTGAGCAGCGCAAGATTGAACTCATTACAAAGCACCTCTTCCCATTGTAAGATAAATAAATCAAGTTGACCAAACAAAACTGAAATATCGAAGAAGAAATACGAGGCTATAATAATCATGTATTGATATGAATTGATATGATCATAAACTCACAATTCATTGGATCCCAACAAACACACCGCAAAAAGAATTACATTGAATAGATCTCCGAAGAGAACATCGTATTGAAGATCAAAAAGAGAGAGTCTTCCATCTAGCTACTAACTACGGACCCATAGGTATGTGGTAAACTACTCACGCATCATCGGAGGAGCACCAATGAGGAGGATGAACCCCTCGGTGGTAGTGTTCCCCTCCGGTAGAGTGCCGGAAAGGGCTCTAGATTGGATCTCGCGGTTCTGGAACTTGCGGCGGCTGAAATGATATTTCGTCGACTCCCCTAGGGTTTCTGTAATATTTGGGTATTTATAGAGCTGGAAGTCGGTGGAGGGGACTTCCGTGGGCCCTACAAGACATCAGGGCACGCCTAGGCCTCCTGGTGCGCCCTGGTGTCTTGTGGCCCCATGGGGCCTCTCTGGTGCACCTCCTGGGCTCCATGGGTCTATTCTGGGCAAAAAATGTCCAAATAGTTTCGCTGCATTTGGACTCCGTTTGGTATTAATATTGTGCAAAGTAAGAAAGAAGCAAAAAACAGCAACTGGCACTGGGCACTATGTCAATAGGTTAGTCCCAAAAAATTGAAATAAAGTCGCTAGAAAATGATTGTAAAACATCCAAGATTTATAATATAACAAAATTTAACAATAAAAAATTATAGATATGTTGCAACATATCAGCATCCCCAAGCTTAATTCATGTTCGTCCTCTAGTAGGTAAATGATAAAAACAAATTTTTTGATGTGGAATGCTGCCTAACATGTACATCATATTCTTTTCTTTTTAGTATTGACACATGGACTTTTAGATGATTCAAAACAATAGTCTATAATTTGATATGAAAATTTTAATAGTCAAGCATATCAACAAGCACCCTTGTCTGTAAAATATCAATACTAAAGAAAGTTATCCCTAGCCTATTATGCTCAATCATTGATCCATTCATGAAACACATCCAAATATTAGCTACATCCAATGCTCAAGTGTGATAATAGTGTTCCGTAGTTGGTGCTTTATAAGAGAAGATGGAGAGTCAATAAAAAATAAAAATTGCATAAAAGTAAATAGATAGGGCCTTCATAGAGGGAAGCAGAGATTTGTAGAGGTGCGAGAGCTGAAAGCTTAAATTGAGAGATAAAATTATTTTGGGTGGCATGCTTCCTGTCAACGAAAACGACTAAGAGTTCCCAATATCTTCCATGCTAGATAAATCATAGGCGGTTCCCAAACATAAAACAAAGTTTATTTCCTTAACAACATTCTTTCACAATCCATGGCTAGCCATATCCACAGGTGCCTTCCATACCAACAAATACCAAAAGAATTTATTATAGTATTTTTTTGCATTTCGGGACTGGGCATCCCTACCGCCACACTCTCGTGCAATGACAAGTGAATAAACACTCATCTTGAGAATAACATACCTACCATGGAAAATACCGGCTACCCCTTGCGCTTCATGAGCGGTACGGGCACACAAAAGAGAAGTTTATTTTGAAATTTAGAGTTGGCACATACAAATTTACTTAGGACGGCATGGAAATACCGCATATAGGTAGGTATGGTAGACTCATTTGGCACAACTTGGGTTTTAGGATTTGGATGCACAAGTAGTATTCCCCTTAGTACAAGTGAAGGCTAGCAAATAGATTGAGAAGCGACCAACCAAGGAAGGAAAACCATCGTAAAAAAACATTAAACATAACTAACACCTAATAATGCAACACAAGTAGGATGTAACTTCATTGCATACCTATTGACTTAACGTGTTTGCATAGGGAATCAGAAACCTTAACACCAATATTCTTACTAAAGTATGATTACTCACCAACATAACTCACATACCACTATCTTCATATCGCAAAACTATTGAACAGAATCAAGTTTTTTTTGTCCAATGATCTTCATGAAAGTTTTTATTATATCCCTCCTGAATATCTATCACTTTTGGACGAATTTTTTGAAAGAAAATTGTCGTTACTAATAACAAGCTCTCAAACAAATTTAAGTGAAGTGCGAGAGCACATATTTCTTCAAAAGTTCACTCTCAAAATAATATAAGTGAAGCATGAGAGAATTTCTTAAAAAATTCTACTAACTCTCGAAATAATCTAATTTCAGCATGAGAGCATATTTCTTCAAAATAACAGCACGACTGTGCTCAAAATGATATAAGTGAAGAACTAGAGTGATTCCAAGGCTAAATAAAAATTTAAGTGCAATATAGAGAGCAATTCTAACAAATCCTGGCATAATTATGTATTCCTCAAATAGGTGTGTCCAGCAAGGATGATTGTGACAAACTAAAAAGAAAAACGAGCAAAGACGCATATAATACAAGACGCTCCAAGCAAAACTCATTATATGTGGCGAATAAAAATGTAGCTCCAAGTAAAATTACCGATGGTCGTTAGAAGAAAGAGGGGATGCCTTTCGAGGCATCCCCAAGCTTAGTTACTTGGTTGTCCTTGAATATTACCTTGGGGTGCCATGGGGAATCCCCAAGCTTAGGCTCTTTTCACTTCTTATTCCTTCATCCATCGTGATATCACCCAAAACTTGAAAACTTCAATCACACAAAACTTAACAAACCCTCGTGTGATCCGTTTGTATAATAAAAATCATCTTTACTACAAGTACTATTGCAAATCCATTCATATTTAGTTATTACATTATATCTACTATATTATAAATTTAGCATGCCTCATACCCCGAGATACAAACCATAGATTCATCAAAATAAGCACATAATACAGCGAAAACATAATCTATCAAAAAAAGAACAGTCTGTAAAGACGTATTTTTTAGTTATACTTCTGTAACTCTGAAAATTCAGAAATATTGTGACAATGTGGGAAATTTGTATATCAATTCTGTGCAAAAAAACAGCAATTGTTCACGCTCCAGCAATTGAAAACAATTCTGCTACTAGGCGTGAATTTTTTTGTTGATGCAACAAATCAAATCAACTCTCACCCAAATCAATCCCAAAGGCTTTTCTTGGCACAAACACTAAATAAACACCAAAAAATACAATCAATACAGAAGTAATAATGTGTACTTTTTTATTTAAAACATAAAAGAAAAATATTGGGTTGTCTCCCAACAAACGCTTTTCTTTAAAGCCTTTTAACCAGGCATTTCTAATTTTAATGATGCTCACATGAAAGACAAGAATTGAAGCACAAAGCGAGCATCATAAAATACGTGACAAACACATCTAAGTCTAACATACTTCCTATGCATAGGCATTTTATAAGAAAACAACTTATCAAGGCAAGCAAAAACTAGCATATGCAAGGAAGAAGAATAAAACTTTGAAAACTTAAGAATCAAGAGCAGTAATTTACTAACATGAAGATTTCTACAACCATATTTTTCTCTCTCATAATAATTACATGTAGGATCATATTCAAATTCAACAATATAGCTATCACATAACATATTCTCTATATGATCCATATGCATGCAAAGTTGACACTCTTCCAAACTAGTGGGATTATTATCAAATGAAGTCATGACCTCTCCAAGCCCACTTTTATCAAAAGAAATCATAAGATTGATCATTCTCCAAAGTAGCGGGATCAATATTACCTAAAGTTCGAACTCTTCCAAACCCACTTTCAATATTATCCCAAACATATCCGTCATGAGGTTTGAATAAATTTTCAAGATCATAAGAAGAATAACCCCAATCATTATCATTGCAATATGTAGAGGACATATCAAAATTAACACCCCAAAGCTTGCGGGTTTGCATATTATTAGCATAATTTACACTAATTATTATAGCACCATTGCAATCATGCTTTTCATCCAAGAAGCTATGATGAATCACTTCTTAAATTTCTTCTTTTAGCACTTCATCACAGTTTTCAGATTCACAAATCTCAAGCAAAACTCCATAAAGATAATCTAGTACACTCAACTCACTAGCAATTGGTTCATCATAATTGGATCTTTTAAAAAGATTAGCAAGTGGAGGAGGATCCATAAATATTTTACTTCTATTTTTTAATAAACACAGAATTATGGCAAGCGAACATGCAAAGAAACCAACTAAGACATAAAGGCAAACGAAAAGAAGGAAAATAAAAAAAGGAAATAATTTTGAGTTTTTTGTAAAAACGTTTTAGAAGTGGGGGAGATAAAAATGAGAGGCAAATGGAAAATAATGTAATTGCAAGGAGATGCGAGTTTATGCGTAGGAGCCTGATAGTCTCCCCGACAACCACACCACGGGTTGACGAGAGACTATCTTGTCTTGAGCCTCCCCGGCAATGGCGCTAGAAATTCCTCCTACTACTTGTGATCCATGTTAGTAAATTCCCCAAAGAGGAGGGGATGATGAAGCACAACGGCGATATGTATTTCCCTCAGTTATGAAACCAAGGTTATCAATCTAGTAGGAGAACCAAGAAAAACTATGTAGACATCACATGTACACAAACAACAAATCCTCGCAACCCAACGTGTAGAGTGGTTGTCAATCCTTCCAAGGTATCAAAATATGATAAATAGATAGCTTGGTAGATGGAGATAAAATAAAAGCAAATAATACTCAACAAAGTATTTTGGGTTTTTGGCAAAACAGATATGAAAATATATGATAAGAAATAGACCCCGGGGCCATAGATTTCACTAGTGGCCTGGCTTCTCTCAAGAAAATAGCATACGATGGGTAAACAAATGACTGTTGAGCAATTGATAGAAAAGCAAATAATTATGACGATAACCCATATAGTGATCATTTATAAAGGCATCACGTCCAATATTAGTAGGCCGACTCCTGCCTGCATCCACTACTATTACTCCACACATCGACTGCTATCCAGCATGCATCTAGTGTATTAAGTTTATGGAGAAATGGAGTAATGCTTTAAGAACGTTGACATGATGGAGACAAGATCTATTCATGTAAGAATAGACCCCGTCATTTTATCCTTAATAGCAACAATACATGTGTGTCACTTCTCCTTCTGTCACTGAGATTGAGCGCCGCAAGATCAAACCCATTACAAAGCACCTCTTCCCATTGCAAGATAAATCAATCAAGTTGGCCAAACAAAATAGAAATATCGAATAGGAAATACGAGGCTATAATAATCATGTATGTATATGAATACATCTGATCATAAACTCACAATTCATTGGATCCCAACAAACACACCACAAAAAGAATTACATCGAATATATCTCCAAAGAAAACATTGTATTGAAGATCAAAAAGAGATAACAAGCCATCTAGCTACCAACTACGGACCCGAAGGTATGTGGTAAACTACTCATGCATCATTAGAGGAGCACCAATCAAGATGATGAACCCCTCCGTGACCGTGTTCCCCTCCGACGGAGTGCCGGAAAAAGGGCTCTAGGTCGGATCTCATGGTTCTGGAACTTGCGGCTGTTGAAACGATATTCTGTCGACTCCCCTAGGTTTTCTGGAATATTTGCATATTTATAGAGCTGGAAGTCGGTGGAGGGGACTCTCGTGGGCCCCACAAGGCATTAGGGCGCGCATGGGCCTCTTGGCGCGCCCTGGTGTCTTGTGGGCCCCATGGGCCCCCTCTGGTGCACCTCCTAGCCTCCCCGGGTCTCTTCTTGGCAGAAAAAATTCTCCAAAAAGTTTCTTTACATTTGGACTCCATTTGGTATTGATATTCTGCAAAGTAAAAAACGAGCAAAAAACAACAACAGGCACTGGGCACTATGTCAATAGGTAGTCCCAAAAATTATATAAAGTTGCTAGAAAATGATTGTAAAACATCCAAGCTATAATAGCCATATAGTCGGCATCAGTAGTGGAACAAGCTAAAATAGACTGTAAAGTAGATCTCCAACTCACATCACAACCACCAATGGTGAAAACATAACATGTGAGTGATCTTCTCTTATCCAAATCACCAACAATATTAGAATCAACAAAACCAACAGGTCCATCTCCAATTTCCCCGAATTGTAAATAAGCATTAGAAGTACCTCACACGTATCTAAAAATCCAATGAACTGCTTTCCAATGCTCTTTTCCAGGATTAGCCATGTATCTAGTTACAACACTCAATGTGTATGATAAACCAGGACGGGAAAAAACCATGTCATACATGAGTGAACCAATTGCACTCGAATAGGGAACTATGGACATGTACTCAATATTGGCATACTTAGGACATAAGGCTGATGGTAATTTGAAGTGTGTAGCTCACAGCGTACTCACCGGCTTGGCATTATGCCTATTAAATGATGAAGAACTTTATCAATATATCCTTTCTAACTTAGATATACTTTTTTAGACGTTCTATCTCTGAATATTTCCATGCCAAGTATTTTCTTTGATGCACCCAAATCCTTCATCTCAAATTCATTATTCAATTGCTTCTTTAGTTCATTAATCCCTGGCATACTCTTTGCAGCAGGTAGCATATCATCAACACAATGGAGCAAATAAATAATTCAACCACAGACGGTTTCAAATAAACATAACTATCATCATTAGACTTTTTCAAAGCTCAAGAGAGCATAAAGGTGTCAAATCTCTTGTACCACTGTCTAGAGATTGCTTCAATCCATAAAGAGATTTCTTTAACTTATTGATAATCTTTTTTTTCTAGGAATAACAAGACCTTCAAGTTGTCCCATATAAATATCATCTTCTAATTTCCTATGTAAGAATGCAGTTTTGACATCCAATTATTCAAGCTCAAAATCATGCATGGCAAAAATACTGGGTAAAGTTCGAATGGAGCTATGCTTCACAACAGGAGAAAAGACTTCATTATAGTCAATACCTAGAATCTGGACATAACCTTTAGCAACTAAACATGCTTTATATCTTGCCTCGTAATTAGGAGAAAGACCTTCTTTTATTTTGAAAACCCACTTGCAACGAATAGGTTTCTTCTCTCTAGGTAATTTTACTATATGCCATGTGCCATTATTTTCAAGTGATTCCATCTCATCATGCATAGCATTCATCCACTTATTACTATCACCAGAAATAATAGCCTCAAAATATGAAGAAGGCTCAACATTACCTTCAATTTCTTCTGTAACAGATAAAGCAAAATAAACAATATTGCACTCTTAATTAACCTTTTAGGTTTATCAATACCCCGCCTAACGTTGTCACGCGCAAGATTCCAACCGGGTGGAACAATAGGCTGATTTGGAGTGACATGTTCATCATCAATGGTGGGTTCATCATGTGCATCAAAATTTTCCTTATTAGATGTATCACTGGAATCAATAACATGATCCACCTGAACAGTAGGCTCCTAAACAGTAGGCTGCTGTTCAATTTTCACTCTAAATAGGAACATTAGTAGATAGAACATCATGTAACATAGCAGATTCATTGAAGCTAACATTTCTGCTAATATCAACCTTATGTGTATCAGGATTCTTTAACACCAGATTTATAGCCAAGAAAGATGCACTAAACATCCATAGGCTCCAACTTTCCATTATCAATACGGGCATAATCAGTGCTACCAAAAACTCTCAATTGTGAATAATCAGCAGGAGAACCAGACCATAATTCAATTGGAGTTTCCTTATTAAGAGAAATAGATGGCGAGAGATTAATGAGATAACAAGCAGTGGAAGCAGCCTTAGGCAAAAAATGCCTGTGCAAGCCCGCATTGGATAACATGCAACGTGCTGTGGAAATAATGGTCCTATTCATACGCTCAGTAACACCGTTTTGTTTAGGAGTATAAGGAACGACATAATGTCTGACAATGCCATCAGACTTGCAATAATTCTCAGATAGCTTAGTACATAATTCCGTACCATCATCAGTGCGGAGTATCTTTACCTTCTTTTCAGTTTGTCTTTCAATCATAATCTTCCACTCTTTCAAATATGAAAATGCTTGATATTTATGCTTCAAGAAATAACACTACTGCAGAATGCTGCTAATGCGACACTACGATCAGATACCCTTCGACGAAACTATGTGCGATGCATTAATCACAAACGGTGATGTAAAAAACCCGTCAAAAAAGATGCAAAATATCTGCGATGAAGGATACATCAAATGCGGTACAAATTTTAGTTGCGTGTGCGATGTGAGGCATACAGTTCAGGTCAATGAACTATTTGTGATGAGGCAGAAAACGGAAATGGGCAGCCAGATAAAGGCGTGGGCGATATACGGCATATAGTTCACTCAGATAAACTGTTTGTGATTAGGAAACACAAAAGGAACGTCCAACCAAATCAAGGTGTGTGTGATATACGTCATACGGTTCACTCGGATGAACTGTTTTCAATTAGGCAACGTAACAGAAATGGTTCAGCCAGATCAAGGTGTGTGCCATGGAGGGCATACAGTTCATTCTGATAAACTTTTTGTGTTGAGCCAAGAGAATAGAAACATTTCACATAAACAAGATGTGCATGATATGCGGCAAACATCCAATTATATAGGTGGCTAGTACAGACATGACATTTCCACACACCAAAGTAAACTATTACGTGCATAATTAACTAGGATAAACAATCATTTGATCATCATCTACTTCTTGTGACGCCTGCCGCCACTGCTCTACGGATAAACGGAACAGTGTTATTTACTATGAATAATGTGCTCTGTTGGGCACACAAGTATATGGATCATAGCCTTGGGGGAGCAATGTGCCCGCACGCGTCGTGCTAGCTCGATGTTCCTTCTATGCTAAGTTTCCATTAAATGATGCCGTTTTATGAACACGCCACAGTTTCCGGCCATTTCCTCACCGGTTTCTCGCCACCACCAGTGATATTGCACATAGACTAGGCAATGCACGACGCACGGAGGCAACATGCGCAGCCTGTAGCACATCCATCTTTTCCAAACATGCCAACCCACCAAAGTGCCACCTCCGCCATCAACCACCTCGACGAGGACAACGAGAAGGCGTCACTACCCGTCCAGGCCGAGGTGCTCCCCGACAATGCGATGGATGATGTCGTGATGCGCGTCATCGCCAGGGTTGAGCAGACCCTTGGCACGTGGCGCTTCAGTGCCGCGGATCAAGATAGGCATGTCTGCACCGAGAGGCTGTAGCTCGCCGCACGACATGATCGGTGTCGTGCCACAGAGAAAGCTAGGCGCGTCCGCCCCGATAGGTTGTGGCTCGCAGCACAACGAGACCGTTAGAGTGCCGCAGAGCGAGAGACGCGGCGCGACGCACAGCAAGAGTGGATCCATCGATGCTTGCCTTCTGTCGACAGGGTGTCACAGCTGGGTACATGTCCTGTTAGTACCCCCATTCCTCGCCAGGAGTGGGCAAAGGCCATCTGCACCGTACATGCACCACAGGCCGGCCTTGCCATACTTGCACCGGACGCCCGACGCGCCGTTCGCATGGGTCGCACTATTCGCCTTGTCCGCGACCTGCTCGATTCCAACGCGCTGGTCGCTGTGCTCGACCGCCTCCTTGGCCCAGGTGTCCACCTAGGCGCAGTAGAGGAATATGGCCGTCGCATCCTCGAGCTAGTGATCTCGGATGAAGTAGCCAACTTGGATCTCGAGATCGCGCTACAGATGTACCGCGGGCGTGTCGACCGATTAATGCAAGGGTTGCTGGTCATGGTCTCATGGACGCATTTTATTTTGTTGAGTCGTTTCGACGTGTATTGCTATGTATTCACAGCAATCATAATATTGCTCTATTTCATTGTGTGTACTCTGTTTTCTGTTGTTATATGTTCTGTTTCAATGTGTGTGTATATGCTTTGCATTCTGTATATGTGGATGATAACAACTAGATACAAATTCGTATACAAAAATAAATAGAAAATGAAATTCATAATATATATTAATTGTTCATTAGTTCATCACAGAATATATATAATATCATCACATATACGTGATGATAATTAAATACTAGGTACAATGCATAAAATTTAAAACGAACAATACTAAAACTAATAATCCCTCATAGGGGCAGTATTTCGGCAGCCCCTCGCTAGTAGCTCCCTAGTGCGCGGCGTCATCCCAGCGCGGAGCCAGTACTCCGCCTCCTCCACCTTGCAGTGCTTGACGTACCGATCTGCCTCTTGCTGGCGGACGAGCGCGGACGATCTTGCCATTTCGTTGGGCGCCCACCGGAGCTCCTCGTCGATGGCACGTTGGAGCTTATCGGCCCACCTCCATGCAGAGATGAGGCGCCTAGCGTCTTTGACATTCCTCACGAAGTACCCGGCTTCGTACACCTCCTCCGCACGATGACGCACCTGCCCCCAAAGCTCCGTGGCCTCGTTTTTCCAGGCGGCATCACGGGCTTTACAAGCCGCCTAGTACCTGGCTTCCTCATCTGCCATATCCTTCTTGAATGCCACTTGCCTGGCTTTCTTAGTCGGCGACAGCGACTTTCACATACAAAGATTGTACTGGCCCCAAAACCACTCCAAAGTTGGGGGGGGGGGGCGCAACCTCGTCCGGCGGTGCGTAGGTTTTCTCCTTGTCGCTGCTCTTCGACTGAGCATCCTCGGGGGCGGCTCCTCCTCCTCAGCGTGTGGACAGATCGGCGGCGCCATGGCAGATATTTGAGAGAGAGAGGGGGCGAGCGAGGGGAGGATATACATGAGAACGCAGGCGGGACGACG
>LR738710.1:720712074-720759747 GCA_902687465.1 Secale cereale | reverse complement strand
CGTCTGGTGCCCCCCTTTGGCATATATTTAGAGCTTCCTTCGAAACCCTCGGGACGGGAACTCTTTTTCGCGATCTCATCTCTGTTCTGCCGCCGCCGCCGCTTCCAAGATCGGGAGCACCAGGAGAACTCTTCCCGGCACCCTGCCGGAGGGGAGGATCATCATCGGGAGCCTCTCCACCACCATGGACGCCTCCCGGATGAGTTGTGAGTAGTCTCCCTTGGACCATGAGTCCATGACCATTAGCTATGTGATGTTCTCCTCCCGTTCTTGTGCTTCACTAATTAGTCCTCGTGAGCTGCCCTACATGATCGAGGCACATATGTAATCCTTATGCTGTTGCTATGATGAGTTTGCTGGGATCCGATGGATTATGAGATTATGTTCAGATTGTTCTTGAGTAATATATTTGATCTACCTCTTTTATATTTATGTTCATAAGTAATTCTTGCATGTTCTCCGTTGTTATTTATTGCTTTGGCCAAGTAATAGGTAGTGACTCCAAGAGGGAACGTTATGCTCGATTGTGGGTTCATGCCCCTCGATGATTAGCTTGAGTGACAGAAACATGAGTCTAGGGGATGTGCTGTTGCCACAAGGGGGAAAACAACGGTGCTTGTGCCCGCGGGTGCAAGCATTGTTTAATTTACGCAAAGTTCTTTTAATGCAGTTGTCTGTTGCTTTGAGTTTACACTATGGGTGGGACTCGCAACTTAATACCAGCGAGATGTTCTGGATAGATATCTCAAGGTGGATGATTAGTAGTAGATATTGAAGGATTTCAGTCTACTTACTTTGGCGTACCGCCCATGCTTTGAACCTCAACCTTTCTTGCAATGTAGTCAGCATTGGTTTGCGTTCGTGGTCCTGTCAATTGCCCAGCTGTAATTCGTTTACCTCACATAGCTGTTTTATCGTCTTTTGGGAGAGAGACATCACTAGTGAACATCATGAGACTCCGGTCCATATCACCTTCATTGATCACATCCGCTATTTACTTTTCACTTTTACTTACTATTGCAAACATTATCTATCACTACTATCACTTGCGTTTAATCCTTTGTGAACTACAAGGCCGGAGGGATTGACAACCTATCTGTACTCGTTGGGAGCAAAGTTATTTGTATCTGTGTGCAGGTCCACGTTGATTGCTAATATCTGGCACCGTTAGCAGTTGACACCTACTTGTTGAACCTAGGAGTCTCTGGGGATTCGATCCTTGGCATCTTTGCTAAGGGAAAAACTTCCACAACACTGCATCTTACACCTTCCACTTGGGGTAACCAACGAGGGGTTAGAGGCCCATCAGCGATGCACACAATCGTTTAAAGTGAATGGTGTCCCGTGGCACCGCGTGCAAAGTTTCCCTCCACATTTCAATTTATTTGGCCTACCGCCGAAATATCTACCCCCCTTCCCCACCTCGTTTTCTCCCCGACCACAATTCACATTTCCCCTGTTTCCTCCTTCCTTCCTTCCAAAGTTATAGCCACATCCTCGCTTGCTTGCTCGCTCTTGCCGTCTCGTATCCTACCATCGGGGTCGCCATGGTCTTCTTCAATGACCTCTCCAGTGGTTCCTCCTTCGACAATGACTCCTTCACCACCTGGGTATGCCTCTCTTCTCTCTCCCAGGTTATGACTTTGAATGAAGGATTTTAACCCGGCGATCGATTTGAGTCATTTCTTCCTCTTATAGCTCCC
The DNA here is from genome assembly GCA_902687465.1 of Secale cereale. Taxonomy (NCBI): domain Eukaryota; kingdom Viridiplantae; phylum Streptophyta; class Magnoliopsida; order Poales; family Poaceae; genus Secale; species Secale cereale. The sequence continues at coordinate 720,758,044 of LR738710.1, read as the reverse complement.
TAGGACCATCAGTTGCAACAAATGGAGTAGGGTGGCTGAAGATCTACCTGCTCGTTGTCACCATCAACCTCCATGCATGAAGCTAGTTGCGTTTGAATATATGGATAGTGGGAGGAAGTTTCTGGCATGTGCAGATAAGGTTAGCCCCACCTTCGTTGTTACAAATCATTTGTTAGATGTGATTCAGACATTGTCACTGCGCTATGTTATTCTGGATGTTAAGACAGTGTCACCGTTTGTACCTAGTATCTATAAATGTTAACATCTCATCAGCGGTGCCATTAGAAAAGTATTTGGCACTGCTTCAGCAATTTGTGCAGCCAACTTTGGTCCACACATCTGAGCAGCCAAAAAGTAAAATACTAAATCTTAATGGCATGAAGGAACTGAACATCGGAGCAACTAGGTGCTCCGGAGTCCGGGTCCTTGGATTTTTTCCGCTGCATCGGCTCGCCAGTGCTGGGCACTGGTGCCAAATGTAGCAACAGTTGTCTTTATGCCGGGTTTTTTTTCATACATTGTGGATAGATTTAGTGCTATTAGTTCTATGTTACTAAATTTGTGCATGTTCACACCTGTTAGTATCCAAACATTGTCGCAATGCTGTTGCAGTTATATTTAGCTTCGTCATAAAATGTTCAATTTGTTATTTATAGTACATGACTAAGAACTTCTAGCGTTGTTGTAGTTAATTATAGCTTCTGATGTTTCAGAATTTGGTTGTTTTCTCAGTAGCAATTAATTCCTTTGCACATTGATCTTTTTGAGAAGATATGTCATAATTAACCTGCTTCTTCAGTTTTCCAAAATATGTATTTGGTGATTTTTTATGTTGCTAGAAACCCATTTCCCCGAAAATTGTTACTGATCTAATTTTAAATATTATAGGATGAACGGAAGTGTTCTTACCTGGAGTGGGTTGATCAAGAGTGGCCACAGTCTTTCCAGATGTGCCTAGCAAAGCTCTGGGCATGTATGAGGAAGAGAACAGAGGTAGGCTTAGAGAAAGTGTTGTTAACGTTGAAGAAAAATTGAAGATGCAAAATAAAAAGAGGAAGATGGAGAATGAGCTCAGTTTTTTTAAATTAGACTTTCCTAAGATGGTGTTGGCGAAGGAGGAGGCACTTTCCCAGTTGGCCAGTGCAAAACAGGTTCTTACTGAACTGAAAGCAGAGGTGTATTAGACGAGCCTGGATGATCTCAATTAGGGAAATGAATATATCGTTCTAATATTGTTCTTATGAAGGTGAACTAGCTATATGTTGTACTGTGCTGTTTTCAGGTAGCTATCGTACTTTGATGTTAAAATATATTTATGTGCCTGATATGAAATTAGCAAACCGTTGTTTGGTATGAAATATGAATTTGCGTAATACATGAATTATTAATTGTAAATAAATAACCTGCTAAATGGGTCATGGAACTTTGCAAACGATTCTAGCAGTAAAAGCGCTTGTGATGGATAGCCCAATGCCATACAGTTTTCTTCATCAAATCGTGTGTGATGTAGTTGAATAAAAGCAAATAGTTAACTGAGGCAAAGCGTGTGTGATAGTTACACCTATCACACACGAGGCTATACATAAAACTGTGTGGAATGTATATACAAACGGAAACGTTTTCCCTGGATTGACTGTGTGGGATGTACATACGAACGGAAACGTTTTCCCTGGATTGACTGTGTGGGATGTACATAAGAATGGAAACATATTCCTTGGATGAACTGTGTGGAATGTACATAACAAACAAAAACGTTTGTTTGGGACTGACTGTGTGGGGTGTACTTATAACCGGAACCGATTGGGCATGTATAACCGTATTTGATCGCTCGCCTGTTGCACACGACCTCATTTTGACGAACGTGTATCCCCTAAGGGCCTATCCCCGACGGTTTTTGGTCGTGCGGAAAGGACCCCCTATCGCAGTCACTCAGTTGGCGACGGTTCAAAACATCGTCGCAAAAGGGGTTAAAAACCGTTTGTATAGCACCTCGATGTACCAGTATAAGGCCAAACTTTTCTCAAATAATCATCAATAAAAGTCAGCATGTAACTAGCACCACCTAGTGACTTTCTGTGAGATGACCCCCATAAATCAGAATGAACATAATCAAGAATACATCCAATTGTATGAACCGAAGTGTTGAACTTTACCCTCTCTGGATAAAGAACTCCGTGGGAGGTGACCACGTGAGGGATGGAAGACGAGACAGGATGAAACGATGTACCAGATACCCCTTTAGGAGTTGAGTTAAACGATCACAAGTCTTCCGCTACTAGTAGTTTGAACGTTTGGAACTTCTGAATTTGGTTTGGATCATGTTGTGTGATATATAAGTTTGTATTGTTCTGCTATGTTTTTATTGTACAACTCTGAGTGATATAAGGTTTGTGAGACGGTGTCTCATGGGCGTTATTTCAAAGATTGACATACTACACCATGAAGTGGTATGCGGGGTCGCCGCACTCCGGCTCAGAGCATCTAGTTAGACTTCTGTATGATTCAGCATGCTCGAGCTATATGACCTTGATCTCGGGTCAGAATCTTATGCATTTGCTATTGGTTGATCAACAATACATAGTGAAGCCACTTTTCTATTTGACTGCATTTTCATCACCCAACTCCTTTAGACTTGTGTGGGAACATTAGATACCCATTTTATTTCATTTTTATTCCAATTGGGATCGCTTTCCAATGTTCTGGGCTCTTCGAGAGTATATGGTGGCCATGGACAATGTGTCTAGGTGTGAATCTTGGCTTCATGTATAATCTTCTAGGACAAGTCTTCTATACATTAGATGTCGTGTCTCGACAATGAATCTCCAGTCTTCACAATGATTTGGTAGAAACACACGGCGTGGCACAAAGTTGCTGACTCTAATCTAATCTTAAAAGATAGCAAAATGCCAAAAAAATAGACATACACAACAAAATAGAAGTAATCAATACATTAATCATATAGTCATATGCAACATTATAGAAGGATGCTACAATACTTGTGTTGGTGTCAACACCGGCAGACCTCGGGTAGTGTGGCCCAAGCTGTGAGATCGAATCGATGGGTAACAGGAGACAAGGGACACACCATTTCTACCCAGGTTAGGGCCCTCTTGGGGAGGTAAAACCCTACATCCTACTCTTGCTTATATTATGGGTGTATCAAAGTACAGAGTTGATCTACCTCGAGATCATGAGTTCTCGGATGAAACCTAAGTCTAATGGTAATGATGATGAATAGTTCAAAAGAATCGAGGAGCATCCCCAATTTGAAGACCGGTTCAAGGGGATATTGATGGTGTCCTGAACTAGGGGATACTCATCACGTCGTCTCCCAACCAGGTGGATCGAGCCAAGGATCCCCATGGTGGTTCACTATTGGGCCACTTCGGGTAGCCCATGACATATACGAGGAAGATTCCGCAAGTCTTGATAATAAGAACAATGACTCCTCTCCACTAACATATACGACTAGGACTCTTGTTATCCTAGGCCTCTGGTACATTATATAAGCCGAGGCTAGACTAGTTGATAGAAGATATGACGAATCATTAGAGTCATACACAACAATCTCATGGTAGATATGTGTACTATGTACTCCCCCATATCAATACAATGAAAAGCAAGACGTTGGGTCTTATCTCTTCGGGAGAGATCGAACCTGGGTAAAATCATGTATCTATGTTACCATCGCTCCAAGACGCCTAGCATAGGACCCCTACCTCGAGATATGCAGGATTTAGCACCGACATTCGTGGCCGATGCAGGTCCTCCCTGGTAGTCACCATCGTGCGATGGAAATTTAAAGCGGCTCCGATGCGATCTACGTGGCGGAATGGAACTTCGTCGTCGACGTCGGCATCTTTGTCGCCGGCTCGACTGGCCATCTTGGCTGGACCAAGGACTATACTCCACGTCGGCTCTTCAAGATCGGATGGATGCCTTCATCATCAACTCAAATCCCAAACGAGATCATGGAATAATCGTCCATGGAGCTTAGAGGCTCAACGTCAACATTGCCCTCATGCGCTAATGTTGTTTTTTCTGGATAGTGGATTTGTGTTTGTCATCTCTGCCTCCTCGAGCGTCGCTTTGACGATTGCCTCGGCAAAGTAGTGTGGAATTGAATCTACAACAACCCTATAAAATTTCATCAAGTCTCGATGGAGGAATCCCATCAATCTCCTATATACCGGAGCCTGTCAAATCTGGAGGGGAATTTGGAAAAGTTTGAGGCGTGGAGTATAGCAGTTAGTTCGGATGTCATGTGGAAGATCCAACCGTTGATCCTCTGCATAATCCCCATATCAACCACCCGTCAAAATTCAGCTCCACCCGACCGTTCAAACTCCGAAAAATGTCTGACGACTGCATCAAGTTTCAGATTTGCTTTCTGCGCGAAAACTAATCCGGCCGAAGTTCATCTTTTTCATGAATGGGTTACCATGCGTCCTTTTTGAAGGTTTTTTTCTAGAGTATTGTGTCATGTTCCTAAAACACATACTCACAAATTTTGATCCTTTCTGAGGCGATCTTCACTGTCGCGCCGGTATCAAACTAGCCCAACAACGTTGCTTTACGGCTGTCGACCTGCGCTAGATAGGTCGTTGCTTCATCGAGCCGAGGTCAACCTCATCGGATCATCACCCTAGCGGGCTGACTAAGAGTTCGGCATTGCGAAGGCTAAATCATCACCAACAACGTCGCCCCATGGATTGCATGGGTCGGGCGCGCCACCGTCGCCGCACGGTCACTCCATTAAGTCAACATTAACCACGTCATAAGTTCCAGCCCACGTTAGCATCATCGCGTTTTTGGTTCTTCAAGCCGATGTCCACCACGTCGACCTACTTCGACACCACAGCTCACATCATGGCTCCGGCGTTTCCCCAATAACCCGCTCCTTCAACTCGGCTCGACTGGGGAACTTCGTCATCTCTTCATCAACCTACTCTCGGGTCTTCGACGTCACTAGCCGAATAGCTTCATCACGGCGGTTGGATCTGGGGCCTCGCCTCGCCACATTGACCGTGCTAGGTTGCCACTTCATGAAGCAAAGCTCCTCGCTCGATCACCTCGGGCTTGGTGATGGGACCTCGGTCAAGTCATGTATTACACACCATATTAGATATGCCAAAGTTTGACGGGCGTTCTCATCCCGCCACAAGCCCGGACCGTGCTATCAATGCAGAGCACATTAACCAGCTAAATCGCTTTCATGCTCAATTATTTTAAAATTTTAATTTTAGTTTTGTTTGACAAAGCATTATATTTGTGTTAAAAAGCCGTTTGTTAAAACTTAGCTTGTTAAAAATGTTGTTTGTAAAACCACTTCTTTTTCCCATGTTAACTAGCGCTCCTCAATTTATACGAGCCGTTATATGATTGATGTTTTCTTCTAAGTTGTTGCAAAGTCTTTCTACCACTCTTTTCTCGACTCGAGTGTGTGGTCAATAGCCAGATGACCTGGTTTCTCTCTAAAGTTTCTTGAGTCTAGTTCGCTAAACCAGCCTTGGAGAAACACTCCGCCTTCGGGAAGGAAGGTTGAAGCCGGAGGCTGGCGCACTTGAAGTTTAGAGATCGAATGTGTCATGTTAAAGCACGGCAGAAGCACAAATTTAAAAACCAATTTCAGATTCGCCGCAAAAAATGATTTAATATAGACATAAAGTTTTCATAAAGATTTTTTTAGTTTTCCAAACTTATGACACATTTAACCTATTTGTATGTTTTTTACTTTCAGGAGACACGACATCCTCTTCACCGAGGTGCCGTGCGTAATAGTTCGGCTTGGGAAATATTTTTTGGTCCGCAACTCAACGTCTTTCCTGTTGATCTGCACTGTAGCGACAACGATCCGAATGGACCGAAGTCTCTGTGTTCTGTGTCATCCCTGGATCGGTAATGCTGACACACACAGTACTTTGAAGGATTTATAACAGAGTGGCAATCACACACTTATTACACTGAAAGTCTAAAAAGAGAACTTATTACAAAATAAAATGGCATAAGGCCATCGAACACGATAACAACGGAAGGCTTGGAAGATAAGTGAGTCCATCAACTCCAATGGCATAGCTGAGTGTATGACAAACGACCTAGCGCACCTTACTCTTCTTCTGAAAAGTCTGCAACATGACATGTTGCAGCCCGAAATGGGTTAGCACATGGAATATGCTGGTAAGATAACACAGTAGAGCAAGTAATAGAATAAAGGCTAACACTACATGCATATAAGGATGGTGGAGGCTCTATGGCTAAAGTTTTTTGCATCAAGCCAATTTTTCCCTACAACAAATGAATAACTTTTAATTTAACTATCATGGTAGTTGAAACATCATTGAGAATGTACCTCAAACTCAATTCCCAATTAAAATAGTCATTAACAGCCCAGCAAAATTAGTTTTAGAGTGATGAGATCAACCAATAATTCAAGTTCCAGATACTCAAGATGTCCATAACTGGGGACACAGCTAATCATGATTAGTTTGCACACTCTGTAGAGTTTTGCGCACTTTTCCCCACAAGACTCGATCTCCTCCGTTAGATTTCTCGCACTGCATGATGTTTGAGAAACGGATGACCGAGACATAGTCTTTCAGAAGCATTTACTCTTTACCCCGGGTGGACCCACACACCTAGTTTCCCCTACATATGCTAGTCCACCACCGAAAGAGCTCACACAACATACTCAACTATGCCAGAGCCCATAATGGTATTGTGACTGCACACGGAAGTTTCTAGCATGAATAGTCTTATGATCCCTTTGAGCCTGGGTGGCATTCCATAGGAAAAATCACACGGTACCCCCGAGATTTCCTAGGACAACACTGGATTCTCCAGGTGCCCTGCAACCAATCCACCCAGATGTGCATTAAAGTTGCCACTTTAAGTTGAACAATTAATTTAACAATCTCACATCTGTCATGGATACTCTCAAACCCAATCCACGTCTACGATCTTAGCATGGCAACCTAAGCATAACGTAGAACTAACTCCCAAGGGTTTGGAAATAATGCAGGTAATATGTTCTACCTCAATCTACTTCCCAGACCCACAAGTTAAGAGATCCTACTCATGCAATGTGTGAGGGTTTGATCTAATCTATAAAAACTGGGTAATATAGGGGTATGATCAAAGTGTTACTTGCCTTGCTGATGATTCGCAAAACCTAGAGACTCGTAGTAGCACACTTCGCACTCTGGGAATTCTATCGCAAGCAAACAATAGCATACATAAGCAAGCAAGCAAATATGCATAGATAAAACTCCAGAGAAGAAGATCTAACTAAAAAGTTCAACTGAAGAACTCCGATTTGCAAAAAGAATCAAATCAAACGAAGCAACGAAACTCAAACTACGAAAGAAACAAGATCAGTTTACTAGATTGAACTAAAGTCAAATTTTACAGTACAAAACCTTGTTCAAGTTGTTTAAACGGAAAGAGGGCTTCGAGACGAAGATCTAGGCGCTTGAATTACCTGATTCCGACTTATGAGTGAAAAGTTAAACTAAAAAGAAGATCAGGGCAGAAATCGAGATCGAAAATAATCGCGGAAAAACCCTGAAAAGGAAAAATTGACGAATAAGCTAAAGAACGAACGTTCGTTGTCTGTGACTAACGGGCGAACAACGTTCGTTAAAACGAACGTACGGACGAATGTCCGCTATTTAACTAAACGGAGAAAAACCAAACGAACCGATGAAAAAAAAGCAGATCTAGGGTTTCAAAAAAAACCGATCGGTTTTCTTCGGAAAACCGGTGGCGGCGGCGAGATCTGCGGCGGCGGGACTCCGGTGGCAGCGGCGTTCGGCGGGCGGCGGCGGGGAGCAGCGGCGTCCGGCGGCGCGGCGGCGGGGAGCAGCGGCGCGGGCGACGCGGCGGCGCAAGCGGCGCGGAGCAGCGGCGGCGGGCTGGCGGCGGCAGCTAGGGTTTGCGGCTCGGGTGGGGATGGGCTGGCGGGGCGGCCGGCTGGGCCTTTAAAGGCCCCCCGGGCGGAGTCCTAGCCGGACACGACCCAGGTAAGTCGGTTCACTTTTTTATAAGCAGTCCTGACGCGGCAAAACGGGCGAACGAAATACTAAACGGACTCAAAAAATTCCGAAATAAATTTGCACCGTCCTTTAATAAAATTTAGGACAAGGTGAACATTTTTCCTGGACCTAAATGCAATTCTGAAAAACGCACATTTTTCCTATGCAAATAAAATTGCAAATAAATCCAAATAAAATACCAAAAGTGATCTTAATTTTTTCCTCCAATATTTTTATTTTATTTTGGAGAAGTCATATTATCTCCGCTCATATATTTTATTATGAAATGTTTTCGGAGAGAAAAATAATTAAAACCAAAGTGATCCTCGTACCGGTATTGAAGAAAAACTCAAATACGAAACGGTAAAATCCCCAACTCTCTCCGTGGGTCTTTGAGCTGCTTAGAATTTCGAGGATCGCAACACATAAATGCAATAAAAATATGATATGCAATATGATCTATGTATAACATTCCAAATTGAAAATTTGGGATGTTACAAACCTACCCCCCCTTAGAATGAATCTCGCCCTCGAGATTCGGGTTGGCTAGAGAAAAGGTGTGGGTGGTCCTTGCGTGGATCATCCTCTCGTTCCGAGGTGGCTTCATCTTCGGTATGGTGACTCCACTGAACTTTGCAAAACTTGATAACCTTTCTGTGGGTGACTCTACTTGCAAACTCGAGGATCTTGAATGGTTTCTCCTCATAAGTTAGATCACTATCCAACTGAATTGCTTCCAGGGACATTGTGTCTCTCAGAGGAATATCGACCATCCCCGCATGGCATTTCTTAAGCTGGGAAACGTGAAACACGTCATGAACTCCTGACAATCCTTCGGGTAACTCTAACTTGTAGGCAACCTCTCCCATGCGTTCCAAAACATGGTATGGTCCCACAAATCTCGGGGCTAACTTTCCCTTAACTCCGAAACACTTAACTCCTCGCAGAGGCGACACTCTCAGATATGCTCTGTCTCCGATTTCATAGACTACTTCCTTGTGCTTCGAGTTTGCATAACTCTTTTACCTAGACTGAGCTACCTTCAGTCTATCTCGAATCAGCTTAACCTTCTCTTTTGACTCTTTGTTCAGATCTGGTCCAAATAGCTGACGGTCTCTGACTTCATCCCACATCAACGGTGTTCGACATCTCCTTCCATACAATGCTTCGAACGGTGACATCTTCAAACTGGCCTGGTAACTATTGTTGTACGACAACTCCGCATAGGGCAAGTTATCATCCCAGTTAGATCCATAATCCAGCGCGCAAGCTCTCAACATGTCCTCCAGAATCTGATTGACTCTCTCGGTCTGTCCATCGGTTTGCGGGTGAAAAGTTGTACTGAATTCTAGCCTGGTTCCCAAAGTCTGGTGTAACTGATGCCAAAACTTTGAAGTAAACTGTGTTCCTCTATCTCATACGATGGTCCTCGGAACTCCGTGTAGACATACGATCCTGGTCCTGTATATCTTGTCCAACTTTGCACTGGTGTAAGTGGTTTTCAAGGGGATAAAGTGGGCTACTTTGGTCAAGCGATCCACTACTACCCAGATTTAGTCATATCCCGATCGGGTCCTGGGTAATCCGGTGATAAAGTCCATGCCAAGCTTATCCCACTTCCATTTGGGTATCAACATAGGCTGCAGTAATCCTGCTGGCTTCTGATGTTTTGCCTTCACTCTCTGGCATACATCACATACGGTTACATACTCTGTAATGTCCATCTTCATTCCCATCCACCAGAAATGTTCCTTCAAATCCAAATACATCTTAGTGTTTCCAGGGTGTATCGAGTATGGTGAATCATGTGCTTCCTGTAGTATCAACTTCCTGATCTCGGCGTTGTTGGGCACATAGATTCGGTCCTCAAACCACAAGGTGTCGTGTTCGTCCTCATGAAAACCCTTGGCTTTTCCTTCACTCATCTTCTCCTTTATCTCGACAATCTCTTTGTCATCTTTCCAGGCTTCACGTATCTTTCCCAATAATGTTGACTAAACCTCCAAGATTGCAACACATCCTCTAGGAACCATTTCCAAGCGAAGCTCCCTGAGATCTTCTGCTAAATCCTTTGGCAATCCTCCATTTACTAGGGTATTGGCATAACTCTTCCGGCTCAAAGCATCCGCAACGACATTGTACTTGCCTGGATGATAGTGCAGCTTCATATCATAATCCTTTATGAGCTCCAACCATCTCCTCTATTTGAGGTTCAGCTCCTTCTGAGTGAAAATGTACTTCAAACTCTTATGATCCGTGTACACATCACAACGGTTTCCGATAAGGAAATGTCTCCAGGTTTTGAGCGCATGCACTACAGCTGCTAGCTCCAAATCATGCGTAGCATAATTCAACTCGTGCGGTCGAAGTTGACGGGATGCATAAGAAACAACTCTTCCGTCCTGCATGGGTACTCCTCCAAGTCCTAAGCGTGAAGCATCACAATATACATGGAAATCCTTGCGTATATCTGGCAAGATCAGCACTGGGGTTGTCGTCAAACGTTTCATCAACTCCTGGAAACTTTCTTCGCCCTCTTCAGTCCAATAAAACTTGGTGTCCTTCTTGGAGAAATTCTCTATGAATCTCCGATAATATCCCGCGAGTCCAAGAAACTGCGGATTTCTCCAACTGAGGTGGGTGCCAACCACTCAGTGACTGCCTACACCTTGATAGGATCCACTGCTATACCTTCTCCTGATATAACATGTCCTAAGAATCCAACTTCCTTCAACCAAAACTCACATTTGCTAAACTTGTCATACAGCTGATGCTCTCTGAGCTTCTTGATACGTCTCAAACGTATCTACTTTTCCAAACACTTTTGATATTGTTTTGACCTCATTCTTGCATGATTTGGACTAAACTAACCCGGACTGACGCTGTTTTCAGCAGAGCTGCCTGTATGGTTTATTTGTGTGCAGGAAAACGGATTTTTAAGTATCTCAGAAAAATCCATGAAAATTCACAGAAAATCCACGCACCCGAAGGAACCAGGTGCCAGAAGTGGGGCCAGAGGTGGGCCAGGGGGTGCCCAGGCGCCCTGTGGGCACGCCCCCCCTGGGCCGCGCCGGGGGGCGCCTAGGTGGGGCCCACACCCCCTGGTGCCCTACTTTATCCCGTATTGTTACTCCCGACGCAGAAACCCCAGATCAGAAGTTCTTTCGCAGTTTTTCATCGCGGAGCCGCCGCCACCCTCTGTTCTTCCTCGGGAGGGCTAATCTGGAGGCTGATTTGGCCTCCGGAGAGGGGAGATCATCGCCATCGTCATCATCATCACCACTCCATCATCCCTCCATGACTTCCCCCTTCATGTGTGAGTAATTCCCCCGCTGTAGGCGAAGGGGATGGTAGGGATTGGATGAGTTAGATCATGTAATAGTTCGTCAGATTGTTGGGGGCATGTTGCCAATCATCTACTATGGTGTTTATCATCTTTGCTTCAACTTGTTATTCTTAATGCTTGACACTTAGGGCCCGAGTGCCATGATTTCAGATCTGAACCATATGTGTTTGTATGAATATATTTGATTTCGTGATCCTATCTATGAGTTGTTTGCACCTGTTACGGTCCAGAATCGGCGATCCCAAAAGTGACAGCTTGGGACACCAAAGGGGATAGTCCGTAGTTTGAGGATTACATGTATCCATTGAGTTCATTGCTTTGTTCCGGTGCTCTTTGATAGGAGCACCTTAATCTCCATTAGTTCCTTTTGGCCCCGTTCGTAGCGGGATGGTAGGACAAAAGATGTTGTGCAAGTTCTTATTGCAAGCACGTACAACTACCTATGGGATACATGCCTAATGTTTGATATTTGCCTAGATGATCATTACTTTTCCGTGTGCCGTGCCCCAAGTTAGAATCTATCTCATCCATGCAGCGCCCAACCATCCATCTCCCTAGCCTACAGTGTTTTAAACCCTGCTTGTCACTAGTTGCTACTTTTGCATTTACTTTTGCTATTTACTTTTACTATTACTTTTACTATCACTATCATCACTATCATATCACTGTTACAAGTAAGTATATTTTGTTGCAAGTAAGTATATTTCAGGTGCGGTTGAATTGACAACTCAACTGTTAAAGCTTATAAATACTCTTTGGCTCCCCGTGTGTCGAATCAATAAATTGGGTTATTCTTACCCGCGAAGACTCTCTCGATCCCTTATGGTTGAGGGTTATCAAGTACCGTTTTCTGGCGCCGTTGCCGGGGAGCATAGCAATATTTACTTGAGGTATTCTACCTGCTGCACTTTATCCACTATGGGTAAGAAAGGAGACCCCAAGGTTTCGATCTTACTATCCACTACAAGAAGAGGTACTGCTCTGAGCACTAGTGCTACGCTTGATTCACCTTCCGTTATGAGTAAGTTTGCCTCACCACCACCACATGATGCTCCTACTGAATCTATTACTATGTCTGATACTCTTGATGATGTTTCTACTACTTTAGATGATATTAGTTCGCTTGGTTATGCTCTTGAGAAACAAATTGCTGCTGCTGCTAAAAAGTCTGGAATTGAACTCCCTGTTAGTCGCTACCCTATTGGTGAAACTTATGATTATCCTGATTTGAGTAAACTCAAGGAGAGTCTCCTTGATGATGATTACTATATACTAGATGAAGAATTATGCAGGGAACTGACAGAGTTTTCCGGCTCTGACCCTGAAGCTATTAAGAAACTGTTTGAAAAACACTCTTTGAAGAACAAAACCGTTCCTAATCCTGAATTTGCTACATCTCCTATATGCATTGATGATCCTGATTATGATTTCTCTGTTGATCTTTCACTTATACCTATGGTTGAAGCTGACCCCTTTTATGGCAGAGAAAATGATGATGCTATTGCACACCTAACTAAACTCGGTGAGTTGGGTAGCTTGTTTACCACAGATGAGAAGATACGATACTTTTATATCACCAAGCTTCTTCCTTTCTCGTTGAAGGAAGGTGCTAAAGCATGGTATGATTCACTCCCATGCGGTTCCATTAAGAGTCCTCAGGACTTAGCTCACTCTTTTGTTGATAAGTACTTTCCTGCTCACATGCAACATGCTGCTTTACAAAGAATTTATAACTTTAAACAGTTGCAGGATGAGTCCCTCCCTAAAGCTTGGGGGAGGTACTGCGGTCTGATTCGGGCTAGACCAGGACATGAAATCCCTAAGAATGAATTAATCGATATATTCTATGCTGGTCTAACTGATGAATCCAGGTCCAATTTGGACAGTTGTGCTGGTTGTGTTTTCAGGAAAAGAACACCGGACGATGCGGAAGATTTAATGGGCAGGATTGCCAAAAACCATGAAGATTGGTCCGTCCCTGAACCACCTCCACCAACAAAGAAGAGGGGCATGTTTGTTCTGAGCCCCGAGGATATGCGAGAAGCAAAGAAGTCTATTAAAGAGAAAGGTATTAAAGCTGAAGACGTGAAGAATCTACCCCCTATTGAGAAGCTGTGTGAGCCTACTACTCACCCTCCTATGGTAGAGGTACACTCTCTTTTAGATTTCAACGCAAGTGACATCCCTCATGGTAAACCTCCTGATCAATGTTTAGATGAGTTTGATAATTTTATTATGAAACAAAATCATTTTAATGAGAGGATAGAAAGTCAATTGCATGATAATTCCCTTGCTATCAAAAGACTGCTTGATGTTTTAGATAGAACAGTTAATGATGTTCAATGTCTTGTGAAGCATTTTCATATGGTTCAAACTCAGCTTGATCAAATTTCTAATGTGCAAAGAGATTTGCTTGCTAACAATGCCAAACAAGATAATTTGCAGGCTTTTGGTATTAAGACCCGAGGAGGAACTAGCACTCAAGATCCTCCTTATCCAGAGGGACATCCGAAGAGAATCGAGCAGGATTCTCAAATGCAGGAAGAAGAAATTGTTGTCTCTCCAAAGAAGAAGAAGAAACATAAAGAGACTGACAATTCTAATGATCCTATTGCAGATGAAGAGCCAGCTATTGATCCCAACAGTGTATCTATCTCCGATGCTGAGACTGAAGACGGTGCTGAACCTGAAGGTAATGATAATGAGAAGAATGATCCGCCTGAAGTTCGAGAAGAAGAAGCACCTGACAAACGTAAGAGGTACACTAAAGAAGACTTCATTGCAAGAAAACATGGGAAGGAGAGAGAACCATGGGTACAGAAACCCATGCCCTTTCCAAGTAAGTCCATCAAATCTAAAGAAGAAGAGCATTACAATAAGTTTTGTGAGTGGATTAAACCTCTTTTTCTTCAAATCCCTTTGACTGATGCTATTAAGTTACTTCCTTATTCAAAATATATGAAAGATATTGTCACTAATAAAAGAAAAGTTCCTAATGATGCAATATCTACTATGCTTGCTAACTATTCTTTCAGTGGAAAGATTCCTGAGAAGCTCGGTGATCCAGGTATACCCACCATTCCTTGCTCCATAAAGAATAATTATGTCAAAACTGCTTTATGTGATCTTGGAGCAGGAGTGAGTGTTATGCCTCTCTCTCTTTACGAGAGGATTTGTTTAGAGAAACTAATTCCTACAGATATCTCCCTTCAGATGGCTGACAAGTCAACCGCTGTTCCGATAGGTATTTGTGAGGATGTTCCCGTAGAAGTTGCTAATTGTTTGATTCTTACTGATTTTGTTGTGCTTGACATGCCCGAGGATGGGAGCATGTCCATTATTCTTGGTAGACATTTCCTTAACACTGCAGATGCTATTATTGATTGCAATAAAGGGAAGGTTACCTTCCATGTGAATGATAAAGAACACACGGTATATTTTCCAAAGAAGACCGACAGGAGGCATGCCCTCAACTCTATAGAGAATATCGAGACCGTGAAGATTGGAGAATGGGACTGTCCACTACATGTGCCTCACAAATACAAAACTATCATGGTAGGGACAATGTCCATCAAGGTAAAGGTTCAGTGATTACTTCGTAGGAGGTGAGACTTTTTGCTCTATATATCGCTTGTTTGTTGGTAAGACTTGATCAACCTTACTAGTGAACATGTTTTATATGGATAAAAAGTTGAGCTTGTTATGTTTTCATTTGTTTTTAGTTTTGTCCTACTTGCTGTACCAAGTATCTATGTTTTTGAAGCTTCACAATACTACTAACTGCTTCAAGTTTTCAGAGAGTTTCGCAGCTTTTTGAACTTCGAAAAAATTTCAACAGTGAAGTTTTCAGAAAAATTCCAGAAAAATTATAATAAAAATTTCCACGACGGGAGAGACCCAGAAAGTCCTGGGGCCAGCCAGGGGGGGCCACCAGTGGCCCAGGCGGCCAACTGGCGCGGCCCAGCCTATGGCCGCGCCCATAGGGCGCTTGGGGCCCACGGGACCCCCCTCCAGGTATGTCTTCTTCCTTCCTCTCTCTCTTTCTCCAAAAACGCGAGTTCTGCTGTTGTTCTTGTGTTCTTGCTGTTCTTGGAGGCGATTCTTCGATCTCTCTCTACAGCCCCTCATTTGAGCTGAAATTTTGAGCAAATACTCCCTGGTATGTGACTCCTCCACCCCTCCAATTAGATTTTTGATTGGTGGCCTCATTTGTGAGTATTTAGTAGTTCTTGGTGCTGTAGAGATGAGCTTGCATGCATGTGTAGAAAGTTATTTTTCAAGTTTTGATGCAAATTTATGCCTTGGGCAAGTGAGTTGAGTAGTTTGCCTTAGCTCACTTTGTTTTAATCCTCGTTTTTGTAAATTGTAATTTTTTTTCAGAAATGAGTTTGTTAGGAAGGGCAAAAGGGTGGCTTGAGAAGAGGAGGCCCGCACACTCCGATCGAGTTACTAGAGCTGGAGCTTCACCATCGACTGCTGGGTGAGCTATAATGAAGATCACGTGCCCCTGGAGTTGTTGGAAGACACAAGTCCAGCACGTGCGATGACATTTCCATGTGATGAATTCATGGAAGCTGCGGGAATCAAGGATGAGTTTTATAATCTTTGTGCTAATGCAGGTTTGACACGACTCGTCACGAGCCGTGTTACTCAGTATCAAAAACTCACCTCCAGTTTCATTAACAGTTTTAGATATAATCCTGATTCAGGTGCTATTGAGTTTAAAATTTACAATGATCTTATCACCATGACTTTGGGGAATTTCTGTGAAATAATAGGTGTGCCGAATATTGGGAGGACGGCTAGGATGGCCACTCAGCCCTCCGAGCTGAAAACCGTCATCAACTCTCTCTGCAGCATGGGTACGAGGGATATTCATCGGTCGAAAGATCTCCAGCATCTTATTTCCTCACCTCAGGTATTTTGCATATTATATTGCCAGAGGGGTGTCAGCTCGTGACAACACGAGCAGCATTTCTGCTCCGGATATTGCTATCCTGGCAGCAGCCCTCTCAGGGAGGTCTGATTATAATCTGGGTGCCTTAATTGCTCGACGCCTTGCTATGAACGGTAACAAGGGGGACTTATATGGTGGCGTTTACGCCACACTTATCTTAGAGCATCTTGGAGGCACCCCACACCCTGATGATACTCCTTTTACTTATTTAAGCTTTGATCTTGCTGTTATGAAAAGGCATAAGTTTGTTACCATGGGTTCTGAGCTTGATAACCTTGTTTATATCTTGCATTTCGGAACTACCGCGGAACGCGAGATCCGTCTACCTGCACCTCTTTTGTTTGATTTTTCTCGCAGGAACGGATGATCCTTTGATGTTGTCCAGTTCGATGTGTTCATGGTCCAACATCAGTTTCATAACCCCATGGAGGGGGTTGTGCCCGACGAGGAGAGGCACGGTGAGATACCACATTTTCAGGAAGAGACCGCCACCGAGTTTGGTGAAGGGTCTTCCTCTGTTTGGCGTTCGGAACCTTCCTCGTGGGAGACTCCGAGGAGTTCGATGTACGCGCCAGCATCCTTCTACGACCCTTGGACTCACCACCATACCCCTGGAGCAGGAGGCTCCTGGGGGTAGTAGCTGCTACCAACTTAGGCCAAAAGCCTAAGCTTGGGGGAGTACGTGCCCTTCTCACTTTTCCATTGTATTATCCATTTTATTCACTTTGATCTTTTCGAAGTTTTTGCCCGTTCTTCTTTATTTCTCTCTTTGCAAAAACAACAAAAAGATTTTCTCTTTCTTTTGCTTTTATTCAACCTTTGAAAAAAACCAAAAAGATTTCCTTTTCTCTTTAGTTTGCTTTGTTTTCAGAGATCAGCTCGAGTCCGTGATGGCATTTGATTATATTTCCTACGTTCGATCGTGCAAGTGACAAGCAGTAATGACGAGGATCGACTGAAAGGAAGCAACAAGGAAGACCGGTATGAACTCTTTTTGTTTCTACTTTTGTACATATGCCTGTACTTATGATCTAGAGACCAGCTTGTAGCGACATAGTGCTATGTTTACAATGCTCTTCCAGTGGTTCATGCTTTCCTTGTGGCTAGTCTCGAATAACTAGAGTATATACTATGTTGTTGAAATGATCTACATGCATTGCACTGTTCATAGTCTGGTATACTAAGGTGGTATTTCCCTTTAGAGAATTTTTGGATTGACTTGGCACATGCTTACACATGTTTAAGACTAAAAAGTCTACTTTGCCTTGATGATCTTTGAGTTTTAGAATAGTTATATCACTTTCATGCCCGATTCAATGTTGCTTTGTCGCTCTGCATGATTATGACCGTTATTGCTCTCTAGTTGGTCGCTTCCCAGTCTTTTGATAAACCTCCACCTGTACTAAGCGGACTGACTGCTTGTGCATCCAAAATCCTTAAAACCAGTTATGCCATATGAGTCAACTATACCTTCCTATACATGGTATTTACCTGCCATTCCTAACGAAGACTTTCATGTACCATCTCGAAACTAATCAAAAGCATTTCTCTTTTGTGCCTATGTTTTAGCTCATGAGGAAGTAGTAGTTAATTCACGATCTTTTTAAGTTGGACAAGTTTCACCCCTGGATTGCATGTATAATGTGCAAACCCCTAATACGAAAAGGAACTGGCATTGAGAGCGCCCGGCTCAAAAAGATAATATAACAAACAAACCCTCCTTCACGCTTTGTTCATGAGAAATCAGAAAACTTTGGCAGTGATAAACAAAGGAGATTAAGAGGATGTGATCGTCCTCATGCGGGAGCCGTTCCTCGAGACTTGTCCACTTAAAAAGTGATTGAGTTATCTGCTAGCATTCGTTGACGAAATATGCACCTCTCAAAAACATATTTACTTCTGTTTTTAAAACCAAGAGCTCTGGTACATGTTTAGTTTTTGTTTCCGGTCACGGGTTTTCAACTTTGCAATAAAAGCCACGGTTCAAGAGTCTCACCTTCTTTCTTCAAAGCACCAACTATGAGAGCATAATTGTCATTATGAGTGTAATGTGCATTGTCCCAAAGTATTACATTGTCTTCTGCATACTTGTGATATGATTTATTCTGAAATTCTTAGTTCTAGTCTCCTTTAAAACTCTGGAGGAGCCTCTTCATTTATGTTTTGCTTCACTCATGGAGGCTAGCGAGATACCACCCTAATATGCTCAAGCTATGTGCAATGTAATCTTGTCTTAATTTTCAGTAATATATTATTTACTTTTAAGTATTTGTGACTGGTCACTTGAAAGAATGATTGCTCCTTGCATTGTCCTCATAAGTACTGTTTCAATACTTGCTAAACTCTTTTCGTAGTACGTGCTTATATACATCTAATGAAGCAAAAGAGTTTGTCAAAGTTTTCTTTGTCGCGTCCAGTTCGTTGAACTGAATTGCTTGAGGACAAGCAATATGCTAAGCTTGGGGGAGTTGATACGTCTCAAACGTATCTACTTTTCCAAACACTTTTGATATTGTTTTGACCTCATTCTTGCATGATTTGGACTAAACTAACCCGGATTGACGTTGTTTTCAGCAGAGCTTCCTGTATGGTTTATTTGTGTGCAGGAAAACGGATTTTTAAGTATCTCAGAAAAATCCACGAAAATTCACAGAAAATCCACGCACCCGAAGGAACCAGGTGCCAGAAGTGGGGCCAGAGGGGGGCCAGGGGGTGCCCAAGCGCCCTGTGGGCGCCCCCCCCTGGGCCGCGCCGGGGGGGCGCCTGGGTGGGGCCCACACCCCCTGGTGCCCTACTTTATCCCGTATTTTTACTCCCGACGCAGAAACCCCAGATCAGAAGTTCTTTCGCAGTTTTTCGTCGCGGAGCCGCCGCCACCCTCTGTTCTTCCTCGGGAGGGCTAATCTGGAGGCTGATTTGGCCTCCGGAGAGGGGAGATCGTCGCCATCGTCATCATCATCACCACTCCATCATCCCTCCATGACTTCCCCCTTCATGTGTGAGTAATTCCCCCGCTGTAGGCGAAGGGGATGGTAGGGATTGGATGAGTTAGATCATGTAATAGTTCGTCAGATGGTTGGGGGCATGTTGCCTATCATCTACTATGGTGTTTATCATCTTTGCTTCAACTTGTTATTCTTAATGCTTGACACTTAGGGCCCGAGTGCCATGATTTCAGATCTGAACCATATGTGTTTGTATGAATATATTTGAGTTCGTGATCCTATCTATGAGTTGTTTGCACCTGTTACGGTCCGGAACCGGCGATCCCAAAAGTGACAGCTTGGGACACCAAAGGGGATAGTCCGTAGTTTGAGGATTACATGTATCCATTGAGTTCATTGCTTTGTTCCCGTGCTCTTTGACAGGAGCACCTTAATCTCCATTAGTTCCTTTTGGCCCCGTTCGTAGCGGGATGGTAGGACAAAAGATGTTGTGCAAGTTCTTATTGCAAGCACGTACAACTACCTATGGGATACATGCCTAATGTTTGATATTTGCCTAGATGATCATTACTTTTTCGTGTGCCGTGCCCCAAGTTAGAATCTATCTCATCCATGCAGCGCCCAACCATCCATCTCCCTAGCCTACAGTGTTTTAAACCCTGCTTGTCACTAGTTGCTACTTTTGCATTTACTTTTGCTATTTACTTTTACTATCACTATCATCACTATCATATCACTGTTACCACTTATCTTTTGTTGCAAGTAAGTATATTTCAGGTGCGGTTGAATTGACAACTCAACTGTTAAAGCTTATAAATACTCTTTGGCTCCCCGTGTGTCGAATCAATAAATTGGGTTATTCTTACCCGCGAAGACTCTCTCGATCCCTTACGGTTGAGGGTTATCACTTCTCCAGAACCAAACACAAATGCTCCTCGTGTTCCTCTTCGTTCTTTGAGTACACCAAAATATCATCAATGAATACGATGACAAACTTATCCAAGAACTCCATGAACACCTTATTCATGATACTCATGAAATAGGGAGGGGCGTTAGTCAATCCACATGACATAACCGTGTATTCTTATAGCCCATACCTTGTGGTGAAGGCTATCTTAGGTGTATCCTTTTCTCGGATCTTCAACTGGTGGTATCCTGATCGTAGATCGATCTTGGAGAATACTTTAGCTCCCTGAAGGTGGTCGAACAAATCATTGATCATCGGCAGCGGGTACTTATTTTTAATCGTCACTTCGTTCAGTGCTCGATAATCAATGACCATCCTTAAAGATCCATCCTTCTTCTCGACCAAAAGCACAGGGGCTCCCCAAGGTGATGAACTTTGTCGAATAAATCCTTTCTCCAATAACTCCTTAATCTGCTTCTTGATCACCTCTAGATCATTTGCTGGCATCCGATATTGTCTCTTTGATATTGGTCCGGTGCCTGGCAATAGCTCTATCAAAAACTCAATATCCCTATCCGGCGGCATGCCTGGTAGCTCCTATGGAAATACTTCCGGATAATCCTTTACTACAGGCACTTCCTCCTGAACAACTACCGAGAGAGAATTTACTTGTGTCCTCCTAGACGAATGCCTAAATACATACTTGATCCTTTTTCCCTCCGGGGTGGTAAGTAAAATTGACCTACTGGCACAATCGATGTTCCCTCCATACATCGATAGCCAATCCATAACTAGTATCACATCCAATCCTTGTGACTCCAAAACTATCAGGTTTGAGGGGAAAACATGGCGTCCAATGGTCAATGGCATCTGAAAACATCCTTGATTTGCCATATATTCCGCTCCTGGTGAGCTTACTAACATAGGGGTCATAAGTACTTTGGTGGGCAACTTATATCTATTCACGAATCCCCTTGAAATGTATGAATGCGATGCATCAGTATCGAAAAGAACTACTGCGGTAAATGACTTAACCGAAAACTTACCGACAAGTACATCAGGCTGCTCTTCACGTGGTTCACTTGTCCCTTGTTGAAAGGGTTGGGCTTCTTCCCAGCGCTTCCATTGCCGTTCCCATTCTTTGCTTCAGGGCACTCTCCAGCATAGTGTCCATTCTTCCCGCACTTGAAACAGGTAATGTGACTTAAATCCCTCTTGGCGGGTGTGGATGGAGTAGAGCGGTTCTCATTATTGCTTGCTCCATTCCCATTCCCATTCCCATTCTTGGAGCCACTGTGGTTGTGAGAACTCCCTCCATTATGGGTGTGGCTTCCATGGTTATGGGTGTATCCTCCCGAGTTCGGGGTGAAACGGGGCTTCTGCTGGGCTCCAGAATTATTCTTTCCTTGTCCATACTTCCTCTTGCGGCTCTCAATCTGCTGCTGCTTCCCTTCAATCATAAGAGCCTTGTCGACCAACTCCTGGTAATTGTTGAATGTTGCCACCATCAACTGTATGCTCATCTCATCATTCAGCCCGTCCATAATTTCTCCTGCTTCGCAGCATCTATGGCCACATCATCAGGGGCATAGCGAGATAGAGCACTAAACTCATCTACGTATTGAGCTACAGTATGATTTCCTTGGTGCAAGTTGCGAAACTCACGCTTCTTCATGATCATATCTCCAGTTGAGACATGGGCGGTGCAAAAAGCTTGCTGAAACTGGTCCCAAGTGACGTTGGCTACATGAAAAGTGGCTGTGTAATTCTCTCACCATGCTGCTGCTGGTCCAGCCAATTGATGTGCGACAAAACACACCTTCTCAACATCCGTGCAATTCGCGGTGGTCAACTCCCTTCCAATCTTGCGTAGCCAGTCATCAGCAACTATTGGCTCAATGCTACTAGAAAACACCGGTGGCTGCAACCTTAGGAAACGGGTTAGGTTGTCTACTGGTGGTGGTGGAGGGTTGTTGTTGTTGTTCTGATTGTTCTGGTTGTTCTGGACAAGAAGTTGCATTAGAGTGTTCTGCTGCTGGATCAACTGAGTGAGCTCAGGGGGAAACTGAAATCTGGGCTCACGTCTCGAGGGCATCTGATGGGTTTAGAGGGAAGAGATTAGAATAGAAATGAGGTCTAGGTGAAAATTCACTACCCATATGCACATGAGACCAACGCAATCATATCACACCAATCAATTTCAAACAAGGGCAAACAAAAGATCTAACTAACGTTACAAAAGTGCTCTAAATTCTACTTTATGGGGGAAAACTACTAGTCATAGGGTGGTCATCTAGAAATTATGATCGGCGGAAGATTCCATGATATCTGCTCCAGCTTCATCTTCATAGTCATCATCACTATCATCAAGGTCTGAGTCGGTGTCGTTGATGATGATGTAGTCCTCGGAACGAATCTCCTGGGGTTCTTCTTCTTCTTCTTCTCCTGGCGCTGGATCTCCCATGAATACTCCTAGCTTCCTCGTCAGGTCGTCATTATTCTCCACAAGTATTGTCATCTCCTCCTCGTATCCGTCACGTGTAGACTTGAGTTCTTCTTCTAGCTCCGAGTTCCTGGTTAACGCCTTTTTCAAGTCTATCATGCCTGCGCACATCTGGTGCTCCTGTCGACGAATGTGCTGGTTTAACTCCTGGATGAAAGCTGCAATGGACATGTCCTTTCGTGTACTGATCATGTCCCCTTGTTTGTCTCGGCGTCCACATATCTGGTAGATAGTGTCCTTCAGCTCCTGCTTGTAGACTTCTCCAATACGTCCCATAGCAATGTGGGCTGCCATACTCTTGCCTAGGCTCTAGGTTGGTGCATCAAAGGAAAACTCTATGGGCTCCGTGACTGGCATGAAAGTCCTCCCGGGTATTTGAACGTGAATACTCCATCGCTCCTCTTCTTGTAAAGTGGCGGTGTAGGTCCCGGTGAAGCTTGGTATTCCGATGTTCAGGTACCTAGTGACTTCCTTGAAGTGTCATCCAAAAGGTGTATCTTCATTTGGTTGAGTGAACTTGTTCCTTGGGTCCACCATCCTAAAGAGTAGAAAATGGAGAGGAGTCAGAAATGAGTAGAGAAGAGTGACCTAGGGTTTATCTTAGTGGTCGTGTCCTACATTCAGCGTGTGCTCTGATACCATCTTGTAGCGACCATGATCCGAATGGACCAAAGTCTCTGTGTTTTGTGTCATCCCTGGATCGGTAAAGCTGACAAACACAATACTTTGAAGGATTTATAACAGAGTGGCAATCACACACTTATTACATCGAAAGTCTCAAAAGAGAACTTATTACAAAATAAAATGGCATAAGGCCATCTAACACGATAACAGCGGAAGGCTTGGAAGATAAGTGAGTCCATCAACTCCAACGACATAGCTGAGTGTATGACAAACGACCTAGCGCACCTTACACTTCTTCTGAAAAGTCTGCAACATGACATGTTGCAGCCCAAAACGGGTC
Organism: Secale cereale; assembly: GCA_902687465.1. NCBI lineage: Eukaryota > Viridiplantae > Streptophyta > Magnoliopsida > Poales > Poaceae > Secale > Secale cereale. The sequence goes on along the minus strand of LR738710.1, from coordinate 720,734,392 downwards.
AACACATGGAATATGCTGGCAAGATAACACAGTAGAGCAAGTAACAGAATAAAGGCTAACACTACATGCATATAAGGCTGGTGGAGGCTCTAAGGCTAAAGTTTTTGCATAAAGCCAATTTTTCCCTACAACAAATGAATAACTTTTAATTTAACTATCATGGTAGTTGAAACATCATTGAGAAGGTACCTCCAACTCAATTCCCAATTAAAGTAGTCATTAACAACCCAGCAAAATTAGTTTTAGAGTGATGAGATCAACCAATAATTCAAGTATCAAATACTCAAGATGTCCATAACTGGGGACACGACTAATCATGATTAGTTTGTACACTCTGCAGAGGTTTGCGCACTTTTCCCCACAAGACTCGATCTCCTCCGTTGGATTTCTCGCACTACATGATGTTTGAGAAACGGATGACCGAGACACAGTCTTTCAGAAGCATTTACTCTTTACCCCGGGTGGACCCGTACACCTACTTTCCCCTACATCTGCTAGTCCACCATTCACCTATTTTCCCCTACATCTGCTAGTCCACCACTGAAAGAGCTCACATAACATACTCAACTATGCCAGAGCCCATAATGGCATTGTGGCTGCACACAGAAGTTTCTAGCATGAATAGTCTTATGATCCCTTTGAGCCTGGGTGGCATTCCATAGGAAAAATCACACGGTACCCCCGGGATTTCCTAGGACAACATTGGATTCTCCAGGTGCCCTGCAACCAATCCACCCAGATGTATATTAAAGTTGCCACCTTAAGTTGAACCATTAATTTAACAATCTCACATCTGTCATGGATACTCTCATACCCAATCCACGTCTACGAGCATAGCATGGCAATCTAAGCATAACGTAGAAGTAACTCCCAAGGGTTTGGAAATAGTGTAGGTAATAGGTTCTACCTCAATCTACTTCCCACACCCAGAAGTTAAGAGATCCTACTCATGCAATGTCTGAGGGTTTGATCTAATGCATAAAAACTGGGTAATAAAGGGGTATGATCAAAGTGTTACTTGCCTTGCTGATGATTCGCAAAACCTAGGGACTCGTAGTAGCATGATTCGCACTCCGGGAATTCTATCGCAAGCAAACAAAAGTATACATAAACAACCAAGCAAATATGCACAGATAAAACTCCAAGGAAGAAGATCTAACCAGAAAGTTCAACTGAAGAACTCCGGTTTGCAAAAAGAATCAAATCAAACGGAGTAACGAAACTCAAACTAGGAAAGAAACAAGATCCGTTTACTAGATGGAACTAAAGTCAAATTGTTCAAGTTGTTTAAACGGAAAGAGGGCTTCGAGACGAAAATCTAGGCGCTTGAATCGCCTGATTCTGACTTACGAGAGAAAAGTTAAACTAAAAAGAAGATTAGGGCAGAAATCACGATCGAAAATAAACGTGGAAAAACCCTGAAAAAGAAAAACTGACGAACAGGTTAACGAGTGAACGTTCGTTGTCTATGACTAACGGGCGAACAACGTTTGTTAAAACGAACGTACGGACGAACGTCCGCTATTTAACTAAACCGAGAAAAACCGAACGGCCCGATCTAAAAAAACAGATCTAAGGTTTCGAAAAAGAAAACGATCGGCTTTCTTCGGAAAACCGGCGACGGCGGCGGCAACTACCTCGGCGGTGGCGGCGAGATCGACGGCAGCGGGACTCCGGCGACGGCGGCGTTCGGCGGTGCGGCAGCGACGGCGTCCGACAGCGCGGGCGGCGCAGAGTAGCGGCAGCACCGCGGGCGGCGGCGACGGGCTGTCGGCGGCTAGGGTTTGCGGCTCGGACGGGGGTGGGCTGGCGGGGCGGCTGACTGGGCTTTTAAAGGCCCCCCGGGCGGAGTCCTAGCCGGACACAGCCTAGGTAAGTCGGTTCACTTTTTTTTAATAAACAGTCATCACGCGGCAAACGGGCGAAAGAAATACTAAACGGACTCGAAAAATTTCGAAATAAATTTTTGCCGTCCTCTAATAATATTTAGGACAGGGTGAGCATTTTCCCGGACCTAAATGCAATTTTGGAAAACGTGCATTTTTCCTATGCAAATAAATCCAAATAAAATACCAAAAGTGATTTTAATATTTTTCCTCCAATATTTCTTTTATTTTGGAGAAGTCATATTATCTTCGCTCATATATTTTGTTATGAAATATTTTCGGAGAGAAAAATAATTAAAACCAAAGTGATCCTCATACCGGTATTTAAGAAAAACTCAAATACGAAATGGTAAAATCCCCAACTCTCTCCGTGGGTCCTTGAGTTGCTTAGAATTTCGAGGATCGCAACACACAAATGCAATAAAAATATGATATGCAATATGATCTATGTATAACATTCCAAATTGAAAATTTGAGATGTTACATGCACATCGGCGTCGCGAAACACACACTACATCTGGCTAGTTCTCGAGGATATACGATCCTAGGGCCAGCCATGTTGCCTAACCCAAATCTCGGGGGATACTGCATTGAAGATTCAATGCAGTAAATTTAAAAGTGCAATAAGGTTTTCGAGGATATTTTGATCCTCTGGTTGGTCGCCCGCCCCCAACCTGAGTCGAGGGGCTACTACACACCACATTTCTATTCCTGAAGTATGTTGCCATGCAAGGACTTGATCCTCAGACCGAAAAGGGTCTGCACTAAAGCCCCCCCCCCCTAGTCCGGTTCTTATACTAACCGGGACTAAATGCCTTCCACATGGCTGCTGGCTAGAGCTCCACCTTTAGTCCCAGTTGATAATTTCACGATTTTTTTGAAATTTTTTTTGAATTTTTTTTCTCGATTTTCAAATTTCTAAATTATTTTACAATTTAATCTTTAATCATCCACCCCTCATCACTGCTCAATTTAACCTCTAATCTCTAATCACCCCTCATCATTCCAAATCATCTAACTTCCCGGCCGGTCACCCATCCTCTCACTACTCCAGCTTGAGCACACTTAATTTTCGTGTTCTATTAATTCCCTCTCATTTCCAAGTCTGTACTTGTTGTTTTTCCTGACAATAGTAAGATGTCAATCCTATTAACCCTCAGGAGTTTAGCTTGAGCATGAAGTCACATATTTCACTGTTTGAGTTTGAAACAATTATTTAAAAACAATAAATATTTAGTAACACAAATATTTCTTGAATAAGTAGTTTGACCAGATTTGACCAAAATTCAAAAAAACTCAAATAATTATTTAGTAACACTAAAATTCTTGAATAATTATTTAGTAACACTAATACTTCTTGAATAAGTAGTTTGACCAGATTTAACTAAAATTCAAAAAAGTTGAAATTTGAGCATAACTTTTTTTTTCTTTTAGAATTTGAGGATTCTAAAAAATTGCAAACAGGCCGTAGCGGTCAAAATCGGATGTGGATTTTCGTGTTGGATATTTTCATATATTATACGTTTTTTTCGACATCGTATGCAAAAGTTATAGCCATTTTACTTTTTCATAACACTTTTTGCAAAACATGTCCAAATTTAAGTTTTTTAATTTTTTCCTAACTAGTAGATGTAGTAATATAACTAAATCTCGAAGGATTTTATTTTTTAATGTTTTTATCAGTTTCTTTTGTTTTTTTCAAAACTGAAATGGCGATACAGGGGGGTAGAGTTTGAGAAATGGGCCCTTTAGTCCCGGTTTGAGACATGAACCGGGACTAAAGGGCATCGCACCATTTAGTCCCGGTTCGTACCTCAAACCGGGACTAAAGGTCTATCTTTTGTCCCAGTTTGAGACACGAACCGGGACTAAAGGGTGTGATGCCCTTTAGTCCCGGTTCGTGTCTCAAACCGGGACTAAAGGTCCCATTTGAACCAGGACTAATGCCTTTAGCCGCTCGAACCGAGACTAATGCTCACATTAGTCCCGGTTCGTAATGCAACCGGGACTAATGTGTATATTGAGCTGTGACCAAAGCCGTGTTTTCTACTAGTGCTGGTCCATCTCAGATTTTAGGCCAACATGCCCCTTGAGGGCTACTGGCTATACATCTCGGTAGTGAATAAATTGCACCAATCGGAAATTAATTTCGCAAATCAGCCCAAGACCAAGGTGGTGCACCACCACGGAAACACTTCGACATAAAGCTCGACTGTGAGTGGGTGGCTCCATAGAGAACTTATTTGGGGTTAAGCTTGGCTAAACTCCAAAAAAAATCAAGACTGAGGTGGTCTATGTCTCTTTGGATGCAGACTTCGTTGGAGCTCGGCTACAAAAATACACTTTGGATGCAATCTGGCATTGGAGCACAGATGCAAGAGGATACCGCCACACGGGAAAACTTTGAACCCTAGATGTGGCGTAAAAATAAAAAAGCATTGATAAAAGCCGAGAACTTAAAGGGGCTCTTCAAATACCCGACGTGTAAACCCTCCGGGTTCACCTCGCCGATCCTGAAGATCAAAGATGGGAAGATTTTTTGAACCAGCTTTCAAGACCAACGGTTGAAGATGAAGAACAGTTTGGAAGAACCGAGGAGCGTCCCCTATTTGATGATCGGTTCAAGGCGTTACTGATGGTGTCCTGGACTAGGGGGTACTCATCACATCGTCTCCCGGCCAGGTGGATCGGGCCAAGGATGGTTCACTATTGGGCCACTTCGGGCAGCCCATGACATATATGAGGAAGATTCCACAAGTCTTGATTATCAAGACAAGGACTCCTCTCCATCGACGTATCCGACTAGGAGTCTTGTTATCCCTGGCCTCTGGTATATTATATATGCTGAGGTCAGGCTAGTCTATAGAGGATATGACAAATCATTAGAATCATACACAACAATCTCGTGGTAGATATCTATACTATGTACTCCCCCGTATCAATACAATGAAAAAACAAGACGTAGGGTATTATCTCTTCGAAAGAGCCCAAACCTGGGTAAAATCATGTGTCCATGTTACCATCGCTCCAAACGCCTTGCTTAGAACCCCTACCTGATATGCCGGATTTAGCACCGACAACATTGAAAATATTTACATCAGCGGCTTCACATGCTGATAGGAACACTGATTCCATGTGCTGATTGGAACACTGATTCCATTTATTCGAGATCATCAGTACATTTTTGTTGGGGAACGTAGCATAATTCAAAAAATTTCTACGCCTTCACCAAGATCCAACTATGGAGACATCTAGCAACGAGCAAGTAAGAGTGCATCTACATACCGTTATGTAGATCGCGAGCGGAAGCTTTCGACGAAGCGTGGATGAAGTAGTCGTACTCTTCACGTTCTTCGTCACCGATGATCTAGCGTCGAACGGATGGCACCTCCGCGTTCAACACACGTACGGTGCAGCAACGTCACCTCCTTCTTGATCCAGCAAGGGGGGAGGAGAAGTCGTCAGAGATCCGGCAGCACGACGGTGTGATCACGGATGCAGTGGAGATCGCAGCAGGGCTTCGCCGGGCGCCCTGCGTTGGAGTTATGGAGGTGTGACGGGAGGGGGAGAGGCGCCAGGGCTTGGGTGCGGCTGCCCTCTCCCCCCCCCCCCACATATATATATAGGGGGCCAGGGGGGCGCCAGCCCCCTGCAGATCCAATCTGCAAGGGGGGGCGGCGGCCAGGGGGGGGTCCTTGCCCCCCAAGGCAAGTGGTGGCCCCCCTCCCCTTAGGGTTTTAACCCTAGGCGCATGGGGAGGTGGGCCCCCTAGTGGTGCGCCAGCCCAGAGGGCTGGACACTTCCCCTCGCGGCCTAGGGGCCCCACCGGGATGGGTGGCCCCACCCGAGGAAGTCCAGTTTCGGCCATCGGGTGATCTCCGGTGGTCCCGGGACGCTCCCGGTGACCCCCGGAGATCACCCGATGGCCGAAACTGGACTTCCTATATATCAATCTTTACCTCCGGACCATTCCGGAACTCCTCGTGACGTCCGGGATCTCATCTGGGACTCCGAACAACTTTCGGGTTTCCACGTGCATGTATCTCTACGACCCTAGCGTTACCGAACCTTAAGTGTGTAGACCCTACGGGTTCGGGAGACACGTAGACATGACCGAGACGACTCTCCGGACGATAACCAACAACGGGATCTGGATACCCATGATGGTTCCCACATTTTCCTCGATGATCTTCATCGGATGAACCACCGTGTCAAGGATTCACTCAATCCCGTATGTTATTCCCTTTGTCAATCGGTACGGTACTTGCCCGAGATTCGATCGTCGGTATTCCCGATACCTTGTTCAATCTCGTCATGGCAAGTCTCTTTACTCGATCCGTAATCCATCATCCCATGACTAACTACTTAGTCACATTGAGCTCATTATGATGATGTCTTACCGAGTGGGCCCAGAGGTACCTCTCCGTCATACGGAGTGACAACATCCCAGTCTCGGTTCATACCAACTCAACAAACACTTTCGGAGATACCCAATGCGTACCTTTATAGCCACCCAGTTACGTTGTGACGGTTGGCACACCCAAAGTACTCCTACGGTATCCGGGAGTTGTACAACCTCATGGTCTAAGGAATAAATACTTGACACCGAAAAGCTTATGCATTACGAACTATACGATCTCGTGTTATGCTCAAGTTTGGGTCATGTCCATCACATCATTCTCCTAATGATGTGATCCCGTTATCACCGACATCCCATGTCCATGGTCAGGAAACCATGACCATCTGTTGATCAACGAGCTGGTAACTAGAGGCCTACCAGGGACTCATTGTGGTCTGTGTATTCACACATGTATCGCTGTTTCCGTACAATACAATTCAAGCATGAATAACAGACAATTATCCTGAACAAGGAGATGTAATAATAATGCTTTTATTATTGCCTCTAGGGCATATCTCCAACAGTCTCCCACTTGCACTAGAGTCAATAATCTAGTTACATTGTGATGAATCGAACACCCATAGAGTTCTGGTGTTGATCATGTTTTGCTCGTGAAAGAGGTTTAGTCAACGGGTCTGCTACATTCAGATCCGTATGCACTTTACAAATATCTATGTCTCCATCCTGAACATAATTCCGGATGGAGTTGAAACGGCGCTTGATGTGCTTGGTCTTCTTGTGAAACCTGGGCTCCTTGGTAATAGCAATAGCACCAGTGTTGTCACAGAAGAGAGTCATCGGGCTTGACGCACTTGGAATGACTCCTAGGTCGGTGATGAACTCCTTCATCCAGACTCCTTCCTGCGCTGCTTCAGAAGCAGCTATGTACTCCGCTTCACATGTAGACGCTGCCACCACGCTTTGCTTGCAACTGCACCCGCTGACTGCCCCTCCATTCAAAATATACACGTATCCGGTTTGTGACTTAGAGTCATCCAGATCTGTGTCGAAGCTAGCATCGACGTAACCCTTTACGACGAGTTCTTCGTCACCTCCATAAACGAGAAACATATCCTTAGTCCTTTTCAGGTACTTCAGGATGTTCTTGACCGCTGTCCAGTGTTCCGTACCGGGATCACTTTGGTACCTCCCTACCAAACTTATGGCAAGGTTCACATCAGGTCTGGTACACAGCATGGCATACATGATAGAACCTATGGCCGAGGCATAGGGAATGACACTCATCTTTTCTCTATCTTCTGCCATGGTCGGGGAATGAGCCTTGCTCAATCTCATACCTTGCAAAACAGGCAAGAATCCTTTCTTTGACTGATCCATATTGAACTTCTTCAATATTTTGTCAAGGTATGTACTTTGTGAAAGACCAATAAGGCGTCTCGATCTATCTCTATAGATTTTGATGCCTAATATGTAAGCAGCTTCTCTAAGGTCCTTCATTGAAAAACTTTTATTCAAGTAGGCCTTTACATTTTCCAAGAATTCTATATCATTTCCCATCAGCAATATGTCATCCACATATAATATGAGAAATGCCACAAAGCTCCCACTCACTTTCTTGTAAATACAGGCTTCTCCATAAGTCTGTATAAAGCCAAACGCTTTGATCACCTCATCAAAGCGAATATTCCAACTCCGAGATGCTTGCACCAGCCCGTAAATCGAGCGCTGGAGCTTGCATACCTTGTTAGCGTTCTCTGGATCGACAAAACCTTCCGGTTGCATCATATACAACTCTTCCTTGAGGAAGCCGTTAAGGAATGCTGTTTTGACGTCCATTTGCCATATCTCATAATCATAGAATGCGGCAATAGCTAACATGATTCTGACTGACTTCAGCATCGCTACAGGAGAGAAAGTCTCGTCGTAGTCAATCCCTTGAACCTGTCGATAACCCTTAGCGACAAGCCGAGCCTTATAGATGGTCACATTACCATCCGCGTCTGTCTTCTTCTTAAATATCCATTTGTTTTCTATGGTGTGCCTGTCGTCCGGCAAGTCCACCAAAGTCCATACTTTGTTTTCATACATGGATTCTATCTCGGATTTCATGGCTCCAAGCCATTTATTGGAATCTGGGCCCGCCATCGCTTCTTCATAGTTCGAAGGTTCACCATTGTCTAACAACATGATTTCCAGGACAGGGTTGCCGTACCACTGTGGTGCGGAACGTGCCCTTGTGGACCTTCGAAGTTCAGTAGTAACTTGATCAGTTTCTTCATGATCATTATCATTAACTTCCTCCCTTGTCGGTGCAGGCACCTCAGGAACAGTTTCCTGCGCTGCGCTACTTTCCGATACAGGAGGGGTGACTGTCACCTCATCAAGTTCTACTTTCCTCCCACTCACTTCTTTCGAGAGAAACTCTTTCTCCAGAAAGCATCCATTCTTGGCAACAAAGACTTTGCCTTCGGATCTGTGGTAGAAGGTGTACCCAATCGTTTCCTTTGGGTATCCTATGAAGACGCCTTTTTCCGATTTGGGTTCGAGCTTTTCAGGTTGAAGTTTCTTGACATAAGCATCGCAACCCCAAACTTTCAGAAACGACAGATTCGGTTTCTTGCCAAAGCAAAGTTCATACGGAGTCGTTTCAACGGATTTCGACGGAGCCCTATTTAAAGTGAATGCGGCAGTCTCTAAAGCATAACCCCAAAAAGATAGCGGTAAATCGGTGAGGGACATCAGAGATCGCACCATGTCCAATAGAGTACGATTTTGACGTTCTGACACACCGTTACGTTGAGGTGTTCCGGGCGGTGTCAATTGTGAAACAATTCCACAGCTTCTAAGGTGTGTGCCAAATTCATGACTTAAATATTCACCCCCACGATCCGATCGCAAGAACTTTATTTTTCTGTCACGTTGATTCTCAACCTCATTATGAAATTCCTTGAACTTTTCAAAGGTCTCAGACTTGTGTTTCATCAAATAGATATACCCATATCTACTCAAGTCATCTGTGAGGGTGAGAACATAACGATAGCCTCCGCGAGCCTCAACACTCATTGGACCGCACACATCGGTATGTATGATTTCCAACAAGTTGGTTGCTCGCTCCATTGTTCCGGAGAACGGAGTCTTGGTCATCTTGCCCAAGAGGCATGGTTCGCACGTGTCAAATGATTCATAATCAAGAGACTCTAGAAGTCCATCCGAATGGAGCTTCTTCATACGTTTGACACGGATATGACCAAGGCGGCAATGCCACAAGTATGTGGGACTATCATTATCAACTTTACATCTTTTGGCATCTACACTATGAATATGTGTATCATCACGTTCGAGATTCATCAAAAATAAACCATTGACCAGCGGGGCATGACCATAAAACATATCTCTCAAATAAATAGAACAACCATTATTCTCCGATTTGAAAGAGTAGCCATCTCGCATAAGACGAGATCCAGAAACAATGTTCATGCTCAAAGCTGGTACTAAATAACAATTATTCAGGTTTAAAACTAATCCTGAGGGTAGATGTAGAGGTAGCGTGCCGACGGCGAACACATCGACCTTGGAACCATTCCCGACGCGCATCGTCACCTCATCCTTTGCCAGTCTCCGTTTATTCCGCAGCTCCTATTTTGAGTTACAAATGTGAGCAACTGCACCGGTATCGAATACCCAGGAGCTACTACGAGTGCTGGTAAGGTACACATCAATAACATGTATATCATATATACCTTTGACGTTGCCGGCCTTCTTGTCTGCTAAGTATTTGGGGCAGTTCCGCTTCCAGTGACCCGTTCCCTTGCAATAAAAGCACTCTGTCTCAGGCTTGGGTCCATACTTTGGCTTCTTCCCGGCAACAGGCTTGCCAGGCGCGGCAACTCCCTTGCCGTCCTTCTTGAAGTTCTTCTTACCCTTGCCTTTCTTGAACTTAGTGGTTTTATTGACCATCAACACTTGATGTCTACCTCCGCTGATTTCAGCATCGAATACACCTCGGGAATGGACTTCTCCATCCCCTGCATATTGAAGTTCAGCACGAAGCTCTTGAAGCTTGGTGGGAGCGACTGGAGGATTCTGTCAACGACCGCTTCATCTGGGAGATTCATTCCCAGCTGAGACAAGCGGTTGTGCAATCCTGAAATCTTGAGGATGTGCTCACTGACAGAACTGTTCTCCTCCATCTTACAGCTGTAGAATGCGTCGGAGACATCATATCTCTCGACTCGGGCATGAGCTTGGAAAACCATTTTCAGCTCTTCGAACATCTCATATGCTCCGTGGTGCTCAAAACGTTTTTGGAGCCCCAATTCTAAACTGTAAAGCATGCCGCACTGAACCAGGGAGTAATCATCACTACGCGACTGCCAGACGTTCAAAACGTCTTGGGCCGCATCGGGAGCAGGTGCATCACCTAGCGGTGCTTCTAGGACATATGATCTCTTGGCAGCTATGAGGATAATCCTCAGGTTACGGACCCAATCCGTATAGTTGCTACCATCGTCTTTCAGCTTGGTTTTCTCTAGGAACGCGTTGAAGTTGAGGGAAACTGGAGCGTGAGCCATTTGATCTACAAGAGATATTGTAAAGAATTTAGACTAAGTTCATGATAATTAAGTTCATCTTAATCAAATTTTAATGAACTCCCAATCAGAATGACATCTCTCTAGTCATCTAAGTGATACACGATCCGAATCGAGTAGTCCGTGTCCGATCATCACGTGAGACGGACTAGTCATCAACGGTGAACATCTTCATGTTGTTCGTATCTTCTATACGACTCGTGTTCGACCTTTCGGTCTTCTGTGTTCCGAGGCCATGTCTGTACATGCTAGGCTCGTCAAGTGAACCCTAAGTGTATCGCGTGTGTAAATCTGTCTTACACCCGTTGTATGCGAACGTTAAAACCTATCACACCCGATCATCACGTGGTGCTTCGGAGCAACGAACTTTAGCAACGGTGCATAGTTAGGGGAAACACAATACTTGAAATTTTAGTGAGAGATCATCTTATTTACTACCGTCGTTCTAAGTAAACAAGATGCATAAACATGATAAACATCACATGCAATCAATTAAAGTGACATGATATGGCCAATATCATCTTGCTCCTTGGATCTCCATCTTCTGGGCACCATGATCATCTTGTCACCGGCTCGACACCATGATCTTCATCATCATGATCTCCATCACCGTGTCTTGGAGAAGTCGTCACGCCAACTATTACTTCTACTACTATAGCTAACGTTTAGCAATGAAGTAAAGTAATTACATGGCGTTATTCAGTGACACGCAGGTCATACAATAATTAAGACAACTCCTATGGCTCCTGCCGGTTGTCAAGTTCATCAACATGCAAGTCGTGATTCCCTATTACAAAAACATGATCAATCTCATACATCACATATATCATTCATCACATCTTCGTTTTGGCCATACCACGTCAAATAGCACATGCTGCAAAAACAAGTTAGACGTCCTCTAATTGTTGTTGCAAGTTTTACGTGGCTTCTATAGGATTTCTAGCAAAAACGTTTCTTACCTACGCCAAAACCACAACGTGATTTGTCAACTTCTATTTACCCTTCATAAGGACCCTTTTCATCGAATCCGATCCAACTAAAGTAGGAGAGACAGACACCCGCCAGCCACCTTATGCATCTAGTGCATGTCTGTCGGTGGAACCAGTCTCACGTAAGCGTACGTGTAAAGTCGGTCCGGGCCGCTTCAACCCACAATACCGCCGAATCAAGATTGACTAGTAACGGTAAGAAAGTTGAACAAAATCAAACACCCACAACTGCTTTGTGTTCGACTCGTGCAAGATGCTACGCATAAAACCTAGGCTCAGATGCCACTGTTGGGGAACGTAGCATAATTCAAAAAAATTCTACGCCTTCACCAAGATCCAACTATGGAGACATCTAGCAACGAGCAAGTAAGAGTGCATCTACATACCGTTATGTAGATCGCGAGCGGAAGCTTTCGACGAAGCGTGGATGAAGTAGTCGTACTCTTCACGTTCTTCGTCACCGATGATCTAGCGCCGAACGGACGGCACCTCCGCGTTCAACACACGTACGGTGCAGCAACGTCACCTCCTTCTTGATCCAGCAAGGGGGGAGGAGAAGTCGTCAGAGATCCGGCAGCACGACGGCGTGATCACGGATGCAGTGGAGATCGCAGCAGGGCTTCGCCGGGCGCCCTGCGTTGGAGTTATGGAGGTGTGACGGGAGGGGGAGAGGCGCCAGGGCTTGGGTGCGGCTGCCCTCTCCCCCCCCCCCCCACATATATATAGGGGGCCAGGGGGGGCGGCGGCCAGGGGGGAGTCCTTGCCCCCCAAGGCAAGTGGTGGCCCCCCTCCCCTTAGGGTTTTAACCCTAGGCGCATGGGGAGGTGGGCCCCCTAGTGGTGCGCCAGCCCAGAGGGCTGGACACTTCCCCTCACGGCCTAGGGGCCCCATCGGGATGGGTGGCCCCACCCGGTGGACCCCCGGGGCCCCTCCGGTGGTCCCGGGACGCTCCCGGTGACCCCCGGAGATCACCCGATGGCCGAAACTGGACTTCCTATATATCAATCTTTACCTCCGGACCATTCCGGAACTCCTCGTGACGTCCGGGATCTCATCCGGGACTCCGAACAACTTTCGGGTTTCCACGTGCATGTATCTCTATGACCCTAGCGTTATCGAACCTTAAGTGTGTAGACCCTACGGGTTCGGGAGACACGTAGACATGACCGAGACGACTCTCCGGTCAATAACCAATAGCGGGATCTGGATACCCATGTTGGTTCCCACATGTTCCTCAATGATCTTCATCGGATGAACCACCGTGTCAAGGATTCACTCAATCCCGTATGTTATTCCCTTTGTCCATCAGTACGGTACTTGCCCGAGATTCGATCGTCGGTATTCCCGGTACCTTGTTCAATCTCGTCATGGCAAGTCTCTTTACTTGATCCGTAATCCATCATCCCGTGACTAACTACTTAGTCACAATGAGCTCATTATGATGATGTCTTACCGAGTGGGCCCAGAGGTACCTCTCCGTCATACGGAGTGACAACATCCCAGTCTCGGTTCATACCAACTCAACAAACACTTTCGGAGATACCCGATGCGTACCTTTATAGCCACCCAGTTACGTTGTGACGGTTGGCACACCCAAAGTACTCCTACGGTATCCGGGAGTTGTACAACCTCATGGTCTAAGGAATAAATACTTGACACCGAAAGCTTATGCATTACGAACTATACGATCTCGTGTTATGCTCAAGTTTGGGTCTTGTCCATCACATCATTCTCCTAATGATGTGATCCCGTTATCACCGACATCCCATGTCCATGGTCAGGAAACCGTGACCATCTGTTGATTAACGAGCTGGTAACTAGAGGCCTACCAGGGACTCATTGTGGTCTGTGTATTCACACATGTATCGATGTTTCCGTACAATACAATTCAAGCATGAATAACAGACAATTATCATGAACAAGGAGATATAATAATAATGCTTTTATTATTGCCTCTAGGGCATATCTCCAACAATTTTCTCGACTACATAGGAGTGTGCATATCATGAGATCATCGATACATGATTCAAAAATATTGAAGAAAGATCATGCATGCTATGTGAATCCACACAGCCGGTCCATGATGCGTACGAGCCATTGCTCCAACGATATATCTTTACATCACCCTAAATTTAGTGGCCATGTGCATTGTTATTATGTAGAAGCTGGGGCTATACCCTTTTTGAAAGAAAAAAATCACCCTAAATATACATTTCTAGGATAAGACGCTACAGAAAAATGTTGGAACGATATGTAGACGATTATCCTTGGATTCGACAGTTGCTTTTTATGGTAATTGTATGTGATAATAATGATTGCAAGTATCATGAATCTTCTCTCAGGGTGTGGGCTTGGTCGACCGACCTAGACCCCGTGAGGAAGTCACGGTACCACTTCCCCGACATCTTTGGAGTCCTCTCCTGCGTTTCAAAATCCACATGATACAACCCGAACCTCACGGTGAAACCAAAACGCCACTCGAAGTTGTCCATGAGGCTCCACACGAAGTAGCCACTCACGTTTGCTCCTCTCCTGTAACCATGCCACATGTGTCAGAAAAAGAATTAACACATTTCAGAATGCAGAGTTGCAGATGTGTCCGTGTAAAATAAAATTGTAACATGCCGTCAAGGATACTTGTTTTTTTGGGGTGTCAAGGATACTTGTGAATGGGCTTTCTTCATTATGAGGATATTGCTAGATATCATATTATTGCAATAAACCATAAACCTTCCTAAGAACTATACTTATGGTGACATTGGTAAATGATGTAGTGTGGATGAGGAACGTGATGTGTTTGATCATGATGCAGATCGCAGATGGTAGCACGTCACCTGGATGCTGAAGAGATGCTTGTGAGATAACCCTGCAGGTAGTTTACTCTTCCAACATCATTGATCAAGTCCTTCATACTGTTGTCACTAAACTGCGAGTAGCCTGAAATAAAGCAGAAAAAACACATGATCGTTAAGAACATACGGAGGCAAATTAGGAGGCACTAGAAACTTCCCACTCTTCCTTTGAGTTTACTGACTACATTGTTAATTATGGATGCCCTAGCTACTCACCATTTTCTGTAACATAGACAGGTGTGTTCTTGTATCTCTGATTGACATACTTGACGATCAGCTCCATACCTTCCGGAACATCATAGTAACCATGAATCGCAGTCTGCCATGTTGATCACCATATATACGAACATGTCACAGAGAGATGAAGAGTGTATAAGATTGGTAATAGGTGGAAGCAGTTCTTACAGGTTTTCCTATTGTCACGCCGCCTCTTTCACCTACAACCTGGACCAACGCATTTCCCTCGTAAGTGTCAAGGTTGCATGGAGAAGAGATGCAATCCTTGGCATAAATCGACGTGTAATGATTTAGCCCGATAAAATCGGCCTTGTTCTTCTGTAGTAACCTCATCTCTTCTGAGGTAAACTTTGGTAAGTTCGATGATAACATCTCACGCATTTCTCTGGGATAGTCACCAAAGAATATCGGGTCCAAAAACCTAAAGAAGAAAAAGAAACGTTACAAAAATCATAGCACTAATTATTCAAATTTATGGGCCCTTTGGCCTCTGGCTCAAAGTGGATTGAGCCCAAACATAATTCACAAATCGGTGAGAAGTCAAAGGAGTGTGGAAGGTATGTGGATTTTAGCCTCATACGACCTAGGGAGAAAGATTGGACCAACATATAAGGGTATCCCACATGGTCCTTTTGGATAAGAGGACAAGAAAGAACTATGCTAAGTGTATGGATTTGCAGTTTTTTTGGGTCAGTTCGGTCTTTACCTTATACACCCACAATGGTCTAACACAGAGGATAATTATGCATGTAATCGTGCGGTTAGTGGGTCGTGGGTAGTGAAGATATGTCAGTGGTGGTTTCTGGCATGTATATTGACGTTCGTTTTGCCTAGGAGTTATCGGTACGACCCTATAAGCGCGAGACGCCTCTCTCTCTCTCTCTCTCTCTCTCTCTCTAGTCATCACTCCAAACGCCATCCTTCTGTTCTCTGATGCACCCACCACCATTTATCCTCTTCCTGCCGTGCGGTGAGGCAATGATACACCAGTAGTCTCCGGACGAACCACGGAGACCAGCAACTACGCGGGTAGCCAGGTGCTAATGTTTCTTGGAAGTGCTCGGACGACTGTTTTGCCCTTCTTCCTCGACTTCATCTCTACTTTATCTTCATCCACGACTTACTCGACTCCCCATTGCTATCTTCGCGAGCAACCCCGCTGTAAGGAAATTCACCACGCGAATATTTTGTTGGTCGATCAGATTGCCATGTTCTCATCTATGCAACCAGGGTTTACTTCATTGGTACTGTAGATGTCATGCTAGTTTTCATCCATCTGTATGCCGAATTATTTCTGGTACGTCTATCTGTGCCATTCATATCTATGAGTAGATTAAAAATTATAGTAATGCTAGCCATCACATTATTTCCAAAACTAACAGTATTTCTTGGAGCATAACTAGATAAAGTTGTTATGAGCACTTTCATATTTCTTGGAACATAACAGTGTTACTGAAAGAAAAAATGGGACTTACCAGTCCACCTCGAAGGACAATGCCCGTCTTGCTGCCAAGATATCCTCGGTGGAGTTGGTCAGCGGCTCATACCATTTCATCGCGATCACAATCCCGATTGATCCGCCTTGCGTTGCCTAACGTGTACACACGCATCAAAACGGCTAAGACAAAGGCGCCTCTGCTTTTTGAGATCCACTGAAATGGCTACCCAGTACGACAGAGCAAGTATGTATGTTGGTTTCACCTGGTAATTCCTCTTGTAGTTGTCGACGGCGGCAGCATGCGACAGCAGCATGTTGTGAGCCGCGACGTAGGGCTCCCGCCGAGAGTTCCCACTGTTGCAAGTCCCGAACGGCGGCGAGCAGTGCGCGGGAGGATAGTTGCCCAGCATGTAGGCGAACTTGGCGAACAGGTTGGGCTCGTTGAAGGTGGTCCAGAACTTGACCCGGTCGCCGAACGCCTTGAAGCACACGTCTGCGTAGTAGCTGAACTCCTCCCTGGCAGGAACGATAGTTTTTTTTGCGAAACGGAGGCAGGAACGATAATTAGTTTGAGGCAACTAGAAGCATGGCATGCGCACCAGACCTACCTCATTCCAGCGCCCAGCCAACTGCCGTACCGGGTCTCCAGTTCTTGCGGCATTTCAAAGTGATGCAGTGTCACGAACGGCTCTATCCCTGCTTGACATTTTCGGCGGTTAGTAAGAGCAACTCTAGCAGACTCCGCATCCCGCCCCGACCCGTAAAATAACCGTCAAAATACGGGTAGGGGAGAAAAAATCTGCCCGATCAAACCCCGCATCTCGTCCAGGCCGTAAAAAAAATTGAGGGGCGCGGCAAAATCTCGGTCCCCAATCCGCGAATACGCGGGTTTGCCTCTCGCCGCTGCAGTGCCCTGCATCACAGAGAAGTAGTTGGCAGGAGGGACATTTCAGTCCGCGCTCCTTTCCCCACCTCCTTCCGCCGTCGACCGCCCTTACTTCCGCCTGTCCGCCGCCGACGATTCCGGCCCAATCTGCGGGCGGAATCGCGCCGCGGGGCCGTCCCCACCCTCCCGCGCCGATACGCTACGCCGAGCCCTCCTGATCCGGCGAGAAGAGCCGCACCTCGTCGTTGTCGCCGCCGCCGCCGGAGCTGGACTGCCGTTGAGCCCGCCCCTCGTCGTCGTCCGGTCAGTTGTTGCTTAGTGATATTTGCGAGCGGTATGCCCATTTGATTGACGCGACGTGCGATTCTTGTCCACATAGATGGAGTTGAGCCCGTGCAAGAAGTTCTTGCTCTCCGATTCGGACGACTCGGATGTTGAGACCATGCTTGCGATTCATACAAGGAGATTGAAAATGCAAACACACACTTTCAACTTCAGAAGGATCTCATTGAGCACCATTGACAAAGGGCTGGACAATGACTCATTTTTGTATTCATTTCTATTTGTTTCAAGACAAGTTTTGTGTTGCATTATTTAAGTTTGCTTTGTAGGTTTTAAATAATTATTTGTAATGTGAATGATTATTGTATTATGTTTGATTTGAATAATTATTTACTTTGCTTTCGATTGATGTATTGTGTTGGATTTGATATTTGTGGGCCGATGGGATGCGGGATGCAGCGGCGCAAAGAGCAGACCCCGCATAACCAACCCGTAAAAAAACATATTCCACGAATATAATTTTATACGGGTCCATTTAGAAGTCCGCATCTGTGGCCATCCGCGCCGGCCCGCAAAGGACGTTTTCCACGACCTGCAAACGTGTTTTGCGGGCCGGCAGGATGCGGGGTCTGCTAGAGTTGCTCTAACACGCATACGTACGTTATAGGATTGCTCCTCGTTCAAGATATTACTCGATCAAACAATTTTGTGCTAAACCAGCGCCACAACAATGTTGGGAAGGAGGGAGTAGTACTCCCCCGTTTCATAATGTACTGCATATAGATTTTTTTAAAAGTCAACCTTCATAAAATTTGTTCCAGTTTTTGAAAAAATATTTATATTTAGAATGCCAATCATGTATCATTAGATTTATTATAAAAAGTAGTTTCATATTTTATAATAGTTTGTTTTATAAATTTGATAAAAAATTATAAAGTTTGACTTTTTAAAGTATCTATAGGCACTTTATATTGAACAGCGGAGTAGTTGAAACCACTACCATTTCACTATTTCAGAGATGCGGCGTGTGAGACACCGAGAGAGACTATACCTTTCTGAAGGAGTGCAGTGATCAGGCGGTCGTAGAAGGCTATTCCAGCTGAATTAACACCTCCAAACTGACCTCCTACGAGTATAAGATTCAACGACTGTTAATTAGCTAAGCAACTAACCGTGACCACTAAACCGCAAAAACCTTATTAGTGCTAATCGTGTACTCTTCTTGGCGTTCATACTTGGTAGGATTCTCGCCCATGAGATTGAGAACCTGTAGGAGTCAACCCCCAAATTATGTATGATCTCCACGTCCTCCTGCTCAAGACAGTGTCAGAATTATGTGAGCAAGCAGTAAGAGGCATCATGCATCAGACGGCAATTACTAGTGATTTGCTGCTTTGCTATCTGGAGTATCCTATCATCTATTTAAATAGGTAGAACCCACTACCAATATTTTTAGCCAATATTTTTAGCCATGCATTCATGTCAATAAAGTCATGCATGCAAGTCATAAATTATATTTTTTGGATTACTCTATGCATACAATGCTGTCACATCATACATGTTAATTATTCGCAAGAGTTTTTTTGCATTAGATTTCGAATTGACAATCTATGTGTTGGGCGATTGCAGTACATCTATATAGTTGACCCTTCACATTTTGTTAAAAATGACACTTTTAACTTCAATTAATTTTTTAAATGTTTCAGATTAGAAAAAAACAAATTACATATTATTTACAGTAGTTTTACATGTTTTTGTAGCAACCATCTATGCATTTATTTTAGCAAAATTATCGCAAGGACGCGTTGGAAATCATCTGATATATAGCTAAGAGTCATCCCCACTAATTAATTTATCTCAACAAGCAAGCATGCCACCCCACCTTACAATTATGAATGGGATAAGAGTATAAGACCCACCTGAACATCCAATCATGCATGAGAAAAAAAAAACACCACAACATTCAAAAATGTTTTTCATTTAAATATACTACCTATATTCAAATATAATTAAAACTGTACATGATCAAATATATTAACTGTATTTTTAATTTTGGTTCTCATATTATCAACCTAAAATTTTCAACAACCAATTCCTGCAGCAATATGTTGGGTATCATCTGGTTTACCATGTAACGATGGTAGTGATCATCCGCTATGTCCCCGTTCCGTCCATCCTTGATTTTCCTAGCTGCAGCAAACCAAATTTTTTGAGAGGAAAACAAGTGTGCAAATATTAAAATAAATAAATAGAGGATCACATGTGCATGTGAACCGCTCTTCTTTCAGAAGCCATGCACGAGAATTGCTCTGGTGACACGACAGCCATGTGTGCATTGTATTATGTAGAGGTGGGATAAAACTGTTGTTGTACCACCTTGATATACTGATGAAATGAAAATATCCATTATCAAAAATAAAAAGGGAAGCAATGACCACACAATATACGGATAAGGGAAGGGGGGGGGGGGGTGAGTAAGCACAATTCTATGGCCACTCGCATGATTATCCGCAGAATGTTGCTGCAGTTGTGGCATCACTGTCTGATCAGAATACACATCTAATGAACAATTAATATTCAAAACCCACTTGCCAGAGAAAATAAAAGATACTCCACTGTGACTCAGTTTCTTTTAACACTTAGCTATATGGAAGTTGTTTGATCTTTAAATTTGGGTAAGTCAATTTTCTGACAGTGGATCTTATGTCAAGATTCGTGTTAAATTTTTTCCTTGTGTTGTTTCGTGGCTTCTTAGCCTAATTTTTTAATTGCCCCTGTTTGGGGTAAGTCAATATTTTTTCTTAGGCTGGTTTTTGACTTGTCCCTGTTTGAGATAAGTCGACTTTTTCTTATGCTAAATTATACATTGCATACTTTTTAGTGCTACATGTTTTCTCCTTTTGGTTATCTTTTAAACAAAATAATCTAATTTCCTTTTTCTACATAAGTATTTGTGGCATGTTGGATGAGTGGAAATGTATATACGCAAGTACTATACAATATGTGTGTAAATTACACTAGAGCATGAAAATCACCATTATGTGCATATTCTTTGCATATTTAAAAAGTGTAATTTCAGTGCAAAATTGTGTGCTACTATTTTTAAAAAAAATTATTAAAGGGTAATACAAATGTCACTAATTCACCTTTTTCTTACAAATTTTCATTATTTTGATTGTTTAGTTCTTATTTTATTTTATTTCTTTTTTAAGGATAATACAAATGACACTAATCCATCCTTTCTTACAAGACTACTCTTGTTTTTTTGCAAAATTGTACTATTGTATGCTTATTCTTGCATATTATAAAAACTATCTCTATGTAAATTATTTGTAAATTTTGTCATTATTTGTTTGAATTTTTTACTTTCTTCCTTCCTTAAATTGTAATACTTATTTTTTTTTTAAACTTCAATACATATTTTTTTAGTTTCTATTTATTTATGTTCTTTAAGGGTAATACTGGTGTCACTAATTCGCTTCTTCTTACGAAACATTTTTTGCGAAAATTTCACTATTATATACTTGTATTTGTGTATGATAAAAAAACACAATTTCTACTTAAATTGTGTTCCAATTTTGGTTGTTTCCATACTTACACTTTCTTTCTTCGTAATACCAATGCCACCATTTAAAAAATTTCCTTAGATGACATTATTATTTTGATTTTATTTTAGTTTTTACTTTAATTTATTTCTTCTTTAATGGGTTAAATAACAAGTGCTCTAATTCATTTCTTCTTAGAATACTTCTTTTTTGCAAAAAATACACTATTATATACTTACTCTTGCATATTGTGAAAAAGCAAAAACTTTGTGCAACTTTTTCTTCTTAAAGGTGATACCAATGCAACTAATTCACTATTCCTTAGAAAACTTTATTATTTTGATTTAGTTTAGTTTTTATGTCATTTTCTATGTTTAGAAAACTACACATGTTATAGAACTGGCTATGCCTTTGTTCATCAGCCTCGTCTGAAGATTAATTGAACTCTAACTTCGTTTATATATACATACCACATCGATAAATCATTAGTGGACATGCAGCCACACGAGGTCGATATCATGTCCGCCCATGTGATGCGGGCAATTTTTGTATGACAAGCATGTATAGCGCTTTCTACACACAGTGTCAACTCGGTATAGTTTCAGTATTCCACAATCAATAAGTGAGCATGCCCCACCACACAATAACTACTCTGATCCCATGCTATTGATTAGAGGAGTTAATATCTTATTTATTTGCAGTGTACATCCAGGAGCAAACAGCACCATCACATGCATTTTCTACCCATTTCTTGTCCATTGTGTAGCTCCTCTCCCCTCTCTCACTCTCATGCTTCAGCAAAATTAACAAGTTTGACCTTAGATCGAAAGTATTTCATAAACTGAACTATCTCTCAAAATATTTCACACCACAGATCCTTTTGTGCAGCTCCTTACAGCTAGGCGCTGCACTCTACTGTGCAGCTCCTTACAGCTAGGCGCTGCATAGTGTAGTGCAGAGCCTAGCTGTCAGGCACTGCACAGGTGTGACGCCTAAGTGTTAGGCGCTGTACTCTTGCTGTCAGGCATTGCACATTAGGGGTCAACTGGGTGAAATACTTTCAAAAGCAATTTAGTTTGTGAAATAGTTTCGCCTTGAGGTCAAATTTGTTCCTTTTGCCTCATGCTTCTATAGTTCTTACTCTCTGTTCATGTCATAGCTAGCCAGAACACATACATGAAGATGTATAGTTTATTTTCGGAGATAGGGCATGTTGTTGTACTGCGGTCCATCTCCCTCCCCTCTCTCTCTCTC
>LR738710.1:720639622-720711934 GCA_902687465.1 Secale cereale | reverse complement strand
TCTCTCTCTCTCTCTCTCTCTCTCTCTCTCTCTTCCAGCGTCACCCATGGCAATGAGGTTGCTCTACTCGCAGCAGTCGCCATAAGTTGAGGTTCATGTGGATCCTCTGCATCCTCAAGTGTTGGTTTCCATGTTTCCCTTCCATGGCGATCCTCTTTATTATTATTTTTCAAATGGATTTTTTTGGAACCCTTTACTATGAAATACTATTGTTCAAACATGCATGATGGGATTAGGTGAGCGTACTTGTACCAGTTGCAAAAACTATTACTATGATTCAATTGGATCCCCATCCAAAAAAAAACTAAGATAAGTTGCTTTGATTCAGGGAACCTTGATATTGTTATAATGCTGTTGCTGATGAAATTTCAGCAACGGGTCGAGGAGCACTGATTATTTGGAACCTGCTTTGGGAGAATTTGTCTCTAGCCAATCTGATGATAAGATTTAGCACTGTTCAAATCAACTCCTGAGCACAAATATCTCAAGTTCAGAACCAACTCCTGCTAGCAGAACAAGTTCGGAACCAATATGATATGTCTAGGCGATCTGATGTCGAATAAATCTTTTGCTAGCACCAGTTCTTCTTGCCCTGGAGAATAAGTCTCCAGCCAATCTGTGTTTAAAATGTTGGCCTCGCACACCCCATTCCATTAATAGTACAGGCTGTGTTTAATTTGTTGCAGAAACCGACGTGCAGGCCATCAAGTTACCCCTAGGTAGTAGTAGCGATTTAATTCAACACATCTGCGAATTGTACGGGGTGCGAGAACTCAACTACCAGGCAATGTTGTAAAATAAAGTGTCTAGCCAAAATTCTAAATTAATTATTTCTTAGAAAACTTCAATTTTGTTTTTATTTTATTTTTTCATTTATATTCGTTTTTGTCTTTTGTCTGACCAGGTATTTGGTCAGTTTATCTGTTTATGTTATATTCCAGACCAAGCCCAAGTATCTGATGGGATTTTGTTTTATGGTTGCAAAGGGCGTAGTCTTCCTCTTCTTTCGATGTTAAAAAAGAAAAACTCGAGGAAAACGAAAGCGAGGAAAAGGCAATTTTTTATGTGTTTGCTGCGACACCTGCAATCCGCGACGGTGAAAAGGGTGCCGGCATCCAAATCTTTCAAGTCTGACCTAGGGATCTCACTGCTGAAAACTGAATCTTTCAAGGTTAAACTTCTTTGGACTCTAGTATTAGGTAGGTAGATGTAAAGGAAATCGCTTATGTCTGTATCTTGTTGATAGGCGTCCAGTCCAGCTTTGGCGGTGCTGATTCACCAAAATGCTTGTTACTATATACGTACGGCCTTATGAGCCATCGCTATCTCTCTGTTTCGCCGAGCAGGAAAACGTCGGCAACATGGATCAGAGAAAGACAGTAAAGAAGAAAAGGAATGATCGGTTACACTGTGTGTGGGTGAAGACATCCCAGTTGCTGAGGCCCTTGCCGTCCTCCAGGTACGCGCCCTCGACCTGGAAGCAGAGATCACAGTGCATGTGTTGGAGTTGGGACTTGGGACGGATCGAGCAGCAAGCAAAGAGAGACGACGCCGAAGCCAGCTGCCAAGCTCCACTAACCTGGTAAGCAGACGTCCCGACGCCGAAGAGGAACCCCGGCGGGAAGTCGGCGCGGTCGAGCCCTCGCGCAGACGGCGCGAGGATCGCCAGCGCCACCAGCGCCCCCAGCATGATCATGCCAGTCGCCGCGGCCATTTCCTCGAGGCAGCTAGATAGAAAGGACCGTACTAACTTTGAAACGGAGGGAGTATTAAAGAGTAGCGGCGTCCATCTGGCTCGCACAGCAGCCCCTGCCAAGTGCCAATATATACACGCGGGCACGCGGCCAAGCTTTGCTTGAGGAAGTAAGATCCGCATGTTGCACGTGAAAACGACGCGTGGAAGGCAATAATTGAATAAAGTCAATCATAAGCTACACAAATGGGTTCCCTCAAAAGATAAAAAAAGCTATCACGAATGGCACTTGCTTGGTGGACTAGACGATGTGCGTTCCCCTTAGATGGAGCCCGCCGTCCTGCGCGACAGCATCTCTAGCAGATCTAATATATCATCGCGGTCGTAAAAAATTATGATTGTTTTATCAAAAAAGATGCACGTTCCACTTTATATATAAAGCAATATTATCATTCTTTTACGGGTTCTACCAGAGATACTCTAAGTGAATCACGGTACAAATTTAACTAATTTATCACAACTCATTTCTATACTTAATTTTTACCTAACAATAAAGCACCTATTGCTTCTGCCTGCTCCTGTCGCGGTGTTTTTGCAAAAAAGTCTCTGTTGTTTTTTATAATTGAACCCACAGTCCTATTTTAAGTGGCTGATCTAAGAAAATGATTCGTTCTTGCAAATAACACCCTGTGGTTGGGTATATTTAACCTGCAGTCCCCTTCCCTCGTAAGTCTCCTAATTAATGTCGTTGAAGGCTAGGTGTCGGGGAAACTGGTCGCCCACGAACACCTATGGGACCGGAGCCCCTTCTATGGTACGGCAAAGGTGCGGAGGGAGCACGAAGAGCAGATCGAGGGGCACACGCGGGCAGTTTACCGAGGTTCGGGCCGCGCGGACGCGTAAAACCCTACTCCTGCCTTGGTTGTATTGAGTTCTTGAGCTCGGGAGCTTGAAGATCTATAGTACTAGCTATGCTGAGCGTAGGAGTGGTCGAGTTTCTGGGATCGAACCCCCTCTACGTTGTGCATGGGCCTCCTTTTATAGCTCAAAGGGGTCACCGACATGTGTCACCGTAGAGGAGGGTAAAAATGTAAAATCGTTGGTAGATGGAACAGTGCATGAACAGTGGTCCACACCTAACCCTGACGGTGGGGGACAAGGGCATTGAATGCCCGTCGCCGTCACCCCAAAAGCGTCCGCCCGGGCGCCTCCGTTTGCCACGACGGTGGCCTCGTCACCGCGGCTTGCCACCGTATACCCCAGGTTGCACAGCCATCTGCCACGTGCCCCTGGAAGGGCCCCAGGGCGACGCGTGGCCAGATGAGCTGGAGCGCAGGCACACAGCGTAAGCTTCCCCCGGCAAGCACCTTGCCGGGGTCTCTACCTTGTCGGGCCCGGAAGCTTGTCGCTCTCCGGGTCCTGCCAGGGCGCATGATGCGCCACGATACACCTTCTGAGGTGATGTTCTTCTGGCCTTCCTGGCAAGCTCCTCTTGCCAGGGTCTTGTGCTGGAACGATAACCTTGAGCCTGGTGCGGCCTTCCCGGCAAGCTCCTCTTGCCGGGGTCTTGTTTCTTAACTTGAATATTTTGTTCTTGAATGGCTTCAAAGGGGTCTAGAGTGGGCTTTGGCGGGCGAGTGGTGAGCCAAACCACGGGACGCTGCCACTGCCCGTGCACAAGTCGGGATACAAAGGTACCCCTACTTTAGTACACCGACAGGAGCCCCCGGGCCTGGGCCACACACGGTGCCGAGCGCTGTTGGGCCAGGCCCACAACAGTGCACGGGCACACGCGGCCCACGGCGCGCCGTTTCCCACTCCGCATCCGCCGCATCCCTCCCTAACGGCACGCGTCGATTGCGGCGTCGTGGGAGAGATCGTGGCCTGCTTCTTTAATGGAAAAATGCGGAATGTCCCCCACTTCCCCCTTAAAAGCAGAGGAAGCAGGGGCAGTTCCCCCCCCCATTGCTTTCATTGTGTCTTGAATCTCCAGAAACCCCCGCCGCCCTCCGCCTCTCCAAAGGTTGACAGAGAGAGACGAGCTCCACCCCTCCTCCACCGTTTCCAGCATCCGCAGTGCCGTCGATCCCCCTCGCCGCCCTCGCCATGGCCCCGAAGAGCGACAAGGCGAAGAGCGACAAGGCGAAGAAGGAGAAGTCCGAAAAGGCGGCGAGGCTGGCAGCCCTGCGGAGGAAAATGGTGGTCTTCCCGCCGAGGCTCGGCGCGAGGGAGCTGCGGGACAAGTATTACTTGTTCTGGGCGAGGGAGACGAAGGCTCACCCGCGCACCAGAGTCCTCCCCGCCGAAGCCATCGACTTGTACCCGGGAGGTTACCACTTCTTTGCTTTGTTCTTCCATTGCGGTCTCTGTCCTCCGTATTCAGAGTTTTTCTGCGATGTGATGAACACATATGGACTCCACCTCTTAGATTTCACCACGAATGCCGTCCTCACTTTGGCCGTTTTCGCACATCTGTGCGAAAACTATGTCGGGGTCCACCCAAATGTAGCTCTCTTCCGCCACTTCTTCACACCTAGAGTAGAGTCCGGATCTCCACTCTCCGGCGGTATCTCCTGGATCTTCAGGCTCGGCAAGAAGGAGGCGTACTTGATCGGAGAGCTCCGCGGCAAGTGGGAAGAGTGGAGGGCTGATTGGTGCTGGGTCCTGGAGAATGAACCCGAGCAGTTCACCTCGCCGCGCCGGACTGCGGTGGTGCGCGGCAAGGATTGGAGTGATCTGGCCCCGGAGGACGACAAGCTGCAGATTGCCCTCACTAGGATCCTTCGTCTCCGGGCCGCCAACCTTACTGTAGGTGAAGTTGGGGCTGACTCCCTCCGCCGCCGCATTGCCCCTCTGCAGGAAAGGAAGAGGTCTGCCTGGGAATTCGGCAACGCGGCAGACCGCATGAGGCTGCGCCCCGGGTTGAACTATAACTTCACTGTCTTGGAACTCAAGGGGATGGTCCGGGAGCTGTTCAAACATGACCCCAAGCACCCGGAGTGGTTCAGACCGTCGGACGGAGTAGTTCCATTGTGCAACAACTCTGCCCTTAGTGCCATCCGTGCGGCAATGCCCGAGTGCGATTCCCACGGGGTTGTTCCCACATGGCTGACGCCTTCAGCAGAGACCGTGCAGACCTTCTTTGATAATCTGGTGGAACGGCCACGCAACCCCGACGAGAAGAAAGGGCTCACCCGTGAGACCACCGAGCGAGATGTGGCATATATAGCCACCAGAATGGAGGAGGCCGCCGCAGCCGCAGCTGCGGGTGAGTTTGGGTACACCGTGGACGAAGTGGAAGCAGCGGACGCGGTGAGTCAGGCCGAGGAGGAGGAAATCCTCAAGCTGTTGAAGATTGCGCCCGAGGAGTTCGCCGGGGAGCCTGCCGGGAAGCCTGCCGGGACGAGCGAGGTTGCCGGGCAGGGCTCCGAGTCCAGTGAGCCTGCCGAGGAGGACGCCGAATCGGGCGATTCCGACGAAGACTCGGGCGGGTCACTGAACCTTGACGACGCCTCCTCATCCCCAGAGAACTCTCCACCACCACCAAGTCCCCCGCCGCAGCCGAAGAAGCGCCTTCGCAAGACCGCTGAGACGGCGAGGCCACCGGCGCCCCGACAGCAGCCGAAGCGTCGCGCGACGCGTGCTACCACGACGAGTAAGGTCGTCAAGGAGGCGCCCCGCGTCCCAGCGGCAAGCGGAGGGGGATCTTCCCGGAGCGGTTCTGGTGCTCCCTCCGCCCCTCGGTCCTCGGGGACGACCGGCGTGGGGTCTTCACAACCCATGGCTCCGGAGCCCGCCAAGCGCCCGAGGGAGCCTTCTCCTCCAGCTCCTCGCGCTGGAGCACGTGAGGCGCAGTTTGACTTCTCCGCCCTCAGCTCCGATGAAGAGGAGGAGGAGTAAGTACTTGCAATTTCTATTTCCTTTGATTTTCATTGCCCTTCTCTTGATTTCTTTTTCGTCTAACTCTGATCTTGTTTGGCTTCCAGGACCTTGACCCAGCGGATGGCGAAGAGGGCCAAGATCCCTGTGGTTGACCTCGAGGACGACGAGCCTGCCGCAGCGACGGAGGATGCGCCAGCGACAAACTTGTCGGACCAGCCTATTGCTCCGGAGAGGAGCCCCCAGCGCAGCCCCCAGCGTAAGCCTTGTGTTCACTTTTCTGCTTGACGGGCGCGCTTGAGGTAGTTATCCTCATTATTGTTTCGTTGTCTTGTGCAAAAGTGGAGCCGCAGCCACAGGAGCACCAAGAGGTCACCCCCGACGAGCCGCTTGTTCCACCCTCCCCGCCAAGGAGGAGCTCCCCGGTGAGGGACAGTGCTCCACCAAGGATGGGTACTCCGCCAAGGGCGAGCACCCCGACAAGGGTGAGCACCCCGCCAAGGGAAGGCGCCAGCGGCCCTCCGTAGGCGGGGGCTTCTTCTACGCCGCCAAGGGTGAACTCCCCGGCGAGGGACCCCGTTGTTGAAGAGGCCCGCGAAGGTAAACCCTTGTGCCTTTCTTCTTTGAACTCTTCTTCTTTTGGATATTTGCTTGACGATTCTTTCTTTTCTTTTTCTTCTGTTAGATCCGCCCGCCCCGGAGTCGATGGAGACGGAGACCATTACCGGGGAGGAAGTGCGCGGCGATGCTGGCGACGCCACCACTGCAGAAGGAACGGCCGGCGCCGACGAGCCAGCCGCCGAGGAGACTGCCCCGACGGCTGACGCGGCAGCTGGGGAAGGGACCGGCGACCGCACTGCTGGCCCTAAGGCCGCAGGAGCGCCGGACGCTGCGCCGGCCGCCGACCCCTCCGCTCCCGCAGCTGGGTCGGGCGTCTACCTGGAGGCCGCCAACGGGGTCTTTATCCAAGTCCCGTGGGCGTCTTCATCAAGGGCACCCGCGGAGGGGGAGATCTTCGTCAGAGAAGTTCTCGCCTCCGCCGGGTTGAAGGTTGTCGACGCGCCCGGCAGCAGCGACGAGCCCGAAGAGGAGCAACTCCTTCGTAGACTCCTGGGTTTGTACTGGGCCAGGCAAGCCAAGCTGGAGTCCCGAGAGGCTCTGGCTGCCAAGGCCGGTGCTGATCTGGAGAAGCGTGCCGCGGAGCTCCGTGCCGCTAACCAAGCGGCCCTCCGAAACTTGGCGGAGGAGCGCGAAGAACTTGCCGGAGCACACCAGGCGTTCCTCCTCGAGAAGGCCGAGGTGGAGGAGCAACAGCGACTGGCCGCCGAGGATCTGTCTCGGCGGGAGGGAGAGCTCAACCAGCGGAAGGTCGACCTCGACAGCCACGAGGACGACCTCACCGCTCGTGAGCAGGCCATTGGCGGGGCTCTGCATGAGGCGAGGGACGCCACCGCTGCCGCAGAGACCGCCAAGAGGGATCTGGAGGCCAGAGTGGCGCAGTTGGAGATGGACTTGAAGGCGAGCAAAGACAGGGTTGCCGCGCTCAACGTGGCGCGGGAGAAGGACGCCCACACCAATTCAGAGCTGCAAGTCCGTCTCTCCGAGAAGGGCAAAGAGCTCAACGACGCCAAGGACTCTATTGCAGACTTGGAGCTGAAGGTTTCCACCCTCACCGACTCGCTTGACGCTGCCCGGGACCGCGAGACGAGGCTGAAGGAAGACCTCCGGTCTGAGAGGGCCTTGCTGGACAGCGCCGCTGTCTCGCAAAACAACTTCCAGCAGACGGTGGAGCAGTGGACCGAGGAACTCGTCGCCTCCGCCACCAACATCGACAGGGAGATGGTGGCGCTGAGGGCGGAGCACCTCGTGTACTCCCCCGACGAGAGCCTCCCCCACAGCGCCAAGCTGAGCCTGTTCTTCAGGGGAGTGGCGCCGGCTCTTGCGCAGCTACGGGAGAAGATCCCCGCGCAGCTGGCTGACGAGGTGCGCCGGCTTTGCATGGGTACTATGGAGCGGGTGTTGTCGAAGATCGTCTACCGCAACCCCGGGATCAACCTCGTCAACATCCTCCGGACCCTGCCGCCCGAAGCTGACCAGGAGGCCCTGAAGGCACAAGTTGCCCACATCGTAGCGAAGGCGGGCAGGATCCAGAGGATCGACGGAGACAGTAGAGACTAGGCTTCCTTCTTTCCGCTTCCCTTGCCGCTGTCGATTAGGTCGTAGGCAGTAGTTGGTTAGAACAGCGGCAAGTCATCTTGTAATATAACTTTTATTTTGGATAATCAATGCAGTGTTATCTCCCTTGTTTAATCCCTTCACTTTGTGTGCTTTTCACCCTACGCTTTTAGGGAACTTGCCGGCAAAGGGACCCTTCCGCGAGCGCTGAGTTCGGGACTCTTAGCAGCCTGCTGGCAATGCCCTTGTTGGCAAGAAACCTTGCCGCAGCTAGTCGCAGAACACTCAGATTGTTGAGCAAACTCGAAAACGAAATAAGGGCGCGACACTTGTCGCAGCTCACTTAAGCCGTTGAGCGTGCTCGAAACAAAGTAAGGGTGCGGCTAGCCACGGGTAGGTTCCTCCGCGCACAGGTTTTCCATACAAAGTGTGGTTGTTCAAGGAAGACAACTAAGAATTTGAATTTTTTTAAATTGCTCAAACTTTGGCAACTTATCTTATGTGTTCTGTTTGCTTCTCGGCAAGGCTTTCCTTTCTTGAACAGCACTTGGTCCATACCACTATCTCCTTCCCCCTCGGCAAACTTGTGCGCGAGGAACACTTCTTCTGTTTAAGAGAGAAAGAAAAAAGAGGAGGAAACACAAGTATGGAGCCTTGCGGCTTGTTGCTACTTACCGGGGATGTGTGCTGCACGAAATGTCAGATGATACATGCAAGTAAAAAGAAAAGCATGAAATGACAAACAGTGTGGAGCACCAAAGCTTTACTGATGCACGAGGTCTGCGCCCGGCTTTGTACAAAGGTTTACATGCAATAGCGGCAAGACTTGTACAAAAGGTGGTCGCCGGATCGGATCACGGCAACCGCGCCTCATGGGTGAAACTTGCGAAGATGCTCGATGTTCCAGGAGTTGCTCACCGGTAAGCCTTCTTCGGTCTCAAGACGGACAGCGCCGGGCCTTGTGACTTGTCTCACCCGATAAGGGCCTTCCCACTTCGGCGTCAACTTGTTGGAATTCTTGGCGGACTGAACGCGCCGAAGAACAAGGTCGCCTTCCTCGAGACTCCTGGCCTTGACCTTGCGGCTATGATAGCGACGCAAGGCTTGCTGGTATCGAGCAGCTCGTATAGCAGCCTGGAGACGGTTCTCCTCGAGGAGCAATGCATCATCTTGCCGCAGCTGCTCTTGCTCGAGCTCGTCGTAGGCGAGCACTCGAGGAGACCCGTATACGAGTTCCGTGGGGAGAACTGCCTCTGCTCCATAGACAAGAGCAAAGGGTGTCTGTCCGGTGGCTTGATTTGGTGTCGTCCTGATTGACCAAAGAGCCGCCGGCAACTCCTCTATCCAGTTTCTTCCACACTTGTGCAGCCTGTCGAAGGTTCTTGTCTTGAGTCCGCGCAGCACTTCAGCATTGGCCCTCTCCGCTTGACCATTGCTCCTCGGGTGAGCAACAGAAGCGAAGCAGACCTTGGCGCCAAGGTCTTGGACGTACTGCATGAAGGTGCGACTTGTGAACTGTGTGCCGTTGTTGGTGATGATCCTGTTAGGAATTCCGAAACGGCAAACGATCGATCTGAAGAACCTGACTGCTGACTGTGCGGTCACCATTCTCACTGGTTCCACTTCTGGCCACTTTGTGAACTTGTCGATTGCAACGTACAAGTATTCAAAGCCCCCGACAGCACGGGGAAAGGGGCCGAGGATGTCGAGCCCCCAGACCGAGAAGGGCCAGGACAAAGGGATCGTCTGGAGAGCTTGAGCTGGCTGGTGTATTTGCTTGGCATGGAACTGGCACGCTTCACACTTGGTTACTTGTGCAGTCGCATCTTGGAGGGCTTCTGGCCAGAAGAAACCTTGCCGGAACGCCTTCCCGGCAAGTGCTCTTGCGCCAATGTGGTGGCCACATATGCCTCCATGTATTTCTGCCAATAGCTTCTGTCCATCTTCCCGGGAAATGCACTTCAATCTGACACCATTGAGTCTTCTTCTGTACAGTTCATTGCCAACGAACTGGTACATACTTGACTGTCTGGTAATCCTCTCTATCTCTTCTGGTTCTTCGGGAAGTTCCCCAGTTTGAAGAAAGCGGACAATTTGCTGTGCCCATGCTGGAGCTTGAGGCTCGACAACAACGACTAAAGGCATCGATGCTGCTGCGGGAATGTCAGCTTCTACGGCAAGAACCTGCGGTTCTGCCGGAGCTGAGTGTCCCCCGGCAAGCCTGCCGGGGCGAGACTTGTCGGGAACGCCTGCTTTAACTGTACAGACCCTTGGGTCTGCAGGAGCAGACTGTTCCTCAGCAACTTGATCGTTGACCCTGGGGACCTTGGCGGCGGTTTCAGGAAGATCCGCCGGCAAGTAGTCGCCGGAGACCAACTTCCTCTTCTTGCTTTGCCCAACTGATGGTGTAACGGATGGTTGGGTTAGCTTGAGCATGAAGGTCTCTGGTTC
Organism: Secale cereale; assembly: GCA_902687465.1. Taxonomy (NCBI): domain Eukaryota; kingdom Viridiplantae; phylum Streptophyta; class Magnoliopsida; order Poales; family Poaceae; genus Secale; species Secale cereale. The sequence continues at coordinate 720,701,736 of LR738710.1, read as the reverse complement.
CACAGGTAACTTCAATGCAGCACACTTTGACAGGCCGTCTGCAATATCATTTGAGCTCTTGGAACATGCTCCATCTGCAGGCCTTCAAAGTGTTCTTCAAGTTTCCTCACTTCATCGACATAAGCTTCCATCAAACGACTCTGGTAACTCTTGTTCACTTGTCGGACCACCAGCTGTGAGTCTCCCCGCACAATCAGCTTCTTAATCCCAAGTTCGGCCGCAATTCTGAGGCCGGCAAGCAGACCTTCATACTCAGCAGTATTGTTTGTCGATTGCTCCTTGGGAAAGTGCATTTGGACAACATACTTGAGGTGCTCCCCGGTGGGTGCGACAAGTAGCACACCAGCACCGGCGCCTTGCAGCGAGAAGGCACCATCGAAGTACATTATCCATTCCTTGCTTGCTTCCTGGACGGGGATGTTTGTCTCTGGGACTTCCTCGTCTGGTGTTGGTGTCCACTCTGCTATGAATTCTGCCAAAGCTCTGCTCTGTATAGTTGAAGTACTCTCAAACTTGAGACCAAAGCTTGACAGCTCTAGTGCCCACTCGACGATCCTGCCTGTTGCTTCTGGATTTTGCAATATCCTCTTCAACGAAAAGCGAGTGACCACCGTTATCTCGTGTGCTTGAAAGTAATGGCGCAGCTTCCTTGAGGCCATGAGGAGGCCAAAAAGCAACTTCTGCACCCCGGAGTATCTTGACCTAGCCCCCTGCAAAAGGGAACTTACAAAATAAACCGGGCGCTGCACCATCTTCTTTCGCACTTCTCCTTGTTCCTGCGCAGACTTGTCCTTATCGGGGCCAGAGCTTGTCGGGGAAGCCCCCTGCTTGTCGATGGATGCGCTTGCCGGGGATGTGGGTTCCTCATCTGCCTCCCTCTCCGCTACTAACGCAGCACTAACCACTTGATTGGTTGCTGCTAAGTATAGCAGCAACTTCTCTTGTGGCTTAGGTGCGACAAGTATTGGAGTAGAGGACAGGTATCCTTTTAAGTCTTGCAGCGCTGCCTCCGCTTCCGGAGTCCATTTCATAGGACCTGCCTTTTTCAAGACTTTGAAGAAAGGCAGGGCGCGTTCTGCAGACTTTGAAATGAACCTGCTGAGGGCAGCCACACAACCCGCAAGCCTCCGTACATCCTTGACGCGCTTTGGTGCTTCGATCTGCTCAATGGCCTTGATCTTGTCGGGATTGGCTTCAATCCCCCTCTGGGACACAAAGAACCCGAGAAGCTTGCCGGAGGGGACTCCGAAAACGCACTTCTCGGGGTTCAACTTGAGCTGTATCTTGCCCAGGTTCTCAAAGGTTTCTTCCAGGTCTTGTACCAGGGTATTCTTGTCCTTGCTCTTGACCACTATATCATCCATGTAGGCTTCTACATTCCTGTGTATCTGTGGCTCAAAAGCAGTGTGGACCACCCTTGCAAATGTTGAGCCCGCATTCTTCAATCCAAAGGGCATGCGTATGAAGCAATATGTGCCACATGGAGTAATGAATGCGTTCTTCTGTTCATCTTCCTCAGCCATGAATATTTGGTGGTATCCAGAGTATGCATCAAGAAATGAAAGCAACTCACATCCGGCCGTAGAGTCAACGATCTGGTCAATGCGCGGCAAGGGAAATGGATCCTTGGGACAAGCTTTATTCACATCAGTGAAGTCTATACAAAGTCTCCACTTCCCATTAGCCTTACGTACGACAACTGGGTTGGCCAACCACGTGGGATGTAGTACACCTCTAACAAGGCCTGCTGCTTCCAACTTCTTGATTTCCTCGGCTATGAACTCTTGGCGCTCCACCGCTTGCTTCCTGACCTTCTGCTTGACAGGCCGCGCGTGAGGACAAACTGTTGGGGAACGTAGTATTTTAAAATTTTCCTACGATCACGCAAGATCTATCTACCAGATGCATAGCAACGACAGGGAAGAGTGTGTCTACGTACCCTCGTAGACCAGGAGCGGAAGCGTCAAGTGACGCGGTTGATGTTGTCGAACTTCTTCGCGATGCAACCGATCAAGCACCGAACGTACGGCACCTCCGTGTTCAGCACACGTTCAGCTTGATGACGTCCCACGAGCTCTTGATCCAGTTGAGCTTCACGGGAGAGTTTCGTCAGCACGACGGCGTGGTGACGGATATGATGTATTCACCGGCGCAGGGATTCGCCTAAGCACCGCGACGGTATGACCGAGGTGTGTTTCTGTGGAGGGGGGCACCGCACACGGCTGGAACAATTCAACTTGTGTGTCTTTGGGTGCCCCCTGCCCCCGTATATAAAGGAGCAAGGGGGGAGGCCGGCCGGCCCTTGTTTGGTGCGGCTAGAGGTGCAATCCTACTAGGAATAGGATTGCAATCCTATTCCTAGTAGGAATCACCAAAGAAGGAAGAGAGGGAAAGGAAAAGAGGGAGAGGTGGCGCCCCCACCAATCCTAGTCCAACTAGGAACCCTAGGTGGGGCGCCGGCCAGCCCTATGGGCTGCCTCTCTCTTTCCCTTAAGGCCCACTATGGACCATCCCCCTTCGTAGGGGGTTCCGGTAACCCCCTCCGGCAATCCCGTGAAATCCGAAACTTTTCCGGAACACTTCCGTTGTCCGAATATAGTCGTCCAATATATCAATCTTTATGTCTCGGACATTCCGAGACTCCTCGTCATGTCTGTGATCTTATCCGGGACTCCGAACTACCTTCGGTACATCAAAACTCATAAACTCATAATACCGATCGTCATCAAACGTTAAGCGTGCGGACCCTACGGGTTCGAGAACTATGTAGACATGACCGAGACTCATCTCCGGTCAATAACCAATAGCGGAACCTGGATGTTCATATTGGCTCCTACATATTCTACGAAGATCTTTTATCAGTCAAAACCGCATAACAACATACGTTGTTCCTTTTGTCATCGGTATGTTACTTGCCCGAGATTCGATCGTCGGTATCTCCATACCTAGTTCAATCTCGTTACCGGCAAGTCTCTTTACTCGTTCCGTAACACATCATCTCGTGACTAACTCATTAGTCTTTTGCTTGCAAGGCTTATTGTGATGTGTGTTACCGAGAGGGCCCAGAGATACCTCTCCGACACTCGGAGTGACAAATCCTAATCTTGATCTATGCCAACACCATGAATACTTTCGGAGACACCTGTAGAGCATCTTTATGATCACCCAGTTACGTTGTGACGTTTGATAGCACACAAGGTGTTCCTACGGTATTCGGGAGTTGCATAATCTCATAGTCATAGGAACATGTATAAGTCATGAAGAAAGCAATAGCAGTAAAACTAAACGATCATAGTGCTATGCTAACGGATGGGTCTTGTCCATCACATCATTCTCGTAATGATGTGATTCCGTTGATCAAATGACAACTCATGTCTATGGCTAGGAAACATAACCATCTTTGATCAATGAGCTAGTCTAGTAGAGGCATACTAGGGACATACTGTTTTTGTCTATGTATCCACACATGTACTAAGTTTCCGGTTAATACAATTCTAGCATGAATAAAAGACATTTATCATGATATAAGGAAATACAAATAACATCTTTATTATTGCCTCTAGGGCTTATTTCCTTCAGTCTCCCACTTGAACTAGAGTCAATAATCTAGATTACAAAGTGATGATCCTCACACCCATGGAGTCCTGGTGCTGATCATGTTTTGCCCGTGGAAGAGGCTTAGTCAACGGGTCTGTAATATTCAGATCCGTATGTATTTTGCAAATCTCTATGTCTCCCTCCTTGACTAGATCGCGGATGGAATTGAAGCGTCTTTTGATGTGCTTTGTTCTCTTGTGAAACCTGGATTCCTTCGCCAAGGCTATTGCTCCAGTGTTGTCACAAAAGATTTTCATTGGACCCGATGCACTAGGTATTACACCTAGATCGGATATGAACTCCTTCATCCAGACTCCTTCATTTGCTGCTTCTGAAGCAGCTATGTATTCCGCTTCACACATAGATCCCGCCACGACGCTCTGCTTGGAACTGCACCAACTGACAGCTCCACCGTTCAATAAAAATACATATCCGGTTTGTGACTTTGAGTCAACCGGATCAGTGTCAAAGCTAGAATCGACGTAACCGTTTACGACGAGCTCTTTGTCACCTCCATACACGAGAAACATATCCTTTGTCCTTTTCATATACTTTAGGATGTTCTTGACCGCTGTCCAATGATCCACTCCTGGATTACTTTGGTACCTCCCTGCTAAACTTATAGCAAGGCACACATCAGGTCTGGTACACAGCATCGCATACATGATAGATCCTATGGCTGAGGCATAGGGAATGACTTTCATTTTCTCTCTATCTTCTGCAGTGGTCGGGCATTGAGTCTTACTCAACTTCATACCTTGTAATACAGGCAAGAACCCTTTCTTTGACTGATCCATTTTGAACTTCTTCAAAATCTTATCAAGGTATGTGCTTTGTGAAAGTCCAATTAAGCGTCTTGATCTATCTCTATAGATCTTGATGCCTAATATTTAAGCAGCTTCACCGAGGTCTTTCATTGAAAAACTCTTATTCAAGTATCCTTTTATGCTATCCAGAAATTCTATATCATTTCCAATCAACAATATGTCATCCACATATAATATTAGAAATGCTACAGAGCTCCCACTCACTTTCTTGTAAATACATTCTTCTCCAAAAGTCTGTATAAAACCATATGCTTTGATCACCTCATCAAAGCGTATATTCCAACTCCGAGATGCTTGCACCAGTCCATAGATGGATCGCTGGAGCTTGCATACTTTGTTAGCACCTTTTGGATCGACAAAACCTTCTGGTTGCATCATATACAACTCTTCTTTGAGATATCCATTCAGGAATGCAGTTTTGATATCCATCTGCCAGATTTCATAATCATAAAATGCGGCAATTGCTAACATGATTCGGACAGACTTAAGCATCGCTACAGGTGAGAAAGTCTCATCGTAGTCAACTCCTTGAACTTGTCAAAACCCTTTCGCAACAAGTCGAGCTTTGTAAACAATAACATTACCGTCTGCGTCGGTCTTCCTCTTGAAGATCCATTTATTTTCGATGGCTTGCCAATCATCGGGCAAGTCAACCAAAGTCCATACTTTGTTCTCATACATGGATCCCATCTCAGATTTCATGGCTTCAAGCCATTTTGCGGAATTTGGGCTCATCATCGCTTCCTCATAGTTCGTAGGTTCATCATGGTCTAGTAACATGATTTCCAGAACTGGGTTGCTGTACCACTCTGGTGCGGAACATACTCTGGTTGATCTACGACGTTCAGCAGAAACTTGATCCGAAGTTTCATGATCATCATCATTAACTTCCTCACTGATTGGTGTAGGAATCACTGGAACAATTTTCTGTGATGTACTACTTTCCAATCCGGGAGAAGGTACAATTACCTCATCAAGTTCTACTTTCCTCCCACTCACTTCTTTCGAGAGAAACTCCTTCTCTAGAAAGGATCCATTCTTAGCAACGAATATCTTGCCTTCGGATCTGTGATAGAAGGTGTACCCAACAGTCTCTTTTGGGTATCCTATGAAGACACATTTCTCCGACTTGGGTTCGAGCTTATCAGGTTGAAGCTTTTTCACATAAGCATCGCAGCCCAAACTTTAAGAAACGACAACTTTGGTTTCTTGCCAAACCATAGTTCATAAGGTGTCGTATCAACGAATTTAGATGGTGCCCTATTTAACGTGAATGCAGCTGTCTCTAAAGCATAACCCCAAAACGATAGTGGTAAATCGGTAAGAGACATCATAGATCGTACCATATCCAATAAAGTACGGTTACGACGTTCGGACACACCATTACGCTGTGGTGTTCCGGGTGGCGTGAGTTGTGAAACTATTCCACATTGTTTCAAATGAAGACCAAACTCGTAACTCAAATATTCTCCTCCACGATCAGATCGTAGAAACTTTATTTTCTTGTTACGATGATTCTCTACTTCACTCTGAAATTCTTTGAACTTTTCAAATGTTTCAGACTTGTGCTTCATTAAGTAGATATACCCATATCTGCTCAAATCATCAGCGAAGGTCAGAAAATAAAGATACCCGCCGCGAGCTTCAACACTCATTGGCCCACATACATCAGTATGTATGATTTCCAACAAATCTGTTGCTCGCTCCATAGTTCCGGAGAACGGAGTTTTAGTCATCTTGCCCATGAGGCATGGTTCGCAAGCACCAAGTGATTCATAATCAAGTGATTCCAAAAGTCCATCACTATGGAGTTTCTTCATGCGTTTTACACCAATATGACCTAAACGGCAGTGCCACAAATAAGTTGCACTATCATTATTAACCTTGCATCTTTTGGTTTCAATATTATGAATATGTGTATCACTACAATCGAGATCCAATAAGAATAGACCACTCTTTGAGGGTGCATGACCATAAAAGATATTATTCATAAAAATAGAACAACCATTATTCTCTTATTTAAATGAATAACCGTCTCGCAACAAACAAGATCCAGATATAATGTTCATGCTCAACGCTGGCACCAAATAACAATTATTTAGGTCTAAAACTAATCCCGTAGGTAGATCTAGAGGTAGCGTGCCGACGGCGATCACAACGACTTTGGAACCATTTCCCACGCGCATCGTCACCTCGTCCTTAGCCAATCTTCGTTTAATCCGTAGTCCCTGTTTCGAGTTACAAATATTAGCAACCGAACCGGTATCAAATACCCAGGTACTACTACGAGCATTAGTAAGGTACACATCAATAACATGTATATCACATATACCTTTGTTCACCTTGCCATCCTTCTTATCCGCCAAATACTTGGGGCAGTTCCGCTTCCAGTGTCCAGTCCCTTTGTAGTAGAAGCACTCAGTTTCAGGCTTGGCTCCAGATTTGGGTTTCTTCGTGGAAGTAGCAACTGTCTTGCTATTCTTCTTGAAGTTCCCCTTCTTTCCCTTGCCCTTTTTCTTGAAACTAGTGGTCTTGTTAACCATCAACACTTGATGCTCCTTTTTGATTTCTACCTCCACAGCTTTGAGCATAGCGAAGAGCTCGGGAATTGTCTTTTGCATCCCTTGCATATTATAGTTCATCACAAAGCCTTTATAGCTTGGTGGCAGTGATTGAAGAACTCTATCAATAACACTATCCTCGTCAACTTTGCAACCAAGTTGAGTCATATGATTATAGTACCCAGACATTCTGAGCAAGTGTTCACTGATAGAACTATTCTCCTCCATCTTGCAGCTGTAGAACTTATTGGAAATCTCATATTTCTCAATCCGGGCATTTGCTTGAAATATTAACTTCAACTCCTGGAACATCTCATATGGTCCATGACGTTCAAAACGTCGTTGAAGTCCCGGTTCTAAGCCGTAAAGCATGGCACACTGAACTATCGTGTAGTCATCAGACCGCGATTGCCAGACGTTCAAAGCGTCCACATTAGCGGGAGGGGGCTTGTCACCTAGCGGTGCTTCAAGGACATAATTCTTCTGTGCAGCAATGAGTATAATCCTCAAGTTACAGACCCAGTCCGTGTAATTGCTACCATCATCTTTCAACTTAGCTTTCTCTAGGAATGCATTAAAATTCAAAGGAACGGCAGCACGTGCCATTGATCTACAACAACATAGATATGCAAAAACTATCAGGACTAAGTTCATGATAAATTAAAGTTCAATTTAATCATATTAATTTAAAGAACTCCCACTTAGATAGACATCCCTCCGGTCATCTAAATGATCACGTGATCCAAATCAACTAAACCATGTCCGATCATCACGTGAGATGGAGTAGTTTCAATGGTGAACATCTTATGTTGATCATATCTACTATATGATTCACGCTCGACCGTTCGGTCTCCAGTGTTCCGAGGCCATATCTGCATATGCTAGGCTCGTCAAGTTTAACCCGAGTATTCTGCGTGTGCAAAACTGGCTTACACCCGTTGTATTTGAACGTAGAGCTTATCACACCCGATCATCACATGGTGTCTCGGCACGACAAACTTTCGCAACGGTGCATACTCAGGGAGAACACTTATACCTTGAAATTTAGTAAGGGATCATCTTATAATGCTACCGTCGTTCTAAGCAAAATAAGAAGCATAATAAGATAAACATCACATGCAATCAAAATATGTGACATGATATGGCCATCATCATCTTGTGCTTTTGATCTCCATCTCCAAAGCACCTTCATGATCACCTTCGTCACCGGCGCGACACCTTGATCTCCATCGTAGCATCGTTGTCGTCTCGCCAACTATTGCTTCTACGACTATCGCTACCGCTTAGTGATAAAGTAAAGCAATTATATGGCGATTGCATTTCATACAATAAAGCGACAACCATATGGCTCCTGCCAGTTGCCGATAACATTACAAAACATGATCATCTCATACAAAACCGTATAACTCATCATGTCTTGACCATATCACATCACAACATGCCCTGCAAAAACAAGTTAGACGTCCTCTACTTTGTTGTTGCAAGTTTTACGTGGCTGCTACGGGCTTAGCAAGAACCGTTCTTACCTATGCATACAAAACCACAACGATGTTTCGTCAAGTATGTGCTGTTTTAACCTTCACAAGGACCGGGCGTAGCCACACTTGATTCAGCTAAAGTGAGAGAGACAGACACCCGCCAGTCACCTTTAAGCAACGAGTGCTCGTAACGGTGAAACCAGTCTCGCGTAAGCGTACGCGTAATGTCGGTCCGGGCCGCTTCATCTCACAATACCGCCGAAGCAAAGTATGACATGCTGGTAAGCAGTATGACTAGTATCGCCCACAACTCATTGTGTTCTACTCGTGCATATCATCTACGCATAAACCAGGCTCATGATGCCACTGTTGGGGAACGTAGTATTTTAAAATTTTCCTACGATCACGCAAGATCTATCTACCAGATGCATAGCAACGAGAGGGAAGAGTGTGTCTACGTACCCTCGTAGACCGGGAGCGAAAGCGTCAAGTGACGCGGTTGATGTTGTCGAACTTCTTCGCGATCCAACCGATCAAGCACCGAACGTACGGCAGCTCCGCGTTCAGCACACGTTCAGCTTGATGACGTCCCACGAGCTCTTGATCCAGTTTAGCTTCACGGGAGAGTTTCGTCAGCACGACGGCGTGGTGACGGATATGATGTATTCACCGGCACAGGGCTTCGCCTAAGCACCGCGACGGTATGACCGAGGTGTGTTTCTGTGGAGGGGGGCACCGCACACGGCTGGAACAATTCAACTTGTGTGTCTTTGGGTGCCCCCCTGCCCCCGTATATAAAGGAGCAAGGGGGGAGGCCGGCCGGCCCTTGTTTGGTGCGGCTAGAGGTGCAATCCTACTAGGAATAGGATTGCAATCCTATTCCTAGTAGGAATCACCAAAGAAGGAAGAGAGGGAAAGGAAAAGAGGGAGAGGTGGCGCCCCCCCCCAATCCTAGTCCAACTAGGAACCCTAGGTGGGGCGCCGGCCAGCCCTATGGGCTGCCTCTCTCTTTCCCTTAAGGCCCACTATGGACCATCCCCCTTCGTAGGGGGTTCCGGTAACCCCCTCCGGCAATCCCGTTAAATCTGAAACTTTTCCGGAACACTTCCGGTGTCCGAATATAGTCGTCCAATATATCAATCTTTATGTCTCGGACATTCCGAGACTCCTCGTCATGTCTGTGATCTCATCCGGGACTCCGAACTACCTTCGGTACATCAAAACTCATAAACTCATAATACCGATCGTCATCAAACGTTAAGCGTGCGGACCCTACGGATTCGAGAACTATGTAGACATGACCGAGACTCATCTCCGGTCAATAACCAATAGCGGAACCTGGATGTTCATATTGGCTCCTACATATTCTACGAAGATCTTTTATCGGTCAAAACCGCATAACAACATACGTTGTTCCTTTTGTCATCGGTATGTTACTTGCCCGAGATTCGATCGTCGGTATCTCCATACCTAGTTCAATCTCGTTACCGGCAAGTCTCTTTACTCGTTCCGTAACACATCATCTCGTGACTAACTCATTAGTCTTTTGCTTGCAAGGCTTATTGTGATGTGTGTTACCGAGAGGGCCCAGAGATACCTCTCCGACACTCGGAGTGACAAATCCTAATCTTGATCTATGCCAACACCACGAATACTTTCGGAGACACCTGTAGAGCATCTTTATGATCACCCAGTTACATTGTGACGTTTGATAGCACACAAGGTGTTCCTACGGTATTCGGGAGTTGCATAATCTCATAGTCATAGGAACATGTATAAGTCATGAAGAAAGCAATAGCAGTAAAACTAAACGATCATAGTGCTATGCTAACGGATGGGTCTTGTCCATCACATCATTCTCCTAATGATGTGATTCCGTTGATCAAATGACAACTCATGTCTATGGCTAGGAAACATAACCATCTTTGATCAATGAGCTAGTCTAGTAGAGGCATACTAGGGACATACTGTTTTTGTCTATGTATCCACACATGTACTAAGTTTCCGGTTAATACAATTCTAGCATGAATAAAAGACATTTATCATTTTATAAGGAAATACAAATAACATCTTTATTATTGCCTCTAGGGCATATTTCCTTCACAAACAGCAAGCTTGTGCTCAATTACCTTCCTGGGAACGCCGGGGATGTCAGACGGTTGCCATGCAAACACGTCGACATTCGCCCGCAGGAAGGCAACGAGCGCGCTTTCCTATTTGGGGTCGAGCGTAGCACTGATGGTGAAGGTACCACCAGTGCCGTCCTCCTTGGCGGACACCTTCTTGGTTGCGGGTGGAGCTGCCATTCCCTTCTTGCACTTGCCGGTGGAGCTCGATGGTACGTCCTCGACGGCAGCGCAGCACTCCGAAGAGGTGCGTTTGCCGGAGTGGGCCCCAGAGCTCTTGCCGGTCTTGGTCTTGGTCTTCCCCCCGGGAGCTTCAGCGGCAAGTGTCTTGCTGTCTGCCACGGCTGCGGCGTCCCGGTAGATCTTATCGGCGCAAATGAGCGCGTCCTTCTTGTCACCGGGGACAGATATGACGCTTATTGGCCCTGGCATCTTGAGCATGTTGTAAGCATGGTGGGAGGCTGCCATGAACTTGGCGAGCGCAGGACGGCCAAGTATCCCGTTATATGGTAATGGGATATCAGCAACGTCAAACGTAATCCTCTTCGTCCTGAAGTTAAGCTCTCTGCCAAAGGTCACTGGCAGCGTGATCTTCCCCTTCGGCTTGCTCCTTCCCGGGTTGATTCCTTGGAAAGTCCCGGTTTCCTCGAGCTCGCTGTCGGGGATCTGCAGCTTCTTGATCACAGCGGAGGAGATCAAGTTGAGGCCGGCCCCGCCGTCAACCAACATCTTGGTGACCTTGAGGTTGCGGATAGTTGGTGAAACCAACATCGGCAAGCACCCAACCGTAGTTGTGCGGTCAGGGTGGTCCTCAAGGTCGAAGATGATGGGCGTGCCGGACCATTTCAGCAGCCTGCGCGACTCGACGGGTGGCTCAGCTGCATTCACTTCCCGCACCCATTGCTTGAGTTGGCGGTGGGAAGTGTGCAGAGAGGCACCTCCATCGACGCACAGAACTTCTATGGCCTTCTGGAACTCCTGCTCGCTGTTATCTCCGTCATCCATGTCTTCGTCATCGTCTTCGTCTTCGTCCTTGTCGCGGCCCCGGGGAGGTCTGTCTCCTTGCCGCTGCTTGGCCTTGCCGCGGCATTCTCCCCGGCCATTGAACGGACGCTTCTTGCTGGGTTCTCCTCTGCCTCCTTGGGCCTTCTCCTTGTCGAGACGCTCGTATTCAGCCTTCTGCTGCTCTACGAGGTACTCTACTCTTTTGCAGTTCTGAAGATCGTGGCCCTTGGTGCGGTGGATCTTGCAGTACTGCTTGTCGGAGCCGTCCTGCTTGTCGGCTGCTGCTACAGGGGTGGCCTCCTTGCCGGAGCCACCAGCCTGTGTCTTCTTGGCGGTAGCCTCCTTGCCGGACTGCTCGACAACCAGCACCTCCTTGTTCTTCTTCTTGTTGTTGTTCCGCCGCCGGTTTTTCCTTGCCGGGGCGGCATCCTCGCTGTCTGTTCCTCCTGCTCCAGTATCCTCTCCGGGGAGTCTCCTCCCCTCTTCAGCACGGGCACATTTGTCAGCCAGAGCGTAAAGCTCGCTGACGTCCCGGATCTTGGTCATCGCCATCTCCTCCCTCATCCGGCGGTTACGCACGTTCTGGTGGAACGCGCTGATAACCGCGGCAGGGTGGACATCCGGGATGTTGTGCTGAACGCGGCTGAATCTTTGGATGTACTTGCGCAGGGACTCTCCCTCCTTCTGGGCAAGAATGTGGAGATCGCTCTCCTGGCCGTGGGGTTTGTGGCCGCCCGTGAAGGCGCCGACAAACTGGTGGCACAAATCTGCCCAAGAAGAGATGGAGTTCTCCGGCAAGTGCATAACCCAAGATCTGACATTTGGCTTAAGCACGAGCGGGAAGTAGTTTGCTAGGATCTTCTCGTCGCGTCCCCCGGCAGCCTGCACCGCAATGGTGTAGATGCTGAGGAACTCAGAGGGGTGTGTCTTGCCGTCGTACTTCTCGGGTACGTCGGTCTTAAAGTTCTTCATGCTGGGCCACTAGACTTGCCGCAGCTCTCGGGTGAACGCAGGGCAACCTGCCGCGTACGGCAAATCGCCTGGTTCACTGGGCGCGTGCATGTCGACAGCGGTCCCAGCGCGCTGATCGGACTGTCTTCGGGCTTCTCTTCGGCGCTCGATGCGAGTTCGAGCGTCCTCTTGTCGCCTGTCGTCGAGGACTTGGCGCTGATCGCGGCGAGCCCGCGGATCCGACGACGCCGTGGAGTCGTCGTCGACGTTGATCCGGCGGGGCGGCGATTTCTGCTTCCGCGGCGGGGAGTGCACGGTAGTTGCACCCCCGGCGGTCTTGTCTCCATCGGCCTTCGCTTGGCTGACTTGCCGCGACCGTGAGGTTGCCGGCTGCTGCGGCGTGTCATTGTTGGCGAAGGCGATGAGGCTTTGGATCGTAGCCCTCCAGTCTTCGGCCTTGTCCGCCGTTGGAGGGAAGTCGAGGAGCAGCTGAGCTCTGGCGAGAGCTTCTGCTGGAGAGGAGGGAAGTGGTGGCGAGCGGTGTGAGGAGCGAGATATGCTCGGACTTCTAACCGCGTTAGAAGGAGCATGTTCTCGCCCCGGCGACCGCGCTTTGCTCGTGCCAGGACACTGGCCTTGAGCGTCCCGCGACCCGCCGGCTTGGCCACGTCCCAGCAAGCGTATGGTACCTCCGGTACCACGTCGCTGCTGGTCCGGCACCTCCTGAGAGGGACGTGGTGCGTGCACGGACGCCGAGGTCTTGGAGTTCGCCCGGTCGTCCGTCTTGTCCTTGGACTTGGTGGCGCCGTGTGTCTACCCACCGGCGTCCACTCTTCCGCCAGCGTCTCCCCCACCAACCGTCGGTTCTGGTGGTGGTGGAATCGACGCAGACGGGCCTCCGACCTCCGAGGCCTTCTTCTTCGGAGGCATGCTGGTGTAGCTGACGAAGCTAGCGAAGTTGATGAAGTTACTGAAGGTTGCGCCCGCGTGAGCGCCGGATCAGGTTCGCACAACCTCGACGCCCCCCTACCTGGCGCGCCAAAGATGTCGGGGAAACTGGTCGCCCACGAACACCTATGGGACCGGAGCCCCTTCTATGGTACGGCAAAGGTGCGGAGGGAGCACGAAGAGCAGATCGAGGGGCACACGCGGGCAATTTACCCAGGTTCGGGCCGCGCGGACGCGTAAAACCCTACTCCTGCCTTGGTTGTATTGAGTTCTTGAGCTCGGGAGCTTGAAGATCTACAGTACTAGCTATGTTGAGCGTAGGAGTGGTCGAGTTTCTGGGATCGAACCACCTCTACGTTGTGCATGGGCCTCCTTTTATAGCTCAAAGGGGTCACCGACATGTGTCACCGTAGAGGAGGGTAAAAATGTAAAATCGTTGGTAGATGGAACAGTGCATGAACAGTGGTCCGCACCTAACCCTGACGGTGGGGGACAAGGGCATTGAATGCCCGTCGCCGTATGATGGGCCTCGAACCCCTCGTTGGATTACCCCAAGTGGAAGGTGTAAGATGCAGTAAGTAGAAGTGTTTTCCCCTAGCAAAGATGCCAAGGATCGAATCCCCAGAGACTCCTAGGTTCAACAGGTAGGTGTCAACTGCTAACGGCGCAATTAGCAATCAACGTGGACCTGCACACAGATACAAATAACTTTGCTCCCAACGAGTACAGAGAGGTTGTCAATCTCTCCGGCCTTGTAGTTCACAAAGGGTTAAAAGCAATATGATAGTAGTGATAGATAGTATTTTGCAATAGTAAATAAAGTAGTGGAAAGTAAAATAGTGTATGTGATCAATGATAGTAATATGGACCGGAGTCACATGATGTTCACTAGTGATGTCTCTCTCCCAAAAGACGATAAAACAGCTATGTGAGGTAACAAATTACAGCTGGGCAATTGACAGGACCACGAACGCAAACCAATGCTGATTACATTGCAAGAAAGGTTGAGGTTCAAAGCATGGGCGGTACGCCAAAGTAAGTAGACCGAAATCCATCTGCATCTACTACTAATCATCCACCTTGAGATATCTATCCAGAACATCTCGCTGGTATTAAGTTGCGAGTCCCACCCATAGTGTAAACTCAATGCAACAGACAACTGCATTAAAAGAACTTTGCGTAAAGTAAACAATCCTTGCACCCGCGGGCACAAGCACCGTTGTTTTCCCCCTTGTGGCAACAGCACATCCCCTAGACTCATGTTTCTGTCACTCAAGCTAGTCATCGAGGGGCATGAACCCACAATCGAGCATAACGTTCCCTCTTGGAGTCACTACTTACTACTTGGACAAAGCAATAAATAACAACGGAGAACATGCAAGAATTACTTATGAACTAAAATATAAAAGAGGTGAATCAAATATATTACTCAAGATCAATCTGAACATAATCTCATAATCCATCGGATCCCAGCAAACTCAACATAGCAACAACACAAGGATTACATAGGTGCCTCGATCATGTAGGGCAGCTCACGAGGACTAATTAGTGAAGCACAAGAACGGGAGGAGAACATCACATAGCTACTGGTCATGGACTCATGGTCCAAGGGAGACTACTCACGAGTCATCCGGGAGGCGTCCATGGTGGTGGAGAAGCTCCCGGTGGTGATCCTCCCCTCCGACAGGGTGCCAGGAAGAGTTCTCCTGGTGCTCCCGATCTTGGAAGCGGCGGCGGCGGAACAGAGATGGGATCGCGAAAAGAAGTCCTGTTTCAAGGGTTACGGGGGAACCTTTAAATATCTGCCAAAGTAGGGCACCGGGGGGCTCTTGGGGTGCCGAGGCGCCCCCCCCCCCGGCGCGGCCCAGGGGGGGCGCCCACAGGGCGCCTGGGGCCCCTGTGCCCCCCCCAGGCTCCCCTTCGGAAGCAGTGTCGTTCCCGATACGCTGATTTTTTATATATTTTTTCTGGATTTTTCTGGGCAGTTCTTGAAACGTGAGAACCTGAAATACAAAAACAGCCGAAAACAGAAACTGGCACTGGGGTGCACTGGATTAGTAAGTTAGTCCAAATATGATCAAAAGTGTATGGAAGTGTATGAATATCATAGCAATATCACCCAAAAGTGGCATGGAGCAAGCAGAAATTATAGATACGTTTTGGACGTATCAACATCCCCAAGCTTAATTCCTGCTCGTCCTCGAGTAGGTAAATGATAACAAGAATAATTTCTGTGGTGACATGCTATTAACCATATAAGACTTTCTCATAGTCATATGACAAAAGCTTACTGAGACAATGATTCTAAAGTAATTAAGTTGTCTCAAGAGAAAATCACAAATGACTGAAAGTTTTACAACATGAAACTGAAACATCAAAAAGATTTGCAATGAACATGATGTGCAAATATGATCAAGTGATATCTAGCTTGCCCCCTTTAGTGATGCAAAACATAAGTGCAGGGGCACCTTCAAGGTTTAAGTGATGATTAGATACAATCATTTTAAAATAAACGATATCACAATCATGCAAAAGACAATGCTACTTTGGGACAATGCACATTACACTCAGAATGACAATCATGCTCTCAGTAGTTGATGCTTGAAGTGCTAGAGCTTTTTATTTTGAAACATGGAAGGAATTGTGTCAACGGTAGTAGTACTTCATATGTGTCATGCATAAAACATCCTATGAGTTGCAAGCCTCATGCATCAAATACCAATAGTGCTCGCTCCTTGTCCTAATTAGCTCGGATTCCCATGGGTTATCATTGCATTGCATATGTTTTAACCAAGTATCACAAAGGGGTACCTCTATGCCACCTGTACAAAGGTCCAAGGAGATAGATCGCATTTGATTTCTCGTTTTTGATAAATCTCAACTTGAGGACATCCATACCGGGACAACATAGAAAATAGATGATGGACTCCTCTTTAATGCATAAGCATATTCTCATGAGAGATTGAGGATTAAGGTCCAAGCTAAAACTTCCACCATGATGCATGGCTTTGGTTGGCGGCCCAATGTTCTTCTCTAACAATATGCATATTAATTCAACCCACGGTAAATCACCCTTACTTCAGACAAGACGAACATGCATAGCAACTCACATGATATTCAACAAAAGTGTGATAGTTGATGGCGTCCCCAGAAACATGGTTACCGCTCATCAAGCAACTCGTAAGAAATAAGATACATAAGCAACATATTCTTTACCACAATAGTTTTTAGGCTACTTTCCCATGAGCTATGTATTGCATGGTTTATTTGCTTAGTGCAGGTGGAGGTTAGCAAAAGACTGGGAGCAACCAACTAAGAGAGCAATGACGGTCATAATCATGCAGAGCGACAAAGCAATATTGAATCAGGCATGGTAGTTATATCGCTACTTAGAAACAAAAGATCATCAAGGCTTGACAGACTTCCTTTACAGTCTTGAATATGCGTGAGCATACGCCAAGTCAATCAAAATAAATTCTCAAAGGAAGATATTACTAAACCATACCACATCATAGGCAAACAAACCAAGTTGGTATTCCAATAACACATTGGGAACCCCCCAGCTATTCGAGATTAACCATAAGAAAACCTGAACTACTAAGCACCATCATGAAAGTAGCATCTTTATCATAGACACATTAACCAATGCAACGGAAGCAAACTCTCTTAATAAGGTGATCATGGTAATTAAAAAGAGTTCAAGCAACCAACTAAATAAAAGCTCTTGAAAAGATAAGCATGAATACTAAGAGCAGAGCACGATAGTAGCTATTTAAAAGACAAAGAACACACACAGCATAGATAGACAATGAAAATTCTATGTAATGTTCTAGGTAGAGGTGGAGCGTGTTTCTCTCCCACATAAAGGAATGCTGGGTTCCAACTCGTTATGAAAAACTAAAAAGAAAACTAAAAGCAAGACGCTCCAAGCATAGCACATAACACATGAAGTGATAAAAATATAGCGGAACGAAAGACGAACTGATAATGTTGATGGAGAAGGGGATGCACGGGGGCATCCCCAAGCTTAGACGCTTGAGTCTCCTTGAATATTTCTTGGGGGTGCACGGGGGCATCCCCAAGCTTGAGCGCTTGACACTCCTGAATCTTTTTATCATCTTCCCTCGCACACTTGAAAACTCCCTTCATACATAACTCATCATAATCTGATTAGCGAGGTTAGTACCATTAATAAAATAATTATACCTTGCTGGAAATAAGGATATTCTTGAAGTTCTACTGTTTCTCAAGATTGCCAAAAGGTTTTTGCAAAGAAAAAGCAAGTTCTTAATTTGCAAAGTGAATGTAAGGCAAAACAGGGCAGAATCTGTGAAAAACAGAACAACTGGCAGTAATTGACCTGTTCGGGATACTTCTGCAACTCAAATCAAAAAACTCAGAACTGAAGCACGAAAGACAATTATATAGAGAACGCTGTCGAAAAAATTCAGACCAAAAAGATGATCTGGTAATTTTATACGAATTTTTCTATCCAAGGACAGAATCTGTTTCCTGGACAGCACCTCACAACTTTTGAACTTTCTAGCAATCAGAGGCTATACTTGGCACAAATATGAAAAGCAAAGATACAATGATGATTCTACAGCAGTAAACAACATCAAGACACAACAAAAGCAAAAAATTTATTCATGTGGGCTGCCTCCCAAAAGCGCTTTCTTTTATGCCTTTAAGCTAGGCATAATGCATAGAGGAATCAATAATCATCATAATAATCAGAGTTATACATTGGTTCAAATGATTCCTCAACAAGTTCATTCTTGTTCCTTCTAGGAAAGGGGTACACACCTTTTTCCTTCCCGCGTAAGCGGATTTGTCCCTTACCTATATCAATGAAGCCCTTAACTGCTCGGAGGAAGTCCCTTCCAAGCACTATATTTCCTTGGTTTGGCTCCATGATGAAGAAATCAATCATTGCAATCCCTTTAAGGAATTTAACTGGCACGTCTTTTATTTTTCCCTGGATTTCAGAAATATCTCCATTAGTATGTTCATGATAAGATGGTAATCTATCCATGTTAAATTTTAAAGAATCACGAACAACTTTTGGCATAGTAGAAACCATAGATCCAATATCACAATAAGCAAGGAAGTCTTGATTAGAGATGCTAATCCTAACAAGAGGTTCCCAGTCATTATCTATTTCCAAAATATCTCTCTTATTGGGTTTGGGTTTCTCTACCTTTATTAAGTCTAGAGCATCCATTCTCTTTTCAATAGTGGCAAGTCTATCTATGATAGTATCAAAGTTATGATCATAAACAAAGTAACTAGATAGACCATGTATAATTTCAAGAGCCCTAGCTTCATCACATTCTAAGAAATCTCCCTCAGCTATAATGTCAAGGGAGTGTTTACACCATTTAAAAAGACCATGGTAAAAATTCCTAAGCACAATTTTTATAGGTATCCAAGGCATAATTCTCCTATGTGCATCAGAAATCCTGTCCCATGCCTTCTTCATATTTTCTCCATCCCTTTGATGGAAATCTAAAACCTCTGATTCCCTCAAAGCTCCTAATCCTAACATGTTTAACTAAACAGATAGTACTACTAACAGGAAGGTAAATAAAATTTTTGTGATTTTTGATAAAAGGAACTAAAGCAAATGTGAAGGGTAAACTAAAAAGACTAAAAAGCAAAGGTAAAAGATAGCATGCAACTCCCCTATCCTGAAGAGTGGAGTCCCCGGCAACGGCGCCAGAAAATACTCCTTGATGGGCCTCGAACCCCTTGTTGGATTACCCCAAGTGGAAGGTGTAAGATGCAGTAAGTAGAAGTGTTTTCCCCTAGCAAAGATGCCAAGGATCAAATCCCCAGAGACTCCTAGGTTCAACAGGTAGGTGTCAACTGCTAACGGCGCAATTAGCAATCAACGTGGACCTGCACACAGATACAAATAACTTTGCTCCCAACGAGTACAGAGAGGTTGTCAATCTCTCCGGCCTTGTAGTTCACAAAGGGTTAAAAGCAATATGATAGTAGTGATAGATAGTATTTTGCAATAGTAAATAAAGTAGCGGAAAGTAAAATAGTGTATGTGATCAATGATAGTAATATGGACCGGAGTCACATGATGTTCACTAGTGATGCATCTCTCCCAAAAGACGATAAAACAGCTATGTGAGGTAACAAATTACAGCTGGGCAATTGACAGGACCACGAACGCAAACCAATGCTGACTACATTGCAAGAAAGGTTGAGGTTCAAAGCATGGGCGGTACGCCAAAGTAAGTAGACCGAAATCCATCTGCATCTACTACTAATCATCCACCTTGAGATATCTATCCAGAACATCTCGCTGGTATTAAGTTGCGAGACCCACCCATAATGTAAACTCAATGCAACAGACAACTGCATTAAAAGAACTTTGCGTAAAGTAAACAATCTTTGCACCCGCGGGCACAAGCACCGTTGTTTTCCCCCTTGTGGCAACAGCACATCCCCTAGACTCATGTTTCTGTCACTCAAGCTAGTCATCGAGGGGCATGAACCCACAATCGAGCATAACGTTCCCTCTTGGAGTCACTACTTACTACTTGGCCAAAGCAATAAATAACAACGGAGAACATGCAAGAATTACTTATGAACTAAAATATAAAAGAGGTGAATCAAATATATTACTCAAGATCAATCTGAACATAATCTCATAATCCATCAGATCCCAGCAAACTCAACATAGCAACAACACAAGGATTACATAGGTGCCTCGATCATGTAGGGCAGCTCACGAGGACTAATTAGTGAAGCACAAGAACGGGAGGAGAACATCACATAGCTACTGGTCATGGACTCATGGTCCAAGGGAGACTACTCACGAGTCATCCGGGAGGCGTCCATGGTGGTGGAGAAGCTCCCGGTGGTGATCCTCCCCTCCGGCAGGGTGCCGGGAAGAGTTCTCCTGGTGCTCCCGATCTTGGAAGCGGCGGCGGCGGCGGAATAGAGATGGGATCGCGAAAAGAAGTCTTGTTTCATGGGTTACGGGGGACCCTTTAAATATCTGCCAAAGTAGGGCACCGGGGGGCTCTCGGGGTGCCGAGGCGCCCCCCCCCCCCCGGCGCGGCCCAGGGGGGGGGGCGCCCACAGGGCGCCTGGGGCCCCTGTGGCCCCCCCCAGGCTCCCCTTCGGAAGCAGTCTCGTTCCCGATACGCTGATTTTTTATATATTTTTTTTGGATTTTTCTGGGCAGTTCTCGAAACGTGAAAACCTGAAATACAAAAACAGCCGAAAACAGAAACTGGCACTGGGGTGCACTGGATTAGTAAGTTAGTCCAAATATGATCAAAAGTGTATGGAAGTGTATGAATATCATAGCAATATTACCCAAAAGTGGCATGGAGCAAGCAGAAATTATAGATACGTTTTGGACGTATCAACATCCCCAAGCTTAATTCCTGCTCGTCCTCGAGTAGGTAAATGATAACAAGAATAATTTCTGTGGTGACATGCTATTAACCATATAAGACTTTCTCATAGTCATATGACAAAAGCTTACTGAGACAATGATTCTAAAGTAATTAAGTTGTCTCAAGAGAAAATCACAAATGACTGAAAGTTTTACAACATGAAACTGAAACATCAAAAAGATTTGCAATGAACATGATGTGCAAATATGATCAAGTGATATCTAGCTTGCCCCCTTTAGTGATGCAAAACATAAGTGCAGGGGCACCTTCAAGGTTTCAGTGATGACTAGATACAATCATTTCAAAATAAACGATATCACAATCATGCAAAAGACAATGCTACTTTGGGACAATGCACATTACACTCAGAATGACAATCATGCTCTCAGTAGTTGATGCTTGAAGTGCTAGAGCTTTTTATTTTGAAACATGGAAGCAATTGTGTCAACGGTAGTAGTACTTCATATGTGTCATGCATAAAACATCCTATGAGTTGCAAGCCTCATGCATCGAATACCAATAGTGCTTGCTCCTTGTCCTAATTAGCTCGGATTCCCATGGGTTATCATTGCATTGCATATGTTTTAACCAAGTATCACAAAGGGGTACCTCTATGCCACCTGTACAAAGGTCCAAGGAGATAGATCACATTTGATTTCTCGTTTTTGATAAATCTCAACTTGAGGACATCCATACCGGGACAACATAGAAAATAGATGATGGACTCCTCTTTAATGCATAAGCATATTCTCATGAGAGATTGAGGATTAAGGTCCAAGCTAAAACTTCCACCATGATGCATGGCTTTGGTTGGCGGCCCAATGTTCTTCTCTAACAATATGCATATTAATTCAACCCACGGTAAATCACCCTTACTTCAGACAAGACGAACATGCATAGCAACTCACATGATATTCAACAAAAGTGTGATAGTTGATGGCGTCCCCAGAAACATGGTTACCGCTCAGCAAGCAACTCATAAGAAATAAGATACATAAGCAACATATTCTTTACCACAATAGTTTTTAGGCTACTTTCCCATGAGCTATGTATTGCATGGTTAATTTGCTTAGTGCAGGTGGAGGTTAGCAAAAGACTGGGAGCAACCAACTAAGAGAGCAATGACGGTCATAATCATGCAGAGCGACAAAGCAATATTGAATCAGGCATGGTAGTTATATCGCTACTTAGAAACAAAAGATCATCAAGGCTTGACAGACTTCCTTTACAGTCTTGAATATGCGTGAGCATACGCCAAGTCAATCAAAATAAATTCTCAAAGGAAGATATTACTAAACCATACCACATCATAGGCAAACAAACCAAGTTGGTATTCCAATAACACATTGGGAACCCCCCAGCTATTCGAGATTAACCATAAGAAAACCTGAACTACTAAGCACCATCATGAAAGTAGCATCTTTATCATAGACACATTAACCAATGCAACGGAAGCAAACTCTCTTAATAAGGTGATCATGGTAATTAAAAAGAGTTCAAGCAACCAACTAAATAAAAGCTCTTGAAAAGATAAGCATGAATACTAAGAGCAGAGCACGATAGTAGCTATTTAAAAGACAAAGAACACACACAGCATAGATAGACAATGAAAATTCTATGTAATGTTCTAGGTAGAGGTGGAGCGTGTTTCTCTCCCACATAAAGGAATGCTGGGTTCCGACTCGTTATGAAAAACTAAAAAGAAAACTAAAAGCAAGACGCTCCAAGCATAGCACATAACACATGAAGTGATAAAAATATAGCGGAACGAAAGACGAACTGATAATGTTGACGGAGAAGGGGATGCACGGGGCATCCCCAAGCTTAGACGCTTGAGTCTCCTTGAATATTTCTTGGGGGTGCACGGGGGCATCCCCAAGCTTGAGCGCTTGACACTCCTGAATCTTTTTATCATCTTCCCTCGCACACTTGAAAACTCCCTTCATACATAACTCATCATAATCTGATTAGCGAGGTTAGTACCCTTAATAAAATAATTATACCTTGCTGGAAATAAGGATATTCTTGAAGTTCTACTGTTTCTCAAGATTGCCAAAAGGTTTTTGCAAAGAAAAAGCAAGTTCTTAATTTGCAAAGTGAAGGTAAGGCAAAACAGGACAGAATCTGTGAAAAACAGAACAGCAGGCAGTAATTGACCTGTTCGGGATACTTCTGCAACTCAAATAAAAAAACTCAGAACTGAAGCACGAAAGAAAATTATATAGAGAACGCTGTCGAAAAAATTCAGACCAAAAAGATGATCTGGTGATTTTATACGAATTTTTCTATCCAAGGACAGAATCTGTTTCCTGGACAGCACCTCACAACTTTTGAACTTTCTAGCAATCAGAGGCTATACTTGGCACAAATATGAAAAGAAAAGATACAATGATGATTCTACAGCAGTAAACAACATCAAGACACAACAAAAGCAAAAAATTTATTCATGTGGGCTGCCTCCCAAAAGCGCTTTCTTTTATGCCTTTAAGCTAGGCATAATGCATAGAGGAATCAATAATCATCATAATAATCAGAGTTATACATTGGTTCAAATGATTCCTCAACAAGTTCATTCTTGTTCCTTCTAGGAAAGGGGTACACACCTTTTGCCTTCCCGTGTATGCGGATTTGTCCCTTACCTATATCAATGAAGCCCTTAACTGCTCGGAGGAAGTCCCTTCCAAGCACTATATTTCCTTGGTTTGGCTCCATGATGAAGAAATCAATCATTGCAATCCCTTTAAGGAATTTAACTGGCACGTCTTTTATTTTTCTCTGGATTTCAGAAATATCTCCATTAGTATGTTCATGATAAGATGGTAATCTATCCATGTTAAATTTTAAAGAATCACGAACAACTTTTGGCATAGTAGAAACCATAGATCCAATATCACAATAAGCAAGGAAGTCTTGATTAGAGATGCTAATCCTAAAAAGAGGTTCCCAGTCATTATCTATTTCCAAAATATCTCTCTTATTGGGTTTGGGTTTCTCTACCTTTATTAAGTCTAGAGCATCCATTCTCTTTTCAATAGTGGCAAGTCTATCTATGATAGTATCAAAGTTATGATCATAAACAAAGTAACTAGATAGACCATGTATAATTTCAAGAGCCCTAGCTTCATCACATTCTAAGAAATCTCCCTCAGCTATAATGTCAAGGGAGTGTTTACACCATTTAAAAAGACCATGGTAAAAATTCCTAAGCACAATTTTTATAGGTATCCAAGGCATAATTCTCCTATGTGCATCAGAAATCCTGTCCCATGCCTTCTTCATATTTTCTCCATCCCTTTGATGGAAATCTAAAACCTCTGATTCCCTCAAAGCTCCAAATCCTAACATGTTTAACTAAATAGATAGTACTACTAACAGGAAGGTAAATAAAATTTTTGTGATTTTTGATAAAAGGAACTAATGCAAATATGAAGGGTAAACTAACAAGACTAAAAAGAAAAGGTAAAAGATAGCATGCAACTCCCCTATCCTGAAGAGTGGAGTCCCCGGCAACGGCGCCAGAAAATACTGCTTGATGGGCCTCGAACCCCTCGTTGGATTACCCCAAGTGGAAGGTGTAAGATGCAGTAAGTAGAAGTGTTTTCCCCTAGCAAAGATGCCAAGGATCGAATCCCCAGAGACTCCTAGGTTCAACAGGTAGGTGTCAACTGCTAACGGCGCAATTAGCAATCAACGTGGACCTACACACAGATACAAATAACTTTGCTCCCAACGAGTACAGAGAGGTTGTCAATCTCTCCGGCCTTGTAGTTCACAAAGGGTTAAAAGCAATATGATAGTAGTGATAGATAGTATTTTGCAATAGTAAATAAAGTAGCGGAAAGTAAAATAGTGTATGTGATCAATGATAGTAATATGGACCGGAGTCACATGATGTTCACTACTGATGTCTCTCTCCCAAAAGACGATAAAACAGCTATGTGAGGTAATAAATTACAGCTGGGCAATTGACAGGACCACGAACGCAAACCAATGCTGACTACATTGCAAGAAAGGTTGAGGTTCAAAGCATGGGCGGTACGCCGAAGTAAGTAGACCGAAATCCATCTGCATCTACTACTAATCATCCACCTTGAGATATCTATCCAGAACATCTCGCTGGTATTAAGTTGCGAGTCCCACCCATAGTGTAAACTCAATGCAACAGACAACTGCATTAAAAGAACTTTGCGTAAAGTAAACAATCCTTGCACCCGCGGGCACAAGCACCGTTGTTTTCCCCTTGTGGCAACAACACATCCCCTAGACTCATGTTTCTGTCACTCAAGCTAGTCATCGAGGGGCATGAACCCACAATCGAGCATAACGTTCCCTCTTGGAGTCACTACTTACTACTTGGCCAAAGCAATAAATAACAACGGAGAACATGCAAGAATTACTTATGAACTAAAATATAAAAGAGTTGAATCAAATATATTACTCAAGATCAATCTGAACATAATCTCATAATCCATCGGATCCCAGCAAACTCAACATAGCAACAACACAAGGATTATATAGGTGCCTCGATCATGTAGGGCAGCTCACGAGGACTAATTAGTGAAGCACAAGAATGGGAGGAGAACATCACATAGCTACTGGTCATGGACTCATGGTCTAAGGGAGACTACTCACGAGTCATCCGGGAGGCGTCCATGGTGGTGGAGAAGCTCCCGGTGGTGATCCTCCCCTCCGGCAGGGTGCCGGGAAGAGTTCTCCTGGTGCTCCCGATCTTGGAAGCGGCGGCGGCGGCGGAACAGAGATGGGATCGCGAAAAAAAGTCCTGTTTCAAGGGTTACGGGGGACTCTTTAAATATCTGCCAAAGTAGGGCACCGGGGGGCTCTCGGGGTGCCGAGGCGCCCCCCCGGCGTGGCCCAGGGGGGCGCGCCCATAGGGCGCCTGGGGCCCCTGTGCCCCCCCCCAGGCTCCCCTTCGGAAGCAGTGTCGTTCCCGATACGCTGATTTTTTATATATTTTTTCTGGATTTTTTTGGGCAGTTCTCGAAACGTGAAAACCTGAAATACAAAAACAGCCGAAAACAGAAACTGGCACTGGGGTGCACTGGATTAGTAAGTTAGTCCAAATATGATCAAAAGTGTATGGAAGTGTATGAATATCATAGCAATATCACCCAAAAGTGGCATGGAGCAAGCAGAAATTATAGATACGTTTTGGACGTATCACCGTCACCCCAAAAGTGTCCACCCGGGCGCCTCCGTTTGCCACGACGGTGGCCTCATCACCGCGGCTTGCCACCGTGTACCCCAGGCTGCACAGCCATCTGCCACGTGCCCCTGGAAGGGCCCCAGGGCGACGCGTGGCCAGATGAGCTGGAGCGTAGGCACACAGCGTAAGCTTCCCCCGGCAAGCACCTTGCCGGGCCCGGAAGCTTGTCTCTCTTCGGGTCCTGCCGGGGCGCATGATGCGCCACGATGCACCTTCTGAGGTGATGTTCTTCTGGCCTTCCTGGCAAGCTCCTCTTGCCAGGGTCTTGTGCTGGAACGATAACCTTGAGCCTGGTGCGGCCTTCCCGGCAAGCTCCTCTTGCCGGGGTCTTGTTTCTTAACTTGAATACTTTGTTCTTGAATGGCTTCAAAGGGGTCTAGAGTGGGCTTTGGCGGGCGCGTGGTGAGCCAGACCACGGGACGCTGCTACTGCCCGTGCAAAAGTCGGGATACAAAGGTACCCCTACTTTAGTACACCGACACTAGGACTCATCGGAACTGAGTAAAGAGGATCTACCGAATTCATGTCAAGTCCACATGCCTAGATCGCTGCCCCCACCGATCTCGCCACCTACCGATGGCCTCCTCCTCCCCTCGCCGTTCCCATGATTCCCACCTCTCGCGACCACTTGGGGGTTCAACAGTGAACACAACCAAGGCAAGATACATAGGCGCTAAGCGCAGTAACACAATCTCTAGCACTACAAGAGCAATCGGGGCTTCAACAGTGAACACGCCACCGTGAAGAGATGAAGCTGCATACGATGAACCGTGGGCCTCAAGGTGGCGCCTTCAGAAAAGTTACGACATCGGAGCACTACCACCACTCGATCTGAGGATCAGAGTTTCCCCTAGAGAAACACAACGGGCAATGAGGGCTGCGATGACGCCTTCAAGAAGGGAACGAGCTTCGCCGCCATCGATCCACCCGAAGATAGAACAGGTTTTCACCCGACCAAAACTCACCCCCACCGAACGCCACACCCCGGCTACCACGCCGCCCACATGGCCATGGCCACTGGACATCACCGAGCCACGGGCTCTGCCCATGAGCACCGCTCTACCACCATCAGGGCCGCCGCCCCAGCATCCAAGACCATGACATTGATGAGTGCATTTTATGCATACAGTATAGTATAGTGCCAAAATCCCTCATATCATATCCATCTAGCACTTATTCATGTCTCCAACGCATAGTTTTTGGTATTTATTTGTTTTACCAAGTTTATTGCACACCTTTTTATTGATTTTCCTTTGTTATGTGGTCTTTGTAGGTGTGTTAACATGTTCATTGGACTTGGGATATCAAAATAATTGAGCTAGGGGTCAAACCGAAGACGTTACAGGCACCATATCAAGGCCCTTTGAAGAGTTTTATGATTTGACATTTATTAAAGTGTCCAAAATGAATATCCAAGGCCACAAACGCATCGAGATTTTCGCTAGTAATGCAACGAGTCCAAGAACATCAAAATCGGAGTTCGTATGAAGAAATGGCGACCAAAATATGAAGCAGCTCCCGAAGTCCACAAGGAAAGGCGGCCTTTCATGCGACCGGAGCCGCTCGTTTGAGCTCCAAACAACCACGAAAACTGGTCAGAAGTTTCCAAATTATGCTCCGATTTCGTCCCCATTTTTTCCTACGAGATACTTGACGATAAAGTCTTGTTTGGGCGTGGATTTGACTCCTGTTGAGCCCTTGGACGAAAGGGAGGAGGGTAGGTCAACGGAGGAGACCCGAGGATCACTCCTATATGAAGACATCGAACCCTGGCCACCGGATCATCTCATCTTCATCCTCCAAAAGTTTCATCTACGGCCACCACACCTCCATTGCAGCTCCTCCATCATAGCGAGAAGGGCCAAGCCAAGGAGTAATGAAGGGAGGAGGCGCCTCCACGCCGATGTCGTCCGGAGTGTCGGCACCATCTTCATCACCGCGGTATGCCTCTCCCTATCTCCATCTCCATCTCCAACCTCGTGTTGGATTGTAACTCAACCATAATTTATTTGTAATCCATCACCATGTTTGAGTAATTTATTAGTTCTTGAGGGAATAAGATGAACTCTAGTATGTTCTAGTACCGATTCTCTTGTGAGATATGATATCCTCTTCGCATGTTTATGTTAGGTTTCTTCTTGACATTTGGTGAAGTCGACCATCCAATGTAAGACAATTTTGGGCGGAAGATTATTACTGTTGGTGAACCATGTGGTTCGCGAGGTGGGTGAGTGACAGGCCCCATCTCCCTTTGTAGCGGATCGTTGTAGCAGGGAGTAAAACGGAGACAGCTTTGGCTGCGTCCACGGGGACCTTTCTCCCCTGAATCACCGTCTGATAACTGGAGTGGGGAAGGATGATGGTGGCGTATGTGATACAGGGTTGTCGTCTGTATGCAGGTATATGTACCGGCTCCGCCCACAAAGAGAAACATGTAAAGTGGCTTAGTATTAGTAGAACGAATGTGTAGTGATGATTCTGAATACCTCGAGAACGCCCTTATTACTCATGCACTGCTGATTTATTTTGCGTATTGTTTTTACCTTCGCGTAGTTGTTTAGTTAAAACCACCCTTATCATCGTTTCTGCTAGCAACCAGCGAGGAGACTATTTCCAGATAACGCTCTTGGTGTGAACGTAGCCACATAAGTGATGATGTAGCTGCAGGGTTGGTAGTTAACAGTGTAACCACCGCTCCCGGTGGGATCGGCATACTCTAATTACCATGAATTGCAATACCCCTGTGCCCTTGCAGGTCATCAAGCTTTTCTGATGTCGTTGCCGGGGAGCAAAAGCATTCGGTTATTACCTTCCCGCTCACACATAGTTTATTTTATTAGTTGTTATTTATCTTTCAGTTTTCCCCAAAATCAAAAATACAAAAATATTGCTAAACATGTCTTCTAAGATGTCTATCCAGGAACATATGGAACTTGTGATGAAGGAAAAGAGATACAAGAGTCTACCATTTTTGGCTACCGATGAAGCAAAGTTGAAGAGTGTGGATTGGACTGGTAGAAAAATCACGTCCCTTATACTCCATTCATATCCGACATCATGCGAAGATGGTGGATCCAAAGAGCACTTACGATATCAGTGTAAGTACAATATTGGCCCCATATTAGCAAGATATAATATTCTTAGTAAATCCAATGCTAGTGTGGAGGTCTTGTAATTTGTGCTTCTTGCAGGTGCTAATGAGGTTCTACATTATATGCTGGATTTGGATATAAGAGATGCTATCCTTGATACAATTTACATTTAGTTGCAACCAATCCATACTTTTTGCCTAGATAATTTATGTGATAATGCATTAGTTGTCAATGAAGAAGAGTGGATTGCATCCGTTCCGGAAACAGAAAAACTCTTGTACGAACCGCGGAAGGATGAAGGAAAGGATGCAACCAATGAAGAGCAAACAACCCCCAATGATGAATGGCTGCAAGAAGTGGTAAGATATCATGAATTAGATATTTATGGAACTAACGTGCAGCAAAATAATGGGTATCATAAAGAAAAAATGAACTTGGACGAACAATTGAGCTCACGGGAAGAATCTAGCAAGGAAGAGGAGGACAAATGGTTTTGCGCCTTCTCACAACTATTAATTTTGATAGTGATTTCTTGCAATTATTTGAAGTGCTCACTGATGAGCGTATGGCCACTATGGACATGAGGCTATTAATAGATTTGTTGGATGAATGTGCATTCATGTTATCTTCCTCGTATCCAGTTTCTTGCAGGAATTGTAATAGTAAGAACCACCTTGAATTCCAGTGTGCAGATTCTCCTGACGAAGTCATGGCGTATTACCACAGTGGTTGCGAGAGTGGATAGGATGAGGAAACATTGGTATATGCTTTCTGTGAAGGTGTCGGGATGTTGCTTAATGAAATTAAACACGTTCAAGCCAATCAAGAGAGTGCCATACTTACTGATATGTGTCGTGCGGTGACCATTATGTATAATTATTGTGGTAATAAGTATGTTTATGAATATGATGTGTCACAGGAAAAAGTTGAAGAAGAAGAAGAATAAAAAGAAGAGGAATAAGAAAAGCACGAGGAAGAGGAGTTCACAATAAAAGAACCCTCCAATATACAGGAACAAGAGTATAGTGATAACTCTACTTTGAATAAACTAGATGCTAACAAACTTCCAATGCAGAAATTTCACCCTCAAGTTGAGAATGATAACTATCATGTTAGCTCAAATGCCGAACTAGAGGAAGAATATACGCTTGATTTATCGATGCTAATCTCAAACTATGCTTCTTTGGACAATTTTCTTATGCAGAGGAAGCCATTAAGGAGTGTTGAGTTAACCACTCCAAAGGAAGAATTTTATGAAGTGTTCCCCTACAATGGTAGCCAAGGTGACATATTAGAATTTGCTCATAAGTATCTAACCTTTCATTGTAGAAGTAAATGGATACATGTCCTACTAGTTCGGTGCATCAGTTCCCGCTTGAGAGCGATGACCTCTCTGAAAGGGCATGTCCCTTCCTATGTGGTTTGGTGATTGATGACAATGCGTTTGCGGACTAATTGTGTGTGCTAAGTATTTCAGAGATGAATCCATTGGCACGAGATGATCGTCTACCCTCCGAGTTATTATCTCAAGACATGTCGTCTTCATCGGCTTTTGTTTTGGTGGACTTGAGTCGTAGGAGACACCTTACTATCAAGGGGGGGTCCGCATTGAAAAGGCCAGGGTGGAATCATCACGTACACACATTTTCGGCACCCTCATTGTCTATCCTTTCCTTGGGGTTCTCCACATCTCTCTGTGGAGATCTTTTCTGCTGGGCGTGGTAGTACGGCCGCTGGGGCGGTAGTACCACCTATACCCTCCTGATACGTCCAAAATGTATCTATAATTTCTGCTTGCTCCATGCCACTTTTGGGTGATATTGCTATGATATTTATACACTTCCATATACTTTTGATCATATTTGGACTAACCTACTAATCCAGTGCACCCCAGTGCCAGTTTCTGTTTTCGGCTGTTTTTGTATTTCAGGTTTTCACATTACGAGAACTGTCAGGAAAAATCCAGAAAAATTATATAAAAAATCATCGTTCCAGAACCTACCTTGCGCCCGAAGTACATCCGGGGGGGGCACCAGGGCCCCAGGCGCCCTGGCGGCGCGCCCCCCTGGGCCGCGCCGGGGGGGCGCCTGGGCCCCCCGAGCCCCGTCTGGTGCCCCCCTTTGGCATATATTTAGAGCGTCCTTCGAAACCCTCAGGACGGGAACTCTTTTTCGCGATCTCATCTCTGTTCCGCCGCCGCCGCCGCTTCCAAGATCGGGAGCACCAGGAGCACTCTTCCCGGCACCCTGCCGGAGGGGAGGATCACCACCGGGAGCTTCTCCACCACCATGGACGCCTCCCGGATGAGTTGTGAGTAGTCTCCCTTGGACCATGAGTCCATGACCAGTAGCTATGTGATGTTCTCCTCCCGTTCTTGTGCTTCACTAATTAGTCCTCGTGAGCTGCCCTACATGATCGAGGCACATATGTAATCCT
The DNA here is from genome assembly GCA_902687465.1 of Secale cereale. Classification (NCBI taxonomy): domain Eukaryota; kingdom Viridiplantae; phylum Streptophyta; class Magnoliopsida; order Poales; family Poaceae; genus Secale; species Secale cereale. The sequence continues at coordinate 720,670,067 of LR738710.1, read as the reverse complement.
TATGCTGTTGCTATGATGAGTTTGCTGGGATCCGATGGATTATGAGATTATGTTCAGATTGTGATTGAGTAATATATTTGATCTACCTCTTTTATATTTATGTTCATAAGTAATTCTTGCATGTTCTCTGTTGTTATTTATTGCTTTGGCCAAGTAATACGTAGTGACTCCAAGAGGGAACGTTATGCTCGATTGTGGGTTCATGCCCCTCGATGACTAGCTTGAGTGACAGAAACATGAGTCTAGGGGATGTGTTGTTGCCACAAGGGGGAAAACAACGGTGCTTGTGCCCGCGGGTGCAAGGATTGTTTACTTTACGCAAAGTTCTTTTAATGCAGTTGTCTGTTGCATTGAGTTTACACTATGGGTGGGGCTTGCAACTTAATACCAGCGAGATGTTCTGCATAGATATCTCAAGGTGGATGATTAGTAGTAGATATTGATGGATTTCGGTCTACTTACTTTGGCGTACCGCCCATGCTTTGAACCTCAACCTTTCTTGCAATGTAGTCAGCATTGGTTTGCGTTGGTGGTCCTGTCAATTGCCCAGCTGTAATTCGTTTACCTCACATAGCTGTTTTATCGTCTTTTGGGAGAGAGACATCACTAGTGAACATCATGAGACTCCGGTCCATATTACCCTCATTGATCACATCTGCTATTTACTTTTTGCTTTTACTTACTATTGCAAACATTATCTATCACTACTATCATTTGCGTTTAATCCTTTGTGAACTACAAGGCCGGAGGGATTGACAACCTCTCTGTACTTGTTGGGAGCAAAGTTATTTGTATCTGTGTGCAGGTCCACGTTGATTGCTAATATCTGGCGCCGTTAGCACTTGACACCTACTTGTTGAACCTAGGAGTCTCTGGGGATTCGATCCTTGGCATCTTTGCTAAGGGAAAAACTTCCACAACACTGCATCTCACACCTTCCACTTGGGGTAACCAACGAGGGGTTAGAGGCCCATCAAGGAGTTTTTCTGGCGCCGTTGCCGGGGACTCCACTCTTGAGGATAGGGGAGTTGCATGCTATCTTTTACCTTTGCTTTTTAGTCTTGTTAGTTTACCTTTCAGTTTTGCTTTAGTACCTTTTTATCGAAAATCACAAAAATAGTTATCTTGGTTGCTTGCTACTATGGGTTCTACCAAAAACACTAAATGGGAGGAGTACACCCCTTCTTCCATTACCCCAATTACCACTGTCGAGATCTACAAAAGTAATAAACCTTGTGATTATATTAGTCTTGACGGAGGGTTATGCCCATGGCATGGTCTTCCAGGAAAAGAGTATGAGCCTCAGTTTAAAATTGCTCCTAAGCTTCCCCAAACTTGGGAAGATGTTCAAACTCTTATAATAGAGAGCGATTCAAACAAAGAGGATGACACTACAATTCTGCCCAATAATGATAAAATTGATTTTGATAATTGTAGTATTTCAGAAGTTGTCACCTTTCTACAAGGAATGGCCAAAGATCCCCACACTAGCACGCTTAATCTTGCCTTCACAGAGCATATCACTAATGCTCTCATCAAAGCTAGAGAGGAGAAACTTAGAGTAGAAGCCTCCATACCTAAGAAGCTAGAGGATGGTTGGGATCCTATGATTAAAATTAAGATAAACAACTTCTCATGCTATGCTTTATGTGATATTGTAGCTAGTACTTCTATTATGCCCAAAAGACTATATGATATGCTTAAATTGAAACCTTATGATTCTTGTTCTTTTGGTGTTCATCTCGTTGATTCTTCCATAAAGAAACCTTTGGGGAGGATCGACGATGTTCTTATCGTTGTTAATGATAATTATGTTCCCGTTGATTTTACTATTATGGATATTGAATGTGATCCTTCTTGTCCAATTATTTTGGGACGTCCCTTTTTACGCACCGTTGGTGCTATCATTGACATGAAAGAGGGTAATATAAAATTTCAGTTTCCTCTCAAGAAAGGGATGGAACACTTTCCTCGAAAGAAGATCAAGTTACCTTTTGAGTACGTTGTACGGGCTAGCTATTCTTTTACTCTTGATAAAACTTGATCTCTATGCATTATGCCTAGCCTAAAGGCATAAAAGAAAGCGCTTTTGGGAGGCAGCCCACATGAATAAATTTTTATATTTTTGCTTTTGTTGTGTCTTGATGTTGTTTACTATAGTAGCATCATCATCGTATCTTTGCTTTTCATATTTGTGCCAAGTATAACCTCTGATTGCTAGAAAGTTCAAAAGTTGTGAGGTGCTGTCCAGGAAACAGATTCTGTCCTTGGATAGAAAAATTCGTATAAAATCTCCAGATCATGTTTTTGGTCTGAATTTTTTCGACAGAGTTCTATATATAATTGCCTTTTGTGCATCTGTTCTGAGTTTCTTGATTTGAGTTACAGAAGTACCCCGAACAAATCATTTACTACCTGCTGTTCTGTTTTTCACAGATTATGTACTGTTTTGCCTTCCCTTCATTTTGCAAACCAAGAGCTTGCTTTTTCTTTGCAAAAACCTTTTGGCAATCTTGAGAAACAGTAGAACTTCAAGAATATCTTTATTTCCAGCAAGGAACAATTATTTTATTAAGGGTACTAACCTCGCTAAACAGATTATGATGAGTTATGTATGAAGGGAGTTTTCAAGTGTGCGAGGGAAGATGATAAAAAGATTCAGGAGTGTCAAGCGCTCAAGCTTGGGGATGCCCCCGTGCACCCCCAAGAAATATTCAAGGAGACTCAAGCGTCTAAGCTTGGGGATGCCGCCGTGCATCCCCTTCTCCATCGACATTATCAGTTCGTCTTTCGTTCCGCTATATTTTTATCACTTCATGTGTTATGTGCTATGCTTGGAGCGTCTTGCTTTTAGTTTCCTTTTTAGTTTTTCATAACGAGTCGGAACTCAGCGTTCTTTATGTGGGAGAGAAACACGCTCCACTTCTACCTAGAACATAACATAGAATTTTCATGTCTATCTTTGCTGTGTGTGTTCTTTGTCTTTTAATAGCTACTATCATGCTCTGCTCTTAGTATTCATGCTTATCTTTTCAAAGAGCTTTTGTTTAGTTGGTTGCTTGAACTCTCTTTAATTATCATGTTCACCTTATTAAGAGAGTTTGCTTCCGTTGCATTGGTTAATATGTCTATGATAAAGATGCTACGTGCATAATGGCGCTTAGTAGTTCAGGTTTTCTTATGGTTAATCTCAAATAGCTGGGGGATTCCCAATGTGTTATTGGAGTACCAACTTGATTTGTTTGCCTATGATGTGGTATGGTTTAGTAATATCTTCCTTCAAGAATTTATTTTGATTGACTTGGCGTATGCTCACGCATATTTAAGACTGTAAAGAAAGTCTGTCAAGCCTTGATGATCTTTTATTTCTGAGTAGCGATATAACTACCATGCCTGATTCAATGTTGCTTTGTCGCTCTGCATGATTATGACCGTCATTGCTCTCTTAGTTGGTCGCTCCCAGTCTTTTGCTAACCTCCACCTGTACTAAGCGGACTGACTTTGCAATACATAGCTCATGGGAAAGTAGCTTAAAAACTATTGTGGTAAAGAATATGTTGCTTATGTATCTTATTTCTTATAAGTTGCTTGTTGAGCGGTAACCATGTTTCTGGGGACGCCATCAACTGTCACACTTTTGTTGAATATCATGTGAGTTGCTATGCATGTTCATCTTGTCTGAAGTAAGGGTGATTTGCCATGGGTTGAATGAGTATGCATATTGTTAGAGAAGAACATTGGGCCGCCAACCAAAGCCATGTATCATGGTGGAAGTTTTAGCTTGGACATTAATCCTCAATCTCTTATGAGAATATGCTTATGCATTAAAGAGGAGTCCATCATCTATTTTCTATGTTGTCCCGGTATGGATGTCCTCAAGTTGAGATCTATCAAAAACGAGAAATCAAATGCAATTTATCTCCTTGGACCTTTGTACAGGTGGCATAGAGGTACCCCTTTGTGACACTTGGTTGAAACATATGTAATGCAATGATAAACCATGGAAATCCGAGCTAATTAGGACAAGGTGCGAGCACTATTGGTATTCGATGCATGAGGCTTGCAACTTATAGGATGTCTTATGCATGACACATATGAAGTACTACTACTGTTGACAAAATTGCTTCTATGTTTTCAAAATTAAAAGCTCTAGCACATAACCATTCTTTTACTTTTTGAGTCTCCACCTTCTTTCTTCAAGCACCAACTACTGAGAGCATGATTGTCATTCTGAGTGTAATGTGCATTGTCCCAAAGTAGCATTGTCTTGTAATGCCCAGGATGGGACTATACCTCCTACGTGTCGAGGCACGACTTAAAGGTATAAGCCCATCCTAGAATGATCTCAAGTTTGGTATCTTTGCACGACTCATGTAAAAGAGGGACTAAATTGCAAAAGGAGATAGTTGGCTTACACTCGCCTCTTCACACAATACATTACATAAGCAAAACAACATTCAAAACATCACAACCCGACTACGGGCGAAGATCCAACAGAAAGATACCAAAACAACATAAAGCCACAGGTCAGGATCGAATCCTAGTAGAAACCACTACTGATCGTCGAAACGTCACAAGCATACGGCCAAACTCTTCATCGAGCTCCCAGAGTAGAACTTGAACCAGCTCCTGCATCAAACTCGGCTGAACCTGCATCTGGTGTTGTAGTATCTGTGAGCCACGAGGACTCAGCAATCCCATAACCATGGGTATCAAGACTAGCAAAGCTTTATGGGTAGGAAGAGGTAAAGTGGTGAGGTTGCAGCAGCGACTAAGCATAATATGGTGGCTAGCTTACGAGTACAAGAATAAGATGAGCATCTACGCAAACGGTCGCAAAAGGTGATCGCTAAAGATCCTGAACTACATACGGTCAAACATAACCCCACCGTGTTCACTTCTCAAAGTGAAAAGAGACAATCACGGTTACTCACACAGTTGTGTGTTTTACTTCGGATCCTCTGTCAAGTTTTCTACAACCGGACATTAACAAATTCCAATCTGCCACATAACCGCGGGCACGGCTTTCGAAAGATCATAACCCTGCAGGGGTGTTCCAACTTAGCCCATCACAAGCTCTCACGATTAGCTGAAGTGATTAATATAATATCATCACTCCTTATCTTAGGGAAATCCGATCAGGCTCGGCTTCCCGGTAGCACAAGTCATTTCGACAATGGTAAAACAAGTCCAGCAAGACCTCCCGGTGTGTCGACACCCTGATAGTATCCGCGCGTATCTAGTCTCAGGACACGACCGGATGGGCGATGCTACAGGTATACCAGATACCTCGGGTTTCCCCAAGGCGGCCCTGTAGGACCCCCGTTTGGGACCAACACCATCAGCACTGGCCCCCCTGCTATGTAGAAAGAAACCTTGGGGACGCGACGCCCTATGCAAATTTAATTATTTAATTAAGTTGTTATTATGAGCAAATTAAAACCAATGTTGGGCCTTGCTGGAGGAGTTTTATTCAAAGTCGAACTGTCAAGGGGTCCCCATCCACCCATCGTGTAAGGAACGCAAAATCAAGGAACATAATGCCGGTTTATCGGCGCCTAAGGTGGCATGGGTGGAACAAAACACCGAGCAAAAGGCCAAGCCTTCCACCCATGCCCAGTATATAGGTGTGTTAATAATAATTATAGATATTGTGATATATCCAACAACAAGTTCTCTCCTGGAACGAACTTCATCTTCATCTGCAACTAACAACGCTATAAGAGGGGCTGAGCAAGCGGGTAACATAGCCAAACAGTGGTTTTGCTAGGAAGGTGTCAAGGTTAGAGGTTTCATGGCAACAAGGAGAGGCTGACATAAAAGATGGGTAGCGCGACATGTAACGATAGCATCGAGACAACTAAGCATGGCAATGGTAGTAAAGGTATCCAAGGGTATGATCATCTTGCCTGGGATTCCACAAGGGAGAAGAATGGATCCATGAAGTAGACGGAGCAACAGTCGAGCGAATCCTCACAACTCCGAAACGAATCCGAAGCTTCGAAGCGTTTGTTCTCGGAGAGTTTCGATATCGTAGAGGAAGAAGGCATTCACGTTCGGAGAGGAAGTAGCCATTCACGAGGTCGCCAACGAGTAGTCGTTCCGTAGAGGGAAGTAGTTGTTCACGGGTCTTCGGCGACGGTAGACGTTCACGTTACGTGTCGTGGTACTTGCGACGTCGGGGTACACGTTATGTAGTGGTACTTGGTCTCGGTGACGGTAGTTGTACACGTTGGAGTTTCCGTTTCCGAAGAGGTACTTGTCGCGTCGCCGTCACGTGTAGTCGTTCTCGTCTCGAAGTCGTACACGTTCCGTAGAGGTACACGGGGCGACGGTAGGGGTACTTGGGGTCTCCGAGTAGTCGTGGTACTTGGCGCTTCCGGCGACGGTAGTAGTAGAGGAAGTAGTGGTTCATGACGTTCCGGAGACCGGTCTTGCCTGCGGTGCACTTGGCGAAAACAACAGCAACAAACAACAACAAAAACACAAGGCCTCGGTCATGGCTATGGCAGCGACAAAACTCGGAGCTCGGCTCTAAGTCGGGGATGCAGCAGGGAGCTCCTCGGGGCGAGGTGGCTGGCCGCGGCGGCGGCGCCTTGCCGGCGGGAGGCCGGAGGGACGAGGCACGGGGCCTTGCTGGAGAACTTGGATGGGGCGCGGTGGAGGCGGCCCAGGGCGGAGGAGGCGCTGGATGAGGACTGGAGGGCCGGAGGGAGGGGGGGCCCGGGTCGGTCGGCGCAAGACCGGCTGCTCGAGGCGCACAGGGCGGCGGCCTGCGAGATCCGGCCGGCGCTGGAGAGGCCTGGCGACGGAGGACACGGGCGCGCTTCGCGCGGGAAGACGGAGGGCGGCTCGAGGGTGCGGGCATCGAGCCCTGGCTCGATGGGAGGCCGGAGGGAGGCGTAGGCGCTGGCTGGGGCCAGAGGACGGGCGCTCGGGGCTGAGCGGCGAAGGGAGGCGCTGGAGTGTTGGGGAACGTTGCATGGAAAACAAAAATTTTTCTCTACGTTCACCAAGATCAATCTAGTAGATGCAACTACGAGGGGAGAGTAGGATCCACATACCCTTGTAGATCGCTAAGCGGAAGCGTTAAGAACGCGGTTGATGGAGTCGTACTCGCCGCGATTCAGATCGCTGAAGATCCAAGCACCGAAGCAACGGTGCCTCCGCGTTCTTCACACGTACGGCTCGGGGACGTCTCCTCCTTCTTGATCCAGCAAGGGGTGGAGGAGAGGTTGATGGAGAACCGGCAGCACGACGGCGTGGTGGTGATGGTGGAGAAGAACTCCGGCAGGGCTTCGCCTAAGCACCGCGGGAGAAGAAGATGTTATGGGAGAGGGAGGGCAGCACCGAGGCACGAACTTGTGTTTGCTGCCCTCCCTTTGCCTCACTATATATAGGGGGGGTGGAGAGGTGAGGGGCGCCCTAGGGTTTCCCCTAGGGGGCCGGCGGCCAGGGCAAGGGGAGGGGGCGGCGGCCAAGGCTGGCCCTAGGGTTTCCCCCCTAGGTGCCTTGCCCCCCAAGGCTAAGGGGGTGCGGCCACCCTAGGGGGTCCCACCTCCCTTGGCGCACAAGGAGAGGGCCCAGGGGGGGCGCACAGCCCCCTGAGGGCTGTGGTGTTCCCCCTTGTGGCCCATTAGGCCCAGAACTTCTTCCGGAACCCCCGAAACCCTTTCCGGTACTCCGCCGATTTCCCGATGCTCCCCGGAACACTTCCGGACTCCGAAACCTTTCATCCTATATATCAATCTTCGTCTCCGGACCATTCCAGAGACCCTCGTCATGTCCGAGATCTCATCCGGGACTCCGAACAACCTTCGGTAACCATACACTTTTCTCACTAACAACCCTAGCGTCACCGAACGTTAAGTGTGTAGACCCTGCGGGTTCGGAAACCATGTAGACATGACCGAGACACTCCCAGGTCAATAACCAATAGCGGGATCTGGATACCCATATTGGTTCCCACATGTTTCTCGATGATCTCATCGGATGAACCACGATGTCAAGGATTCAGATAATCCCGTATACAGTTCCCTTTGTCTCGTCGGTATGTTACTTGCCCGAGATTCGATCGTCGGTATCTCTATACCTAGTTCAATCTCGTTACCGGCAAGTCTCTTTACTCGTTACCGTAATACATAATCCCGTGACCAACTACTTAGTCACTTTGAGCTCATTGAGATGACGTATTACCGAGTGGGCCCGGAGATACCTCTCCGTCATACGGAGTGACAAATCCCAGTCTTGATCCATGTCAACTCAACAGACACCCTCGGAGATACCTGTAGAGTACCTTTATAGTCACCCAGTTACGTTGTGACGTTTGGTACACACAAAGCACTCCTACGGTGTCAGTGAGTTACATGATCTCATGGTCATAGGAACTTATACTTGACATGCAGAAAACTATAGCGATAACTGACACGATCAAAAGCTATGTTAACGTTTGGGTCTCGTCCATCACATCATTCTCCTAATGATGTGATCCCATTATCAAATGACAACTCATGTCTATGACCTGGAAACCGCGGTCATCTTTGATCAACGAGCTAGTCCTGTAGAGGCTCACTAGGGACACAAAGTCTGTCTATTTATCCACACATGTATTTGAGTTTCCAATCAATACAATTATAGCATGGATAATAAACGATTATCATGAACAAGGAAATATAATAATAACTCTTTTATTATTGCCTCTAGGGCATATTTCCAACAGTCTCCCACTTGCACTAGAGTCAATAATCTAGCATTACAAGGTAATGAATCTAACACCCATAGAGTCTTGGTGTTGATCGTGCTTAGCCCGTGGAAGAGGCTTAGTCAACGGATCTGCAACATTCAAATCCGTGTGTACTTTGCAAATGTTTATGTCCTCCTCCTTGACCGAATCGCGGATGGAATTGAAGCGTCGCTTTATGTGTCTGGTCCTCTTGTGAAACCTTGGTTCCTTGGCTAGAGCAATGGCACCAGTGTTGTCACAGAATAGAGTCATTGGGTTCAGTGCAATAGGCACAACTCCAAGATCTGTCATGAACTCCTTCATCCAGACACCTTCCTTCGCCGCCTCCGAGGCAGCTATATACTCCGCTTCACATGTAGAATCAGCTACCACGCTTTGCTTGGAACTGCACCAGCTTACCGCTCCCCCGTTGAGAATATATACGTATCCGGTTTGAGACTTAGAGTCATCCGGATCAGTGTCAAAGCTTGCATCGACGTAACCCTTTACGACGAGCTCTTGATCACCTCCATAAACGAGAAACATATCCTTAGTCCTTTTCAGGTACTTCAGGATATTCTTGACCGCAGTCCAGTGATCCATACCAGGATTACTTTGAAACCTTCCGGCCATACTTATGGCAAGGCTGACATCTGGTCTTGTGCACAGCATTGCATACATGATAGAGCCTATGGCTGAAGCATAGGGGACGACACTCATCTTTTCTCTATCTTCCGCAGTCACTGGGCATTGAGTCTTACTCAACTTTGTACCTTGCAATACCGGCAAGAACCCCTTCTTGGATTGATCCATTTTGAACTTCTTCAAAACTTTATCAAGGTATGTACTTTGTGAAAGTCCTATCAAGCGTCTTGATCTATCTCTATAGATTTTGATGCCCAATATGAAAGCAGCTTCACCGAGATCTTTCATCGAAAAACTCTTGTTCAAATACCCCTTTACGCTATCCAAAAATTCTATATTGTTTCCAATCAGCAATATGTCATCCACATATAATATTAGAAACGCTATAGAGCTCCCACTCACTTTCTTGTAAATACAAGCTTCATTGTAAACTTGTATAAAACCAAACGCTTTGATCACCTCATCAAAGCGAAGATTCCAACTCCGAGATGCTTGCACCAGCCCATAAATGGAACGCTGAAGCCTGCATACTTTGTCAGCATTCTCTGGATCGACAAAACCGTCTGGTTGCATCATATACAACTCTTCCTTAAGAAAACCGTTAAGGAACGCTGTTTTGACATCCATCTGCCAAATTTCATAATCGAAATATGCAGCTATTGCTAACATGATTCGGACGGATTTAAGCATCGCTACGGGTGAGAAAGTCTCATCGTAGTCAATCCCTTGAACTTGTGAAAAACCCTTTGCCACAAGTCGAGCTTTATACACGGTGACATTACCGTCAGCGTCCGTCTTCCTCTTAAAAATCCATTTATTCTGAATGGCCTTCCGCCCTTCAGGTAATACTTCCAAAGTCCATACTTTGTTTTCATACATGGATCCCATCTCGGATTTCATGGCCTCTAACCATTTGTCGGAATCCGGGCCCACCATCGCTTCTCCATAGCTCGTAGGTTCACCGTTGTCTAACAACATGACCTCCAAGACAGGGTTACCATACCACTCAGGTGCAGTGCGTACCCTTGTCGACCTACGAGGTTCGGTAGTAGCTTGATCAGAAGCTCCTTGATCATCATCATTGGCTTCCTCTTCAACCTCTGCAGGCTCCACAAAAACATCTTTCTGTGCTGCGCTACTCTCTGGTTGAAGCAGAGGTTCAATAACCTCATCAAGTTCTACCTTCCTCCCACTCAATTCTTTCGAGAGAAACTCTTTCTCGAGAAAGGACCCGTTCTTAGCGACAAACACTTTGCCCTCGGATCTGAGATAGAAGGTGTACCCAACTGTTTCTTTTGGGTATCCTATGAAGACACATTTGTCCGCTTTGGGTTCGAGCTTTTCTGGCTGAAGCCTTTTGACATAAGCATCGCAACCCCAAACCTTGAGAAAAGACAACTTAGGTTTCTTACCAAACCACAGTTCATACGGTGTTGTCTCAACGGACTTAGATGGAGCCCTATTTAAAGTGAATGTAGCTGTCTCTAACGCATATCCCCAAAACGATAGTGGCAAATCGGCAAGAGACATCATAGAACGTACCATATCTAATAGGGTTCGATTACGACGTTCGGACACACCATTACGCTGTGGTGTTCCAGGTGGCGTCAACTGTGAAACAATTCCACATTTTCTTAAATGATCACCAAACTCATAACTCAGATATTCTCCCCCTCGATCAGATTGTAGGAACTTGATTTTCTTGTTACGATGATTTTCAACTTCACTCTGAAATTGCTTGAACTTTTCAAAAGTTTCAGACTTATGCTTCATCAAGTAAATATACCCATATCTACTTAAGTCGTCAGTGAAGGTGAGAAAATAACAATATCCACCGCGCGCCGTTACACTCATCGGACCGCACACATCAGTATGTATGATTTCCAATAAGTCACTTGCCCGTTCCATTGTCCCTGAAAACGGGGTCCTTGTCATCTTGCCCATGAGGCACGGCTCGCACGTGTCAAGTGATTCAAAATCAAGAGACTCCAAAAGTCCATCAGCATGGAGCTTCCTCATGCGTTTCACGCCGATATGACCCAGACGGCAGTGCCACAAGAAAGTGGTATTATCATTATCAACTCTACATCTTTTGGCATCAATGTTATGAACATGTGTATCATCACTATCGAGATTCAATAAAAATAAACCCCTAACTTCGGGTGCATGACCATAAAAGATATTACTCATATAAATAGAACAACCATTATTCTCTGATTTAAATGAGTAACCGTCTCGCAATAAACAAGATCCAGATATAATGTTCATGCTTAACGCAGGCACTAAATAACAATTATTCAGGTTCATAACTAATCCCGATGGTAATCGAAGAGCGAGCGTGCCGACGGCGATCACATCAACCTTGGAACCATTTCCCACGCGCATCGTCACTTCGTCCTTCGCCAGCCTCCGTTTATTCCGCAGTTCCTGTTTAGAGTTGCAAATGTGAGCAACCGAACCGGTATCAAATACCCAGGCACTACAACGAGAGTTGGTAAGGTACACATCAATAACATGTATATCACATATACCTTTGTTGTTGTTGGCCCCCTTCTTGTCCGCCAGATACTTGGGGCAGTTCCGCTTCCAGTGGCCGTTCCCCTTGCAATTGAAACACTCAGTCTCTGGCTTGGGCCCAGCCTTGGGTTTCTTCACTGGATTAGCAACTGCTTTGCCACCCTTCTTAGAGTTACCCTTCTTGCCCTTGCCATTCTTCTTGAAACTAGTGGTTTTATTGACCATCAACACTTGATACTCCTTTTGGATGTCTGCCTCAGCGACTTTCAGCATCGAAAACAGCTCGGCGATGGTCTTGTTCATCCCTTGCATGTTATACTGCTGCACGAAGCTCTTGTAGCTTGGAGGGAGTGACTGGAGAATTCTGTCAATGATAGCCTCATTCGGGAACACAAGTCCCAGATCAGCTATGCGGGTATAGTACCCAGACATCTTCAGTAAGTGCTCACTGACAGACGAATTCTCCTCCATCTTGCAAGCGAAGAATTTATCGGTGGTCTCATACCTCTCGATCTTAGCATTCTTCTCAAAGATGAACTTCAACTCCTGGTACATCTCATATGCACCATGACGTTCAAAACGTCTTTGAAGTCCTCCTTCCAAGCCGTACAACATGGCACACTGCACTATCGAATAGTCATCCGAACGTGTCTGCCAGACGTTCAAAACGTCTGCAGGGGCTGTAGGAGCGGGGGGGTCACCTAGCGGTGCATTCAGGACATAAACCTTTTGGGCAGCTGTGAGGATGATCCTCAGATTGCGGAGCCAGTCCACAAAGTTGCTCCCGTCATCTTTCAGTTTAGCTTTCTCTAGGAACGCATTAAAATTCAGGGGAGCTACTGCGCGAGCCATCTACAACCAAAAATTTGCAAAGACATTTTAGACTATTGTTCATGATAAGTGAGTTATTACCTAATCAAATTATTTATAACTCCCACTCAAATTGACATCCCTCCGGTCATTCGAGCGTGACATGATCCAAATTTACCAACCCAAGTCCGATCATCACGTGAGATGAGGTGGTGTCAATGGTGAACATCAACATGTTGATCATATCTACTATATGACTCATGCTCGACCTTTCGGTCCTCCGTGTTCCGAGGCCATGTCTGTACATGCTAGGCTCGTCAAGTCTAACCCGAGTGTTCTGCATGTGCAAAACTGGCTTGCACCCGTTGTATGCGAACGTAGAGTCTATCACACCCGATCATCACGTGGTGCTTCGAAACGACGAACCTTTGCAACGGCGCACACTCGGGGGGAACACAATTTTATCTTGAAATTTTAGTGAAGGATCATCTTATAATGCTACCGTCGTCCTAAGCAAAATAAGATGCATAAAAGGATTAACATCACATGCAAATCATAAGTGACATGATATGGCCATCAACTCGTGCTTTTGATCTCCATCTCCAAAGCACCGGCATGATCTCCATCGTCACCGGCGCCACACCATGATCTCCATCATCATGATCTCCATCATCGTGTCGCCATCGGGGTTGTCGGCGCCCACCATGCTCTTACTACTATTGCTACCGTTTAGCGATAAAGTAAAGCATTACAAAGCGCTTAATGATTGACACGCAGGTCATACAAAAAATAAAGACAACCCTATGGCTCCTGCCTGTTGCCGTATGCATCGACATGCAAGTCGATATTAACTATTACAACATGATCATCTCATACATCAAATATATCTCATCATGTCATTGGCCATATCATATCACATGCATACCCTGCAAAAACAAGTTAGACGTCCTCTAATTTGTTGTTGCATGTTTTACGTGGCTGCTATGGGTATCTAGCAAGAACGCTTCTTACCTACGCAAAACCACAACAGTGATATTCAAGTTGCTATTTAACCTTCTACAAGGACCGCCTTGTTCTATTCCGATTCAACTAAGATAGGAGAGACAGACACCCGCCAGCCATCTTATGCAACAAAAGTCACATGTCTGTCGATGGAACCGGTCTCATGTACGTGGACATGTAAAGTTGGTCCGGGCCGCTTCATCCTATAATACCGCTGAATCAAGAAAGACTAAGGAGGGCAGCAATTTAAACATCAACGCCACAAACCCTTTTGTGTTCTACTCGAGAAAGCATCTACGCAAGATCCTAGCTCATGACGCCACTGTTGGGGAACGTTGCATGGAAAACAAAAAAATTTCTCTACGTTCACCAAGATCAATCTAGTAGATGCAACTACGAGGGGAGAGTAGGATCCACATACCCTTGTAGATCGCTAAGCGGAAGCGTTAAGAACGCGGTTGATGGAGTCGTACTCGCCGCGATTCAGATCGCTGAAGATCCAAGCACCGAAGCAACGGTGCCTCCGCGTTCTTCACACGTACGGCTCGGGGACGTCTCCTCCTTCTTGATCCAGCAAGGGGTGGAGGAGAGGTTGATGGAGAACCGGCAGCACGACGGCGTGGTGGTGATGGTGGAGAAGAACTCCGGCAGGGCTTCGCCTAAGCACCGCGGGAGAAGAAGATGTTATGGGAGAGGGAGGGCAGCACCGAGGCACGAACTTGTGTTTGCTGCCCTCCCTTTGCCTCACTATATATAGGGGGGGTGGAGAGGTGAGGGGCGCCCTAGGGTTTCCCCTAGGGGGCCGGCGGCCAGGGCAAGGGGAGGGGGCGGCGGCCAAGGCTGGCCCTAGGGTTTCCCCCCTAGGTGCCTTGCCCCCCAAGGCTAAGGGGGTGCGGCCACCCTAGGGGGTCCCACCTCCCTTGGCGCACAAGGAGAGGGCCCAGGGGGGGCGCACAGCCCCCTGAGGGCTGTGGTGTTCCCCCTTGTGGCCCATTAGGCCCAGAACTTCTTCCGGAACCCCCGAAACCCTTTCCGGTACTTCGCCGATTTCCCGATGCTCCCCGGAACACTTCCGGACTCCGAAACCTTTCATCCTATATATCAATCTTCGTCTCCGGACCATTCCGGAGACCCTCGTCATGTCCGGGATCTCATCCGGGACTCCGAACAACCTTCGGTAACCATACACTTTTCTCACTAACAACCCTAGCGTCACCGAACGTTAAGTGTGTAGACCCTGCGGGTTCGGAAACCATGTAGACATGACCGAGACACTCCCAGGTCAATAACCAATAGCGGGATCTGGATACCCATATTGGTTCCCACATGTTTCTCGATGATCTCATCGGATGAACCACGATGTCAAGGATTCAGATAATCCCGTATACAGTTCCCTTTGTCTCGTCGGTATGTTACTTGCCCGAGATTCGATCGTCGGTATCTCTATACCTAGTTCAATCTCGTTACCGGAAAGTCTCTTTACTCGTTACCATAATACATAATCCCGTGACCAACTACTTAGTCACTTTGAGCTCATTGAGATGACGTATTACCGAGTGGGCCCGGAGATACCTCTCCGTCACACGGAGTGACAAATCCCAGTCTCGATCCATGTCAACTCAACGGATACCCTCGGAGATACCTGTAGAGTACCTTTATAGTCACCCAGTTACGTTGCGACGTTTGGCACACACAAAGCACTCCTACGGTGTCAGTGAGTTACATGATCTCATGGTCATAGGAACTTATACTTGACATGCAGAAAACTATAGCGATAACTGACACGATCAAAAGCTATGTTTAACGTTTGGGTCTCGTCCATCACATCATTCTCCTAATGATGTGATCCCGTTATCAAATGACAACTCATGTCTATGACCTGGAAACCGCGGTCATCTTTGATCAACGAGCTAGTCCTGTAGAGGCTCACTAGGGACACAAAGTCTGTCTATTTATCCACACATGTATTTGAGTTTCCAATCAATACAATTATAGCATGGATAATAAACGATTATCATGAACAAGGAAATATAATAATAACTCTTTTATTATTGCCTCTAGGGCATATTTCCAACATGGAGATGGCGAGCGCTGGCTGGCTCGCGGGGCGACAGGGAGGCGCAGGCCGCGGCTGAGTCTCCCGGGGCTTCGATCGGGGAAGGGGCGAGGCAGAGGAGGGAAGAAGGTGGAGGCGCTCGGGCGCTGCGGGATAGCTAGGGGATCGGGGGGATAGAGAAGGGAACGAGGGTTCGGGCCTCTGGCTTCGAACGAGGGAAGAGGCTGCGAGAAGTGTTGCAAGGGAGCTGGCGGCGGGGTGCGGGAAATCGAGGGAAGAGCGAGGAGATGCGGGGCTGAGCGCTAGGGTTACGGGAGCAAAGGGAGTTGGGCTGGTGGCCAAGGAAAGATGGGCCACGGTGAGGCCTGGAAGGCTGAGAAGGAGTCGGCCGGCCTGGGAGCCTGGCAGGTTGGGCCATCTCCTGCCTCTCTCTCTCTGGCATTTATTTTCCATTTAAAGAAATAGAACAAAAATAGAAATGCCCAGAGAGTTTGGAGATGGTTTTGACTGAGATAAAAAATATCCCTACAACCCTGGAATTGTGGGCTATTTTAATAAAATGCTTTGGCAATTTTTAGAGACTACAAATTTATGCGAGTTCGGAAATAACTCAAACTTGCATAAATCTTTAGGCCAACCAAGCACTTCCAAAAGACATGAAAAAAAAGGAGGAGGAGGTCTTGGCAAGGGATTGAGAAGAAAAAGGCATGGGGAAATATATGCACGTGTGTTGCGGGTAATTCCAAAGAATGGAATATTTTAATATAGCTCCCTAAAATATTGAGAGACTTTTATATGTTATAAAGAGAAGACATCCTTCCCTTGATTTAAATGGACCGAAGGTCCACACAATTTAATTAGGTTGAGATGCAAAAGAAAATGACATGATGGCATGATGACATGTGCTTGTGTGGACCTTCTTTCCTTGAAATGCCAGAGAGAGAGAGAGGCAGGAGATGGCCCAACCAGCCAGGCTCCAAGGCCGGCCGACTCCTTCTCAGCCTTCCAGGCCTCACCGCGGCCCATCTTTCCTTGGCCACCAGCCCAACTCCCTTTGCTCCCGTAACCCTAGCGCTCAGCCCCGCATCTCCTCGCTCTTCACTCGATTTCCCGCACCCCGCCGCCAGCTCCCTTGCAACTCTTCTCGCAGCCTCTTCCCTCGTTCGAAGCCAGAGGCCCGAACCCTCGTTCCCTTCTCTATCCCCCCGATCCCCTAGCTATCCCGCAGCGCCCGAGCGCCTCCACCTTCTTCCCTCCTCTGCCTCGCCCCTTCCCCCGATCGAAGCCCCGGGAGACTCAGCCGCGGCCTGCGCCTCCCTGTCGCCCCGCGAGCCAGCCAGCGCTCGCCATCTCCAGCGCCTCCCTTCGCCGCTCAGCCCCGAGCGCCCGTCCTCTGGCCCCAGCCAGCGCCTGCGCCTCCCTCCGGCCTCCCATCGAGCCAGGGCTCGATGCCCGCACCCTCGAGCCGCCCTCCGTCTTCCCGCGCGAAGCGCGCCCGTGTCCTCCGTCGCCAGGCCTCTCCAGCGCCGGCCGGATCTCGCAGGCCGCCGCCCTGTGCGCCTCGAGCAGCCGGTCTTGCGCCGACCGACCCGGGGCCCCCCTCCCTCCGGCCCTCCAGTCCTCGTCCAGCGCCTCCTCCGCCCTGGGCCGCCTCCACCGCGCCCCATCCAAGTTCTCCAGCAAGGCCCCGTGCCTCGTCCCTCCGGCCTCCCGCCGGCAAGGCGCCGCCGCCGCGGCCAGCCACCTCGCCCCGAGGAGCTCCCTGCTGCATCCCCGACTTGGAGCCGAGCTCCGAGTTTTGTCGCTGCCATAGCCATGACCGAGGCCTTGTGTTTTTTTGTTGTTTTGTTGTTGTTGTTTTCGCCAAGTGCACCGCAGGCAAGACCGGTCTCCGAAACGTCATGAACCACTACTTCCTCTACTACTACCGTCGCCGGAAGCGCCAAGTACCATGACTACTCGGAGACCCCAAGTACCCCTACCGTCGCCCCGTGTACCTCTACGGAACGTGTACGACTTCGAGACGAGAACGACTACACGTGACGGCGACGCGACAAGTACCTCTTCGGAAACGGAAACTCCAACGTGTACAACTACCGTCGCCGAGACCAAGTACCACTACATAACGTGTACCCCGATGTCGCAAGTACCACGACACGTAACGTGAACGTCTACCGTCGCCGAAGACCCGTGAACAACTACTTCCCTCTACGGAACGACTACTCGTTGGCGACCTCGTGAACGGCTACTTCCTCTCCGAACGTGAACGCCTTCTTCCTCTACGATATCGAACCTATCCGAGAACAAACGCTTCAAAGCTTCGGATTCGTTCCGGAGTTGTGAGGATTCGCTCGACTGTTGCTCCGTCTACTTCATGGATCCGTTCTTCTCCCTTGTGGAATCCCATGCAAGATGATCATACCCTTGGATACCTTTACTACCATTGCCATGCTTAGTTGTCTCGATGCTATCGTTACATGTCGCGCTACCCATCTTTTATGTCATCCTCTCCTTGTTGCCATGAAACCTCTAACCTTGACACCTTCCTAGCAAAACCACTGTTTGGCTATGTTACCCGCTTGCTCAGCCCCTCTTATAGCGTTGTTAGTTGCAGATGAAGATGAAGTTCGTTCCAGGAGGGAACTTGTTGTTGGATATATCACAATATCTATAATTATTATTAACACACCTATATACTGGGCATGGGTGGAAGGCTTGGCCTTTTGCTCGGTGTTTTGTTCCACTCATGCCACCTTAGGCGCCGATAAACGGGCATTATGTTCCTTGATTTTGCGTTCCTTACACGATGAGTGGATGGGGACCCCTTGACAGTTCGACTTTGAATAAAACTCCTCCAGCAAGGCCCAACATTGGTTTTAATTTGCTCATAATAACAACTTAATTAAATAATTAAATTTGCATAGGGTGTCGCGTCCCCGAGGTTTCTTTCTACATAGCAGGGGGGCCAGTGCTGATGGTGTTGGTCCCAAACGGGGGTCCTGCAGGGCCGCCTTGGGGAAACCCGAGGTATCTGGTATACCTGTAGCATCGCCCATCCGATCGTGTCCTGAGACTAGATACGCGCGGCTACTATCAGGGTGTCGACACACCGGGAGGTCTTGCTGGACTTGTTTTACCATTGTCGAAATGACTTGTGCTACCGGGAAGCCGAGCCTGATCGGATTTCCTTAAGATAAGGAGTGATGATATTATATTTATCACTTCAGCTAATCGTGAGAGCTTGTGATGGGCTAAGTTGGAACACCCCTGCAGGGTTATGATCTTTCGAAAGCCGTGCCCGCGGTTATGTGGCAGATTGGAATTTGTTAATGTCCGGTTGTAGAAAACTTGACAGAGGATCCGAAGTAAAACACACAACTGTGTGAGTAACCGTGATTGTCTCTTTTCACTTTGAGAAGAGAACACGATGGGGTTATGTTTGACCGTATGTAGTTCAGGATCTTTAGCGATCACCTTTTGTGACCTTTTGCGTAGATGCTCATCTTATTCTTGTACTCGTAAGCTAGCCACCATATTATGCTTAGTCGCTGCTGCAACCTCACTATTTTACCTCTTCCTACCCATAAAGCTTTGCTAGTCTTGATACCCATGGTTATGGGATTGCTGAGTCCTCGTGGCTCACAGATACTACAACACCAGATGCAGGTTCAGCCGAGTTTGATGCAGGAGCTGGTTCAAGTTCTACTCTGGGAGCTCGATGAAGAGTTTGGCCGTATGCTTGTGATGTTTCGACGATCAGTAGTGGTTTCTACTAGGATTTGATCCTAACCTGTGGCTTTATGTTGTTTTGGTATCTTTCTGTTGGATCTTCGCCCGTAGTCGGGTTGTGATGTTTTGAATGCTGTTTTGCTTATGTAATGTATTGTGTGAAGAGGCGAGTGTAAGCCAACTATCTCCTTTTGCAATTTAATCCCTCTTTTACATGAGTCGTGCAAAGATACCAAACTTGAGATCATTCTAGGATGGGCTTATACCTTTAAGTCGTGCCTCGACACGTAGGAGGTATAGTCCCATCCTGCGCATTACAAGTTGGTATCAGAGCCTTCTCCGACCTAGAAGCCCCCACTGATTGATCGAATCGTTGACGGTTGAGTCTAGGCACAAACTTGAAAATGTTTTGAGTCCTATATATATCGGAGAGTAGGATTTCTTTTGCTCCTCTTCTCTTTTCACTCTGGTGAGGACTCCTGACGATTACTCTTGCCTCTTCTACTTTCAAAAAAATGCACCAAATTTTGTTAGGATCTCGCGAGTATTGTTTGGATTGTTTCGATGTCTTTGTGACGAGAACATTGTACTCGATGCCTCCTGTCATTAGGGGTTGTGGCAGTGTCCCGGGGAGTTGAGCTCTGAGGTGTTGTCGTCACAAATCCATCGCGGCAGTACTAGAATACTTAAGACGGCCGACATCGAAAACTCTCCTATGCGGTTAGTGGCAAGATAACCCCGACATCACCCAGTACTGGGGAGGTAGTTCAGGAGTATTGCCATAGCTTGTATAGTGGATGCGTTTCGAAGGTCCGAGGTAAATGGTTTCTGGAGATAACTGGTTATGTGTTGAAGGATGGATACAGCTGGATGTAGGATTAGAGTTGAGTGCGCGGTGCTTCCCCTGTATCCCCAACACCTGATTGCATAACTGGAAACTTTCGGAAATTAATAGGTGGGTTCATCTAGTAGTTCTAGGCATTCTTCCAACGGATGCACGATATGAAGTTCGGGGTTCTACATTAAGTGAAGTGGTTTTATGGGCTTGTTCCGATCGGGAGTTGCATCTTAAAGGGTCCTTGGCTATGCTGATCCGGGGATTGCAAAACCCTTTTGTAACACGTTCCATGAGCTTTCAGCACGAAGATGTGGAATGAAGCTTCCGTCTTGTATTTGTTCTATCTGATCCTTGTTCCTTTTTTTTATTTACCTTTTCCTTCTCCCAAGTTGCTTCTCGTCAAGTTGATGTACCTACGGAATTCATTCGTTCAATCCTCTGTTCGAATGATATTGTAAGATTCTGTTGCTATTTATCTATCCTTTGTTTTGTTTTGATTCTGGTATTCGAGTTGCTTCGATGTCAAGTGTTGATACCATACCTTTCCTCATCGGTGTTCTCATATTTCTATGGGAGTGCTAATTCTTCTTGACCATCGAGATATTCATGTTAATCCTTTTCAACCGGTGTGCCTTCTCTTCAAGTTATTCCATACGGACACCGTTGAGAAATCTGACGATTTGTCTGTTTCATTCATCCCAAGTTGTCTTTGTTTTCCCCACCCTCCCACCCTTCTTCTCCTCGGAGCAAGGAATTATCAAATGAAATATCCATTTTATTAATGTGATATTTCTTCATTCTTGCCTTCAATGTTCTTATCCGGTAATTTATCGTGAAGATGCTCAACAGCTTCAAGTTCATCATTCTTTTGTTCTCAATTCTGTCGGTGGATGTAATCCAAGATTTCGGTGTTGATCTTATCCTTTTTCCTCTTTTCGCAATGCTTTCTTATTCCGGTGCACCAATTAATCATTCTCCTCTTGCTATTCATATCCGGAGTGCTCAAGATTCATAATTCCATTCTTAATCCGTTCAAGCTATTTTGAGATTGATATCTTATTCAAGCCATTTAATTCAACCGGTGCAATATCTCTCAAGCAATCTTTTCCAACGGAGATTTCTTTGAGTGGGCCCTAACCCACAGGTCTTTTCCCAGGATCTTACCTGACTCTTCTAATTCTTCTGGAGTTATACTCAAATTCTTTTTAAATTGTGACGTAAGAATGATTTCCATCAGTCACATGCCTTCTCCAAGATCGCTTTCAAATTATTTTCATCGTTGGTTCAACCTTTTTAATTCTTCATTCCGGAGTGCTCAACAATTCTTATGGCATTTCTCGTCTTCATTCTCAACATTTGAAGACTGGAGAAGTGTTTCTCTTAAATCTTGGCCCGTTCTCTCAAGATTCGTGGTTCAAGCTTCTTGCCATCCTCATTGTCGTTTTGATTGTGAGGAATTCTTTATGCCATCCGGAGCATTTCATGAATTCTTTTCCTTGTGTTCCTCCGAAGGCCATCATTTCAGAAGATTCTTCGTTCTCAGTTTTCAACTTCGTCCTCCAAATATTCTTCATTGATGTCTCTTCGTTCGTCTTCATATTTTTATGGTGGTTCATTCAAGATTACTCTTCCTTGTTATCGTATCAATTCATTTGTTCTTTTCACAATCCTATCGGTGGTTCGTTGAAGATTTACCCAAGCTTGTGCTAGATCCCTTTTAATTCTTTCCAAGGAGAATAAGTAGTATGCCAAATCCTTTGCTTGTCATCAATTTAAATTGGTGAAGGATATGCATGACATAATTCTTATTCTTATTCCTTCAAGGGGATTTAATTCTTTTGTCTGGAGCTTGTTCATCATATCATATTCTCAGTTCTAAGTTGTTCATCTTGTTTTCCGGAGCTCCAAGTTATTTCAATTATATCATTTCAAAGCTCCATCTAATTCATCGCAGGCCTTGAATCTTATTCTTTTCATCTTTCACTTCTCATGCTTTCATTACCGGAGTTCTTCATGGTGGTTCATCATGTTTTAATTCATCCTCGAAGTCTTCATCAAGATTCTTGTTCGAGCTCAAGCATTCTTCATCATGCATTCCAATTGCAATCCTTTCTACCTTATCTTTTCAGATGGTGGTATGCCATTTTTGACAATTTTCCTTCATGTTCAATGATTCACAAGTTGTCAAGAATGAAATATTTAAACCCATCATTTTCTTTGTTCAGGAGATCTTTCCAACCATTCAATTTATTCATTGGAGTTATTTTGGGTTGTATTTCACCTAAAAGCTTTCCCTAAAGATTGTTGCTAATTATGGTGCTTATAAATGACCCAAGTTCTTCATTTACCATTCCGGTGAAATAAGTTTTTCATCCCCTTGTTGATCTCAATCCAATCAAATGTTTTCGTAAGTGGCTGGTTGTCACCTCTTAATTTTGAGATGTTTTCCATAAGCCCACATGAAGCTTATTCTTTTCGCTGTTGATTTTTCCAACAACTCCGTTCAACCCTTCTTCGTAAGGATGCTCTTTCAAATTCAATTTTGTGGGAGAAGTTGTCTTTTTCTCTCCGTTCAATTCTTTCATTGATTGATATGCTATTCTTTCATTCCGGAGGCTTTGTGATATTGCTCTCTTTAACCATCATCTCGTTTTTATCAAGATCATATTCTCTCTTGCTTGTCTATTTAACCGGAATGTTGTCACCTACATTCTAGTTCCGTCATCTTATCTAGTTTTGCCTCTCTTTTCAACCGGAGTGCTGTCTGAATCTTTCTTAACCTTGTGCCATTCTTTTAGTTGTTTCGGAGGCAATGTGATGTTGATTTCATCAAGTATCATTCCATCTCCTCAAGTTCATGTTCAATTCCTTCCATTTTCAGACGGAGTGCTGTCCAAATTATTTCGTTCTTATTCTTTCTCAATCTTGGTTAACCAGAGTGGTTTTGAAATTCTTTCGTCATCCGTGAGCTCTTGTTTCATGTCTTTCAACCTTCAAGGTTCTCATAATGCTCCTTGTCCCTCTTTTCCAACGGAGTGTTTCATCTTCGTTCATCTCCGTTGTATTCTTCTTTCTTTTGGGTCAACCTCTCAAGGTTCTTTGGTTTCACTCGTCTGTCAAAGAAGCAACTTTGTTTTACCTCTTCCTCTTCCGTTTTTTTCCCGGTGCTATCTCTAGGATCTCGGGTCGAGATCCTCTGTTAGTGTGGGAGAGTTGTGACGCCCGAAGACCGACGTCCCAGAAGATTCCAGAAGATTCCAGAAGATTCCAGATGTTTCGGGTTCTCTCGTGTGTTTCATTGTGCTTGTGTTATTATTTTTTTTCATTGCATCATGTCATCATGCCATCATGACATTTTCTTTTGCATCTCAACCTAAATAAATTGTGTGGACCTTCGGTCCATTTAAATCGAGGGAAGGATGTCTTCTCTTTATAACATATAAAAGTCTCTAAATATTTTAGGGAGCTATATTAAAATATTCCATTCTTTGGAATTACCCGCAACACACGTGCATATTTTTCCCCATGCCTTTTTCTTCTCAATCCCTTGCCAAGACCTCCTCCTCCTTTTTTTTCATGTCTTTTGGAAGTGCTTGGTTGGCCTAAAGATTTATGCAAGTTTGAGTTATTTCCGAACTCGCATAAATTTGTAGTCTCTAAAAATTGCCAAAGCATTTTATTAAAATAGCCCACAATTCCAGGGTTGTAGGGATATTTTTTATCTCAGTCAAAACCATCTCCAAACTCTCTGGGCATTTCTATTTTTGTTCTATTTCTTTAAATGGAAAAGAAATGCCAGAGAGAGAGAGAGGCAGGAGATGGCCCAACCAGCGAGGCTCCCAGGCCGGCCGACTCCTTCTCAGCCTTCCAGGCCTCACCGCGGCCCATCTTTCCTTGGCCACCAGCCCAACTCCCTTTGCTCCCGTAACCCTAGCGCTCAGCCCCGCATCTCCTCGCTCTTCCCTCGATTTCCCGTACCCCGCCGCCAGCTCCCTTGCAACTCTTCTCGCAGCCTCTTCCCTCGTTCGAAGCCAGAGGCCCGAACCCTCGTTCCCTTCTCTATCCCCCCGATCCCCTAGCTATCCCGCAGCGCCCGAGCGCCTCCACCTTCTTCCCTCCTCTGCCTCGCGCCTTCCCCCGATCGAAGCCCCGGGCGACTCAGCCGCGGCCTACGCCTCCCTGTCGCCCTGCGAGCCAGCCAGCGCTCGCCATCTCCAGCGCCTCCCTTCGCCGCTCAGCCCCGAGCGCCCGTCCTCTGGCCCCAGCCAGCGCCTGCGCCTCCCTCCGGCCTCCCATCGAGCCAGGACTCGATGCCCGCACCCTCAAGCCTCCCTCCGTCTTCCCGCGCGAAGCGCGCCCGTGTCCTTCGTCGCCAGGCCTCTCCAGCACCGGCCGGATCTCGCAGGCCGCCGCCCTGTGCGCCTCGAGCAGCCGGTCTTGCACCGACCGACCCGGGGCCCCCCTCCCTCCGGCCCTCCAGTCCTCGTCCAGCGCCTCCTCCGCCCTGGGCCGCCTCCACCGCGCCCCATCCAAGTTCTCCAGCAAGGCCCCGTGCCTCGTCCCTCCGGCCTCCCGCCGGCAAGGCGCCGCCGCCGCGGCCAGCCACCTCGCCCCGAGGAGCTCCCTGCTGCATCCCCGACTTGGAGCCGAGCTCCGAGTTTTGTCGCTGCCATAGCCATGACCGAGGCCTTGTGTTTTTTTGTTGTTTGTTGCTGTTGTTTTCGCCAAGTGCACCGCAGGAAAGACCGGTCTCCGAAACATCATGAACCACTACTTCCTCTACTACTACCGTCGCCGGAAGCTCCAAGTACCACGACTACTCGGAGACCCCAAGTACCCCTACCGTCGCCCCGTGTACCTCTACGGAACGTGTACGACTTCGAGACGAGAACGACTACACGTGACGGCGACGCGACAAGTACCTCTTCAGAAACGGAAACTCCAACGTGTACAACTACCGTCGCCGAGACCAAGTACCACTACATAACGTGTACCCCGACGTCGCAAGTACCACGACACGTAACGTGAACGTCTACCGTCGCCGAAGACCCGTGAACAACTACTTCCCTCTATGGAACGACTACTCATTGGCGACCTCGTGAACGGCTACTTCCTCTCCGAACGTGAACGCCTTCTTCCTCTACGATATCGAACGTGAACGGCTACTCGTTTGCATGATTGTGATATCGTTTATTTTGAAATCATTGTATCTAGTCATCACTTAAACCTTGAAGGTGCCCCTGCATTTATGTTTTGCTTCACTAAAGGGGGCAAGCTAGATATCACTTTATCATATTTGCACACCATGTTCATCGCAAATCTTTTTGATGTTTCAGTTTCATATTGTAAAACTTTCAGTCCTTTGTGATTTTCTCATGAGGCAACTTAATTAATATAGAATCATTGTCTCAGCAAGCTTTTGTCATATGACTATAAAAAGTCCTATATGGTTAATAGCATGTCACCACAGAAATTATTCTTGTTATCATTTACCTACTCGAGGACGAGCAGGAATTAAGCTTGGGGATGTTGATACGTCCAAAACGTATCTATAATTTCTGCTTGCTCCATGCCACTTTTGGGTGATATTGCTATGATATTTATACACTTCCATACACTTTTGATCATATTTGGACTAACCTACTAATCCAGTGCACCCCAGTGCCAGTTTCTGTTTTCGGCTGTTTTTGTATTTCAGGTTTTCACATTACGAGAACTGTCAGAAAAAATCCAGAAAAATATATAAAAAATCAGCATTCCAGAACCTACCTTGCGCCCGAAGTACAGCCGGGGGGGGCACCAGGGCCCCAGGCGCCCTGGCGGCGCCCCCCCCCCCTGGGCCACGCCGGGGTGCGCCTGGGGCCCCCGAGCCCCGTCTGGTGCCCCCCTTTGGCATATATTTAGAGCGTCCTTCGAAACCCTCGGGACGGGAACTCTTTTTCGCGATCTCATCTCTGTTCTGCCGCCGCCGCCGCTTCCAAGATCGGGAGCACCAGGAGAACTCTTCCCGGCACCCTGCCAGAGGGGAGGATCACCACCGGGAGCTTCTCCACCACCATGGACGCCTCCCGGGTGAGTTGTGAGTAGTCTCCCTTGGACCATGAGTCCATGACCAGTAGCTATGTGATGTTCTCCTCCCGTTCTTGTGCTTCACTAATTAGTCCTCGTGAGCTGCCCTACATGATCGAGGCACATATGTAATCCTTATGCTGTTGCTATGATGAGTTTGCTGGGATCCGATGGATTATGAGATTATGTTCAGATTGTGATTGAGTAATATATTTGATCTACCTCTTTTATATTTATGTTCATAAGTAATTCTTGCATGTTCTCCGTTGTTATTTATTGCTTTGGCCAAGTAATACGTAGTGACTCCAAAAGGGAACGTTATGCTCGATTGTGGGTTCATGCCCCTCGATGACTAGCTTGAGTGACAGAAACATGAGTCTAGGGGATGTGTTGTTGCCACAAGGGGGAAAACAACGGTGCTTGTGCCCGCGGGTGCAAGGATTGTTTACTTTACGCAAAGTTCTTTTAATGCAGTTGTCTGTTGCATTGAGTTTACACTATGGGTGGGGCTCGCAACTTAATACCAGCGAGATGTTCTGGATAGATATCTCAAGGTGGATGATTAGTAGTAGATATTGATGGATTTCGGTCTACTTACTTTGGCGTACCGCCCATGCTTTGAACCTCAACCTTTCTTGCAATGTAGTCAGCATTGGTTTGCGTTCGTGGTCCTGTCAATTGCCCAGCTGTAATTCGTTTACCTCGCATAGCTGTTTTATCGTCTTTTGGGAGAGAGACATCACTAGTGAACATCATGAGACTCCGGTCCAGATTACCCTCATTGATCACATCCGCTATTTACTTTTCGCTTTTACTTACTATTGCAAACATTATCTATCACTACTATCATTTGCGTATAATCCTTTGTGAACTACAAGGCCGGAGGGATTGACAACCTCTCTGTACTCGTTGGGAGCAAAGTTATTTGTATCTGTGTGCAGGTCCACGTTGATTGCTAATATCTGGCGCCGTTAGCAGTTGACACCTACTTGTTGAACCTAGGAGTCTCTGGGGATTCGATCCTTGGCATCTTTGCTAAGGGAAAAACTTCCACAACACTGCATCTCACACCTTCCACTTGGGGTTACCAACGAGGGGTTAGAGGCCCATCACCTCCAAGCGGTAGTACCGCTGCACTGCGCGGTAGTACCGCTTGGGAGTATACGCGGCGGTACCATAGCAGCAAGGCACCACCTCCGCGTTGATTCGAGGCGAGCATCTCTCATGTCAGGTTCTACAGTAGTAGCAACGGCAGTAGCAGCGGTAGTAGCGCTTATAAGCAGTAGTACCGCTGCCACCACCGCGGCAACTACCGCTCTTCCCCTCCGTGCCTCGTCCCTAACACAGGGCGGTAGTACCACTGGGAGTCGCGGTAGTACCGCTCCACCCAGCGGTAGTACCGCTCTGTGCGGGCCGATAAGGAGGTAATGGTTCACTTATCTTCTCCACTATATAAAGGGTTCTTCCTCCTCTAGAAGACTCACCTCTTCTCCCCCAAGCTCCATTGTTGCTCCAAAAGCTTATTTTCGCCCGATCTCTCTCCCTAGCCAATCAAACTTGTTGATTTTCTAGGGATTGGTTGAGAAGGCCCAGATCTACACTTCCACCAAGAGAAACTTGAATCCCCCACTAATCCCTTGAGGATCTTGTTACTCTTGGGTGTTTGAGCACCCTAGATGGTTGAGGTCACCTCGGAGGCATATTCCATTGTGGTGAAGCTCCGTGGTTTCGTTGGGAGCCTCCAATTCAGCTGTGGAGAGAGCCCCAACCTTGTTTGTAAAGGTTCGGTCGCCGCCTTCAAGGCCACCAATAATGGAATCATGGCATCTCGCATTGTGTGAGGGCGTGAGGAGAATACGGTGGCCCTAGTGGCTTCTTGGGGAGCATTGTGCCTCCACACTGCTCCAACGGAGACGTACTTCCCCTCAAAGGGAATGAACTTTGGTAACACATCCTCGTCTTCACCGGCTCCACTTTTGGTTATCTCTCACCTTTACTTGTGCAAACTTTTATTGTGTTAGTCCTTTATGCTTGCTTGTGTGCTTACTATTGTTGCATCATATAGGTTGCTCACCTAGTTGCATATCTAGACAACCTATATTGTTGCTAAGTTTAATTTGGTTAAGAAAAGCTAAAATTGTTAGTTGCCTATTCACCCCCCTCTAGTCAACCATATCAATCCTTTTCAATTTGTATCAGAGCCTCGTCTCTTTATTAAGGACTTTACCGTCCAAAGAGTATGGGTGACAACATAGTCGAGACGGAGGGACACTCTGGTGGAAATCCGTCCTTGTCTACGTCCGATGGGGGACCCTCGGTCTCTCATGAGGAGTTCAATGTGGCCTTGGGCACATTGAAAGAATCATTGACGACCGAGGTCAAAGGCATGTTCAAAGAGTTTCTTGAGGGACTTAAATTAACCACCACACCGCCCTGCTGACAACGTGTCAGATGCTATTCCCGACAAGGGAGAAGCTAGTAGTGAGTGATGGGCCTCGAACCCCTCGTTGGTTACCCCAAGTGGAAGGTGTAAGATGCAGTAAGTAGAAGTGTTTTCCCCTAGCAAAGATGCCAAGGATCGAATCCCCAGAGACTCCTAGGTTCAACAGGTAGGTGTCAACTGCTAACGGCGCAATTAGCAATCAACGTGGACCTGCACACAGATACAAATAACTTTGCTCCAAACGAGTACAGAGAGGTTGTCAATCTCTCCGGCCTTGTAGTTCACAAGGGTTAAAAGCAATATGATAGTAGTGATAGATAGTATTTTGCAATAGTAAGTAAAATAGCGAAAAGTAAATAGTGGATGTGATCAATGATGGTAATATGGACCGGAGTCTCATGATGTTCACCAGTGATGTCTCTCTCCCAAAAGACGATAAAACAACTATGTGAGGTAACAAATTACAGCTGGGCAATTTACAGGACCACGAACGCAAACCAATGCTGACTACATTGCAAGAAAGGTTGAGGTTCAAAGCATGGGCGGTACGCCAAAGTAAGTAGACCGAAATCCATCAATATCTACTACTAATCATCCACCTTGAGATATCTATCCAGAACATCTCGCTGGTATTAAGTTGCGAGTCCCACCCATAGTGTAAACTCAATGCAACAGACAACTGCATTAAAAGAACTTTGCGTAAAGTAAACAATCCTTGCACCCGCGGGCACAAGCACCGTTGTTTTCCCCCTTGTGGCAACAGCACATCCCCTAGACTCATGTTTCTGTCACTCAAGCTAGTCATCGAGGGGCATGAACCCACAATCGAGCATAACGTTCCCTCTTGGAGTCACTACCTATTACTCGGCCAAAGCAATAAATAACAACGGAGAACATGCAAGAATTACTTATGAACTAAAATATAAAAGAGGTGAATCAAATAAATTACTCAAGATCAATCTGAACCTAATCTCATAATCCATCGGATCGCAGCAAACTCAACATAGCAACAGCATAAGGATTACATAGGTGCCTCGATCATGTAGGGCAGCTCACGAGGACTAATTAGTGAAGCACAAGAACGGGAGGAGAACATCACATAGCTACTGGTCATGGACTCATGGTCCAAGGGAGACTACTCACGAGTCATCCGGGAGGCGTCCATGGTGGTGGAGAAGCTCCTGGTGGTGATCCTCCCCTCCGGCAGGGTGCCGGGAAGAGTTCTCCTGGTGCTCCCGATCTTGGAAGCGGCGGCGGCGGCGAAAGAGAGATGGGATTGCGAAAAGAAGTCCTGTTTCGAGGGTTTCGGGGAACCCTTTAAATATATGCCAAAGTAGGGCACCGGGAGACTCTCGGGGGGCCGAGGCGCCCCCCCGGCGCGGCCCAGGGGGGGCGCCCACAGGGCGCCTGGAGCCCCTGTGCCCCCCCCCCCCCAGGCTGCCCTTCGGACGCAGTGTTGTTTCCGGTACGCTGATTTTTTATATATTTTTTCTGGATTTTTCTGGGCAGTTCTCGAAACGTGAAAACCTGAAATACAAAAACAGCCGAAAACAGAAACTGGCACTGGGGTGCACTGGATTAGTAAGTTAGTCCAAATATGATCAAAAGTGTATG